>OX155641.1:1200000-2400000 GCA_944567765.1 Carterocephalus palaemon
GATACCATGACATATGCTGACTGTGGCATCTACTTTTCATTACTTACATCATCATCATCATCAGCCTTGGTGTCAAGTAAGTTTAAAAGCACGTTACTAGCCTCTTTTCAGGTTTTTTTTTATTTCAGAATCTCAGACATTATAAATAAACATTATATAACTTTTTTGCTATTTAAATAAATGTAATAGGTAGGTACTTATTTAAATTTAACTATAGTTTGGATTATGACTAGTTTGTTCTTGAATTAATTTATTGAATTTTTAATTAAGACTCATTTTGTATTCTTGTTACAATGTTGTTGTTATTTTTATTACCATTAATCATATTAATGAAATACATGAGTTATCACTTCTCGTGAATTCATAATTGTTTCAATAATCTTGTCTGTTACCATGCATGATGTCATCGCCTATAAATATAGTGGCTAAGCTTATTTTGACTTGTACGCTATTAATTTCAAGGCTTTGCTAGTGTTTACTATGTTGGTGATCTTTAATTAAGTAAATAAAAAATCAAACATATTATTTAGTTCTTACGAACGAAGTATTTGATATATATTTATAACATTATCGGTTTTATTGCAACGCACTTGTTGAGACGTATTCCTTACTCCCGAAACGAAATGATTAATGATCAAGATTTGGGCGTTATAAATGAGATGTGTATTCAGTTCCACTCGCAAAGTCTCACGAATGAGTACCTACTTTCTTTCGCCAATTTGGGAATCATGCGAATACTTGGTAAGACGAAGAAAAAGATTATTAGGCGACGTCATATCAAACGATGTGCTGAGGGCAAGAGAAAAAATGTAAAGCAAAAGCTCGTAGCGTCCATAGCCCAAATGCTCGCGTCGATTGTGATCGAATGAGTTAAGCAACGACGGGCGCGGTCGGTTTGTGGATGTTATTCGGAGGGCATGTTAAGCCGTCGGTTCCAGTTGTTTTCAATGGCGAAAACAATCGTCAAACCTTGACGAAGACCGTCGGGTGGCTTGAGGACATTCGACACTAGGTTGGCCACTAACCCCTCCTCCAATCCGCATGGTGGAGTATGCTCTAGACCTCCCACAGCTGTGTGTGTCTATGGGGGAGACCCATGTCCAGCAGTGGGACGTCTATGCATCGCAGCTAAACAAGCTTAAAATGATACTTGGTATCTTGAATTTTCGCCACCAACCCTATTCTTGTCTCAGTGTTGGGTCTCTCGGAGGCGTTCGGCAATCGTCCATGCTGGACAAATGCGGTTTGGCGGACTTCGCATGCTTCCCAACATTAAGTAAAGGCGTGCAGGTTTCCTCACGATGTTTTTCTAACACTGTTTATATGCACATAACTAAAGAAAAGTCATTGACGCCTGCCGCTTTGATTTGAACCAAGACCTCGCGAGAGACGTGTTCGATAGCTGGGCTATCAACGTTGTTTAATAATAGAATTTCACTGATATCATAGTTCAACAATACAGATTATACGTCTGTATCTATTGATCTTACCGTAATTACCACTGACCACAAACCCCACTGGAGTTGTCCCAACTATTAAATTAGTTGCGGTCGACCCGATCCGTTTGGTTATAGCCTGCGGTCCGCTGGGAGGTCAAACTAAATCCTAAATAGATTTAAACGGTACAATTCCGATGTTATTCATTCAATGTTATCTATTCCTAAGGTAAATTCCTATTGAAACGCGGTGTGTCCCAGCGGTAAAATATTAGATTTCTACCGGTGCTAAATTCAGTTAGTCTAGTAAGCTACGTTCTATTTCATAGTCAGAAAATTACAAAGTCAAATCTAAATAATCATTCACGGATCTCCCCCACACACAACTGCGGGAGGTCTAGAGCTCCACCTCGCTGCTCCAATGCGGATTAGTGGCCAATCCAGTGTTGAATTTTCACAAGCCTCCCTAGGTCTTCGACAAGGCTTAACGATTGTTTTTACCATTTAAATCAATCGGGACCGACGGCTTAACGTGCCCTCCAAAACACTGTTGAAATTTTGATACCAGCACATACCTACCACCCGTCGTTGCTAACTCTGTCAATTAATTCTAATCTTCTAATCTTGTAATTGACAAGAATCGACGCAAGCCGTTGGACTATGTATATTTTATAAGGACGCCCACAGCTTCGCTTGCGTGGAATAAGACAAGAATAGTTTCGTTTACACCTAGTAATATTATATAGCCTACTAGTGGACGCCCGCAGCTTCGCTCGCGTTACACATTCACTAACTTCAAAAACGGCAAAGCTTCATACTAACTTTGCACCCCCGTTTTACCCCCTTAGGGGATGAATTTTCAAATTTTTCTCACCGTAAAAACCATCCTTGAACTTCAACGAACATTTAAAAAAAAGAATTGGCCAAATTGGTCCAGGCATTGTTGAGTTATGCGCTTACCAACACATTTTGCGATTCATTTTTATAATATAGATGTCACTCAGTGAAGATGCTAATGGTGAAAGAATTTTTGAAATCGGTCGAGTAGTTATTTGTGTCTAAACATTACAAACAAATGTTTCCTCTTTATAATATTAGTATAGAAGTATAGATGAATACTCTGGTTTCCATCCATTCATGAGCACTAATTGAAACTTGAAAGTTTATTGCTAAATCTTTCAAAGCCTTTCGAATTATTTTCGACTTTAGCGTTATCACGTGCTGGACCAATGCGAGTTGTTGCTGTACATCTGTGACTGCTTGAGAGTGAACCTGAGCAGGAAAACAAGCCCTGAGATCAGCCAAGGCCAGTGTCCAATGCGTCATTAAATCTAATAAAGCCTATCAGTAATGTCGGTGTCCAATGCTTTGTCAAATCTGGCAGTGCTTATCAGCAAGGTCAGTGTCCAATGTGTCGTCAAATCTAGCAAAGTTTGTCAGTCAAGGCCAGTTTCCAATGCGTAATTAAATCTAATAAAACCTTATCAGTAAAGTAGGTGTCCAATGCTTTTTCAAATCTGACAGTGCTTATCAGCAAGGTCAGTGTCCAATATGTCGTCAAATCTAGCAAAGTTTGTCAGTTAAGTTCAGTGTTCAACGCGTCGACAAATATAGTAAAACATATTTGTCAGGGTCATCCAACGCATCGTCAAATCTAGTAAATCCATGCGTGTTAAGCCTTTTATTTTATTTTCTACGTCTCTTGTCCTTCAACAATGTCCACAAAGCCTTTTCAAGCAGTACCAACATTATTCCCGGTCCACGCAGTCACGCAATACCGGTAATCACCGGTACCGGTAAATCCCTCACCGGTCACGCACAACTCTTTTGTTTCGCACTGTCCTTTATCCAACGCTTTGTGAGGCTTTCGAACTGCTTCTATAAGCTGCTGCTAAGTAACTAAATACTTGGCCATTGTTGGCCATTGTTGCGTAAGTAAGTATTGTGTGGACAAAGAACTATTAATGTCTACCGACGACATAATATGTAAAGTCTACAGCCAACTTAACCTGTCTAGGTATGGTTGCTAGCTGTAGATAAAGTTGGACAAGGCACACTCTTATACAGACACTCACTGACTCAATCATTCACACACTTTTCTATTTCATTTTTTTAGTAGTCAGAAGACAAAGGGTCAATGAGAATAGAAGAAAGTAGAAACAATACTGATTTGCAGACGTTGACGGAGAAGAGGCCATCTATGCTTTGAATTAAAGGAAGAAATTATACCGTTAAAAATTAAAAAATTGAATTATTAAAAAAAATTTTTTAAAAAAAAAGCTTTTATAACTTTTTTTTTATTTTCGTGCAATGTCATCGGAACCAAATATGTGTGCCAAATTTCAGCTAGATAGCTTCAGTGGAAGTGGTTGAAATATTGATTGCAAGATTCCAGGACATATATACATACATACATAGATACATACGAGTGAAGTTAAATAAAAGCTTTTAATAATATGGTCGAATTTCCGAGGATAGAAAATAAAATGCACGTCATTATTAAGGAGTCGATTCAGCTAGTCCAGCGGCACTAAGATCCAGACAACACACGTCACCATGACCAATGATCGAAATGATGAATGTCTGCGTCAGATAAATCTAGGTCTCTATAGGAAGGAAGTTTCTCAGACGGTTAAAAACACTGTAAACGTGACTGCACAACTGACTTCGCTTACCTGCCGACACCAGCTCAGGGCAATGGTCATCTAGTCTTTTGACACATTGACTGAAACCTATGAAGGAACCTTCAAACAGGACAGGCGCAACGTGTCATAATCTATCGTTCATTCAGTAGTTCTGCTTGACCTTTAAACTTACATATCCATACTCTGTATGTCTGTTTGTCTCGCTCTCACGCCAAAACTACTGAACCTATTTAAATGAAATTTGGTACACTGATAGTGTAGAGCCTGAGAAAGGAAATAGGCTACTTTTTAATCAGAAAATAGTGTTGTAAAGGAGGAGGAAAGGTTGTATGAAGGTATTGTCATTTTCAGAACTAGAAGCATAAAATTTATATTTTAGGCTGTTGATTAGATATAAATAATTAAAAGTTTGTAATAAATAATTCAAAGGCATTCAAAGTTCGTAAAAATGTTACCCAAGGGTGTAAAATAAACATAGGGTATAACACATTTACGGATTCAATTCAAATTTGTGAAGCTAAAGTTAACGCGTTAAGAAGAATCTATTATGTCCAATTCCACGGGAGCGAAGCTGCTAGTAGACGCCCGCAGCTTCGCTTAATAATATATTGTCTGTAACACCCTCTGATAGTAACTTCAGGGTATGAGTTAAATCACACATGATGCAATGTAGTTTCTGTACGCCCCGAAAATAAATCTTTTCCGCCTCCAGGGACGACGGTTCAAACTGATACCGTGTACTATTGTGTTGATAATGCTTTAAGTTTATTAATGGACCTCTCGAGTCTTAAATTACGAGGTGTCATGGCGAGCTAAATAATTACGCTCCTGGGTCGGAAACTTTACCACCTGGATATCAATGGCTTGCATTAACAATCTGTTCACATTTAAATAGAAATTAACATAAAAAAATTGTTAATTTCATTACCGCACATACTGATTTTCAAGACATCACTTGCCAGTTTTCGTTTATTAACAACAGCTGCCTTGATAACATTAGGCTTCAATGTAAAGAAGATATTGTGTGCCTGCATCTTAACATGAGGGGTTACTGTTATGCCTAATGTCAGGTAAAACCACAGCCTAATGTAAAACCAAGCTAAATGCTGTCAAAATCTACAGTAAATTAACACGTCGTGTTAACGGTTCGCCGTCAGATATTTACATCTCCTTGCCGCTATCTGAATATACATGGCTTGTGACTGCATAAGTGATGAGTTGAGAGTACTGATTTAGTACAAGGGCTCTTAGATCCGACCGATTTGTTGCTCGTGGCTTTTATAGTTTTCCGATTAATTAATTAGATACCTTACACTTACACCACACCTTACGCTTACGTATATAGTTTAAATTTACATATCAAACCCGTAGGTTCATTGTCTTGAGTTGAATCTTGAGCTGCCGTCGGCCCCATTTTTTTAAATTGTAAAACAATATTTAAGCTTTGTCGACGAATTTGGGTGCCTTGAGAACATTCGACACGGGGTTGGTCATTAAGTCTGCTGAAGTAATTTTAGGCACTAAGGTAGGCTACGTAACGCTGTGCTAACAAATTTTATTTTATTTTTATTATTAGTATGTATTATTATTGTATTAATTACTGTTTATGTAACAAATGTGTGTCTATATGAGACCCTGTCTTGAAATAAATGATATATAATTATTATTCTATTATTATTTATAACCCCTCCGCCAATTCGATTTGCAGAAGCGTGTAAGTAGAAGAAGAAAAGTGGATAAGGCGTGGTTTGACTGTACCCATATTTATAGGCTTAACATTAATGCGTGATGCTAAGATATCAACCCTGAAAAGAGTGAGAGGACAAATAGCCACTGTGCAAACGTAAGTCAACAAAATATCTTTAAAATATCCATCCATCTATCAGCCTTGTTGGGTCAACTGCTGGACATAGGGCTCCCTCAATCGTCTCCACTCCTCCCGACCTGCGCTCTCTGAATCCAATGGTTTCCCGCTGTCTTCTTCAAGCCGTCAGTCGACCTCGTCTTTACCATGAAAATATAAAAAAGGGATTTTATTAAATTAGGATGTTAAATTTTTCCTCGTTCAAACATTTTAAGGGAAAACGCCCCAAGATCCTTTCACACCAAAAGGAACTGATTAACAAAAGTGAATAATTTAAAATTCATAATACTTTCCACCTTAACAAACATCGGAAGCGTGACATATAAAAAGTTTGCGAATACATAAACGAAATATGAACCATAGAGTGTAGCAATGCAGAAGTGTCATTGTTACGGAAATGGCTCACCGTGTACCATAACTGGGGACTTACGGGCAAACATAGTGACTGTCGTACTGCTCCACTTTTTTAATTTACACCACAACCCTTTATTTGTCCCACTGTTGGGTACGGGTCTCCTCTCAGAATAGGACGGATTAGGCCTTAGTGCGGCCACGCTGGTCAAGTGCGGATGTGCAGACTTCACATGCCTTCAAGAACATTAGAGACATGCAGGTTTCCTCACGATGTGTCCTTCACCGTTACAGAAAGTGAAATTTAATTTCTTAAATCGCACATAACTTAGAAAAGTCATTGGTGCGTGCTGCTTGGGTTTGAACCCGGACCGCTCGAGTGAGAGGCGAGTTCGATAGCCACTGGACTTTCACCGCTATACTTTTTTTAAATTGGTTATTTAGAAGTTTTATACTCGTACAACTAGCAGAACCTTATTTTATATTCTAGTTAATTATAATTCCTAATCAATAATTCATACTGTAGTCGTTTGGTCGGAGTGATGTCGTTTAGGAGAGGCTCATGTCCAGCAGTAGACCACTAAAGGCTGATGATGATGATGATAGAGTTGTTGTAGAATTTCTATTTCTCATGCACTCTGTAATCGAGACAGAGGGGAAAAAAATTCAATTTGTGGAAAGTAAGCGATGGAACAGGGAGCGTTGAAAAAGTTGAGTCATTCCAAAGCCTACAAACGTACCGCTGTCCAACGTCTAAACACTTTATTTTAGTTTTAATTTAACTTTCACAAAGAAACTCCTGGAGTTTAGTAATCGCTTCGGAACACATTTAATTTGTTTCATTATTTCATCCAACTTTTGGTGATAAAGAGACAATGGGTATTTTGCGAGATAATGGTCATTGTGGAAGCTTTGATCAGATCTTATGAGATTTCTCGAGGTCCCGTCGACTTCTGGTAGTACTGTAGTAGGTATTGAATCTCATTTACTTGAGACTAGTGGACGCCCGCATCCTCGCTCGCGTGGAATTAGACATAACAATAGTTTAGTTTACACCTAGTAATGTTATATAGTCTATGTCACTCAGTGAACATGCAGCTTTCTAATGGTGAAAGAATTTTTGAAATCGGTCCAGTAGTTTTTGTGTGAAAACATTACAAACAAATGTTTCCTCTTTGTAATAATTTAGTATAGAAAACAGAACATTTTATTTCATCACCATGGCCATCACCTACAATTTCTTGTCCCACTGCTGCACTGCTGGGCCCGTGCATCCTATCAGAATGGGAGGACATTGGTTATAGTCCACCACGATGTTCAAGAGCGGATTGGTAGACTTGGCACCAGTGTTGCTAACGAAAGAAAGAAAGAAAGAATAATATAAGTTTTCCCTTCAAGCTATGACACGGAGCGCTTCAAAAAGACACCTGTGACACGGTGCCCGGTGTCGCACGTGTCCATTGACGACGGTGATCACTTACCATCAGGTGGCCCGCATGTCTGTTTGTCTGTCTATATTATAAAAAAAAAAAACAAATATTCAAACTCGGATGTCATTGTCTCATATTTCAGTCCCACGGAAATGGAACACGTGAATTCTGACTGAATTTATCATTCTAACTTTATCCTGTTTAGATATTCGTGATTACACGAGCGTTGAGTGTGTCGAGCGGATTAGCCTGTGAGCACTGGTTGAAATATTAACTAATCTTGTACTTGAAATCTGACAGAATTATAATGAAGGCATTTTTTACTCAATATGTCAACAGCACAGTAACTATAAATCTTATCTAACTAACAAAAGATAAATTAAAAGAAAAACAAAGATTCATTAACTACAAAAATTATGCTTCAGCCGGTTTCATAAAAAGGCCACGACTCAGCTTAATGCTGATGTATGGAAACAACAGCGCTGATTTTGAGTCAGACCTTTCCGTTAAGATATCTTGGCCAGCAAGCTAAAATTGCTTGGTGAAAATATCAACTGGGAAATAGGGCGATTCCTTGTTTAAAATTCCATTCCTTGCTTATAATGGCGATATTAAATAATAATAATTGTTCTCCATACTCGAATGCTGTGAGTCGACAATGTACACACTCCTATAGATACGCGGGATAACAAATAGATCTTATTACTGGGACCCGTCCCACGATAGATGTGGAGTTTGACAGAGGCACCGAGTAAATATCCGTGACCCTTTCGGATACCCTTTCGGATACCCAGAAATGACACGGGGAGTCCATTGATATATGGAATTAGATAGATCAACTTTTCGCTCGAATTGTATAAGTATACTTTTGTGTGACCGACTTACACGAGGGTTAAGTTGATAGGTTGAGTGAAAAAACCAGGTATATCAGGTATTACTTACCTAGTGTAAGTAAGTATAGATTTATTTAGCGTTCGTTAGCGGAGTTGGTTCGCGTCCTAGTATGTGACCGAGTTAAGCAACGACGGGCGCGGTCGATCGGATGGGTATCACTAGAGGCAAAATTTCATTTGCGCTGCCGTGCTTCGGAGGGCACGAATGGTCAGAATATACATGACAATACTAAAATTCTTGATCAAGTAGCCTGTTAAGTTGTATTTAAATTTATTGTGGTATGGAATACCCTTAACACTGTTTGGCAACTCATTATAAATATTAATTATATAGTAGCAAGAGTTTCTGCTGCAAATCTATACTAATATTATAAAGAGGAAAGTTTTCTTTGTAAGGTTTTCACACAAAAACTACTGGACCAATTGCAAAAATTCTTACACCATTAGAAGGCTGCATCTTCACTGAGTGGCATAGGCTATATAATATACAACATGCCAAAATCTTACATGTGACATAGGCCTCACAATATTTTACGATTCCTTTAAATTCAACAACTGTTCAAACACACCGCTGCTCTAGGAAATATTCTCCTTTTCACGCTCAAATATTGATAGAAACCAATTCGATGCAACCGGCGTATCCCCGAGACATTTTATACTCAAATTTTATGGCGCCTATAAATTTGTCTTTATATCGTCTAAGTTTTATAATATCGTACATCACTGTGAAATTAATGTTGGATGAAATTAAAGGCCATTTTACTTGATAATTGGTTGTATGTTTAAAGTTAATCCTGGATCGGATCTTGTTGATTTTAAACTAGATGTTGCCCGTGACTTTGCCCATGGAAAAATTAACTTATGACCCTCAGTTCTTACAAAGCGTATAGTATCAAGTCTTGTTATTTACAATCCATCCATCAAATAGACACTGTACATAGGTTCTAGGGGGCTGGAATTTTTTCCACATTTTCTTTTTATATAGGTGATACAAAAAGAAAGAAAATTCGATATCTCGCTGCATGGCAAAAAGGATCAGCACTCAGTTAAATTGCTGATTTTCAGCACAGCCCCAAGTTGTCGAGCAGTTTGAGCAAAGCGAAGAGTACTAATCAACTATTTACACAAAACCTTCCTTATGAATCTGTCTATTGGTGAAAACCGCATGAAAATCCGTTCCTACTCAACGGATTTTTGAGTTGGCCGCGTACAGACAGAGTGACAGATGCAGCGAGGGACTTTGTTTTATAATATACATATATATTGTTGCAAAATAGTTGTTTATATTTAATGATAGTATATTATCAATATGATCAAGTTTTAAAATAATAATAGACCACATGCTTTTAGTGATTATGCTTAATTATTTCAAAACCACTTTATTAATTCCGTGGTATAGCCGGTGGTTACAAAGTATTGATTGTGTGATAGAATGAGCGTAGCCCAACGGCTCGCGTCGATTCAATGTGATCGATAGAGTTAAGCGAAGACGGACGCGGTCGGTTTGTGGATGGGTGACCGTTAGTGGCAAACTTTCAGGGGCGCTACCGTTCTTCGGAGAGCACGTTAAGCCATCGGTCCCGGTTGTTTTAAAGTGTAAAACAATCGTTAATCCTTGTCGAACCCCTCCACCGATGCGCATTGGAGCAGCGTATCTGAGCTCAGTGTAGCGAGAGATATAACTTAACGACTGTATATACAATACCATCATATAGCGTGGCGACGCGTCGCGACGGCATGCGTCACCACGCCAGAAATCGGTTTTACGTGCAGCTATAGATGTTTCAAATCAAAAATAATGTCCCTTAAAAGAAAATACGCCAAGTCAAGTTATCTCATTCCCCTAACAAGATTATCGCCGCGGCACGTGATCACGATAATTGTGTTTGGATATTTACTTCTGCTTCTTAATTTTCATATTATTATTGCTCTGGGCGAAGATAATTGAGGTTTGAATTCAAATTACACGAATGTTGCACGTGTTAAATACTGTGGTGGATTATTTTTTGTGTTATTTTCAGTAAGTACTTTGATAAGTTTGCGACGTTTTAGAATGTTTTGCTCTTTGAATGCACGATGATGAATTGGAAATTAAAATCTGAATATAAATATTTATTTGATCACTGTATTTTATAGTCGCTTTGTCGTTGTAAACATACGGTCATGTATAAGTCAGAGTCAGTAGGGTCACAGTAATAGTATCCTGGTAGAGTTACGTACCACCGAGATATTTTTAAGGTAACTTAAATTATTAGGCAGTATTTTTTATTATTTTCAGTGTGAAAATTTCACTTTTCTACCTGTTTCCGTTCAAGGGAGAGTTCAGAGCAAGAAGAGACGAGCAGGGACTGTTAGGGACCGTTAGTTCTGTTAATTGGTTTTAGTTTCAGTCTAGTTGGTAATAATCGTAATTAAGATTCTCGTTCCCGTTCTAATTTAGTCATAAATGCAAGAATGGTACTAGGTACCATGGCGGTCGGTGGTACCTCCCAGGCGAAGGTATCGAACAGGCAGTTAAACAGAACCTATTTAACGTATAGCTTTAACTTAGAGTCTACTCGAAGTGTGTGAAAATAATGAGCGTTTTAGGCTTTTAAAATAATCTTTGCCCGAAATAAATAGTGTTGAATTCTGCAAGTTCATTATGTTTACGATGGCGTGTAAAGCAGTTCCCACTTAGTAGAAAACGTTTCTTTTCCTCTCTGTTCGGCCTTTATTAGTCCAATAAAATTATAAAAGCAGTTGAAGTTATTTTTTTAATAAACCTTTAAGAGGTTGCCACGCTAACGCAAAATGTCGGGTTTGCGACACGTGTAGCCGCTTAAAATTGAAACTGTGCATATTTTTCTATGAACAATGTCTGATTGCACATCCTTGACTACAGAAATGCTGTAAATGCTATAATTAATATTTAAACTACACAAACTTACATGGGTATTTAATATTTTCAATACATAAATTTCAATACGTTTTTTAAAAAACTGAATCAAGTCTGTTATGATATTTTTTTTGTATTGTAATGTATGTTTGTATTTGCGTTGTTTGACCTGTTAAATATAAATAAGCGATAAATCCAATAATGACCGTCGATTTAGAATCCTTTCTATACAGCTAAACTGATTTACTTACAAACAATTTTTGTCGCTAACTTTCCTCCGATCGCTACGAATACAAACAAATGGTACATATCTATACTAATATTATAAAGCTGAAGAGTTTGTTTGTCTGTTTGTTTGAACGCGCTAATCTCAGGAACTACTGGTTCGAATTGAAAAATTCTTTTTGTGTTGAATAGACCATTTATCGAGGAAGGCTTTAGGCTATATAACATCACGCTGCAACTATTAGGAGCGAAGAAATAATGGAAAATGTGAAAAAAACGGGGAAAATTATTCTTCCTTGAGGGCTTCCGTTGCGTGCGCTGCGAAAACGGTTCAAGATACCAAAAATATATGTATGAAAGAATTATTCCTGATGAAATTATCTATATGGCAAAACAACGTTTGCTGGGTCAGCTAGTCATTTTTATTTAAGTTCATGTTTATAAAAAACTAAGCGGTGGCAGCCCAGTGGCAAAATATTCATGGATTATGTTAATATAATATTAACTAGTGGACTGCCCGCAGCTTCGCTCGCGTGGAATTAGACACGTTATTCGTTTACACGTTATTCGTTTAAACCTAGTAATATTATATAGCCTATGTCACTCAGTGCAGATGCAGCTTTCTAATGGTGAAAGATTTTTGAAATCGGTCCAGTAGTTTTTGTGTGAAAACATTACGAACAAATCTTTCCTCTTTATAATATTAGTATAGATTAGTTTGATCGGGCTGTATCGAGGGGTCAAAACAAGAGTTCCTTAATGAAGGTCGTGTTTCCGATGTTTGATGGATGGAAGTGTACTCGGGGTGCCAACACTAGGCACTTAATTAAAATCTGTATCCACAAGAGCTAATTAAATGGAACAATTTATCAAGCAAATATCTGTGTATACTTATTATATTAATATTTATGATATTGATGTGTATTATGTACGTACGTATGTATGTATATTATGTATGTATGTGTGTGCTATCTATAAATATTAATTTGTTTCACTAAACATATATATCTTTTTAATATTTTAAAACAAATTATATATTCAGATATTTACTTGTATCCCTCATTTCACCCACTTATTCTCACCATCATATTGGGTTGGCTGTTAGAGAATGCAGCCAAGCATAAATTTTGTTTCTTACTAATAAAGTAAATAAATAAATATTAAAATATATTACTACGCCTAGTAATGCTTTATTTAATGATGTAATAAGTATGTAATTTACTGATTAACTAACTAACTTTACTGATATTATAGGGTTAATTAATGACTGTCCTTAATCGTACGACAATTTTTTAATTAAACTACAATTTTTTATTGTAGTAGTGTTACAGTTAAAAGGTAGGTATACAATTGAGTCAGTTAACCATCTCAGTTGCTTTTTGAGCTTTTTAAAATTAAAAGCTTTTAGTTAACTTAACTCGTATGTAAGTATGTCCTGGAATCTTGCAATCACCCACTTCCACTGAAGCTATCGAGCTGAAATTTGGCACACATATTTGGTTCCGATGGCAATGCATAAGAATAAAAATAAATAGTAATAAAAAGCTTTTTAAAAAAAAATATAAAATTGTATTTTATGTAAAAATACAATTTTGTCACATTTTGATAACACATTTTACTAGAGAATATCATTGAAGTAGGATTCGTCATTTAATAATCGGTTTAACCCCTTATCCAATGGCGTTTTATCTTTTTTATCTCACAACCAAAGTCCACTTGAATTTCCGTTAATCAAAAATTCTGAGTGTTCATTAATCGAAATTTACGTTACGGCAAAACTAATTATCGTGTCGGTAAGAACTTTCGTGACTATCTCGATTGAGAGCCGAGGGCTCTTCGAAGAATTTCCGTTCAATTGTCGTTTCGTGTTGTGAAATTGGAGGTGAATTAATTACTTTGACGCTCGAGTTTGTTTGTTTTTAATTTCCGTGCACCGGTCATGATGGAACTGGAATGGTGAATGGTAAGTGGTGAGGTGTGAATGGAAAAATTGGTAGAAAAATACTTAGTTATGTCATTTGTTTTAAACACGTATTGCTTTAACCAGCGTTGGTTGTCTTCGGACTCCAGTATAATGCTGAGCAGAGCCCATTTTTGTAAAGTGTAAACCCTATGTTTTATTTTTATATTATCTATTATATAAAATTCTCGTGTCACAGTCTTAGTTACCGTACTCCTCCGAAACGGCTTAACCGATTCTCATGAAATTTTGTATGCATATTGGGTAGTTCTGCGAATATGCCACTGTCTATTTTTTATCCCCCTAAATTTTAAGGGTAGTCCACCCCAAAATTTTTTTTTTTAATTTTTAAATAAATTTCTATTTTTTTATTTTTTTATGATACTGCATTAAAAAATACATACAACCCTGAATTTTCAACTCTCTACGATCAACCCCTATATTTCTATCGCGATTTTATTTTTAATAATTTCCTTCAATTATGATTGGCAAAACAACGTTTGCCGGGTCAGCTAGTATATAATACAAACTAGTGGACGCCCGCAGCTTCGCTCGTGTTAGACCCTTTAACGACGGTTCCCCGCGTTCGGGTTGCCCACTTGACTTCAAAGACGGCAAAGTTTCATACTAATTTTGCACCCCCGTTTTACCCCCTTAGGTGGTGAATTTTCAAACATCCTTTCTTAGTGCTCCCCTACGTTATAAAAGGAACCCCTGTGCAAAATTTCAAGTTTCTAGCCCTTATAGTTTAGGCCCTGCGTTGATATGTCAGTCAGTCAGTCAGTCAGTCAGTCAGTCAGTCAGTCAGTCACCTTCTCCTTTTATATATATAGATTATATATTTTTTTGTAAGTACATACTAAGTACGTACAACATCTAAATCACACAAAAACTATGGTTTTATGTTTTATCAACATACCGTTAACGGAAATACCTGATGAATAATTTGAAAAATTACATGAAAAGAGATTATACGTGCGGATATTGCATTAAGGCGAGGCCATTTCAAAAGTCAGTGTAACACCTAGTCGCCAAACGACTCACAGTTCACTAATTTGCGCCGTATCGTACTAACAGTATTCGCTCGCACTGAATAGGATAACTTTGATAGCACTGATGGACAGAATTTCCATAGAAAAGAAAGTTTCTACTACTGGTACTGGACACGCTTTTGTGAAAAAAGTTAATTCCGTGGCAGGCCGCTCACAAACATCCGACATCTGATACGGAATCCGGTTCGAAAATTCAATGATTAGGAGATAATTATTGAATTCATTTGACCGTTGTCTTACAACTGAGGTAATGTTTACTTTTGGCTGTTAAACAGAGATTATATTGAATTGTGGTGTCTTGACCTCACGCGGCTGTGTCTATGGGGGACTGTTGTAACCCTTGCTCCAGTGTCGTCGGAAGTCTATGGGTTGTAGATAACGTGGTTCCCTCGAGATATAACGATATATAAATATGCCATTTTAATATATAAATGCTTTGAATGCATAGGAATTGAATATAAAATATTATCAAATACGTGAATTTCAAGTATTTCTCACCTCAATCCTATAGAGATTGACGTAATAGGTATTGACAACCGCTTACAGCACACATGCACATTACACGTATACTCGTTAATTAAGTTTTCGTCTCGCTTTGATGTATCTAATGCCAATCTTTCTCTAGTATAATAAATCTATGGTACCAGTAGTGTACTTACGAAATCGGAACATTTTTGCAAAAAAAAATATTTATTTTCTAGGTGTAGGTGTGTGTCCGTCCATCCAGTGTCAGGCCATCGTTATAATAAATGTTCTTATTATCAATTTCCATGTTGGTTACCTACATGTTATGAATCATTTTGATATTGTAATAGTTCAATATAGTGTAGCGTCCATAGTCCAATGGCTCGCGTCGATTCAATGTGATCGAAATAGTTTAGCAACGACGGGCGCGGTCGGTTTGTGGATGGGTGACCGCTAGAGGCAAAACTTCAAGGACGGTACCATGCTTTGCAGGGCATCTAAAGCCGTCATTCCCGGTTGTTTTCAATGGGAAAAGCATTAAGTTAGCCTTGTCGAAGACCTTCGGGTGGCGTAAGAACATTCGACACTGGGTTGGCCACTAACCCCTCCACCAATCCGCATTGGAGCAGCGTGGTGGAGTATGCTCTAGACCTCCCGCAGCTGTGTCTGTGGGGGAAACCCGTGCCCAGCAGTGGGACGTATATGGGTCGCAGCATTACAATAGTTCAATGAAATTTAAAGGTTAACGTTCTGAATTTTTTTTTTTTCAGAAAACGGATCCGGTTATCTGACGCTTATCCCGGCTTCCAAAATTTATTCTAACATTGCTATATCTACGCTTTTAGTGAACTTTTCCTCCGAATTTAGAGCTACGACTCAACATAGCACAGAATCAGGTTTCACCAAGTTTCATTGAAGCCAATACGATTCTATTTCTATCGTGAAAGCTTTTGAGTACATTTTCATAATTTCCATTTTTCTGTAGTGTTGATTTGATCCCAAGCAAACTGTACTGAACTAATGGGACTATGAAAGGTTGTGGTGGAAACTAGATCCTATCAGATTACAGAGAGATACCTTGGTCTTGTTAGACAAGTTCAAGTACTACACAGTTTCTTGTAAGTCTATTTAATGTAGAATATAATATAGGCTCCGATTTAAGAAATTAAATGTCACTTGCTATAACGGTGAAGGACACATCGTGAGGAAACCTGCTTGCCTGAGAGTTCTTCATAATGTTCTCGAAGGCATGTGAAGTCTGCCAATCCGCACTTGGCCAGCGTGGTGGACTAAGGCCTAATCCCTACCAATCTGAGAGGAGTTTTTATGGATACAAGATAGCAAACGAGTTCACAGCACCACTCATCCGCTGCCGCCTTTGACAACAGTGACTGACTTCGAACAAGACTCAATTAGGGACTGGGATGGTTAGTCCAATTAGTTGAGAGAGTTAATTAGAACATTAGTTGGTCAGTTCGTTAGTAGGTATGAGGACTGGGGACTGTTAGTGATAGTTAGTCCTGTTAGTTGGTGTTAGTAATAGTCCAGTTAGTACTTGTTAGTAGGAGTCTTGTTCTAAGTCAGTCACAGATGTGTTGCTACCCTTGAGGACTGAGATGGTCGCCTCTAAAGAAGTGTAACCGGAAACCACACCTTTCCAACCGGATCATAATTGCTTTGAAAACAATTACTACACGGCAGAAATGGTACTAGGTACCGTGGCGGGCGGTGGTACTGCCCCGGGCGAACTTTATATGGAACCAATTAGGTTTCATATAAAACCTATTTGGTTCCCTATAGGCTCTACCACCTATCATACCTTAAATACCATCACAAAAAACCGAAAGAACCATAGTATTAACTTAGTATATATAAACTTGTGAAATCTGTTAGATCACATTTTTCATGAACTTTTATTTGGCCTTTACAAAATATATGAAATGAAACTTCATTTTAAGCTCTTCCTGAGTCTCGATATTTTTATATTGATGATGAAATATCGTTTGGTATTTTTCCACTCTAACGAACATAATTTACTAGAAAGCATTTTTAATACAAAAAGTATGGGTGAAAATTAAATATGCACTTTGACTCGTTTAACTAAAAATCAGTTAACTTTATAGGCCTGTGCCTATTCCCAGGTTCATATAGTAGAGGACCAATATTATATTTCGCATATTATTATTTCCACTATGTATCATGGGGGATTAATAGTCATAATAACATTTTGTGTTTTATATGTGTCTATACTAATATTATAAAAAGAAAAGATTTGTTTGTAATGTTTTCACACAAAAACTACTGGATTTCAAAAATTCTTTCACTATTAGAAAGCTGCATCTTCACTGAGTGACATAGGCTAATATAATATTACTAGATGTAAACGAAACTATTGTTATGTCTAATTCCACGCGCGCGAAGCTGCGGGCGTCCACTATAGCCTTATAAGACGTGTTAAACAGACCAAATTCAGGGAAGTCATTCAGTTAATTTACTTTTAATACGGATCTTATTATTACTATTATTATATTAAGAAAGACGTAGGCACTAAAGGAATTTTCATAGGCTTACAAGGATATACATGCGGAACCCAAAAATATATAGAGGGCAAAAAAGACACGACCCAATTCGATTACGATTCAGAAACGTCGAATCGTCGAATCAATCAGCCAATTTAGAATCATGATTGATAACATAATTTCCTCTTTTGTCGACGAAAAAATTAATCCAACTGACATCAGATACGATAGATGCGATTTCAAATCAAATTTTAAGGGAACAGTCGAAAATGCATCTGATGTTTTTGATCTTCGAGAAGTAATCTATGCCAAAGTAATGGGAATCAGACCGGTAAGTCTGCGTGGGAAACCTTCATAAGTTACCTGGACGTCGTGGGAGCGACGCCGGAAATGGGAGTTTCACCCACTAAAACCCGCTCGGTGGCCTTCTCGGGCGCGCCGGTGCCCACCAGCGTTGCGCCCAAAACGGGCTCTTCCCGGTTTACACAACGCTGTCCAACCACAAACAGCGTCACTTTCCCGGGGTCACATGATGGACAGTTCGAGCTCCCACTGTCACCGCCTGTAACCCCCTTTTAGTCGCCTTTTACGACAGGCAGGGGCTACCGTAGCACTATTGTGGTCCCGAGCTACAGGGACGGAGGCTCAGGGCCTAGCCCTGGAATGAGCCAATGCAAGAGTTTTGAGCAATGCAACGGCATTTGCTCAAAACGTAGCGTCCATAGCCCAATGGCTCGCGTCGATTCAATGTGATCGAAAGAGTTAAGCAACGACAGGCGCGGTTGATTTGTGACTGCTAGTGGCAAAATTTGATGGACGCTACCGTGCTTCGGAGGGCGCGTAAAGCCGTCGGTCCCGGTTGTTTTCAATGCTAGAAACAATCGTTAAGCCTTGTCGAAGACCTTTAGGTGGCTTGAGAACATTCGACACTGGGTTGGCCACTAACCCCTCGACCATTTCGCATTGGAGCAGCGTGGTGGAATATGCTCTAGACCTTCCGCAGTGTGGGGAGACCCGGGCCCAGCAGTGGAACGTCTGTGGGTCGCAGCGAGTTATTTTTGCCTGTTTTTCAATCACAGTAAACATGCTGTTCTGAATAGCACTATGAAGTCGTTTATATACGAATTGTACAGTAATCATCTTTCAGTGAATCAGTACGTCTGCCCTCGCCCTAAGGGTACATGTTTGATTGATTGCCTCCCATTAGCCCCTAACAAATTCACGCATTTGTCAAATAGGGACTGCTACGGCTCGTGTGATCACCCCTTGCATGTCAGATGATTCAGATTGTGGCGGAGGATGTTCGAATGATTGATTGAATGGCATTTAGTAAGGTGTTAATGTTAGTATCTTACCTAATAGATTGGATGAGTCATTGACAGATAATCTATTAGGATTATCTTGTTTTACTATTATTAGGTTAGGTTAGGTTGTAGCGTCCATAGCCCAGTGGCTCGCTTCGATTCAATGTGATCGAAAGTGTTAAGCAACGACGGGCGCGGTCGGTTTGTGGATGGGTGACCGCTAGTGGCAAAATTTCATGGACGCTACCGTGCTTCGGAGGGCACGTAAAGCCGTCGGTCCTGGTTGTTTTCAATGCTGGAAACAGTCGTTAAGCCTTGTCGAAGACCTTCGGGTGGCTTGAGAACATTCGACACTGGGTTGGCCACTAACCCCTCCACCAATCCGCATTGGAGCAGCGTGGTGGAGTATGCTCTAGACCTCCCGCAGCAGTGTATGTGGGGGAGACCCGTGCCCAGCAGTGGGACGTCTATGGGTCGCAGCGACTATTATTAGGTTGTAAAACAGAAGAGCAAAAGAAAAGTTTTGCTTGTAATATTTGGTTAACTGTTATCTACACTAATATTGTGAAGAGGAAAGATTTGTTTGTAATGTTTTCACACAAAAACTACTGAAGCGATTTCAAACATTCTTTCACCATTAGAAAGCTACATCTTCACTGAGTGACATAGACTATATAATATTACTAGGTGTAAACGAAACTATTGTGTAATTCCACACGAGCGAAGCTGCAGGCGTTTAATAGTAAATATAATAAAACAAAGCATGTTCCTACCAAGTCCACTCGTCGATCGCCGTTATAACAGACAAAACATTTATATAAATCTCTAGATAAATCCAGAGCTGTGACGTAAAAGCCCTTACAATGATTTGAGCGCGATCCAATTTTCGCCCATTCACAGCTAGATGGCCCTCTATAGAGACCAAAGGGAAAGACAATATATACATGTGTTTGGCAGGTAAGTGAGCGAGCGACGGTTTGTCAAGATCAGCCGATCGTTTGAAGCCACTGTTCGTGGAATGGTATTGGATTACTCTGAACAAAGACTACAGACCAAGCGAATCGGCTTGTATGTCTTATTATGTAGTAATGATGAGAATCTTTTGGTGGTATAGCCTATAGAGCCTATTTTTTTCCTCCGACTTTTTCTCTCGCGGCCTACACTAGGGCATAGGATAAAAATATCTATATAATAAAAATGAATCGCAAAATGTGTTGGTAAGCGCATAACTCAACAACGCCTGGACCGATTTGGACAATTCTTTTTTTAAAATGTTCGTTGAAGTTCAAGAATGGTTTTTACGGCGAGAAAAATTTGAAAATTCATCCCCTAAGGGGGTAAAACGGGGGTGCAAAGTTAGTATGAAGCGTAACGCGAGCGAAGCTGCGGGCGTCCACTAGTTGTAAATAATTCTTCCTAAAGCCGATGACCAGATAGTCTATCGTGACAAGTAGTTTGTAGTTACCTAGACGTTCGCTAAGCGTGTCCAATCACCTCATAGGGAAATAAATTAT
Source organism: Carterocephalus palaemon (assembly GCA_944567765.1). Taxonomy (NCBI): domain Eukaryota; kingdom Metazoa; phylum Arthropoda; class Insecta; order Lepidoptera; family Hesperiidae; genus Carterocephalus; species Carterocephalus palaemon. The sequence continues at coordinate 1,220,537 of OX155641.1, forward strand.
TTGAATTTGAATTTGAAAAGGGAACCAAATAGAAGAAAAAGAAGAAGAAGAATATAATTTATATTGTTTAAAACCGTGCTTCGGAGGGCACGTAAAGCCGTCGGTCCCGGTTGTTTTCAATGCTGGAAACAGTCGTTAAGCCTTGTCGAAGACCTTCGGGTGGCTTGAGAACATTCGACACTGGGTTGGCCACTAACCCCTCCACCAATCCGCATTGGAGCAGCGTGGTGGAGTATGCTCTAGACCTCCCACAGCAGTGTCTGTGGGGGAGACCCGTGCCCAGCAGGACATGGGATGTCTATGGGTCTATGGGTCGCAGCGGTTAATTTTTAATCGATTGATGGCTATCAAGGATTATAATCAGCTCAACTGCGGGTAATGCTAAGTTTTGATAATTGGTATCTTTGTCGTAGCTTGCTAAAATTATTTTAAAAAATAATTTGTGTTAATAAAGACTATAAATTATATATTTTAAATCATAACTTGATAGGTTTGGTAATTTTGCACGGAAAACATTTAACGCGGGCGGAGTTGGGAAAGCTAGTGAATAATATTTAGAAATACATTAGTCACGTCAGGATACACGAGGAATGATTTAAACGTTATCTGCAGGCATTATTCCACCACTACTATGTAGGGCGGTAATGCACGCCATATCGATATCGAAAAACGATATCGTCAGGCAATGCTTTCATACGTTTTCGATAAACGACGCGTTATTTGATATCTAATAACTTCATATCACATGTAAATAAAACAAGCATCACACCTGTTTTTTCTCTAAAGGGTAGGCAGAAGTATGTATACACCCACATTGCACCAGTTATGTTTAGGTACAATGTAATAGGTGATTGCCCATTGCTATAGAATAGAATAGAGAGTGTGTAACTACTGTTAAAAACACTGGTTACTTACGTGAATCGTGTATTTTATAGTTTTTCGCTTGACGCATTTAGAGTAGCGATCGATAACGTTGATCGTCTTGAGGATTGAATCACACGCGATAATTTCACCCGGTAATTTCAACTATGAACATAGATACTCACGAATCATTCAGTAATAAAATAGTGTAGTGTTAATTTAAAAACATATTTTTTTCAGCAATTTCCTGCAGGGCCCCTGGTGCACAATATATTATTGAACATTTCATGGTTATATACGTACATACAACATTTACTATAGCGTCCAAGGCCATTACGAGATATTGTCCTTATAAAAACACTTCCCTAACGATGCGATATAAAACTTAACACAAACGTCAGTATATATGACATCCACAGACATAAACCTGCTTTGTAATCGCAGGGTTCAATTCATGAGTATTTGACAGTCCTCAGGATGTTTATATAGGATGTAGAGCAAGAGTTTGCTCACAGATACTAGAGTGTTTCTTGTTAGTCGAAATAATGCTAAGATGTTTTGATATAATATAAAAAACCAGCGTACCACCTAGGTAGAGCCTATAGGAAACCAAATAGGTTTTATATGAAACCTTTTTTTTAATGATACTAATCTAAAATATTTAATGATACTAACAGGACTAACGACAACTAACAGTCTTTTTTAAGGTCGTCTTCATCGATGAAAAATCCTTATTTAATTTTTTTTTGTTGAAAGTATTTTACAATTGTCATGGGTGGCAACAATAGAACTTTTACATCGCAATGGCTTATGGGCTTAACCAACATAACTCTCCCTTCAATGGGTGGCAACGGATGAGTAGATTTATATTTTCGTTTACTACCTATATAATTAAATATAGGTAGAACAGGTCAAATCTCTTCTCACTTGCACCACCCACGCTTCACCCACTTCTCTTTATAGCCAATTTTTACTTTTATATCGTTTCCCTCAACAAAATTAAATTACTCTTGGAACATGGCATTATACATACCTTAAGTGTTATTATTGACTCCGAAAATTCAATTATGTATTGGAAAATGTAGTTGATACTGAACCAAGCCTTCGAAGGCTACCAATATAATTATATTTTATTGAATTTGTACTGAATATTGTACATCGAATACATGTCGTTTAGGCGCGTCTCTACAATTACTATTTGAAACAATCCGCAACAGAAATAGGAACCCTATTAATATGCCTCCGTTGTCTGTCTGTTTGTCTGTCTGTCACAGGGCTAAATCTCTTCAATGGAAATAGTTAGACACCTGATCAAGGAATACGCAGAACTCTGGCCGCTAATAATAAAAAAGTAAAAAAAGTTAGATATGGGATCTAACTTTTTTTACTTTTACTACTTGAAAATTCGCTGCGACCCATAGAAGTCCCACTGCTGGGCACGGGTCTCCTCCACAGACACTGCTGCGGGAGGTCTAGAGCATACTCCACCACGCTGCTCCAATGCGGATTGGTGGAGGGGTTAGTGGCCAACCCAATGTCAAATGTTCTCAAGCTACCCAAAGGTCTTCGACAAGGCTTAACGACTGTTTCCAGTATTGAAAACAACCGGGACCGACGGCTTTACGTGCCCTCCGAAGCACGGTAGCGTCCATGAAATGTTGCCACAAGCGGTCACCCATCCGCAAACCGACCGCGCCCGTCGTTGCATAACTCTTTCGATCACATTGAATCGACGCGAGCCATTGGGCTATAGACGATACTGTGTCAGTAAAATGCGTCACTCAATGTACCACTCTACCTGCCGAACGAGTGATATGTAGTTCGGTAAGCCCCCTCTTGCAAGCGAATGTCACTCGATTGACTTGCATAGACGTTAGCTTTATATTTATAACTACTGCTACGCTCGCGTAGAATTAGACCCATTAACGACGTCTACCCGTCTAACGACGTCAAAAACGGCAAAGTTCCATACTAACTTTGCACCCCCGTTTTACCCCCTTAGGGGGTGAATTTTCAAAAATCCTTTATTCGTGCTCCCCTACGTTATAAAAGGAACCCCTGTGCAAAATTTCAAGTTTCAAGCCCTTATAGTTTAGGCCCTGCGTTGATATGTCAGTCAGTCAGTCAGTCATCTTCTCCTTTTATATATAGATATAGACGGACAAACAGACATACGGCCCACCTGATGGTAAGTGGTCACCGTCGTCTATGGACACGTGCGACACCGGGGGTATCACAGGTTCGTTGCCTGCCTTGAAGGAAGCTTTACACACTCTTTTTGAAGCGCTCCATGTCGTAGCTCGAAGGGAAAACCTCAGTCGGAAGCTCATTTCACAGAAGACTAGTTCGCCGTAGAAAGACCTGTGCTATCACTGAGTTTTTATTGTATTTTAGATACACAAGAAACTTAAGTAAATGTAAATATTATCAAGAGAATACGCACAGTTTCCCTACTCCCCTTTGTTGGTTGTATCATATCCCTTATCTATATTTATCGCGCACTTTGTAAGAATGCGTTTAGCGGAGTGCTTTTGAAGGGAACATTTTGATCAAACATGACCTTATTGGTAATGCATTTAGGTTGGCGAGGGGTACAATTGCCGGCCCTGTTTCTGTCCTTTTTCGTCTTTTTGTTTATCGGCCCTGTTTCTGTCCTTATTCCTCTTTTTGTTTTTTATGGATATAAGATACTAGAGCTGAAGTGGTATATCTGTATCTTAATATAATATTTCTTGTGTACGTGTGTATAACAGTGAACTCCTCCTAAACAGCTGGATAGATGTTGATGAAATTTTTTGTGTGTGTTCAAGGGGATTCGAGGATGGTTAAGATTCACAATTTGGTCCTCAGGAAAATGTTTTTTAAACACGATTTTAGTATTTTTGTATGTGTAATATCCAAATATTTTAACCGTCGTTTTACTACGCTTACGTGGCCAACTTAATGAAAGAAGAACGTAAGAACAGAAACAGAACAGGACTGAAGCGGTAACAGCCCAGTGGCTATCGAACACGCCATTCACTCGGGCGGTCCGGGTTTAAAACCGGCACGCACCAATGACTTTTCTAAGTTATGTGCAATTTAAGAAATTAAATGTCACTTGCTGTAACGGTGAAGGACACATTGTGGGGATACCTGCATGCCTAAGAGTTCTTCAAGGCACAAAATGTCAAATGTTCTCGAAGGCACGTGAAGTCTGCCAATCCGCACTTGGCCAGCGTGGTGGACTAAGGGTTAATTCTGAGAGGAGATCCGTTCCCAACAGTGGCACAAAGAAAGGTTTGTGGTGAACTTACAGGACAAATTGTCACTATAGGTCAATTTAAACTGGTTTTCTATCTTAAATATCTTATATCAGAAAAAGTCATGTGCTTAGTGACATGTATCTATCTATTATTTAACAGTATACCATGAACAAATTTCGTTTCACTAAAAAATTTTAGTCAGATTCTAAATAACACGCGTTTCATCCCTGCAAAAATACTGTAAACGAACTGTAAAGCGTCAATTTAGGCACCTATTGCCGAAACACTATGATGTAGTTAAACGATGAAACATTATATAACTCACTTAGCTTAGACCAAGCTAGAAACATTCTGTCATAGAATATCCTTTACTATAAAAGGTCGAAAAGTTTTATTCAAGCCTAGAACAGCTTAACTGAAACAATGAAGCGCAAAATATAAAGAATATTTTAAGCGTCTTAAGATTCCTTTATGTAAATTATTTGAAAGGTACAGAGACAATTCTTACCTTATTTTCTTTTTGTAATCTTATTTTAAGGCTTTTAGTAGTGACGACATTTTTCAATTATAATATTTGTATTTCGGATAGTTAATAATCTATTCAATAAAGTACAGGAAAGTAACGAAACTTAACCAAATATGGAATAGTTCCGCAGACGTCTTTAATAGGTCTAATTCTGCGCGAGCGAAGCTGCGGGCGTCCACTAGTATATATATAAAAGAAGAAGCTGACTGACTGACTGACTGACTGACTGACATATCAACGCAGGGCGTAAACTATAAGGGCTAGAAATTTGAAATTTCGCACAGGGGTTCCTTTTATAACGTAGGGGAGCACTAAGAAAGGATTTTTGAAAATTCACCCCCTAAGGGAGTAAAACGTTAGTATGCAAAGTTAGTATGAAACTTTGCCATTTTTGAAGTCAAGTGGGCAACCCGAACGCGGGCAGACGTCGATAATGGGTCTAATTCCACGCGAGCGAAGCTGCGGGCGTCCACTAGTTATTATCTAATCATAATCGTATCGTAGAACCTATGGTAATCTCATCGTTATGGTATCGTAATCGTCGACACTAAAACCTGAAACGTGATAAGAAAAAAACAAAAAGTAGGCTTAACGTGAACAGCTCAGGGCTGGCGGTTCTCTTACCACATGTCAAAGTTTAGTGGGCTCGCAAAATGTATCACACCCCTGGGTTATGGAAACATACGGGAATTACTTCTAGTATGCAATACCGCTTAACAAATATTTTCTTATAATAAACCTATCCGTGGATATTTATATCCCGGAATTGAGTGAATGGTCTCTTTGACTAAAGGTTTTTTAAAAAAAAAAACTATTTTCGATTTTCTAGTAAAATAAATATAAAATATAATATAAATAAATCCATTTCACAATCATTTTATTCATTAATAAAATTTGAAATCATTTTCCATTTCAACTTTTCATTTCCATTTTCTTCTCTGGCGAAAATTCTTTTTCACAAACATCTTTAGAAAATCATTTTTGAATGACTTTTACCATGAATGCTTAGTACAACATAAGAGACCAAAGACCTTCGCGCAACAACTGACTACATATCTCCACTACTACAGAATTAACCTCACCATATTCTTCTCCGATTTTTTTTAATTTTTTAATTTTAAATAACTTAAATTTTTTTTTTTTTTAATCAAATATTTATTTCTTTGTCAATAGTAAGTATAATGTCCCTTGTGTTTACACAGCATTATAACGAGGACTCGAAGGCGTACAAGTAGGAGGCGAACGAAGCCATTCAAACAATAATTACTCGCAGACTACAGAGAGGTGGACCTACGCCCCAACTGAGACGTAAGCGGATTAATTCACATGTTGGCCGATACTCGTACACTTAGTAAGCTTGCTTTAATATTTCCTGTAATATATGACGGTGACTGCCCAGTGGTTAACAAACCTGCCTCTCACTCAAGCGGTCCTGCATGCGAGCGGTCTTGATGCATTAAATTTTAATAATATTTCTTATTAACTTAACAAAAAATTGCCTTGTTTAGTGTTAGTTTAATAATAAATTAATATAAATAAACTAGTGGACGCTCGCAGCTTCGCTCGGTTAGAATTAGACCCATTAACGACGTCTGCCCCCGTTCGGGTTGCCCACTTGACTTCAAAAACGGCAAAGTTTCATACTAACTTTGCACCCCCGTTTTACCCCCTTAGGGGATGAATTTTCAATAATTCTTTCTTAGTGCTCCCCTACGTTATAAAAGGAACCCGTGTGCAAAATTTCAAGTTTCTAACCCTTCTAGTTTAGGCCTTGCGTTGATATGTCAGTCAGTCAGTCGTCAGTCAGTCAGTCAGCTTCTCCTTTTAAATATATAGATTTCCTAAAATAAACATTTTATGCTTCTGGTTCTTAAAAACCATACCTTCAAAAGTACTTGTGAAAACTTTTCACGTATTCTGTAGTGCAACTCAGTCAAAAACATGCACGGTAAGCAAAATAATTTAGGTCCACATCAAACATAAAGTTTAAGCCGTTATGTGACCACCTTGCGCCACCTTGCGCCCCACAAAGGCACTTGAACAGTCTAATCAGCCAGCTGATATATTATTCAGGGACTATTCTCTCTGAAGGGGACCGAAACGGGAATTTCATTAAAAGTCTATCCACCGCTCGTCTTCGTAATGCAATTGCGTCGGACCAACCTAATTTTAGGCCTCTAAAATATGAATTTAATTTTTCTGTGCGTAGATTTACCGCGTGTTTAATAATAATACATTATGATATAATTAATTACATTTTTTTCTAACTAGTGGACGGTTGCAGCTTCGCTCGCGTGGAATTAGACATTCACCAACTTCAAAAACGTTAATTTTTTCATAATAAATTTGCGCCCCCGTTTTAGCCCCTTAGGGGGTGAATTTTCAAAAATCCTTTCTTAGTGCTCCCCTACGTTATAAAAGGAACCCCTGTGCAAAATTTCAAGTTTCTAACCCTTATAGTTTAGGCCCTGCGCTGATATGTCAGTCAGTCAGTCAGTCAATCAGCTTCTCCTTTTATATTTATAGACTAGCTGACCCCGCAAACGTTGTTTTGCCATATGAAATGACAACGCGACGCTTCACGTCAATGAACGACGGGAAAAAATAAAAATACTAAAATTTTGTTTAAAAAACATTTTTCCAGTGGAGCAATTTGTATATCTAAACCATTCTCGATTCCCCTTGAACACACACAAAAAAATTCATCAAGATCTATCCAGCCGTTTAGGAGGACTTCACTGTCATACACACGTACACAAGAAATTCGATTGATAGTTTCTTTGAAGAGGTTGGCAACTAGGTGTAAACGAAACTATTGTTGTCTAATTCCACGCGAGCGAAGCTGCGGGCGTCCACAAATATGTAATAAAAATTGTATGTTTCCCAAATCGATACTTCAAGCTGTTGGTTAGATATAAAAAAATATGGCATTCAAAGTTAGTAAAAAAATGATACCCTTATGAGTGTAAAATAAACATAGGGGATAACACATTTACGCATTAATTACAAATTTGTGGAGCTAAAGTTAATGCTTTAAGAAGAATCTATTATTATGTCTAATTCCACGCGAGCGAAGCTGCGGGCGTCCACTAATAAAAAATATGTAGCGTACAATATAAGGGTAGTATTCGAGCTTATCAGCAAGCTCCCTGTGGCCGAAGGTGGTAAGGCCCGGCGCATCGCGCCGGAGACTGCGGGTTCAAACCCCGCCAGGGTTTCTCAGCATCGTAAGCATACCCCGTTTTTGTTTATTTTTTGTAAGTTTGAAAATAATTTAAGAACATAATTGAAAATAATAAATCAAATAATTTTTCTAGCACTAAAATGATTTGTTTTAACAAAATTTTATTCTGTATTATTAATGTTTGATTTTAGTTTGTTTTGGGTCATAGATAATATGTAATTTGAATTTATATACGGCTATAGTCCACCACGCTGGCCAAGTGCGGATTGGCAGACCTCATATGCCATCGAAAATATTATGAAGACATTACGTTATTGCGGGTTATGGACGCTACATGCGAATGGTGTTCGTATGCTATTCCGGGCATATAACTATAGGTATCCATCCATCCATCCCATCAGCCTTTTTGGGTCCACTGCTGGACATAGGCCTCCCTCAATGGACGCCACTCCTCCCGACCCTGCGCCCTCTGAATCCAACGGTTTCCCGCTGTCTTCTTCAGGTCGTCAGTCCACCTCGCAGGAGGGCGGCCAAAACTTCGTTTTCCAAGACGCGGTCTCCATTCAAAGCAATTTCTTACCCAAAGGTTTTCAGTCCGTCCAGCGACGTGGCCTGCCCATTGCCACTGATCCTTCGAGCTATGACGGTAATTTTCGTTCGTCTACAGATTTCATTATTGCGAATACTGTCCCGTAGATAAATACCAAGTACCTATATCTCGCTGAGCGACTATGAGCTTGCGGATCAGACCGACTGTAAAGGACCACGTCTCGGAATCATATGCAACTGGCAACACAGGCAATATAGCTGTCTGAACGTAATCCATACCAATATTATAAATTCGAAACTAACTCTTTCTGTCGGTCTGTCTGTCTCGCTTTAACGCCAAAACTACTGAACCGATTTAAATGAAATTTGGTCCAGAGCCTGAGAAAGGACATAGGTAACTCTATAATTGGTAAAAAGTGTTGTAAAGGGTTAAAAAGGGGATGAAAGGTTGTATTAAAGTATTGTCATTTTTAGAACTACAAGTATAATTTTTTATTTTAGGCTGTTGATTAGATTAAATAAATATGGCATTCCTAAAAATGTTACCCTTAAGGGTGTAAAATAAACAAAGGGGATTATAATACATTTACGGATTCATTACAAATATCTTGAGCTAAAGTGGAACCTATTATAATGTCTAATTCCACGCGAGTGAAGCTGCATATCAACGCAGGGCCTAAACTATAAGGGCTAGAAACTTGAAATTTTGCACAGGGGTTCCTTTTATAACGTAGGGGAAGAAAAGTCCTCGAATGGAGACCACGACTCGGAAAAAGGAGACAGGTTGCCCTTCGACAAGGTAGACAGACGACCTGAAGAAGACGGCGGGAAACCGCTGGTTTCAGAAGGCACAGGACCGGTCGGAGTGGTGTCGTTTAGGAGAGGCCTATGTCATAGTATAAAGACTACCGAGCGACTCTTTATTCTATGCCTATGTCCAGCAGTGGACCTCAAAATGCAGATGGATGGATGGACTGGATGCTAAGTGTACCAAAGAGGACATACGGGTATTACAGCTTGTAGTAGGTACTATCAGAAAAGAAAAACACAGACATATTAATACATGAAACTAAATGATACTCTTCATTTGAATGCAGGGTAAACATAAAATACCCAACAATAACTCAAGTTGTTTTATTCGTAAATTCCACAACGTACGAAAATTATCCCAAGCTTTTAGTATGGAGTAAAAATATTTAAAGATCCACAAAATTATGATTAAGCTATGAGTACGGATTAACTTTTGTGTTCATTATTAAACTTTTAATTAACCCTGCCCGTTCTCCCAAATATTACAACTATAACCGACAAAATAGTGATGTCAACGGTCACTATCGATATTTTATCGAACATTCGGTTTGAATTGTTTAACAACTTTATAATAAAATTGTAGGCTAAATGTGATTTGTTTTGTTGTGTTTGGTAATAATTTTAATGAAGCTATAAGAATATGATACATAGTTTTTTTTATCATATGTTGGCCAACAAAAGTGGTATCGATTAGTGGACCAATAAAAATGTTGCAATGATGATGAGAGGAACTTACATGAGCAAAAAACTCACTTGGTTACTTTTCAATTTTATGATATTGATAAAAACAGGCAATCAAACTATTATTTACCTTAAAATATTAACCGATGGTGATATTCGAATTCAAGACCTGTCTCTCAGTACTGGGAATGCATAAAATATTGAGCTCCAGCGACAAAAAAATACTATTAATTTTACTAACACGCTTTGTTTGCATGTAACGAATGTGTTTGTATGAAATCTTTGAACGTGATTGTCGGCCACTTTAATACGGTTAATTGGATTATTTAATTTTTCAATGATGACAATGCAAGAAATATATCTACAGTTTAGTTCGGTTATCTACAAAAGCGTGTATTGAAGTTTTTTCAAATTCGATATTGTGAAATATTCGAATTGAATATTGTGTGAATTAGTCTGTTACTATGCATGTGGTCATCGCCTGTAATCATAGTGACACTCAGCTATTTTTATCTTGTATGTTAGACTTCGTTGTTGTTTATTTTGTTGGCGATCAAATAAATAAAATTAAATAATAAAAAAATGCGTTAAAATAACATATCGTTTTTTTTTTATCGATATAAAGTGGAGAACATCATTAGTGCACAGATAGCAAACAATACATCTTTATTAGAACAACGGACGAAATTCCGACGCAGCCGACGAATGTGGAGTTATCCGAGCCACGGCTTTGGCTACGCTTGCTTTCGCTCATATCCGCTAGGGCTGGCGCAATATTCAAATATTTAATGTTAAAATTATTTAAATTAAAATTATTTTTTAAAATTAATGTTAAAATTGTTTCAAACAATATTTGTGTGTGTTTCAATTGATCTTACAATTGTATCCAGGTTAGTCTGTGTAATCATACTCATAAGATACTCGTAGACTTATTTAGATATTCACAATACTAAGATTCAATTTGGTAGATATCTTGACAATATGGCTCACATTCATTACCTACTTAAGAAACGGTTCAAACATTTTATTGACAAAGTTAAAGATTTTAAAACTTCCAGTAGGTACCTATCTTTTCGCATATTATCACACTAGCTTTTACCCGCGGCTCCGCCCACGTGGTCAAAGGGACTTAACAATGAGTTGTTTATCATACACGACACATTTGTATGGTGTATAATTTGTTAGCGAAATTCAGAACTTGCAAATGAATTTTATTAACGCTATCTATTAAAAACATCCGGAACTAAATATCTAGCAAATAACAAAACATCGATATCTTCCCATGGGGATGTTTTAACGCGGTAAAAAGTAGCCTGCCTACCCTCCTCACTATCTCCACACACAAAAACCATACCATATAATAACTTCGTTGCGACGTGAAATCCGGACAAACAAACACACTTTCACATTTATAATATTAGTAACTAACTAAGTAAGTATGGCAGTATGGAAGTATGGATATGGATAATTTCAATTATTACCTACAAAAGGTTGAATCAATTTTGACGATTATGATGGTATGTGACAGCCCTAACGAGCGAGTATGTATTGGATAAGCAGCAAGTATTTGTAACTCGCGCAGAGCGATTGCTATTCAGCTCCGGCACATCGTGATACATGCTTCCGGTGAAATGTTATATGTACGTTTGAATCAGTTTAAATGTTTGTATAAGCCTGCCTGTTCACGCTACTTATTGGTGCTCTTTGCCCGTTAACGTTTCTGTGCCTGTTGACTTATCTCTGCCTCTTAACGTTACCTGCGTTAATCCTCGTCAGTTTGCCTATATACTATTCTATGCCTTTCATGTTTAGTGACGCTCTCGTCTCGATAACGTAACGCCAACACCCAGACTTCTTATAGGTACTTTATGTTGTTTTTTGTTTGTTTTTATTGTATATCTTTTATTGTTTTATTGTAGTGTACAATAAAGAGTATTTCTTAGAGTAATGATAAATCTATGGTATTTGTATTGTATTGTTGTTTTGTGTTAATCTTTAAAACCAATTGACAATAATGTGAGATTTTTACTCCCTATAATTTCTCTCTCTCTGTAGCGTCCATAGCCCAATGGCTCGCGTCGATTCAATGTGATTGAAAGAGTTGAGCAACGACGGGTGCGGTCGGTTTGTGGATGGGTGACCGCTAGTGGCAAAAATTTCATGGACGCTACCGTGCTTCGAAGGGCGCGTAAAGCCGTCGCTCCCGGTTGTTTTCAATGCTGGAAACAGTCGTTAAGCCTTGTCGAAGACATAGGCTTTACGACTACATATTAGGAAAGGACAATAGGCTACTTTTTAATCGAAAAAAAGTGTTGTAAAGGGTTGAAAAGGGGGATGAAAGGTTGTATGAAAATATTGTTATTTTCAGAACTAGAAGCATAAAATTTATATTTTAGTCTGTTGATTAGATATAAATAAATATGGCATTCAAAGTTTGTAAAAATGTTACCCTTTGTAAAATAAACATAGGGGATAACACATTCACGGATTCATTGCAAATTTGTGGAGCTAAAGTTAACGCGGTAAGAAGAATATATTCCCAACAAACAAACTAGGCTTATAAAATTAAGTCTATAAGGTCTTAAATCTTATACTTGTTTTAAAAGAGCATGCATTATGTCAATGTTCCTTATAATGGCACATTATTAGAAGATTTGGCTAATATTACCTTTATTCTTATAATTTGGCTGGGTAAACGTTAATAAATCCAATTAATACGGCTACAATAAGGGTTCGAAATGTGTTCTTCTTATAGAGGCTAGTTACATTGCTTTTTAGCCGTATAATATTCAAAGTCATATAAAGGCTTTTAATATGGTCAATTATTCTTATAAAAGTAATGCACAAGGTATCTATGATGCTTTTCAACTTATAGGAGTATTTGATATGACGTCTATCCAACAAACGAATTCTAACATTTTATATGATCTTAACAAGGATGAAAGCAATCCATATTCTCTTATACAATGATTATAAAGATATTATTCTCTTTAAGGTTATATTAAAATGCTTTACATAAGTAGATCAGCCATATTACGGAGCAGAATTTGTATTTAAAAAAAATACAAAATTACCAAGCCGATACCAACGAATCAGCCAGTGGTTCCGTAGATGATTATTTTATAGAAAATGAGAATGAAAAGGAAAGCAGTGAGAATGAATATAATTGTAGCGATAGTGATAGTGATATAGACATATCATTAAATGAAGAGCTGAAATTAAAAGGATATCACCTATCGTGGTGGGAATAGAATAGGAAAGGAAAGGGAAATCAAAACCTGCCGATTTAAAGTAACATTTAATTATTTAGTAATTACTAATATTATATATTACTATACAATTTTAGCACAAAATGAAAGAGAATCGTTGCAAAACCTATGTTTTCACGACCTCTCACAAAGTGTAAAGGGTAAACCAGAAAGGGTCGGATATATATTATATATAGTATCTACTATTAAAATATTCCTTTCTTAGAATAAAATGTGTCGACTTCCATGGGCATCGCAAATTATGTAAATTAAGATATTTTCCTTGTAGAAATTTGTCAACATCTGCCAATATGTATACTACCATTGCAATATCTGCGGACAAACATATTATAATATAGAATTATATTCTTTTTTGTGTACTACTATTACGTATTATTACATTTCAATCTAAAATTAATGCACAAAGTATCCCTATAAAGAGATATCTCCCAGCCAACCCAACTATAGCGAAAAATAAATTTTATATTATGGGAAAAGACTAGCTAGGTACGATTTAGTTTGTGTGCAAGGAACCCTAACGATATGTAAAATGGCGATACCATAAGCAACAATCGTTGCCATTATAAGTCTTCACTCCTATAGACACCTTGTAAACGATGTGCGAATCGTTTTGCTCTTATAGTAGCACTGGTTATAACATGATTAAATAATTAATAACGTTTTAGGCACAAAAACAGCTTAAATTCAAGGGCGGGTTGATCTTACAACACGCAGCGTACCACATTTTACCATGCATTTAAATTCCCATACACTCTTCACTATAAACGAGCACATAAATCACGTAAATAAAATACATAAAATAATAACTTACCGTTCACTTTTCAGTAAAATGGTTGACGTTTCCCTTTTTTCGCCAAACTGTTGCGAAAATGTAGGTAAATCTAACAAAAATACTTATAGTAGAATCATAAATAGACGGCTTTAAGGGCCAACGAATTTTTAAGAGCCTTTGATTTGCCGCAATGAGTTTAACTCCCTTGTACCGGACCATAATAAAACACGTATAAGGGTGATTGCCCGTATTAACGCTATCCATATGTTTCTTATAAGTGTATTGGCTTTTTAGGAGCTTTTTTCTTGCACTTATAAGTTTAACTTCCTTATTCCTTGTCATAATATAACACGTATAAGGACAAAAAGCGGATAATAAAGCAACTATAAGAAGGGTATAAGGTTTTAGTCTTTATAATTTGTGCCCAAACGCACCCTTATTAGCGATAATGCGGCTCTTATAAGAATATTATTTTTGGTAATATAAGCCACAACAAGAGCAATTTTTGTTAGTTGGGTTATTATGTCTAATTCCACGCGAGCATCCACTAGCATTATAAAAATATTCTTGGATGTGTTTATCTTGAAAATTCAATTATAAATATTTTCCACAATTAAACACAACGATTCTTTTCCAGTGAATTAGCACGAATATTCACACAAACGGCTAAAAGTATTATGTTGCGGACTAAGCTGGTTAACGGACCGTATTATCGCGGATACACGCTTGGGAAATTCATACGTTAGGTCTCGTTTATATAGCAACCGGTAATTACTGCCTGATACCGGATTTACTGCGGATATTGCATAAAGGAACTTATATACTTCATGGGTATAAGATAGCAATCGAGCTTGCAGCACTATCCATCCGCCCATGACAACTGTGCTGTGACTTACTTTGAACAAGAAGCAAATAAGTCTCGGATTTGTCCACTAAGTAGAGAGAGAGAGACATTAAATAAACGCAGTTGGGCAGTTCGTTCGTCGATATGAGGACTGGGCAGGGACGGTTAAAGAAATTTAGTCCTGTTAGTTAGGCAATAGTTACTGTAAAAGGTCCTTATATATGGGAATTCATAAAAAAAAACAATGTTCCTAATATCCATCCATCCTTGGATAAAATACGATAGAAACCTACTATCATCATCTAAATTGTTTTTCCATTAGCTTGCCTACTGATTTCCTTCTTTTACAGTCCTTTTATTCAGAATGCTTGTCCTGAGTGGGATTTGAACCTACGTGGCGTGACATTTGCGCCCTCGCTGGACGATTTCGCCAACGGGCCCTTCTATTAGTAAGTTTAATTAGTTGGTGTTAGCAAAAGTTTAGTGATTACTAAACTTGGTAAGTCACTCGTTCCAAGTTTAACCTCAACAAACAGCGTTAAAAACAGTTTGTACACAGTAAAATAATTTAAAAGTAAAATGTACTTGCTACCAACGCGATAAGCGCCAGGAAACATGCATCACCTTTCAGCATCATAAGGGATATTTACACGTTTCCTGCTGTTTAGTTAGGATCTCTAAATTGTGCTATCCATCTCATACATGAGTGATTATGGACATAATCATTACCCGGCCTCTGACAGCTAATAAAGCAGTTCTGGTAATACCGAGCGTGGCGTTAATCTAGACTTATTGGACGGAAAAGGTCATTTTTAATGCCACGCTATGAGATTGCGTTGTAGCGTCCATAGCCCAATGGCTCGTGTCGTTTCAATGTAATCGAAAGAGTTAAGCAACGACGGGCGCGGTCGCTTTGTGGATGGGTGACCAGTAGTGGCAAAATTTCATGGACTCTATCGTGCTTCGGAGGGCACGTAAAGCCGTCGGTCCCGGTTGTTTTCAATTGTGGAAACAGTCGTTAAGCCTTGTCGAAGACCTTCGGGTGGCTTGAGAACATTCGACACTGGGCTGGCCACTAACCCCTCCACCAATCCGCATTAGAGCAGCGTGGTTGAGTATGCTCTAGACCTCCCAGCAGTGTCTGTGGGGGAGACCCGTGACCAGGAATGGAACGTCTATGGGTTGCAGCGATGAGATTGAATTGAAGCCTTATTCAACCTATGACTTATTTGATGTTTACGCAGTAAATTTCAACATTAATGGGTCGGTGAAATGATCGGAGAACTTAAACCAAAATCTTAGGACATTTCATTAGAACTATAAACAAGAGTTAAAAAGATAATTAAATTAGCGTTTAGGTGCAAGAAAGATAGCAAATAAGAATGCGGTGCTACTAACAGGTGACAAACTTTGAACCACCCTCGAATAGGGAATGCGAGAATTTAAAAGGTTCAGTTAAAATTTTTGTTAGGAATATTAAGTTAAGTGTTCGTTAGTTGGTTTGAAAAGTTTGTTTGTGTTACTAATGTTTCAGTTAATGATTGTTAGTATAAGTCAGTTGCTAATGCGTTTCACCTTACCAACCGGCATTCGGCATTTTTTTTACAAACAAGTATTACATGACAAAAGACTTTTGAATAGCCTGAATTCCGGGTTCGCATACAGATTCTACCACGTAACATAACAGCGTCACGCACTTAGCCGTTATTTGTAACAAGGCTGGAAATAAAATCACGACTTCAAACTCGGATTTTAAAAAAAACATTCGCAAAACCCGATAATATTATAAAGGTGCGAAAATAAAATTGGGAAATAAGGGACAAAAGCCTTTTTTGACAGACCCAGCGACCAAAAACATCGGTTCCAGCATTCAAAACGTTGCGTCGAACATTTTATTCACTTTGTGAAACAACTAACGAGCGAAATCTATTTTTGGTCTGTAAGAACGTTTTTAAATTTAAATATACAATCACAATCTGTTAAAATTAATTGTTAATCTTTCAAAAACAAATTTTACCATCCAGTAGAATTCTAACCGTTCTTCCCGAAGTATTTCTTCTAACGAGATACCTACTTCACAAATATAATACTATCTACTAATATTAAAAAGACGAAAAATTTGTTTGTAATGTTTTCACACAAAAACTACTAGACCGATTTCAAAAATTCTTTAATTTTTGGTGTTCGACGGGGGTTCGAGAATTGTTTAGATTCACAATTTGGTCCACTAGAAAATGTTTTTGAAACACTATTTTAGTATTTTTATTTTTAACCGTCCCTTATTGACGTGAAGGGTCGCATCACTTTGACATTTCATATGTCAGAACAACGTTTGCGGTGTCAGCTAGTATATATGTATTTTTTATTTCATCACAACCCTTTCTTTGTCCCACTCTTGGGCACGGGTCTCCTCTTAGAATGGGAGGGATTAGGCCTTGATCCACCACGCTGGCCAATTGCGGATTGGCAGACTTCACATGCCTTCGAGAATATTATGAAGAACTCTCAGGCATGCAGGTTTCCTCACGATGGGTCCTTCACCGTTATAGCAAGTGACATTTAAATTCTTAAATCGCACATGACTTAGAAAAGTCGGTGCATGTCGCTGGGGCTTGAACCCGGACCGCTCGAGTCACAGGCGTGTTTGATAGCTACTGGGCTGTCACCCGTTTTTTACTTACTGACAGCAAATTATATGTTACTAGCTTTTACCCGCGGCTCCGCCCGCGTGGTCAAAGGGAATAACAATGAGTTTTTTATCATACATAGATAAGAACTTGAAAATGAATTTTACTAACGCCATCTATTAAGAACATCCGCAACTAAATATCTAGCAAATAACAAAACATCGATATCTTCTTATGGGGATGTTTTACCGCGGTAAAAAGTAGCCTACGTCACTCTCCACCCTCCTCACTATCTCCACACACAAAAACCATACCATATAATAGCTTCGTTGCGATGTGAAAGCCGGACAAACAAACAAACACACGTTCACATTTATAATAATATACTATGGAAGTATGGATTGATTTTTTGTTTGGCCTTTGCATAAAGCCGATTACACAGCCATGTCTTCAGGCCATATTAGTGCGGTAAAACTTTTCCTTATTTCCATTTCCATCTCACATTTCCCTTCTAAGTTAAGGAAATTACATAAGCGTTTGGTAAATCTCCCTCACTGGATCGGTGAGCCTTGATCCAATATGATAGTAAAACCAAGTGATCCGTGAAAACGACCTGCAAAGGTCGTGTCTAAGATATCAAGCAGAAAAACAGAATTCGTAGGCTGCTTATAAATTAAACTTTGGTGTGAATATTCCTGCCAAGTCAAGGTAAAAGTAAAAGTATCTCGAATATTTAAACACTTCTTACATCGTTGCCTCGCTGTCCCTGGGGGTTAATATTTATTTATTTATTTACTTATCTATATATTTATTGAACTAACGAAGCTAGAGATAAAGCAGCACAATACTATTTTGCTTCTGGTTCTAACTAATCCTTATCAGCAAGGTATACGAAACAAAATAGGTAAATTGGTACATTTTTGTCATTCTTAATCACATGTGACGTATGTTATTTATATGGGTAGTTTTTCAATTCAATTTTCAAATCATTCTATCATTCGGTCACTTTGTCTTCTAATAACTCGCTTTTCACTCTAGTATATTCACGCTGTACTCGTATATGTACAGTGCGAAGTGCCACCTTTATGTAGGTATACGTATCTATACCAAACACATTTTTTTGAAGTGAAACATCTTTAGGCAGAGGGCAAACCAAATTTTTGGCGTGGCGAGCGTGGCGAATATGGAATATATACTATACAGTTCCGACAAATGACGACAATGACGGAAATTATTTTATTAATATAATATAATTCTTTTTTCTTATATGTTTTAGTTCTTGTCATAATCTGTACTTTCGTGCATATTACTTGTACAAAATAATTTCGATGTTTCACATCTGCCAGGCGTCCCGTGACGGCTCACAATTTTTTTTAAACTTTTTTTCGTACACAAGACATGCATCTTAAGGCAGTTCAGACAGAGTAGTTTACACGAAAACGTGAAAATGTTGCTGAATAGTATTTACACGACCGTTTATAAATCTCATTTCAATGCGTGACTTGTAACGGGTTGAGAGCCCTCAGGCTCTGAACGGGTTGTGAAGGGTTAGGGGAATAATGTATGGAGATGTTAAGGACGGTATTTTTTATAAAAGTGTGAAGGCTGAATATAATAAATATGTAATGTAATGGTTCGGTTTAAAGAATATTTATTTCTCATAAGACATACATACCTACAGTAAAAGTCAGTTAAAATGAGAAACTTAAATTAGGTAGGTAGTACAGATAGTTCGGCTAAAAATGTACAGTGCAAATAATAAGTCTTGTCAACTGACAATCCGATCAAATCAAATCTATGAATAAGCTTCTAGCAACCCAAATGTTACTTGACAAGAGATTTGACAGCCGATTAGTTAATTTTTCTGTTGATTAGCCTTTCAGAAACCAGGCGTTATTTTCTTAAATCCCATATAACTTAGATAAGTCATTGGTGTGTGCCGCTTGGGTTTGAACGCAGACCGCTCGAGTGAAAGGCAAATTCGATATCCACTGGGCAGTCACCGATTGTCATTTAATTAGTATAATTTTGTTTCAGTGGCTTGCAAACAATGACTGATCTCTTAAAAGGTTTTTCTTTGTTCTTTATGTGTTAAGTGCTTTTATTTCAGAAAAATAGTGAACGAGCATGCAACTCGCTAACCATGACGTCTGTGAGAAACGTTGAAAAGGAACGTACGTACGCGTGACGTATCGTTTCCTAGCTCGCTGATGCGAAATGCATGTTCAGTTCAACTCTCTATAAGCCACGTCGACTGGGCGATATTTTACGGAGCGAAGCAGCCACTGTTGGGTACGGCCCCTAGCCGCTGAATGTCTTGAGAATGTAGCACAGCAAGGCAGTTTGGTAGAAGGGTTGACCGAGCCAGAGATTTTTGGAACTATGGAAATGTATGTTCTCATGTATGTGTAATTTTTTGTCTGAGAAACTAGTGGACGCCCGCAGCTCCGCTCGCGTGGTATGAGACATAACAAGTAGTTTAGTTTACACCTAGTAATATATATATACAGACTATTTCACTCAGTGAAGATGCAGCTTTCTAATGGTGAAAGTTTTTTAAATCGGTCCAGTAACTAGTTTTTGTTTAAAAATATTACAAAGAAATAATTACTCCTTATAATATCTTAATATATATATTTCTTGTGTAGGTACGTGTGTATGACAGTGAACTCCTTCTAAATAGCTGGATAGATGTTGATGAAACATAATTTGGTCTGGTTTTAAACATATTTTAGTATTTTTGTATAAATTATCATTTACATGAAGTGTCGCGTCACTTTGACATTTCATATGGCAGAACAACGTTTGCGGGTTCAGCTAATATTAGTTATTTGTCTTTACCTTTAATGTAAAGACAGTTTCAACTGAAACCATACATAAATAACTTGTCAACTATAACAGTTTACTCAAAACTATATATTTTTTCTCATTTTTAACAAATAAATGCATTTCATTTCATTTTATTTCATTTCGTGGAGGAAAGTGCTGCGAGTAGTTTTCAGTTTGTTTATCCCTTTTCTCTATTAATGATTGGTTTCAAAGGAAATATTTTTTTTAACGTAAAACTTAATAAGCTCTCTTGAACAATTAAAGAGATCAACATTTACTCAGCTTCTCGGTTCCCGGAGGGTTGCTTGTTCTGGCAATTAATAGAGATTTCCAGCGACTCAGCGAAGCGTCACATTCGTTGTGCGTCCAAGCTGGTAATAATATCGAAAATAAATGATGCTGTTACGCCGAAAATAATAACTTGACGCTATCAAGCACGGCGGTTTTCAGAAGATCTACCTTTGCATTTGGCAAGCATGGTGGGGTGACGATACAAGCCCTTCTGAGACACACTTACAGGCTCAGTTTTGGGTTGGTTACATACATCTTAATATAAATATTTCTTGTGTACGTTTGTATGACAGTGAACTCCTCCTAAACGGCTGGACAGATGTTGATGAAATTTTTTGTGTGTGTTCAAGGGGATTCGAGAATGGTTTAAATTCACAATTTGGTCCACTGGAAAATGGACCAAAATGTGTTGTATTGCGGAAGTAAAGCATGGATCAAATACATTATAGGTACTAACTTCTGAATGACACAATGAAATTAATATTATTTCAATCAAGATATTTTACAAACCAAAAAATCAATCTACTCTGCAACTAATCCGCGAACAAACATGTATGGTGATGTATGTATATCTTCATGCACGCAGCACCTCCCTCCCTTCCACACAATAAAACATGCACATGCGATCAATAAATACACACACCAACCCACACACACAAGACGTGTTTCGCCCTACAAGGCATCCTCAGGGTAAGTAGGTGGTAGAGCCTATAGGGAACCAAATAGGTTTTATATGAAAGCTAATTGGTTCCATATAGAGTTCGCCCGGGGCAGTACCACCGCCCGCCACGGTACCTAGTACCATTTCTGCCGTGTAATAATTGTTTTTAAAGCAATTGTGGTCCGGTTGGAAAGGTGTGGATTCCGGTTACACTTCTTTAGAGGCGACCATCTTAGTCCTCAAGGGTAGCAACACATCTGTGACTGACTTAGAACGAGACTCCTACTAACAAGTACTAACTGGACTATTACTAACACCAACTAACAGAACTAACTATCACTAACAGTCCCCAGTCCTCATACCTACTAACGAACTGACCAACTAATGTTCTAATTAACTCTCTCAAGTAATTGGACTAACCATCCCAGTCCCTAATTGAGTCTTGTTCAAAGTCAATCACAGTTGTCATGGGCGGCAGCGGATGGGTGGTGCTGCAAGCTCGTTTGCTATCTTTTTTCCATAAAAAAAAAAAAAAACTCTACGACGGTTAATCGCAAAGTGAGCTCACCGGTCGAGCAGCCGTTTTTATGGATAAAAGATAGCAAACGAGCTAGCAGCACCACCCATCCGCTGCCGCCCATGACAACTGTGACTGACTTTGAACAAGACTCAATTAGGGACTGGGATGGTTAGTCCAATTACCACCAGTACAAGATATTTTATATAAATTTCAGGTACCCGGCTAAAACTTTATTTAATAACACAACCATAAAAGATTCCAATGTTTGAACTTCATATTTCCCAGAGGTTCAATATTCTAACAATTAAGAGAGATTTCCAGGAAGTTGGCGAAGCGAGAAGATTGATCGACGTCCCGTTGCGGGGCCGCCGGTAATTTATCGAAAATAAATGACGGCGGTACGTGTGCTACCTGACCTACTTCGCTAATTGTTAAGGTGCAAACTCTAATAGCTTGTGAGAATACATTTAAAAAATTAAGTGGAAAGAAGTCCTTTTAATTACGTTCTGTACTTATTTCAATACACTACCTTTGAATAGTTGAATGATTTACATGCAGAAGAAGTTAACATTTATTAAAAGTCCATAAGGAGATCCAAAAGGCTTTCATCATCATCACCAGACTATCAGACTATCAGTGGTCCTGCTGGACATATAAACGACGCCACTCCAACCGGTTCTCTTATACTTGGCTTTTTAGTAATAAAAATCAGTTTCGCTGCGACCCATAGACGTCCCACTGGGCACGGGTCTCCCCCACAGACATAGCTACGGGAAGACTAGACCATACTCCACCACGCTACTCCAATGCGGATTGGTGGAAGGGTTAGTGGCCAACCCAGTGTCGAATGTTCTCAAGCCACCCGAAGGTCTTCGATAAGTCTTAACCACTGTTTCCACCATTGAAAACATCCGGGACCGACGGCTTTCCGTGCACTCCGAAGCACGGTAGCGTCCATGAAATTTTGCCACTAGCGGTCACCCATCCACAGACCGACCACGCCCATCGTTGCTTAACGTTTTCGATCACATTGAATCGACGCGAGCCATTGGGCTGTGGACAATACAAATCTGTGTTTAATAATTGATAAAAATCTGTGTATAAGAATATTTCAAGTAGAAAAAACAAGGTTATTATAACCATTAATAACATACCTACATATTTTTTGAAAGGATTTGTACCTTTCCAACCGTAATGGTCTAAGAGCCAGTGAACGGATACCTGTATGTATTTGACCAGACTTGGGTTTTTGTACATTGAGACCCCTATACCTACCGTACATGAGATGGGGACTCACTAAGCCCAAAGTGGTGGACGCGGTCAGTGCGCAGGCAAGACAGGTATCGATTTTTGGCTATTTATAAATGCATTTGACCACGTCTGCCGTTTTGATATTTGAAAATATATTATTATTATTAATGGAAAATAACAATGGCAGACCATTATCACGCGTTTTAACATTGTGGCAGACAATTTTGAAAATGTAAAAAAAAATTTTTTTTTTAAATTAATTGACCAGATCTGCCATCAATATATTTTATTTATTATAGTCTTAAAAACTTATATTGATAACGGCAGACGTATTCATTGCGTATAAACATCAGCAGATAACAAAATCTGAGATACTACCCGGTCAGATGTCTATATATTATGGTAGCAGTTTTACATTAATATAATTTACTTAATCACTGTATTTAATGAAATTCATACTTTAAAGAAGGAGATACATTACGAAAAAATCTTAAATAATAAAGTATACTGCTAAGAACAAAAAATAATTTAAATTTGTATTTTATTTTTTACATTTATTTATTGTATATAAAATTTAAACGTTAGATAAATAAAAAACAATCATGCATGCATTACTAAATCAAAATATATGTATATAGGTATACAGGGTGGATTTTTGAGACGGGTCAGTAAGGGCAGGTACCTTAACCGTTATAGTTACAGGAAAACGTTCCTAGGAGACCATCCATAACTTTTTAAGATATTCTGAACTGCATTCACGGATTTTTGAGAAAATGTACGGTCTGCGAAAAAAGTGCTAAAATCCAAAAAAATATATTTTTATTCGTATCGATCCTACTTCGTATTAGGATCAAAATACTCTATAAAGAATATTACGAGTTGATTTATCGTTTTTCAGTACAAAATGTATGGAAAATGTTTTTAGCGATTTTCAAAATTGTCTGCCACAATGTTAAAACGCGTGATAATGGTCTGCCATTGTTATTTTCCATTAATAATAATAATATATTTTCAAATATCAAAACGGCAGACGTGGTCAAATGCATTTATAAATAGCCAAAAATCGATACCTGTCTTGCCTGCGCACTGGCCGCGTCCACCACTTTGGGCTTAGTGAGTCCCCATCTCATGTACGGTAGGTATAGGGGTCTCAATGTACAAAAACCCAAGTCTGGTCAAATACATACAGGTATCCGTTCACTGGCTCTTAGACCATAAAGAAAATGAGTATTTAGAAACAAGTGCATAGAAAATTAAAACAGGTGCACAGAACATTTTCCTATTGTATTGCTGGGAATATTTCAATGCAAATTCCCAGTGACAATAATATGGAAATTTCCTTTTGTTGGCGTGTTTGAGGACGACTTTAAGAGCTAGCGGACTGGCGCTAACCAGTTTCTGATGTAAGACTTTCTGCTTAGTATTGTGTATTATTTTATAAGTTTTTAGTAAAAATAAAAAAAGATTTTTTTTTAAGTCTGCTTAGTGCATGTTTTGTGATTTTAAACGAAAACTATAAAAAAACGTTATGACGAAATCTATATAAAAGGAGAAGCTGACTGACTGACTGACTGACTGACTGACTGACATATCCAACGCAGGGCCTAAACTATAAGGGTTAGAAACTTGAAATTTTGCACAGGGGTTCCTTCTATAACTTAGGGGAGCACTTAGAAAGGATTTTTGAAAATTCACCCCCTAAGGGGGTAAAACGGGGGTGCAAAGTTAGTATGAAACTTTGCCATTTTGTAGTTAGTGAATTACTTATATATATAACTACAGTCTTAAAGTACAAAGGCGGACGTAATGCTAAAGCATTCTCTCTCAGTCAACCTTAGGGTGTTGGGAAAAGCATCGAAGGCGGTATAAATACAAGTTCTAATGTAGATGTAAAATTTATTTCTACTACCAATCATGCAGTTCCCATGTAAAAGTATCTACGTAACAAACAAAACTTACTTTAAAATGCCGGCAAAAAGCTACAGTAAAACTTCATGGCATTTCCAATTTGTCTGAATTTTAAATTATTTTGAGGCGTCTAGTTGCGAAGTTGGCGGGGAACTTCCCGTTACTCATTCCTGGATTATGCTAATGTTGGTAACATAAAATATAAGTTAACAATGAATTTTTATGTTGCCTTGGTAAATCAATAGCAGGTTGAAAGTTTTACGGTGGTCACAGAGTTGTCGAAATTCGACCTTATTACTATTAATATTTGGATTGAAATCCTTTGATTTTTAATAATAATATGAGATATAATGTATTTGAAAATCTCTATGATATCTATCTATGAAAATAGTCACGCCAAGCATGAAACTTTTTTTATATATGTTTAAATCAAATTAATAGGAAACCAGCGGTGACAGCCCAGTGGCTATCGAACTCGACTTACCCTCGAGCGGTCCGGGTTCAAACCCCAGCAGTTCTAAGTTATGTGCGAATTGAGAAATTAAATGTCACTTGCTGTAACGGTAAAGGACACATCGTAAGGAAACCTGCATGCCTGAGAGATCATTAATGTTCTCGAAGGCATGTGAAGTCAGCCAATCCGCACTTGGCCAGCGTGGTGGACTAAGGCCTAACTCCTCCCGTTCTGAGTTGTCCCGAAATTGCACGGTTCCCGTGGATATTGACAAAAACCTGTAATAGTCATTCGATTTTTAATCGATTCTTTGTTGGTCTGTTGGTTTGTCGAATTGGTCGAACTACGGGTGAAATTCGATTCTGATTAGTGGTAATCTTTGGTGTAGCTTATATTACGTTGATAAAGGATACTTATACATTTAAAACATACCTGAGTTAGTAATTTTACACGTAAAATGATTTTTGAAGGAGCTGCAGTGCCGCATGGAAAGCTAGTATTATAAAAAAATACCACTTAAACTGCTCATTGCAGCAAATGGATTTCATTACCAAATCTAGCTAGCAATTTTCTACCTACATTCTATGAATATAAAACGGCAAATATGACGTCATTCCTTCCCAGTAGGTAGCTGTATGAGAGAAAAAAACAAACAACCCCCACATACCGGGATTTGTGTGACAAATGATCCGCCAACGTCGCGAGGTAAGTCCATTCCCAGTAACTAAGGCACTCGTCACAACATTGGAGAAAGGCTGGCGATGAAACAATTTTCTGATAGTGTATTTTTCTCTTGAAAATTATTTACGCTACATTGTAAAGCTTATAAACGGCCTAGCGGTATTATTTGGCAGTCAACACAATGGAGGCAAATACCTGTAATAAGTGTAATAGATAAGTAACATCATGTAATATGTAACCTATTATCAAAGTTGAAATGAGATGAGAGAGTGGTTAAAAAAATCATTTGATTAGCTTGCCAATTACACTTTTCTATGGATGATTAGTAATGTGGACTATTAGTAAAATAAATTATATCCTAGGTAGCAATGTCGATCATAGAGGCATAGCTTAAGGACTAATTAGAACTAAAATGGTCGCCACAAGGAAAAGGTACTTAACCAGAAACCACACGATAACGTGTGGTTTTAAGTATTAGTATTTTACACAGATCCCACTGCTGGGCTCGGTTTCCTCTCGGACTGGGGGGATGAAACTTAATTTCTTAAATCGCACATAACGTACAGAAGTCATTGAAGCGTACTGCTTAAATATGAACACACACGAACACGAGTAAGAAGAGAGTTCGATAGCTGAGGTATTACAGTAATTGATACAATTTTGTAAAGGTGCACTACAAAATTTACTCGCTTTTCGCTGGGCGTAAGACAAGGGGCTTATCCTTACACTCCTTTACGACTATCATCATCTCACGATGAGTAACGTTGTACGGAAACACACGATGTGTCGTTAAGATGTCAAATTTGTGGCGATGCGATGCTGGAGACGCTGACGGGGACTCGGAGAAATGTTGGCGTTTATACGAGTACTAGTGGACGCCCGCAGCTTCGCTCGCGTGGGATTAGACGTAACATATCCTAAATACGAAATTTCATTGAAAGAATGTATATGGTATATACGAAAATCTTTTATACCTACTAACTTTGCACCCCCCTTTTACTCCCCCTAAAGAGATGATTTTCGAAACTCAATAAAAAACCTTCATAGGTACTGAATTTCATTCGAATAACATCAAAAACGGCAAAGTATCATACTAACTTTGCACCCCCATTTTACCCCCTTAGGGGGTGAATTTTCAAAAATCCTTTCTTAGTGCTCCCCTACGTTATAAAAGGAACCCCTGTGCAAAATTTCAAGTTTCTAACCCTTGTAGTTATGGCCCTGCGTTGATATGTCAGTCAGTCAGTCAGTAAGCTTCTCATTTTATATTATAGATAGATGTGAAAGTCTGAATTACAACCCGGATCTCTCATGTAGTAGCCTCATAAGCCTATGTCTTGTACTAGGCTATCATAGATTACGTTGTAGGTAGACAAAATTACTGCGGCCTACTTGAGATCCCAGTGAGAAAACCGAATTTCTTACCTGGAATGTTATGAAATACTTCGCAATATTCCTTTCCTTTCAGGAAATTTGTGAAAGAGATATTGGTAAAAGTATATCTATTTACTGACTTTGTGTATTAGCGAATAACTTCTGATATAAGTTTGCGGTTCATTTGGTGAAAGTTAATAAATCTCGTAATCCAATTTTTGGAAACTTCTTTCTTATTTATCGATTTCTAATGAGAAATGAATTTAACTTATGTCATTAAGGTCCAGTCTGTTACTGTACATTAATAATACCTCTTTTAACTTTAAACCACAACCCTTTCTTGTCCCACTGTTGGGCAAGGGTGTCCTCTCAGAATGGAAAGGATTAGGCCTTAGGCCACCACGCTTGCCAAGTGCGGATTGGCAGACTTCACATGCCTTCGAGAACATTATCAAGAACTCTCAGGAATGCAGGTTTCCTCGCGATGTGTCCATCGCCGTGACAGCAAGTGACACTTAATTTCTTAAATCGCACATAGCTTAGTAAATATATTGGTGCATGCCGGTTGGGTTTGAACCCGGACCGACAGAGTGACAGGCGAGTACGATAGTCACTGAGCTGTTACCACTTTCAGTTTTGTTTAGTGTTATATAAATACTGTAGGTAGTATTTTCTTTTGTAACTAATTCTTTCAAAAAATCCTTTTTAGTTATTTACAGAACGATAATGCCTTCAGTATTTTCGAGTCAAAAACAGGTCGTTACACTCCAAAGAACTTCAGCGGAACTTGTTCAACGGAACAGCGTCAGTCACAGTTGTTACTTCGAGGTAACAATTCACTAAGTACAGTTTGATGTTCACACAAAGACTTAAGTTACGGATATCGAAGTGTCCGAACAATTGCCAACAAAAATCAAGAGCAAAGTTCTTGCATGAGAAGGCCTTATACTCGCAAAGTCTCTGCAAAACCTTTCATTCTCATAAGATGCGCCTGCTGTCTGTAAACTCGATAATTTATTGTCATTATCCCACTCATCCCATTTTCTTGGGGTCACTAGGAAATATTTTATGACGTTAAACGCCCATAAAATTTTGTTAGGGTCACGACTCCCGAACTCTTCCCAAATTTCTTACAGCAGTAATTTTTGGTAGTCTCAGACAAAAACAAGCTACGTTTTGACGTAACGAGTGAATGTACTAGTGTACAGTGTACCATTGTCTTCAGTCCAGAGACTTACATTATCTTCTAACTGGTACTTAATGTTCATATTTACACCCTCTGTGTACTGGATAAGTCTCATCTAAACTCTATCACAATTATAATGGGCAGCAGCGGATATCTATGAAAATATAATTTTTTATTTTGTAGATAAAAATGATCCCTTGTTCCTGTAGCTCGGGACCAGAATAGTGCTACGGTGGCCCCTGCCTGTCGTAAAAGGCGGCTAAAAGGGGACTTCTGGGGTTGCGGGCTGTGAGAGTGGGAGCTCGAATCGTCCATCATGTGACCCCAGTAATGATGGCGCTGTTTGTGGTTTGTGTTTGTAGCGTTTTGTAAACCGGTAAGAGCCCGTCTTGGGCGCAGCGCTCGAGGGCACCGGCGCGTTCTACAAGAGATCCCGGAGCCCTCCTGTAGCGCCGGAGTAGGCCACCGAGGGGTTTTAGTGTGCGAATTTCCCACATACCCATAGTTATATCTTTTCAAGGTCTCCCACTCGTAAACAAAAAAAAAGGTAAAAATGACTCCGAGACCTTATAAAAATCTCGGGGAAATCCAGGAGTAATGTTATGTCATGGTACTAAATCCAGTTTAACCCACTTATTTATCTCTATAGACGGCGATGTCCACTCAGAGACTCATTATTCATACGCCAACTAGCGCGTCAGAATTAAAGCATCATGATTTAGTAATAAATGTAGGATCATATTGCAATTACCAACTAAAACGCTATACACTTAATTAACACGAAATCTCGACAGCTACGCGATCAGACCGTTCAATGTTTATTCCTGATTAGTGTATTATTTAATATGCTGATTCCATGTGGCATTTCAGTGATATTGATACTGAAATATGTACGAGCGAATATGGGAGCCTCTGATATTTAATTATGCTTTTGCTTTGCCCCCTCCTCGCTTTTATACTCTGTTGTATAGCGGTGATAGTCCATTGGTTATCCTCTTGCGTGCTGAGAGGAGACCCGTGCCCATCTGCTATAGAACTGGTTATGGTAGTGGTGAGTAAAAGCGGTAGAGTTCTACCAGTTACTTACAAGAAAGGTAAAGCCATAGAAAAAGCAAGCTACGTTACCATTTTAATCGCTTAAAACAATACCTCATAGCATGGTTTTATGATGACGCAGGATCTAGAACTAGACATCCAATTGTTTTGTGTATTTTTGGCTACACACCCACAAACAAACAAACCCAGTACAATTTTGCAGCAAGGGCCGGTGACCTACGATCAGTAATTGGATTGTTCGGAGCTAATTTACTGAGTGCTGCTAATTCACCCTAGATCTATGTCATTCCCACAAAACTACGTAACAAACACGAAACATAACTAAGTAGTATTAAAATGTCAAAGCATTTTACCCACGTATTGCGCAAACGTAATTTCTGCACGAGATTATTCAGGCGATTACTATTCCCAGTCACAGGGGTTTGAGCAAGGTTTCGATGGCAATATCAATAGCATTGACAGGGTCGCTTGTCACTGAATAATGACGAGGGAAAATCATTCGAGACACCTCTACTGAGCCGGTTTAGTTAAAGGGACGTGAAAAGGTTTTTGAAATAATCTCTCGAGTCAATTTGTAAGATTAGCTTCAAAGGTGAACTCAGTTTGTATTCTATACGGTTGATCACTTGATTTTTGTTGAGCCATGAGACTGATAGACAGCGAGGACTGACAACGGTGAGTGCCTAGTGGCTATTGGGGTCTATACTCTCACTCGGGGGTCTGGGTTCACATCCAGTTCCACTTTTGTGCACAGCCTCAGCTGTAAGAGGTCTAGAGCATACACCACCACGCTGATATAATGCGATTGTGGATGGGTTAGTGGCCAACCCACCGTCGAATGTTCTCAAGCCTCCTGAATGTCATAGCGTTTATTGTTGCAGTTCGTGTCCTGCAAAACACGGAAGCAATCAACCTATGTTATATTATACTTGACATGACAGGCCCGTTGGCGCAATCGGTAGTGCCCCTGCCTATTGCGCCATGGGTCGTGGGTTCGAATCCCACTCAGGACAAATATTCGTGTGACGAACACTTTTATTTATTCTGTCTGGATGTTAATATTATCTATTTAAGTATTATTTAACAATATCTATGTATGTATATCAGTCTCTGATATACATACATAGCCATATTACAGGCTTGCGCGTACTTTGGGGTCAGATTGCTGTGTGTGAGAATGTCCAAGATATTATTTATATCGCTATCGCGACCCATAGACGTCCCATTGTTGGGCACGGGTCTCCTCTCAGAATGGGAGGGATTAGGCCTTAGTCCACCACGCTGGCCAAGTGCGGATTGGCAGACTTCACATGCCTTCGAGAACATTATGAAGAACTCTCAGGCATGCAGGTTTCCTCACGATGTGTCCTTGACCGTTATAGCAAGTAAGATTTATTTCCTTAAATCGCACATAACTTAGAAAGTCATTGGTTTGAACCCAGACCGCTCGAGTGAGAGGCGAGTTCGATAGCCACTGGGCTGTCACCGCATTATTTATATACTTGTATTAAAATTTAAACTTTCTAAAAATCTCGAATACCATCTCTGTGTAGCATTTCTCGCCTGCCAGCATCGCCAAGCCCGCTATATTAAAACAAAACTTATTATCGTGTTCCGCAGACGTTAACTATTATTGTTATCGTGACCGTATTCCAGATTAGAACCGTTCCCGCCCCGGCCACTCTCGACAAATATTTTAATAAACTGTGGGCTCAGACCAACAAAAAAAGGAAGAAAGCGCGTCGCGAACATCATTATTGAAGCCACCTTTTTATCTATGTGTGTATCGTAAGATTCGTAGTTTAAAAATTAAGCAACAAATTATTTCAACAAGTGAAAATTGATTCCGTGAGACTTTTTATGTGATTTGCTGTTGTTTTTGCAACTTTTCACTACACAGGAAGGCATAATTATATTTTTTAAATCTTTGTTAACTCGAAGACGACTCGTGACGTATTAAGAGCGATGAGCATGGTTTTAGTATAGGTGTGTGCGTGAGTATGTAAGTTTACTTGCAGGAGCACGGTTTAAATGGCTTCATGTTCGCGGCGAGCTGTCTTACTTTTTTTGTTGGTCTGAAACTGTGGGTTGTTTTGATGTTTACTTTATTATTTTCCAGACACTGGTATCCCGCGTGTTTGTATATAAATTTTCATTTTCGTCGAGACTCTTAAGAGTCTTATAGATTACATAACTTTATTACATTTAAGTAATAGATCCGCCTTGCGTCTTTATTGACATTTGTAACATTAACTACATTGCAATAAAAATCTAATTAAATGAATAGGTTTTTCTACTACGGAAAAATCAACCAGTTTATTTAATTACTGGTAAAAACAAGAAACTGCATTGGAGCAGTACGATGGAGTATGGACTTCCTTCAGTTGTTGCTACGGGAAAGACGTGTGCCGAACAGCGGAATCTATGGGTTGCAGTCTATGAAGGTATTAATATATAAAAAAAGTAAAATCTTATATTTAGAGATTGTCAGTCTGTAGATGGACGTCTATGGGTTGCAGCTAATATGCTAAACTTATGTGAATTAGTCGGCTGTACTTCCTGCACAAACGCTCCTGTACAAAAGGCCTATCGTCGTCTTAAGGCGTCACTTTGTATTCTCTAATTTCACACAAAGCTCGCTCACACAAAGCTCGCCGAAATCGTAATATCACAAAGCTCGCCAATATCGGAACACAGTTGCGCTGCAATCGAATCATTCGCTCGATGTTGTTGAATGGAAGCACACACACCGTTCATGTAACTAATTATTTCCACATTGAAATGCATACTTAACTTAGAGCCTACTTACTTATTATGAACGATAATCTATTCGTATTCGAATGTCTATTTTATATAAAAACTAGCTGACCCCGCAAACTTTGTTCTGCCACATGAAATGTCAGTGTCGCGACACTTCATGTACCTAAATGAGTTCACGTAAACAAAAATACAAAAATACTAAAATCGTGTTTAAAAAAACATTTTACAGTGGACCAAATTGTGAATCTAAACCATTCTCGGGGATTCGAGATATTTATAATACACACAAAAAATTTCATCAACATCCATCCAGCCGTTTAGAAGGAGTTCAGTGACATACCTACACACGTACACAAGAAATATAATATCAAGATTTTAAACAGCCACGTTATTTTTATTTTGTCAACGACGAATATCTGGTGAAACTTACAACATCGTCTTGGATATAGGATAAATCCTAGTTCCCTCAAAACTTTTTATAACACAGGTGGACAAACAAACATACGGGCCACCTGATGGTAAGTGGTCACCGTCGTCTATGGACACGTGCGACACCAAGGGTATCACAGGTGCGCTGCCTGCCTTGAAGGAAACGTTTCACACTCTTTTTGAAGCGCTCCGTGTCGTAGCTCGAAGGGAAAACCTCAGTCGGAATCTCATTCCACAGAAGATTAGTTTGCTGTAAAAAAGACCGCGAGAAACGCACGGTGGTTAGTAGTGTTGTAAATTTGAATTCCTTAATTTAAAAGCTTTTATTTAACTTCACTCGTATGTATCCATGTCCTGAAATCTTGCAATCAATACTTCACCCACTTCCACTGAAGCTATCGAGCTGAAATTTTGCACACATATTTGGTTCCGATGACAATGCACGAAAATAAAAATAAATGTTGTAAAAGATTTAAAAAAAAAAAAATTACTGTGTAGTACCTAAGTAATTATTGTCTACCTAAGTCGAATGATTGCGGATTGTATAAGTTGATTTTGGTTGGTAACATCGCCACAAAGCTCGCCAATATCGGAACTCAGTCGCGCCGCAATCGAATCAGCCGCTCGGCGTTGCGGAATCGATTCGTACGCGGTTCATGTAACTAATCCTTCTCGCATTGAAATCCTATTTCACGGACTACGTTCCTTTTATCTGAACGCATTTTCAATGAATATTTATTTGCTAATATTTGATTCCATCTGCCATTTTTAACTCAATATAACATAATATAACATCCTGTCTGTATTTCCCCGAAAGTAAAATTTTATGACGGGCCCGTTGGCGCAATTGGTAATGAGACAGGGTTCGAATCCCACTCAGGACAAAAATTCGTGTGACGAACACTTGTATTTTTTCTGTGTCTGGATGTTAATATTATCTATTTAAGTATGTATTTCAAATATCTATGTATATATCAGTCTCTGATACCCAAAAAGAAAAAATTTATTACTGACCTCATCGCTATTGCGAAACATTGCACATGCTGACAATAACCTGCAATAATGGCTTACAGCAAGCCCAAAAGATATCTTCTCTTTATAAGTGTAAAATATGAAAAGACATAATCTTCATGGTCTCTTAAATCAGCATAATTAGCCCCTTAACAAATTGGCATACGCCGGCGATTCTATTAAAATGCTGATTAGATTTTAAGCGAATTAGTCACTCATTAACGCGATCCAAATGAACCAATAGCGAAATTTATCTCCAGGGTGAACACAGCTGAGAACTTTCTTATCTCAATAATTTTACTTGAATCGTGTAAATTTTACTCCACGACGAGAAAATGATAAGAGAGTAATTCGGTACAAATAAAATATGTTTTAGAAAGACCTGCCGCCATCTACACATGGACCTAACGCAGGGGAGGGCAACCTTTTATTTATTTATTTATTTAAATTAGGCACTCCAACACAAAGATACACGAAACAGTATAAAAAAACAGTATAAATAAATCTTGCAGTCGTGTACATACACCTTTTGTGTGGGAACAGTTAAAAATTACAATTTACAAAATTTCAGTTTTTAAAGAGCCTCAAGATATAATTATTCATGACAAAAATATCTATTTATTCATATATAAGTAGTGCATTTTCACAACAAATTAGATTATATCTTAATATAGGTATATATTTTTTGTGTACGTGTGTATTACAGTGAACTCCTCCTAAACGGCTGCATAGATGTTGATAAATTTTTTTGTGTGTGTTCAAGGGGATTCGAGAATGGTTTAGATTCACAATTTGCTCGGCTGGAAAATGTTTTTTAAACACAATCTTAGTATTTTAATTTTTAACCGTCGTTCATTGACGTGAAGTGTCGTTTCACTTTGACATTTAATATGCCAGAACTACGTTTGCGGGGTCAGCTGTCAGCAGCGGGGTATTATTAGATAATCATTTATTATTTAAGTAAAAACCGACGGACAGACGACAATTTGGTCGCGTATCGATTTTGAAATATTTTTTATACAACAATTAATACTTGCGTATGGAACTAACGAGCAGCTTCACATCCAAAGAGCCGCATGTGGCTCGCAAGCCGCAAGTTGCCGAACCCTGACCTAACGGAAAGAAAATATTGAAAGAAATTGTGTCTTCTCATGCCAAAGACCGAAACGAGCTTATAAATCACTACCATAAGTCAAAAGGTTAAATTTATTGGTTATATCAAAGTATAAACATAACCACACAATGGATTATGGCTGATAGAAAATATTTTACCCATAACTAGCTCAAATAAAAGAACTGTTTCAAGATTCTATGCAAGCTAATTGACAACTCCGTAGCGCGGAGGTGAGTGACCCTTACTGGATAACCATTGTCATGTGTTCGAAGCCCGGTCGGGCAGTAATTTATTTTGCTTTCACATATTTTTACTCGCAATATTGATTTTATTACCTACTGAACGATTAGTGAGTGTCTATATTCATAGTTGAAGTTACCGTCTTACTCACGTGTGATTTAAGCCGGAAATAGGCCGACTAGTTTCGATCTATAGCGCGTTCACTCCTGAAGATGATCATCGTTATAGATCGAAACTAGTCGACCTATTTCCGACTTAAATCACAAGTGAGTAATCCAGTAACTGCGGAATATTGATGTAATTTTTTTTTCAGGTTAAGTAATTGATGTTATGTTGTTTTCTGTGTGTGTCCGCTCTGCAAGACTGGCCTTTCAAGGAGGTGCGTGACGTTTTGACGTTTCAAGACAGTATGCAATGACAGTTAGCATGAATGAGCTTCCGACTGAGGTTTTCCCTTCGAGCTACGACATGGAGCGCTTCAAAAAGAGTGTGAAACGTTTCCTTCAAGGCAGGCAACGCACCTGTGATACCCCGGGTGTTGCACGTGTCCATAGACGACGGTGACCACTTACCATCAGGTGGACCGTATGTCTGTTTGTCCGTCTATACTATAAAAAAAAAAAGAGAATCGGCATCGGTTTCCTTTGGAGTCCAACTCACACATGACCAGAATGTCATAGCCTTTCTCATTTGAAAAGTTGACGCCTCAATTAATTTTAGGCCAGACATATCTTTCACAAACACGGGACATTCCGGTAGGCATCTATCCTCACAAAGTGAGATATTTACCAATCAGTTGGCTTATTATACTCTTGATAATTTATCAAGGCTTCGGTTCACGGGAATCTATCAAGCTTAGACGGTGGCTATTCCTCTCCCAAATTGTCTTCATTCACTTTGATTGCCCCGTTTGAGATTTCCATGATGTGATTGGCTTTAATAGAATTGTTGCTGGTTTATTGATGGCGATCGGTTTCCCTTCGATGTTTTATTATCTTGGATTTGGCAGCTTAAATCGGAAAGTTGCGTGAGTAATGTTACTGGGAATTGAATTTGTTTTGTTATTGAAATGTTTTGTTAGTAAAGGATGAGTGAATGACACATTATGAGTTGCTTAGACTTTTAAATAAAACTTTTACTTTATTTAAAAGCATATATAAATAAATAATTAAATATCATGGACATTCTCACACACAGCCATCTGTCCCCAAACTAGGCAGCATACATTTTTACTTATTCGTGTGCATCAGGATTGCGCGTGTAGGGGTAAATGGTCATGCATAATGCTTAGTAAGTATGTATGAGACCAATGTACTTTAATGTACGTGAAATTTGAAGCACTGTACTGTTAATGTTATTATAAAAACTATAATAGTTTTAGCGAGCGTATTAAAAGTTATTAATATTATAATGAATTCATTGAACATTGTTATGGTAGTCATTGAGAACTAATATTGTTTGAATTTGGTCGGATCAAAAATATAACCAAAAACATAACTCCCATTTTGATAACAGCATGGCGGTTCAAATGGCTCTTTATAACTTTAAAACAGTACATGTAGCATGACTATCTGATAAGTAACCTGCAGTACATACAAATAAGCTGTTAAAATTAAAAAATCAAAATAATGCAGACGTTCAATTACAGTGAAATATAGCTGACACAAATTCACAACAAACAAATTGAAATCTATTTGGACTGGAAGTATTTTGCAGAAACCAGCGGGCAAAGCATTCGCAATTACACAGCCGTGTGCAACACCAGTTTTCATATAAATATCCTGTCGTAAATAATCATGAGGGATATTTCAGGGGAATATTCTGGGGCCGCTATGCTTTAAAATGTAACTGGATTATTGCAGTAATTACACTAAATGTTGTTTATATGTCAGTTGTTGCGGTAATTATTATTCGCTAAGTGACAACTTCATTGGGGCTTATTCTAATCGTCACTGGAAGTCCTTGTTAGGTGTAATGAGTGACTCATGCAGTAGGCAATTATGATTGATTTAGTATTTCAAGTGCTTATAGACCAGGGGCTTGAAGCGCCCAAAGCTCAATGGCTCGCGTGAATCGTACGAGTATGTGATCGATTGAGGTAAGCAACACCAGGCGCAATCGATATGTGGACGGGTGAATGGTATCAACATTTATGGGTGCTTGCGTGCTTCTGTGCTCCGGTTATGCTATCACGAACGTATCAATGCGTGACATAGGGTTATGAGCGCTTCAAATAAAAAAATATTGTGCTGTTTTACCGCAGAAGATTACAATTACATCTTCAAATATTTAAAAATTAAAAGTAATTTATGACGCAAGTAATTATTAAGTAATTTATGAACTCAGTGACTTGCACTCTTCAAATCCTGTCAATAATACTTACGTTAAGTGTTGGTTCCTCTGCTCAGTCAATAATACTCTCAGCAAACGTATTTTAAAGGGAAAAATCCTCAATTGCTTCTCTCAAAGCCGCCTCTTGACCAATATCGCGATTTCTTCAAATCCTTGAGTCTTTTGAAATTCCTCTTGGGTGCATGTTTCACTCAGCAATATGATTTATTTTATATTTGTAATTTTTTTATGTATATAAGATAGCAAACGAGCATGCAGCACTTTTAAGAAAGAAAAAAAGAGACTCCCACATCGACAAAAGTAAAATTTTTATAGGCATTTTATTTATTTCCTGGTGATAATTAGTAGCGTCCATAGCCCAATAGCTCACGTCGATTCAATGTGATCGAAAGAGTTAAGCAACGACGGGCGCGGTCGGTTTGTGGATGGGTGACTGCTAGTGGCAAAATTTCATGGACACTACCGTGCTTCGGAGGGCACGTAAAGCCGTCGGTCCCGGTTGTTTTCAATGCTGGAAACAGTCGTTAAGCCTTGTTGAAGACCTTCGGGTGGCTTGAGAAGATTCGACACTGGGTTGGCCACTAACCCCTCCACCAATCTGCATTGGAGCAGCGTGGTAGAGAATGCTCTAGATCTCCCTGCGTAGGTAGGGAAGACCCGTGCCCAACAGTGGGACGTCTATGGGTAGCAGCGATGCACTGATAATTTCCTTTTAAGTCAATTTCACTTGCCCCCGATAACTCATTCCAAGCCTCACCGGCAATTCAGCCTTTCAACAAACACATTAGGCCTAAAATATTACCTGTTATGAAAAACTGAAAAATGTTTTGCGGTTCACGTAACCGCCAGAATGACGCCAGCAAATTGAGCGACAAACAAACGTGTGGTAATCATTTGCATATATATTGCCCCGATCTTCCGAGGAGTCGATGAATTTTAAAATTTTTACTTGAGCCTCCAGTGCTTTTATGTGCCAAAAATGGGTCGTTGCAACATTATAATAAGGTCTGTTTTGCGATATTATCCAAAAATAAGGGGTTTTCGTAACATTTGCCTTAATAATGGTAACAACGCGTAACGTCTTTATAGGTTTACTAACTTTATCAGTGGCATGAAATCGTTTCCTGTTCGGAATATATAATAAAATATAGCCTTTTCAACGGAAAACTACACAAAATATCATAATCTAGCATTAACCGCAGTTCGACCGATCGGAATACGAGATATCGAACAATCGATTAAAATTTATCGATAGTTAATAATCGATTAAAATCTAACGATTATGTGTTTACAGTGTATTGTTAATTTCACGAGAACCATTTAATTTTCCGGGATAATTAGTATCCTTTATCACTCTTAGGACTACATCTATGCAAATAACAAAAAACATAAATTCATTTATTCGTTAGGGACGCATTTAAGTTTTTCGTAAAAACTTCAATATTTGTCAGTGCTGCGTGCTTTTGATAATTAACTATACAGAGTAGGCACGGCGCAGAGTAATACTTAAAATTATTGGGTACTATTCTTCTTTTTTCTATGTTTGATAGGCACACAATATATTGGACTCATCTGTGTATGATTTGACTCAACACCATTCAAAGTCAAAGTCAAATAATTTATCTCGCTATGAAGTGATTGGACACGCTTAACGAAAGTCTATTTAACTACAAACTACTAAAGAAAATAGATATAATGCTATTATAAACTGATCAATATCAGGCAAAGCATTAGCTATTGATCATTGAATGAATAGCTAATCCTACACAGGTGCCTAACCTGCCTTATGACTAATTTACAATAATTACCCACCACTAACTAAGCTCTAAAGTCACGATAGTCTATCTATCTGGTCATCTGCTTTTGGCTTATCCTATGCCCTAGTGTAGGCATTATTTGCAATTGCAGATTTATTTCCGTTGGAATCTTTTTACCTAATTATATTTTGCAATGAAGATAAAATATAGATGACATGCGTTACTCCATGGAAACAGTTTCGTGTGGGACATTACATTGATATTCATAACAATGTTATTCAATTCAATTCATTCCCGGTTCCAACTAGGACCTAGATTTCGCAAGGGATCGCCTGTTTTTATAAGAACCGCGTCTTTTTCTGAATTAAAAATATTGATGCATTTTGCTACTGTTATGCTAGGTTATGCTAGTTAATTTTTTAATTCGGACATCACATGCTTTTAGATGAAAATATACTTCATACATCCATCACCCTTTTATGTCTACTTCTGGATATAGACGTCACTTTATCGATGCCACTCCTCCTGATCCTGTGCCTTCTGAATCCAGCGGTTACTAGCTGTTATCTTCAGGTCATCAGTCCATCTAGCCGCAGGGCGGCCTGTGCCTCGTTTCCCGAGCCGTGATCTCCACTCGAGGACCTTTCTAACCCATCGGTTGTCCGTCCTGCGAGCAACGTGGCCTGCCCATTGCTATTTCAACTTGCTTACTCGACGAACTATGTCGGTATCCCTACAATCGTTTGTCTACGGATTTCATCATTTCTAATCTGGTCTCATTGCGTAATACCGAGCGTAGCTCCTTCCATAGCACGCTTAGTAACTTTGAGCTTGCGAATGAGGCCGACGGTAAAGGACCTCATCTCAGATCCATATGTCATCACTGGCAACACACACTGTTCGAACACTTTCGTCTTCAGGCAAATATCTTATCCCATAGAAATAGAGTAATAGAGAAATAGTAGAAATTTAGTCGAATTTACTAATGGAGAATTACGCTCGGAGTCTGGATTTGTGCCCTGATTAAGGCAATAGACTCAGCACCTCTTTCTAGCCCTTCGGGAAAATATAGTCGTGATTATGTTATGTTTATTAACTTGAGCGTGTTTACTCCAGCTTCCTAATTATTAAATTATTAACAAGACAGCACAGTATTTGAAGACAACCTTTGTTGTAATAGCATGAAAGTATGTAAATTTCGTACAGACAATGTCGAAACAATCGGCTTAAATAAATAAACGAGTATACTTAAATCGTATCGTGTACGAGAAGGTGGAAACCGCTCATTCTAAATTTAACAAGCAAATATTCAGTTTTGCAGGTTGAACTCGACGAGTGGCAGTAACGATGATTTATACGCTCTATGCAATTGTTTGTCAAGTATGCGCGGACGGAATCTTGAATTATGAGGTATATCTCCCATAATGGTATTCGCTCAGCTTTGATTTGGATGTAGTTTTGTTGGTTTGTAATCGATCGAGTTACCTAAGCAACGTCAGGCGCGGTTGGTTGGTACAGAGTGACCGCTGGTGGCAAAATTTTATGGGCTACCATGCTTCGGAGGACCGGTATGTATGCAAATCTAGCAAATTAGGGTTCATCTTATGAATTTTATTTACAAAAAAATACACATGTTTTAGACTAAAGTTTAGAATGTTGAAAAAACGCAGTATTATAGTAGTTAATTTTTGGTTGACTTTTGTATACCTTAATTTGGTTTATATAATGTTATTTGCATTATTTTTTTTCAATTAAATATAATTATTTTACGTCTATTTTTATTACGTCTCATTGTCATTGGTCCATTTCAACTAACGTCAATATTAAATTATCATTATTTAAATGTTTCTTGCTGACGTGTAGTTTCTAACCAATTTTAAAAGATTCACAGAATCAAAACGTCAGAAGATCAAATCGACAAGCGAAACAGAACAGCCTTATTCCACTTCACGAACGAAATTCACAAACTACGAACTCAGCACAAACAAATCAAAACATTCACCTTTGAACCAGGAGCTTCCAACTTCCGCATTTACCACTTAAAGGCAGCCGCGAAAACAAGGTAGTGATTCGATTCTCGCGGCAAAACTTCGCCATTATTTAATTTCAACAGCAAATCCATTCCGATGAATCGAATTAATCTGAAAGTCATTACGTAGTTAAATTTTGCAACCAACTCAAACACGCTGGCAACTTTGACACTCGAATAAAACATGGCGGAAGTTGGTCGGCGGAAATATGGCGTGCGATCTTATTCCCGGGAAGTGAGAGAAAAACTCGTAAAGTAAACCAACGGTAACTTTAAAGTTAGCGTATCGAGAACTTCGTCTGTTGAATCAAATGGGAAACTTCGAATCAGACCTTTAAAAAATTGTAGTTACATCGTTTTTAACATGCTTTTATTAGGTCGACCTGTATGTAACTAACTATATAAGGGAATCTAAGATAGTTAATTTAACCATCTTCCAAGGATCGTAGCGTAATGAAAATTAGCAGCTGTATGTAGATCTGATGACAATACAATAATATGGTACTGTCGAACTGATCTGATGATGGAGCCGGAAGATATTAACTACTAAATAAAAATAGTTAGGAAATAAACATGTCATCCAAACACTCCCCACGTGGTATAGAGCTAAGCTAAGCTAATTTTTTGAGCCAAACTACGGCCAGCCCTCTGGTCACCTGAAGCAAAGATCAATTAGTAAATGAATTATTACTAATACCATTTAACGGGAGTATCTAATTATCACTAACACACATGAAATAATCTTTGTCACTAATTTTTTTAAGCACATTTTAACAAAGTCGACTAACTCACATTCGTCACGGGCGGCCGATCATTTGTACTCTATGCTCATTTGCAATCATGTAAACATTTAACAGACAGTAGTTGCGGAATAAAATTCAGTATCCTTTGAAAATAACCAGTGCCAAAATCAATGATTCCATTATGATAATGGCAAACATTAGAATCATATTTCAGACACCTACCGTATGAATCAGGCAGCGCTATCAATTCAGCTGTCCAGCACAGAGACATTCAGCTGAGATAGGGTATTTAAACTAGCTTTTGCCTGCAGTTATGCTCATACGCTTTAAATTTTGTATTGTGATTTGATGATCAAACTATAGAACAAGAATCTATATACATAAAAAGAGAAGCTGACAGACTGACTGACTGACTGACTGACTGACTGACTGACTGACTGACTGACTGACTGACTGACTGACTGACTGGTGCGAAGTATCTCCAGCTCCACTTGTTCAATAATAATGTAATTTGATTAAATTATAAAAATTATAAATTTTGAAAAGAGTAACTTGCCGTGTTCTTCTCGGTAACATCAACTTTGTGAACCGGCGGTAGATAAAAAATGTTATGACGTTCATTAAGCGTATAAAAAAATACCATATAATGAAAAATAAATGAATCAGAATCTGAATCTGACTGGCGAATAACATCTGCCCAAACCACCACTACATGATGACCACGACCGCTCTGCCAAGAGCGAATCGGCTGAGAAGAAGAAGACCCTTGAGAACTGAGATGGTCGTCTCTAAAGAAGTAGAGCCGGAAACCACACCTATCCAACCGGATCGCTTTAGAAGTGACTTAAACGATGTCGTTAAGTCTCTTCTGAGCTGTGAAGTTTCTAAAGAATACTCGAAAAATCCATCCGTTATCCGTAATACCATCGTCTCATCTAACCACGTCTGCTGTCAACACCGCAGACAGGGTGTCAACTCGCTACCTCCAAGTTTCCAATAAGTTTCAGCTATCCGACCAGTAACGTTTCAGAGCCAAGAATATGGGAGTTCTCATACCTTAGCGCACTAAATCGGATGAATTCGGTCTGTTGCTTTCCTATCTACTACCTATGCTACTATATGGATAGGAAAGCAACATACACATAGCAACAACCAGCCAGTCTTGCTGTGTTTTCTGACTTACAACTCACGGTATATTAAGAAAAAATATTTTTTGTAAAGTGAAGAAGATAAATGTACACATATTTGGTTAAACTGCTATTTCATTCAGAAAAAGCTATACGGCACAGCACGTTTTTTTAACAATTTAACAATGGAGATATGGTTCTTCTGTATGTAAAATTGAGCGCTTACACAAGTATACACTCAGCTTCACCAAACAATTTCTTTAACTTGTTCATGCTAACTTTAGTGTGTAAGTTTATTAAATTCGTTAAAAAAAAATTATAACTAACCCTTTTTTTAAAATTAAAAAGTTATGAACATGTGTATCCATCCATTTTCGGGCATAAAACATACCAGATATTTATAATAGGTTTTGGATTGATATTGACAAATGTAGGTACTCCCCGAAACGAAGCCGAGTGAAACAAAATCACTCGGCCGACTCGCTCTCACATCGCACGCGCTCAAGATTCGATTATCCGTTTACTGGAGCGCTTAATGTTTTGACAGTTGCCGTACCGAAGCCCAACAGTATTGGAATATTGTAGTTCGGATGTCATTTTTAATATGGCTCAGTGTTAGACGATGAAAGGTGGCAGTGCAGTTTGTTTGACGACTGTAGCTGACTACAGAGTAGTGGACTGTATATTATATATATTAAAGACTTCTTTCCATGTAGTTCTTATTTATTGAACCGGACGAGTTTACAATGACGCGGTAAATGTACTGAGATGAGCTGTCGTGAACTAACGTTAAACAAGTGTTAAGATCCGAGTGAGATATCTGAGTGCCGTTACAATCCTTAGAAAGTTCCTTTTATTACATTTCGTCTCAAAACTAATTGCCACGTTTATTGTTAGGCGCGGCGTATTGTTTCTTAGACGATCCCGTTACAACACGGTGCATTCGGTCGCGATGTTGCATCGGTACTGCTCTAACGCATGCAAGACAAAGGTTCGCTATCTCTGTTTCATATTGTGCGCTATTCCTTTCCTATTCTTACGCATCGCTCCATCTCGTATAGTAACGGTGTTTCTGTTTTATTTACATCGACTTATTTTACTTATATACGTAATTCTTAACTATACATGTTTCTACGTACACATTAATTACATTATATGTCGACGTCCTTAACAGTCTCTATATATACACTTATTCACTATACGTCGCCGTCCGCAACAGTCTCCCCCCGGCGTAGATCCTTCGCAGCCTTGTCTATCCGCAGGACGGCGAGCCGCGTCGCCGGTCTCCGGAACACTCCGCCTCTCGTTCTTATGTCCGCCGTTCGGATGATGCCGTCTGGACCTGGATAAACACGCTCAACGACTCCCCTGGGCCAAGTGTTGCGAGGTAACGTGTGGTCGATCACCACCACCAGGTCACCTTCTTGTAACGCTGGTACCTTGCCCGTTGCTTGCCCTCGAGGAATTAGCGTCGGTAAATATTCTTTTATCCAGCGCCGCCAGAAGTGGTCCGCCAGTG
Organism: Carterocephalus palaemon; assembly: GCA_944567765.1. Taxonomy (NCBI): domain Eukaryota; kingdom Metazoa; phylum Arthropoda; class Insecta; order Lepidoptera; family Hesperiidae; genus Carterocephalus; species Carterocephalus palaemon. The sequence continues at coordinate 1,265,197 of OX155641.1, forward strand.
CTTGTGATCTCTTCCAAGCGTTGCGGTCTGCGTCTTCACATGGTCCCGTATGCGGCAGTCCTGTTGACGACCCGATGAGAAAGTGGTTTGGCGTTATCGCTTCTTCGTCGTCCGGGTCTACAGACACGTGCGTCAGAGGCCGAGCGTTCACACTGTACTCGGCCTCGGTGATCAGTGTTTGTAGCACCTCTTCTTTTGGTGCCCTTTCCTTAAGCGTAGTGCTTAACGCAGTCTTCACTGAACGCACCAATCGTTCCCAAGCCCCGCCCATATGTGGGGCCCCTGGTGCTATAAATCGCCAGTCCATATTGTATTGTAGACCGTAGTTCCGTAGCTCAGGTATCCACTTCTGATACGCGTTTCTGAGCTCCACGTTTGAGCCTCGGAAGTTGGTTGCGTTGTCTGAGTACAAAACGCGAGGCCAGCCTCTTCTCGCAGCCATCCTTCTCAGCGCCATAATAGCTGAGTCCGTGGAAAGCGATGCGACAACTTCTAAATGGACCGCCCTTGTTGTTAAACATGTGAACAATGCGCACCATCTCTTTTCATGTCTTCGGCCGATCGTTATTGTCAGTGGCCCGAAGTAGTCCACGCCACAGTAAGTGAAGGCGCGATGACCTGGGTCCAGTCTTCCTAGAGGCAGGTTTCCCCTCGGCGGCGTTATCGGGTTGCTTTTGTAGACTCTGCAGTACTGACAATCTCTTGCTACTTTCTTAACCGTCGGCCGGAGGTGTAAAATGATGTATTGTTGCCTCAAGTCATTCACGATCCGCTCGTTATTCGCATGACCTGCTTGCTCATGGTGGTGTGCGATGAGCAGACGCGTGAAGGGATGTCGCCCGTCGAGTATTGCCGGCTCGTTCGAAAGTGTTGTCGAGTTGAGAGCGCCTATTCTGCCTCTCGCCCGCACAATCCCATTGGAAAGTACGGGGTCCAGATTTCTAATACGACTGTGTTTCGGTAGTAGTCGCTTGCTTTGTAGTCTGGCAATTTCTTCTTTGAATGAATCCCGCTGTGCTCGTCGAATCCACCGTTCTTCGGCCGCTTGCATGTGTTTGACTTCCAGTTGAAGACTCTTGTTCTTTGTTTTCAACCGTTCGACGGCTAGTTGCACTAGTGCTGTCACTCTAATCAGATTCTTATAGGACGAAAATCTAATTAGCTCTGGCAGTGCAGCATCGTCGATCGCTTCATCGTTGGTGATCGTGAGTGCAGTTTCGATGTTTATGTCTTGTTCCGTCGGCCAATTCAGTTCAGTCTCTCGCAGGAACGAAGGCCCCTTGAACCATCTAATTGGACTATTTGTCTCACTGCCATCGATTTCCGTCGCGTACCCTTTTCTTGTATGATTATCCACTTGAGCAGTATCTTGTTGGAATGCAGGTTCCCTTTTCATTTTATTTTCTAGCGTGTTGAATCGCTTTAGAGCCGATTCGTAGCTATCCGGAAGCGCTGGGTTGTCCGTTTTCCACGGTAGGCCGACTTCAAAGTGCCCGTCTATTCTTTTGACAGTTGCTTCGAATATTCCAATTGCTCTTTCTTCATTCTTGTTTACTTTTTGTTTCGTCGAGACGCCGAGTGAGTCTAATTCGAAATGCGACTCGACGATCTTCTCTAATAGTTTGTCGCTTGCGCATATGTGAAGCACGCTATTTTCATTCTCGCCCATTATTGTGCTTCTAGGTGCCGACCCATGTAGAACCCAACCCAGTTTCGTCCATGATGCGGCGGGTTCCCTCTTCTTGCCGGCGCGAAGCTGTCTCGATACTATTAGATGCCAGTTGTCGGCCCATATTAGTATGCGTGGCTTTGCTTCCTCTACGCAGATCTTTGACTGTATGGCGCGTAAGTGCTTGTACCGACCCAGGTCGCGCGGTATGCGTTGTTGATGTAACATAAGATTCTTTACAGTGCGAGCTTTTATTTCATGTTTTACGTGCTCGCTTAGTCCTTGTATTTCGATCTTTATTGCCTTGCTGTTTATCCTTTTTTGTTCGTTTATTCCTCTTATGTTGAGAGGCTGGTTCGGTCCTCCGTCGGCGAGCTCGTTTGCTACGTCTTCGTCGATTAATGTGACCGTGGACCCTTCGTCTAGGAGAGCGTACGTGATTATCTCCCCCCGTGCTCCCCTGAGCTTTACTTTACAGGTTTTGAGCAGGACTGAGGTTGGCGTTCTTTTCATTGTTACATTCATAACCGCCGCGGCCGTGTCGTTCGGTTCGCTGTCGTCTTGAGTGCTGAGTGTGGCTTCCGCTAGCTTTTCTTTGTGCAGTAGTGCGTGGTGCTTGTAAGTGCACCCGTGGACTCCGCACGCCTTAGCTTTGCAGGCGAACTTGTTATGTCTTTCTTTCAGGCATTTGAAGCAAATCTTGTTTTCTTTTGCCCATTTCCATCGCCCGTTGACATCTAACGCCTTTAGCCTTGAGCACTCCGGAGGGCTGTGTCCTCCCGCTTGACAAACGAAGCATTTTCTTTTTTCAGTGACGTCTTCAGTAGTGTACACGCCTCGGTTAATCGCCCGTCTTGCGATTGTTTCTTTACGTGTTTGTACTGGAGCGCTGAAGCTTCGCTTGGTTGTGTGGGTGTATCGAAGCATCAGATCCGCTTCTGTCATAAGAAATTCTGAGAGAACCGACATTTCGTTCTCCTCCATGATCTGATGTTCGTGGGTGGCGGCGTACTCCGCCCATTTGCTGACGAGATGAGGACTCAGCTTGTCCATTACATCGCGTACCAGCATAGGATTCCGTAGGTATCCCCTTTTGTCTATACTCTTTATTGTATAGACAATATTTTGTACTTTGACTGCCATGTCGTAGAGCTCGTTCGATGCATTCCCGAGTCTTGGTAGTTTTTTCAACTCTTCAATCGCGCGGTCTATAATGTATTCCGGACGCCCGTATTTCATTTCCAGCGTGCGCATAATAACATCTGGGTCGGACGCGGTAAACAGCTGTGAGAGCACTGTTTCCCGCGCTTCCCCTCGCAGACAGTTTCTTAACCTTAGAAGATTTTCCGTTGGTGAAAATTTAAATAACCTTGTGGAGTCTTCCATGGCGGCTTTGAATGGCAACCACTCGGCTATGGTTCCCGTGAAGATCGGTAGTTCCGCTGTTTGCCGAGGTGGCGGCCTTGCAGTTATCATTTTTTCTAATGCGTCGGCCAGTTGCTGTATTCCTCGTTGCTTTGAACTCTCCCCCCGTTGCTCATTAACGGGAGGACGATCCTCTTGTGGTTCCGGCCGTGTGCCCCCAATGCTTCTGTCCAACCAATCTTGTGTTCTTTCATCGCATGCGCTGGCGGCGTAGTCCGATTCCGCTTCGATCGCTGACATTTCGGCGGCTAGTCTCGTTTTTATAAGCTTCTCTCTAATTTTGAGTCGCTTTTCTTCTATTTGACTCAGTTCTTTCTCGGCTTCATATTGTGCTTGCTTGATTCTTGCATCGTTGCTACGTCGGGATGTATTCGTCCGGTGTGTAAGTGCCGGCGACGTAGCTCTTCTGGCTGGTGATGTGGCGTCTGTTCTCGGTGTGCTCAGTTGTGCAGGCGGCCCCATGGTAGATATGCCCGTCGGTATCTCTGGCACGATCTCCATTAATCTACCACCTCGCTGAGCTTCCGATTCCCCGTATCCCGATTCTGAGTGAACACGACCCCTTGTGTTCATTGCCACCGGAGTGTTGTTAGAGCCCGATGCAGACATGTGGCGTCTTGAAGCGTGAATCCGCTTGTGGATTCGCTTGTAACGTTGATTCCCTCTTGAATCGAACGTATTTTGACTCGTTCGCTTGCTCCTGTACCCGCTTGTTGCGTCGATTTCCCTTTGAATCGACTGTAGTGTAGCGTGGATTTTTCTTGAAACCTCTTCTGGCTGTAGTCCGTAGCGTCAATTCACTTGTGAATTGACCGCTGATTGAATCCCGCTTGGATTCCGGCGAAGCGTAGGACTAGCCCTTGATTTCCCAATCCGACGTTGAATGACCAACACTGTAGTTGATCCGACGTTTGAAGCTCCTGGTTCAATATTCCTTATCCGAATTCGAAGGACCAACACTGTAGTTGATCCGACGTTTGAAGCTCCTGGTTCAATATTCACAATCCGAATTCGAAGGACCAACACTGTAGCTGACTACAGTGTTGTGGACTGTATATTATATATATTAAAGACTTCTTTCCATGTAGTTCTTATTTATTGAACCGGACGAGTTTACAATGACGCGGTAAATGTACTGAGATGAGCTGTCGTGAACTAACGTTAAACAAGTGTTAAGATCCGAGTGAGATATCTGAGTGCCGTTACAATCCTTAGAAAGTTCCTTTTATTACATTTCGTCTCAAAACTAATTGCCACGTTTATTGTTAGGCGCGGCGTATTGTTTCTTAGACGATCCCGTTACAACACGGTGCATTCGGTCGCGATGTTGCATCGGTACTGCTCTAACGCATGCAAGACAAAGGTTCGCTATCTCTGTTTCATATTGTGCGCTATTCCTTTCCTATTCTTACGCATCGCTCCATCTCGTATAGTAACGGTGTTTCTGTTTTATTTACATCGACTTATTTTACTTATATACGTAATTCTTAACTATACATGTTTCTACGTACACATTAATTACATTATATGTCGACGTCCTTAACAGTCTCTATATATACACTTATTCACTATACGTCGCCGTCCGCAACAACGACTATATGAATGAGAGGAAATAAATCTTTTATTTCATCTCTACTAGCTATGTTACAGTCAACACTGTTTACTCTAGGTAAAACTTATTTTTTGACTGCAAAAACCAATTAAAAATTTACTCAAAGAAAGATACAGACGAAACCTTCCTGGGGCTGTTTTTATACTGACGATCAAGAAAAGGATTACTAACCTACCGTAGCCAATGTGTTGGTAGGCGAAAGGTAATTTTTATCCCTTGATAGATTAACATTACTTTTGCCAAAGATTCCATAGCGTAGCGTCCATAGCCCAATGGCTCGCGTCGATTCAATGTGATCGAAAGAGTTAAGCAAAGACGGGCGCGGTCGGTTTGTGGATGGGTGACCGCTAGTGGCAAACATGGACGCTACCGTGCTTCGGAGGGCACGTAAAGCCGTCGGTCCCGGTTGTTTTCAATGCTGGAAACAGTCGTTAAGCTTTGTCGAAGACCTTCGGGTGGCTTGAGAACATTCGACACTGGGTTGGCCACTAACCCCTCCACCAATCCGCATTGGAGCAGCGTGGTGGAGTATGCTCTAGACCTCCTGCGGGAGGTCTAGGGCAGTGTCTGTGGGGGAGACCCGTGCACAGCAGTGGGAAGTCTATGGGTCGTAACAGCAGCGCGTGAATTTGGCTATTATAGCTCATTTTCCTTATGTTTGTGCCAGTTGTACTGATCAGACCGCGCTTGGTCTCCGTAGACTATGCCTACCGCCCGTTTTAAGAGGAGACCCGTGCCCAAGTGTTGAACCAGTGAGGCATGTATCCATCTCGGCGTCAGTCCTGTTAGTTATAATATTGTTTCAAGCAGCAACAAGCTAAAGTAGTCAGTCAAACTTTAGCTCGAAACCAACCAAGTTTGTAACGACTTTGCGTCTAACAAAAATACTAGAAAACGTTCATTGCGAAGTTCCTGTTTGACCACTCCAATGCGGTTTAGCGATAGAAAAATCGCGTTTTAATCTTGGCCACTTGAGATGAAATTCCTGAAGTTAGTTGGCTCGTACCAACTAACTTTAGGAATTAGATAACATAACAATTGTTTTACTTTTAGTTTTGGGCGGTTAAATTATGCGAGGCAGCCTATTAATGCATTTAACCTAATTGAACCTCTCCCAGTCTTGTATCAGTCCATTAGAGGCGTTGTTCTGTCACCCCTATTTCTTCCGTATTTTAATATCATGTATTCTGACTTTTCGTCTCATAAAAATTTTGACGGTTGCACTTGTTCAAAAAGCAGCTATCTTAGTCAAGGATTGCAACGCATCGGCTTTCAACTAACTACAAAATTTAGTAATTTAAGCTACTAACTTTAGTAACTAATGTAAGTTACAGTCAATAGAAACATGTAAGCCGCACTTCAATTAACTAATCATACTCACTTTACCATCAACATACCATATTATGAAATAACACTAATGGTAAAACAAATCTCAATAGTTACGAAACTTTTACTTCTAAACGTAACGATTATGAGCTCTCAAATCCAGGGCTCTAAATAATACATAGTGGCAGCATCTTCTGCATGGAACCAATAATTAATAATAAGTTACCTGTTTACATAAAACAAAAAAATACCTATAATCGTCCGTCTTATAAAATAAGACTGATGACATATTTATAAGGCAAAGCATATTATTCCGTTAGAGAATTTCTGCATGACATTTTGACATTAAATTATATATTATTACTAGTGGACGCCCGCAGCTTCGCTCGCGTGGAATTAGACATTCACTAACTACAAAAACGGCAAAGTTCTACTACTTTTCTACTTCTTTTACAACTAACTTTGCACCCCCCTTTTACCCCCCCTTATGAGATGATTTTCGAAACTCAATAAAAAACCTTCATAGGTACTGAATTTCATTCGAATAACATCAAAAACGGCAAAGTTTCATACTAACTTTGCACCCCCGTTTTACCCCCTTAGGGGGTGAATTTTCAAAAATCCTTTCTTAGTGCTCCCCTACGTTATAAAAGGAACCCCTGTGCAAAATTTCAAGTTTCTAAACCTTATAGTTTAGGCCCTGCGTTGATATGTCAGTCAGTCAGTCACTCAGTCAGCTTCTCCTTTTATATATATAGATTTACGTCGATTTCGATTAAACGGCAAAGAAGATACTACAGTCACATAAGAGGATGATCCACCTGGATGTATGTAACTACATAAGAGGATGCGTTGTTATCTTTGAGGCTAAGATTCAAGCCTCAAAGGAATTTAAAATCATCAAATAAAGTACAAGTTAAGTTAGTCACATAGGAGGATGATCCAACTGGATATATGTAACTACATAAGTGGATGCAATTACATATTTGAGGCTAAGGTTCAAGCCTCAAAGGAATTTAAAAACATCAAAAAAAGTACAAGTTACGTACCTATATTTGATGCTAAGATTTTAAGCCTATGGTAGCAACGCATCCGTAACCTGCCTTTATTTGATAATTCAAAAATTCCTTCCACGCGAGCGAAGCTGCGGGCGTCCACTAGTTTTTAGATAACTACAAAAGTAAGTTCTAGTGGGAGTACGTACACACTTAAATCTACCGAGATTCTTTATTGATAGTAGTCTAAGCATACAATCTATTAGGTCTATTCATAATGTTATAACTAAATAAACCTACTTATGCATTATTTCATCCATTCGGTGCCAAAAATATTCATCTGATTTGTTTTTGTTTATTAAATAATTCCTTAGTCTTCATCTTAAAACTATTTTCTTCCATATTTAAATTTGTGTCGGGCAGTTTATTATACATATAAAAGTGTAGCCATTCCGAAAAAGATTTTTCTAAAAATTTTTGTTTTACCTTGACATGTTTTAATTTTGTTTTTATGTCATTTGTTATGTTCTATAAACGATGGCAACGTCGATAGTGAGATAATAAAAGCGTTGAGATGATCACTGAACATGTTCGGTTTGTTCGAACCAGTAAGTTGAGCAAGATTTATTATTTAAATCTTAGGCTCAAGATTGTCCTTCGCGAACACTTGATACCGCTAGGCGGGGCGTTCAATCTATAGAGAATTGACTTACTTGGTAGTACAAGGTGTTGTTCCCGCGGGCCTCACCAGATGGCGCGCATCGACGCCCCGCGGACGCCTCGCTATTTTCTCCGGATCGGCCGACAATCGCCAATCGTTGCACCACCAGTACCACCACTCACTCACTGATTCAACTCACTAAATGAAATGAAATGAAATGGACGAAAACTTGTAATAATCAAATTATTGCACGGAAAACGACTTTACGCGAGCGGAACCGCGGGGGAAGCTACAATAATAAAAAACTATTTACAAATATAAAACACTATTTACAAATATAAAACCCTATTTACAAATTTAAAACACCATTAACAAATATAAAACACTGTTTCAATTCACGTAAGTAACAATAAATGCTTCAGATCTCCCAAAATAAATAGAAAAAAACACAGGTTGGTCACAAAAGATGGCGTCATCGCCACAGGGCCGAGCGCCGGGCGTCGCGCACAGAGTCCTTACCATGAGTTTACAGTGACTGGACTCGCTAGCGTGTGCGTAAAATAATTCTATGAAAAAATGTACAGCGCCCCTAGCGGCCAGTATCAGAATTAAAATCGGTAGTATGAGTCCATAAGTAAAAAACCTATCGAAATCTTTTCGCTAGCGAAACGCTATCGAGTGACGTTTTGAAGCAGTTTCTATACGAAATTGGTACCATAAGTTACTTTTTTGACGGGTGCCATCGAGAAATACCTTTACTACTGTAGTTAAGTAATTCACTAGCTATTCGAAGCGCGTTTATACGCTAGCGACTGTAGTAACGTAATGTAAATTTTCGATAGCAACTCATGGTAAGGGTACAGATCACAACATTCAACTATTCTTCTACAATTCCGTCGATAAATTCAAACTTTTTCAATCCTAGTTCCATTCGAGCGCTGACTGGTCAAATCAGTCTTTTTTAATAACTTATTTTAATTGTTTTTTTAGAATAACTAATACAATCTATTCTAATTTAATAATATATAATTTAATAAATTTATTTGCCACAATAAAAAATATTTTATTGATTAATTAAATATAAAGAGTTGTTAATTAGTTTTTATTCACACTAAAACAATTCATAGTTCCTTTCTTGACAACTCATGTCGTGAATGACTCATGAATTCAAATTTAGACAATACTTTTTGGTAATATTATTTGAAATAGATTTTATTTATAAATAGTTAAATCTGAGTTCTATTCTGAGATATTGTTTTTCTAAGAGGCTCTGCAACAAAGTGTGAAATAAATAAAAAAATACTATTTTATATTTTTTGTACCGCAAATAAATGGCAGACTCATGAATATCATAGCGAAACTCCAATTGAAAATACCAATTAGATTTAGTATTCGTTTCCGCACGAGCCGACCAGACAGATAACCAAGCCAACAACTAAACGAGAGCTCGTATAACTATTTTACATAACACATAGATGTATTTACAGTTTATATAAATGTAAATTTCATACATAGCAGTTCATACAAATTGCAACTGATTTAAACTAACTTTTTTTTCATTCGGACATCGCTGCGACCCATAGACGTCCCACTGCTGGGCACGGGTCTCCCTCACAGACACTGCTGCGGGAGGTCTAGAGCATACTTTACCACGCTGCTCCAATGCGGATTGGTGGAGGGAACATTCAAACATAATACTTAGGAAAAGGAACTTATTGAAATTGAGATCTGACCAAGTAGCATAATCCTGCTGTAACCCATAGACGTCCCACTGCTGGGCACTGGTCTCCCCCATAGTCAATTCTGCGGGAGATCTAGAGCATACTCCAAGTGTTACACCAATATGGATAGGTGGAGGGTTTATCCAACATACACGCCATGTACAGTCTGCCAATCACCACTTGACCAGCGTGGTGGACTTAACTAGACCTATTCGGATAGGAGACCAGGGGGCTTATTATGAGCTCTTAGTTCCAGGCAGTTTACGGCCGTAAACTGAACTGCCTGGCAATTACGTATTACGAACTCTTAATTCCAGCCAGTCAGCGGTCACGTGACACTTCGCTAGATTCTGACTGGCTTCTGGATGGGTTTTGGCTAGCAATACCGTATTACGAGCTTCCTATTGACATTACTTTTCAAGTTTATCTGTCTTTAAACTGTCAAAAATAACAATTCAGTTTGAGGTGTCCGAGGATAGCTTTTATTGAATTGTTCTTAATTATTTCTCAGCTTTTGTATTTAATTTGGTAATTCTAAATGTGTGACGAGCTGGAAATTTTCGAATTTACCGAGGCTGACGCCGCTCGCGAAAAGGATGAAAAAAGAGTACGCGGAAAACGTGTCCGAGAAGAATGTAAGCCATTCGATAAGTTACATGACCGTGAATTTCAAGAAAGATACCGTTTATCAATGGTGGTACATCTGGTGGCCCGCCCCCCGTACGGTTGCTGGATGCCCGAATGGTTGCAACCCTTTTTTTCAGCTTAGCCTTGTAATCTACTCAATACTGAAAAAAGACGGGCTTAGGTATGGCGTACATATTTATTTACTACCTATACATTTTCCTTTCTTCCTGTGTTGTTTCTAATACTTATTTATTCCTGTTTTGAGTGTGTATGTACATAAATGATTAAATAAATAAATAAAATATTGGTTTTTCACTATCATTATTTTCCTATCATGATGATTTAGGAAGTCAGTCAAATTAGTTTTTATTTACTACTTACACTAGCTAGACCAACCCTTCGAAGTTTTAAATGCGCCGTCTCCTTGGGATTTTAGATTTTCAGCTTAACGACTGTTTTCACCATTGAAAACAACCGGGACCGACGGCATTACGTGCCCTCCGAAGCACGGTCGCGTTCATGAAATTTTACCAATAGCGGTCGCCCATCCACAAACCAACCGCGCCCGTCTTTGCTTAACTCCTTCGATCACATTGAATCGACTCGAGCCATTGGGCTATGGATGCTACACAATACATTTCCAATTAACTATAAAACTATGGAAAGGTTTTAAATAGCTGTACTTAACGAAATATTAAACAATGAAAAAACCTACGCCATTCCAATTATTTCAAATGTGTAATTCTGTATTTATTACTCTATTAAAGTAGAATCTAAGAATGCACCTAATCAATAAAATTATAACTCGAAAACTTTAACGTAGAAGTAGTTGAATTTCCGCCGAGGATTCGTGATCGTTCAGAAACATAATTTCATTAACAATGACTTAAAATCATATAAAATAATTTAAATTTTTTTCCATATTTTTTTAATTTTCCATTATTTTTCATCGCGAAATACGTATATTCACTACTCATGTAATATTTCACATGAAACATTTAAATTAATACCTAATTTGAGCATAAAATATATAAATAATAAGAAACCGTAAACTTACCGATTAATATAAATGACGTTTTTGAACGTTTCGCTTGTTGACATAAAACCATCCAGAGACAAACTATCCAGCCAAAAGCCGTCCAGAAGTAGGTACCTCATAATACGAAATAGAGCGATTCAGTTTAAGCCCGTAAACTGAATTGCCTGGAACTTGAATGGTTTTTTAAAAGTTCATAATAGGCCTACAGTGCCCAATATTGGGACATAGAAAGCGTTGTTAATTATATGAACATTACAATAATTTACATCCGAGTGAATATATTAAATTTACGCAACATGAAATTACAAAATTATAACATTATAACCCTCTATGTCTCGTATCATAAATCAAACACTTGTAATTCGACTTTGATAATGAGATGTAATCGCTTGAAGCGTCTTGTTATATGAATAACGAGCGAAGTTTCCCCACGGCGACGGCCTGGAGAAGCGTACAGAGCGATGCGAAGCAGAGCTTTATATAACAACTTTTCACGTATATCTCTTCCATGCAAGGTGTTTGGGGTTAGACTGCCGCGTGGTCTGAATGTTAGTCGTGTTGTTTTGCATGAGCTACTTAATGGTCTTTGTGTTATCTTTAATGTTTATGTGAAGTTTGATGCGGCTTTTAAAGGGTTAAAAGTTCATTGGAAATGTTAACTGTATTGTTTGATAATGTAAATTTTTATTCGGTCTTGTATCGTTTACAACGCAGACATGTATTGTCGTTACAAATGAAGTACCTTCCTAGCTAAAATATTTTCTTGTAGCTACGCAAACCTATTAAGACCGTCACCACTGGACCTACTCTTGAAAACACAAAATCTTCTTTATAAATATATTTCTGCGTACGTATGTAACTGAACTCCTCCTTCACAACTGGATCAATGTTGATGAAATTTTTTGTGTGTTGTAGTGTTATAAGAGAGATAGAGCTGTAGTATTATTAAGAAGAGAAAAGCTAATCTGTAGTGTTATAAAGAAAGAGCTAGAGGAATTTAAATAATAAGAATTTTAAATAAAGAGGATGTATATTATTACTCACTCGGTGGTTATAAGATTTGTAGTGGAAGATATAAATTTAGTAATAAAGAGTCACTTAAGGGAAGGCACAGACACAGACGTTCAGAAGCTCCGATGCACGGCCGCGCAAGCAGTGGCACTGCGACGCGCTCTCCTTGGTTGAGCAGCGAACGGCAGGGCGGTGAGGTTCGGGCGTGCAACAGCGCACAAACCACGCACGAAGTATAACAGCACGAGACCGTTCAGCAGGTCTCGGAAGCTCACGTACGAAGTATTCAGCACGGGATCGTTCAGCAGGTCCCGGAAACTCTGAAAAACACTCCGTATCAGATATCTTCCTTTTAAAATATTTAGAAAGCCAAAAGAAGACGTCTTTTCCCAAGTCAATCCACTTTTCTTCACTTAAGAGTGATTTCTCTAGAATCCCTCTGTAGAATAGCCCTCTCTAGAATAGTCCTCTGTAGAATGAATTCGATCATGTTCCACACAGCATTCTTCCTTTTTTAATTCAAATTTGAATTTGAATTCCTATATGGCCTAATACAAAACAGTTAAAATTTATATAATATCTCTATATAATCTACGTAAATTTAGAACCTATATCAAGACATTACTACTGTGACATAAGTCATGTATCAAATAGTAATCACAATATTAAATGTTCCAAGAAAATAAATAAAAATCATTAAATACTAAAGAGAGAGTTATACAAGGATGTTACAAAATAATATTTAAAGTTACAAACATCCTACAAGTGAGAATTACCTAAAAATTTAATAGTAAGTACATAAGATTTAGAATACATAACCAAAACTAATTAACAAGTAAAAGGACATCTATAAATACTAACTAATTTACAATTCAATTGCAGCCAAATAAATTACCATAATATGGTAAAGAAACATATAAAGTATGTATATCAATATAAGAAATAAACAAAGATAAAAATGATGAAAAGAATGAAGTAAGATGAAGAAACTGATGTGTACAGAAAAGGTATTAGTAAATACTACAGTGTTCAAGTTAACTATCGATTAAAAAATCGAATGATTATTTCAGTATTTTTTGCATCTTAACGAAGTCCATTTACATACTTTCTATCTACGAATTAGATCTTACAATCCCTTCAATGTTAGAATAGATGTCGATAATTATTAACTGTAATCCGACTCATACGCAGCGTGTAAAGTAAGTACCTAATACATAAATCTCAACGATCCATAATAATGTTTACACGCACCGTTTCACGGCTTATAATAACTTATCTATGACTTAAAGCAAAACTTTACCCAAGTAGTACTAAAAATAGTAACACATTGGTGTTATAAACTTTTAAACTTACCATAAACTTTGCCACTAAAACACCGTGCCTCATTAACCGAATTTCTAACTAAAGCAGACTTGCTTTAAGAGCTCTTGATGATCAAATTGTTCAACGTATAGCGTTTAAGTTGTGAAATAAACTGGCCCGCGATAGTAATTACTTTGGCGAGTTTTGATAGTTTTCCTATGAAATAGCGACCGCATTTTTAGTTTTGTAAATGTTACGTTAGTAAACACCTATGATCATAGAAGCGTCCATAGCCCAATGGCTCGCGTCGGTCGTATGTGATCGACCGAGTTACGCCACGACAGGCGCGTTCGGCTTATGTTACCGCTAGTGACATAATTTCAAGGGCTATGACATGAGTTTTTTTGCCGTTTTTTTTTTATTAAAAAAAGCTTTTAAAACTTGTCATCGGAACCAAATATGTGTGCCAAATTTCAGCTCGATAGCTTCAGTGGAAGTGGGTGAAATATTGATTGCAAGATTCCAGGACATGACACATACGAGTGAAGTTAAATAAGAGCTTCTAAAAAAATCATCAATTCCATTGAGGCCGAGAAAAAGGACAAACCATCAAACTAACAAACAAACTCCATTTATATTATAAGTAAGGATGAAAAAGAGCAATAACACCTTTTGTAACTAGACAATAAAGCGATTATAATGGCCGTATACAAATTCAAACTATTAGCTATGGCCGAAAACAAACTAAAATCAAATATTAAGAAACAGAAATAAAATTTTGTTAAAACAAATTATTTTAGTCCTAGACAAATTATTTGATTTATTATTTTTAATTATGTTCATAAATTATTTTCAAACTAAAACAAAAAAAGAAACAAAATCGGGGTATGCTTACGATTCTCCGGAAACCCTGGCGGGGTTTGAACCCGCAGTCTCCGGCGCGATGCGCCGGGCCTTACCACCTTCGGCCACAGGGAGCTTGCTGATATGCTCGAATACTACCCTTATATTGTACGCTACATCTTTTTTACTAGTGGACGCCCGCAGCTTCGCTCGCGTGGAATTAGACAGAATAATAGATTCTTCTTAGCCTGTTATCTTTAGCTCCACAAATTTGTAATGAATCCGTAAATGTGTTATCCCATGTAATGTTTAATTTACACCCTTAAAGGTAACATTTTTACAAACTTTGAATGACATATTCATTTATATCTAATCAACAGCCAAAAATATAGTTCTAGCCTAGTTCTGAAAATGACAATACTTTCATACAAACTTTCATCCCCCTTTACAACCCTTTACAACGCTTTTTTCCAATTAAAAAGTAGCCTATGTCCTTTTTCAGGCTCTACTAGACTATCTTTATACCAAATTTCATTTAAATCGGTTCAGTAGTTTTGGCGTGAAAGCGAGACAGACAGGCAGAGTTACTTTCGCATTTATTATATTAGTATGGATGGAACACGGAACCCTTCGTGCGTGAGTTGGCCGGTTTTATTATACCCAACAGCGCATGCACTTGGGTAAAAGTTGTGTTTCTCTTCAGAATTATCTGTAGGTATTTGAAGAGTACATAGATTTTAAATAGCATTAAGGTTATATCATAGACTTTTCTAGGGTTGTAACAGAACACACAGGACTGTTTACTTTAATAAATTGAATGTCACTTGCTGTAACGGTGAAGGACACAAAGAAACCTGCATGCCTGAGAGTTCTGCATAATGTTCTCGAAGGCATGTGACGTCTGCCAATCCGCACTTAGCCAGCGTGGTGGACTAAGGCCTAATCCCTCACGTGCCCACGTGCCCAACAGTGGGACAAAGAAAAGATTTAGGTGGTGGTTTTAGTTGACATCTTTATTTGCAACTAGTGGACGCCCCAGCTTCGCTAGCGTGAAATTAGACAAAACAATAGTTTTGTTTACACCTAGTTATATTATAAAGCCTATGTAACTCAGTGAAGATGCAGCTTGCTAATGATGAAATAATTTTTGAAATCGGTCCAGTAGTTTTTGTGTGAAAACATTACAAACAAATCTTTCCTCTTTATAATATTAGTATAGATAGATAGATAAAAGTTTCCTAAATTAATGTAATAAACATCAGATTTCTAATTATTAAAAGCTTTTCATGAACCCACTGATTGACGAAGCAGCTCTGAGAAGATTCCTTTTGAAGACCGATCGAAGTTCAAAGACAAAAGTCCTCGACTTTAAAGTGGAAAGTTTGGTTGAAACTCTCGAGTTTTGAAAAGGCTGGGATTATTGTTGCAGATTATTGGAGATTATTAGAGAGTGTAGTGTATGCGCCAGCGTCAGTCACGCGCTAGCGGTGAGCCAGTACGGACGTGGACCGGACGCATTACCTACTTCACCTATTGAGTGATCAAAGGCGTGTTTTATTTACTATAATGGACACCCAAACACTACAGAGAGTTAATGCTGGTGATAGTAGCGTCCATAGCATAGGCCATAGGCTCGTGTCGATTCAATGTGATCGAAAGAGTTAAGCGACGACGGGCGCGGTTGGTTTGGTTTGTTGTTGGATGGGTGCCGGCTAGTGGAAAAATTTCATGGACGCTACCGTGCTTCGGAGGGCACGTAAAGCAGTCGGTCCCGGTTCTTTTCAATGGTGGAAACAGTCGTTAAGCCTTGTCGAAGACCTTCGGATGGCTTGAGAACATTCGACACTGGGTTGGCCACTAACCCCTCCACCAATTGGAATTGGAGCAGCGTGATGGAGTATGCTCTAGACCTTCCGCAGCTGCGTCTGTGAAGGAGACCCGTGCCCAGCAGTGGGACGTCTATGGGTCGCAGCGATTGCTGATGATAGTATTCGTTAGACAGACAGGCTTTTCCTTTTCTTCCACAGCGCTGTGAGCGCTATAATTGTGTTCTAGATAGAGTTAGATTTAGATACACTTTTTTAGATGTCATTATCTTATTAGTAATCAAATCAATGATTACAATAGATTTGTGACTAACTCTAGACTCTTATTAGTATTTCATGGGTGTCATAGACGGCAGACTATCTTTTATCTCTAAAAATATTTTAGTATTTAAGTGTGATCTGAAGTGCGGTTTAAGCAATTAAATGTAACTTGCTATAATGGTGAAGGATAGTACGTGAGGAAACGTGCATGCCTGAGGGATAAGACCGTAGTCCACCACGCTGGCCAAGTGCGGATTGGCAGCCTTCGCATGCCTTCGAGAACATTATGAAGAACTCTCAGGCATGTAGGTTTCTTCACGATGTGTCCTTCACCGTTACAGCAAGTGAAATATAATTCCTAAATCGCACATAGCTTAGAAAATTCATTGGTGCGTGCCGCTTGGGTTTGAACCCGGACCGCTTGAATGAGAGGCGAGTTCGATAGCCACTGGGCTGTCACCTCTATACTCAACCTTACAGCAAGTGAGTGACATTTAAGTTCTTAAATCACACATAACTTTGAAAATTCATTGGTGCGTGCCGCTTGGTTTTGAACCCGGACCGCTCGAGTAAGAGGCGAGTTAGCCAGTGGTCTGTCACCTCTATAATAAAGGAACTTGTCTGTTTGTCTGTCTGTCTCTATTAAACGAGTTAAAATTTACATTATATGACATGTTTTGTCCGTCTACTAAAATTCAAGTTGACTATAACGCGTTGTTAGGTTGCCCCACAGTTGCCCTGTAACAAGAAACTTAATTCGTACGTTACATACGATGTTAGAATACTTGGTTCTCTAACACCGCTTGAGTTCGCTTAATGTGGGTTAACTAGCGGCTGCGGTTGGGGTCCTGGGACCATTTGATCCCAGGTCGGAACATTTTGGATCAGCGGCCCAAATAGTGGAAGTGACCCGAGGCGCGTACTATTTTTAAAAGCTTTTATTTAACTTCACTCGTATGCAAGTGTATTCATGTATGTCCTGGAATCTTGCAATCAATATTTCACCCACTTCCACTGAAGCTATCGAGCTGAAATTTGGCACACATATTAGGTTCCGATGACAATGCACGTTTTTCTTTAAAGTTTTTTTAAAAAAAAAATGTTTTTCAATTACTTAAGCCACAACGACTAACCGCTTCTGCTTCTGCCTTGTTTACCCTGAAGGATCGACTGACCCGGTCCATTCTAAGGTTAATTCGTTTGACCCGGAATAACTTTATGCCAAGTAATTTTGAATCAATGCCCTAGATGACACTGGTCCTATTAATTCCGGTCCCGGATTGTTTCCAAATAGGATTACCGGAACCTGATTGGCAGCCATTGAGGATTTCGCGCTGGAATGATGATTGCGACTCATTATTTGGATTCAGACTTTACTGCGTTGAAATTCAGTTAACTATAGGTAAAAAAAAAAAACTATAACTGATCGACCAAGTTAAGCATTTAGGGGCGCGGTCGGTTTGTGGGTGTCCGCTAGTGGTCAAATTTCATGGAGCATCCATGAAATTATAACGGCTTAACTTGGCCCACCGAAGCACGGTAGCGTCCATGAAATTTTCATGTCACCCATCCACAAACAGACCGCGCCCGTCTTTGCTAAACTTTTATTTTAGCAACTTTTTTTTTGTTCGATCACATTGAATCGACGCGTGCCATTGAGCTATGGAGCTACTTCATCTTCTCAAGTACTGCTCGTCATGCAGACCCAGCAAAGACATTCATCACCTTTCTCTCTGACACAAATGAATTTAAATCCTCGCTTTAGAACTGTTTGCTATAATAATTTGTACAGACCACAAACTGGTTATACTTGAAACTCATCCTTAATAATCTAATCAAAACTGCTATGAAATAAAAGGGCCCGGTGCCCGAAATTTACCTTGGAATAACATTTGAACTGCTGTAATAACTTGAGGCTGAGAAATTATTTCTGTGAATTTGCCTTATAAATTAACCTTCGAAGTATTTTCGGTAACAAAACAAAAAAGGAAGTCTAAAAACTATTTTTTTCTAAAACTTAAAAAAACTAATTTCTCTCGGACTTTTGGCTGCGACCCATAGACGTCCCACTGTTGGGCACGGGTCTCTTCTCAGAATGGGAGGGATTAGGCCTTAGTCCACCACGCTGGCCAAGTGCGTATTGGCAGACTTCACATGCCTTCGAGAACATTATGAAGAACTCTCAGGCATGCAGGTTTCCTCACGATGTGTCCTTCACCGTTATAGCAAGTGACATTTAATTTCTTAAATCGCACATAACTTAGAAAGTCATTGGTGCGTGCCGCTGGGGTTTGAACCCGGACCGCTCGAGTGAGAGGCGAGTTCGATAGCCACTGGGCTGTCACCGCCTTTTAATTTCATTAAAAAGAACCAATTAATATAAGGGAAGCATCGTCGAGTCGCTTTGAAACCATTAGAATAAATACAGTCGTCATCTTATGTTTTGTTATTTTACTAACAAAAGTAGAACAATTGGCAGCAAAACCCATTTATTTCCTTTAAGAAAATTAACTTTCTAGACTATTCCGTAGGAGTTTAGATGTCAATACTTGTAAGGCAACTTACAGTAAGTAAGACAAAGTTGGTTGATGACTATTGGCATAATGGCATCTGAAAAAAGATTAACGTTGTATCAGGTTGTACTTAATAATAATCCAGTTAACGAAGTCTGGTTTTTCGTTTTTGTTTCGTTTTTTTTTTCAATAATTATTTGTGGATGATAAAACTTAGCCTAAGCGTCCATAACAAAGTAACATTGTTATTTGCCTGGTCTTTGAGCGGGATAATAGTCGACTATGAGCATAACCGTTACGCTACAAGAGTCATAACCATAACGCGCTGCGGCTAACGTCTTTATTATTAACCGTGCCGTGCTGAGCTGCGTCTAATGATGATTTTACTGAAGAAATTATTCATTAATAGCTTTAAATGGAGACAGTTTGCAGGCTTTTATTATGATTGCCATTTCTATTTTTCTCACTGCCATTTCTATTTGTTTTTAGTTCATCTGAAAGGCTATAACAGTAACCATTAAGATAACAATACTTAAAAAGGGAGAGAAAATTTATTTAGAACCGGAAAATATTAAAGCAATTATATCTTAATTATATAATACAGTCGTGTCAGTTACGACATTTATATCTGAAGAACGGTTAGATGGATTTGTACGACCTTAGATTTGATAGAATGGGAAGGCATTCCCAATAGCAAATACGAGTACATCCGAAAAGTGAATGGAAAAAAAATTATTAACAGAATTCACATTTTCATACATTTGGTATGGAACGGCTTTTTCCATGATATCTCGAGAATAGATTGACCAATTCTTGTAACCTTTTTTGAAGGATTTATCTACGCTCCGAATAGAATAAGTATTAAAACATGGGAAGAATTACTATTCACAACTATCCTTGAAATATGTAGGTAGGGGGAAGTCCCTAAATCAACAAACATAAAATATCCCTATATTTTATGTTTGTTGTTTTTTGGTATAGAATTAAATGGGACAAAATCGGATATAGGATGGTAAGTATCCCTGAAACATTTTCAATAGGGATTTATTATTTGACGGGAGTGTTTTATAGGCTTAACCCACACTGGGTTAACCGTATAAGGTACTGCGAACTAAAAAATATGTATTGTAGCTAGCCCCCAAAAGTTCAAATCTGCTCCCTGATTCAGTACGGTTAGTTGTTTACGTGTAGCTCACATGATTTTCATGAAATTTTCGTACATAAATAACTTTAAAAAACCTAATTCACGCATAACGAAATTAATAATTAAGGCGTAACTGAGTTCGCGGGAACAGCTAGTATATATTATAACCGTAAATAGCACAGAAATTTATAAAGATAGAACGGCCATCACTTATTATTTTGATACAAACGATGCGTGCCACTTTTTTCGTCAGCCCTGCCCAAGTCCCGCCTACTATTTGACGTCACACTATAGTAATTAGTGAGGTGAAAAACTCGTTTTAGTTGTAATCAAGTCTATCGATAACGTAACGCGTCGGTAAAGTAACGTACCGTAACAAGTATCAACGCACACTGACCGAACTTACGAGATATCTTGCAGTATATTGCAAGATTGCGGTAAAGATTGCGGCACGGGTTATACGCCCAGTTCACCTTTTTGTTTTGAATAATTTCTGTGGTAAATAGGCATTGTTCAGATTGACTACAATTTTATCTCTGCGTATAATTACAAAGAAACGTTAGCTATTAGTATTGCATTGTTTTGATGCAATTATTTAACCAATGGTAAAAGTAAATACAAAACTTAGACGAGAGGATAATGTTAATCTCGTGTAAAGAGCTTCTGGATCCAGCGAGCGATTCGAAGAAACAGACTTTACAATAGATGAGGCGTAATCCTTTCAAATGTGTATTGTATCAACGAAGGGCTTATCTATCGACGAATAGATATATTCTGAAAATAAACGAAATAGAAATCGTTCTTTCTTTTATCAAACTGTGAGGTTGTTGAACTGAGACAGACATCTTAGACTGCACTCTTACAAACACTACTTTTGTAAAATTTGGACTATTTATAATACTAATTAACAG
Source organism: Carterocephalus palaemon (assembly GCA_944567765.1). NCBI lineage: Eukaryota > Metazoa > Arthropoda > Insecta > Lepidoptera > Hesperiidae > Carterocephalus > Carterocephalus palaemon. The sequence goes on from OX155641.1 coordinate 1,286,083, forward strand.
TCCCAAATTCTATATGTACCTATTTCTACTTACCAACAAACTAAACAACGAATATTACTGATAACATCCCTACAAACTGGACTCTACCAGTTGTAATTGACGGCAGCGGATTACAACAGGAAACAGTCGCTAAGCCTTGTCGAAGACATTCGGGTGGCTTGAGGACATTTGACACTGGGTTGGCAACTAAACCCTCCACCAATACGCATTGGAGAAGCGTGGTGGAGTATGCTCTAGACCTCCCGCAGCTGTGTCTGTGGGGAAGGGAAGACCTGTGCCCAGCAGTGGGACGTCAATGGGTCGCAGCGACATGAATTTAAAACATTAAAAATGGTGGCCAAGAAAATCTTATACATTCTGCCGTAGCAATGATTAATTTATTACTTTTCTCCGAAACGTAGTAATATAAAATTTTTAAATAATAATAAATACTTTGGAAATTAGGGTGCAAAAATAAAATGAAACGGCATTTTAAGTTTCAAGTGATTTTTTAAAAATGTTGTCTATTTAGGTAAACTCACCTTAACGGTAGCAACCCATTCGTGACCAAAACTTACTTTTAAGTGAACAGCACACTCATCTAATACTATAGTGTAGTTAACTACAAAAACCTATCAAAGTTAGTTCAACTGATGCCGAAACCGTCTTTGTCTAGTATCGAAACACTGCAGGAATTGATGACGAAACTTCGCCGAGCTACGAAGCGGCCACTCGAGCTAACGCTACTGACCGAAGCACCGCTATTTGGCTAACTGCCACAAACACTCTCTGTAACATAGTTCGTTGAGAGATAGTTTTTTTTTTAATGGATATAAGATAAGCCGTGTCGAAGACCTTCGAGTGGCTTGAGAACATTCGATACGGCCACTAACACTAATCCGCATTGGAGCAGCGTGGTGGAGTAGCTCGTAGAGTAGAGTAGCCTTCCGCAGATTTGTCTGTGGGGGAGACTCATGCCCAGCAGTGGGACTTCTATGTGTTGCAGCTTAGCTTAGCTTTATTATGTGCCGGGACTCGTTTCACTAATAAGTTTGAAAATGTAAATAATAAATAATAAATGTAAAATAATGAGTTTGAAAATCTGTGTTTATTTGTTTTATAAGCAAAATAAAATATTTTCTATTTCTATTTCTAAAATAAGTACATGGCACTAGGATTTGAACCCTAACCGTCCCAAAGAAGAAAAGTTTCATTCACTGCGCTATCACCTATGTTTACCAAAACTAAATTTTATAATCCCTGGGCGAAACTACAGATTCTACCACCTACCATATTTGATTTCCGCAGGTAGATAAGTAAATTTAATTATGGCGAGACATTGAAAGGGCTCAAAACACTGTAGGATGAACGTAATTAATGAACGCATCCCACTTAATTAACACATTAATTCATTAATTACGTTACCTGTTGCCGTGTTGTTACGTTATGAATACCCTCGTCTTGTAATGGACTCATTCGTTGCTGCAAACGAGAACATTTTCAATTACAATGATGCGTACCCTGTCCTCTTATATTCTACTAGTGGACGCCCGCAGCTTCGCTCGCGTGGAAATAGACATTCACTAACTTCAAAAACGGCAGTCTCATACTATTTTGCACCCCCGTTTTACTCCTTAGGGGTGAATTTTCAAAAATCCTTTCTTAATGCTCCCCTACGTTATAAAAGGAACCCCTGTGCAAAATTTCAAGTTTCTAACCCTTATAGTTTAGGCTCTGCGTTGATATGTCAGTCAGTCAGTCAGTCAGTCAGTCAGTCAGTCAGCTTCTGCTTTTATATGTATAGATTATCGTACCGACAGCTCGGAGTCTGGATTTGTGCCCGGTGTCTATGGCAATAGGCCACCATCAACACTATTACATGGGACCTAAACATAACTGGTGAAAACTGTACTACAACATACTGCTGCCTACCTTTTCGGGGAATTACAGTCGTGATGTTATTTCAAATCATTCATACATAATGGACTGGATGGCGAACTTTAATAGGATGGACACAAACGAACAGTTTTGATCGACGTGTCTAGGTGATATAACGCTCAAGCCCCAACATTACAAATAATTATTATTATACTCTTAATAAAATTTTTTGACGTGATAACGTCTTATAAATTGATGAACAGCGCATATGAAAAAGTGTATCCCGTTCCGCTTCCGTTTCCGTTGAGTGTTTTTATTAAATTAATTTTTAATTTTATTTAATTAATTTTACACACGACAACATTGGCGTTATGGCTCCGAAATAGGGAACTGTCAAAATAAATATATGGACTTGTCTGTAGTCTGTTATCTTTGTATTTTCAATTCTCCTTTTTTGTATTGTATAAAATAATGATTACGACGTTATCACGTAAATCTATCGTCCGTAAACCGACTTTACAGACAACCAGTTTTTTTTAAAAAAAAGCTCTATATAACTTTTTATTTTATTTTCGTGCATTGTCATCGAAACCAAACATGTGTGCCGAATTTCAGCTCGATAAGTTCAGTGGAAGTGGGTGAGATATTGATTGCTAGATTCCAGGACATACCTACATATACATACATACGAGTGAAGTTAAATAAAAGCTTCTAAAAAGATGCCCAAAACGCTGGCAGCCTTCGCTGTATCGCTAACTTCATACGGTGGGTGAGGAAGCCAGCCCTTTGGCCATCCATCCATCCATCCATCAGCCTTTCTGGGTCCACTGCTGGACATAGGCTCCCTCAATCGTCGCCACTCCTCCCGATCCTGCGCTCTCTGAATCCGACGGTTTCCCGCTGTCTTCTTCAGGTCGTCAGTCCACCTCGTCGGGGGCGGCCGTACTTTGGCCGCCCTTTGGTTACCTACCGTTAATTTGAATTAATTTGTTAAAGTTAATGTACACACATTAACTTTTTGGTCCCCAAGTCCCCATAAGCCAATAGTTTCAACTCCAAAAGCTCTAAAGCTATTATTTATGCTGAGACTATTATACTTTTATATAATTAATTGTATTAGGCGTTCGCTGCGACCCATTGAGGTCCCACTGCTGGGCACGGGTCTCCCCCACAGACAGAGCTGCGGGAGGTGTAGAGCATACTCCACCACACTGCTCCAATGCGGATTAGTGGAGGGGTTAGTGGCCAACCCAGTGTCGATATTCTCAAGCCAGCCGTGCTTATTCGCAAGGGTGACTGCAAAATAAAAGATCCTGGGACGTGTTAGTAAGCAATTAACATTTTAATATTTCGTCGCCAATCACATAAAAATTGACTCGTGCAAACAAACAACAAAGACTACTAACAAAAAAACCGGCCAAGTGCGAGGGGTCATGGATGAAGGGTTCCGTACCATTAGCTATTCATTCATAAGTAATTCCATTAGGTAGTGAGGGTTACCTATTAATAGTTATAAGAATAATTAATGTATTAATAAATGTGGTATTAATGTGTTAATAATGTTAAAAGAATCTAATAATGATTGACTCATATTTAGGTTAAGTGCTTTTGTACAATGTAAATTTCAGCTGTCTAACTATCACGGTTCACTATTAAATACAGCCTAGTGACATACGGACATACGGACAGCGGAGCCTTATTAATAGGGTTCCGTTTTACCCTTTGGTTACGTAACCCTAAAAAAGTAACGAAACATTATTTTTCGTTGTAATAAGGACAGTGTACAATGCCTATCCAAAAATACATGACGTGAATAAGATCTCATGTCGCGAGGCATAATTGGTTCAATTCAATGGCGACATGTTCTCACTTCATTGTTCTCCAGACAATCCTAAATTGTTCTACGTAGTAATGATCCAATTAGAAAAGAAATTCATCTCTTTACTAACATCAAAGTCTGAAGACGTGTCTGCGAAGTCTTTTGATCTTTGTCATCTCGTTATAGTTTTTCGCTTACAATGTATTGTATAGTATCTTTATTAGATTTGAAGGTTGTGACAGCGGTAACGGCCCAGTGGCTATAGAAACTCACTCGAGCGGTTCAGGTTCAAATCCAAGGCACGCACTTTTACTTTACAGGAGTTTTCTCATTTATCCATACTAATATTATTAATGCGAAAGTAACTCTGTCTGTCTGTCTGTCTCGCTTTGACGTCAAAACTAAAATTTTAAATAGTATATGTTGGTAATTTAAATAATTTTTGTATTATCTTCTATTGACTATTGTAAGATACTATTCAATAATTAATTCATGGCTTAAAATAAATAAATGTAATTAATTTTGCATGCCAAGAACCTATCTAACTAACCATCCTAAACTTGTAACCATATTTTTGCAAATAAATATTGTAATTTCATCATTATCATTACTGTAGACGTTTTAACTTTGACTTAAGGCAGTCTGTAGATGTCGGACAGACAAAGTCAGCCTTAAAAGCACTTGTTTAAGCACGAGTTTAAGTGTCTTCATATGAGACCTTGTCTTAAGGTTTTTAAGAAATATACGGCTTTGATCTCAAGTAGCCCTTTGTTATTCCCTATCAAAGAATCAAGAATTCTCTAAACTTACAAAGATATTTAACTAAGCATATATAAAGGAAAGAATATTATTCAGGTTTTTTTTTAAAAGCTTCGCTGAAACAACGTATCTGTGACAAACTTATAACAAGTCTTTTATGAGTCGTGTCCAAGGTCATGAACGGCAGTTGATGATTTAGAAACATGAATCTCATGAAAGGAATTCTTTTCGGCTGTTAAAATATATTACTAACTCACTTTCGCCTCCGTCAAATCGTTATCTCTGAAGTTAAAAGCTTTTAATAAAAATGGATCGATACAAATTATCGATTAAAAATCAAACGATCATTTCAAGTGTACCTATTGTTCATTTCACAGGAACCACGCAATGTCTCGTGATAAAAAGTAGCTTATGTTACTCTCCAGGCTCTGTAAAACGAGTATATTTGTACAAAATCACATGTAGCTAACACAGCTAACTCGACTCGAATCTACGAAGTAGTTCCCTACATTATTCGTCAATGGCTTCAACTGGCATCCAGTGGTAGCCGTTTGTTCTCTTTGTACAATCGCCTATTTGTATTGTTGTTTGAGGCTTGCCTTTTGTATGCTTGCAGAACAAGGAACAAGCGTGGCGTCGGAACAAGGAACAAGCGTGGCGTCGGAACAAGGAACGAGAGTTGAGAGTTGATGTGTTGTTACTAAATCGACATGTTTGGTTTGCAAGTTCGGGGTTGGTGTTTTGTTCGAGTTTAACTATTCAGTCTGTGTGAATGCCCAGAACATTGCTAGGATTAAAATACCTTTATGGTGTGTGCTTATGTACATGAGTGGCGAATCAGTGATAGCTTAAGAAATTTTTATGGATTTCAATCCTCAGCGACACGCACCAATAAATTAAATTAAATACCATGGAATCATGTGTGAATGACACAATGCCATCTGACCCCAATTTAGGCGCGAGCCTGTACTATGGGTGCCAGAGACAGATATACATACATACATAAATATTTTTAATAACATACTTAGATAGATAATATTAACATCCAGACACAGAACAAACAGAAGTTCGTCACACGAATATTTGTCCTGAGTGGGATTCGAATCCAAGACCCCTGGCGTAACACTACCGATTGCGCCAACGGGCCCGTCATAGTATATGTACCTACTTAAAAAAAATATTCAACTAATCAATAGCAATCAAATTTTTTGATGTGAAACATCTTTAGGCGGAGGGCAAACCAAATTTTTGGCGTGGCGAGCGTGGCGAGCGTGGCGAGCGTGGCGAGCGTGGCGAGCGTGGCGAATATGGAATATATATACTAGTTCCGACAAATGACGGTCGGAAATTATTTTATTAATAAAATATAATAATGAATTTTTTTTTTCTTATATGTTTTAGTTCCTGTGTTCCATAAATAACAGTACCTCACAGCAAATAAAGACCGGCAGCCCTAGTAAAAACATGAACGAGTCGGCATGATCGAGTCGGTACGATAATTATGATTGATTGTACCTTGTTTTTATTTTACCTTGAGAACAGCGCTAATGTAATATGAGACAAAAACATCAAAAAAAATGCTGCTACAAATAGTCTTGCGTGACTGAGCAAGTAATTCTATATCCCATCCCCAAGTCCGCCTCCCCCCCAAGTGTGGGGGAGACCCGCGATTGTGAGCATAGCAATATGTTCAGCCCCTTTAAATATAAATGTAGCGAACAATCGGTACCTACCACAACTTCGGAAAAACATAGACTTGATGTTGTAAACCAGCAAAAGCGAAATTAAAAATCTTAACGATTCAGAAGAACTGATACTAAAATAATAGTTTGAAATTTCGGTGTCAGTCAGTCAGTCTTTTATGAGTGGTGGTGCGGCGGTAGAACATAAGTCAAAGTCAAAGTCAATTAATTTATTTCGCTATGAGGTGATTGGACACGCTTAACGAAAGTGTAGGTAACTACAAACTACTTAAAGAAAATAGATATAATGCTATTCTAAACTGATCAATATAAGCCAATGGATTAGCTATTGATCATTGAATGAATAACTAATCCTACACGGGTGCCTAACCTGCAACTACTAAGCAAACGAGAGACATAATATCAGTATACGAGAGAGCTGATGGATAAGCGTGGCATTCTGAAGCCGCGACACGCTGGCAGACAGCCAGCCTACCAGATGTGCGGTCTCTGCACACGTGGCTGTGTAAGCGCTTTACTCGACTGTAGACTCAGAATACACTGTGGTTTTTCAAGTAGTAACACTTCAAAGTAGATTTTTCAGAAGGGACAGTTTTGTTTGAAGTGACATGAGCTGTGACAGCCGAGCTATCGAACTTGCCTCTCACTCGGTGAAGGACAAATCGGGAGGAAACCTGCATGTCTGAGAGTTCTTTATTATGTTCCCGAACACATGTAAGCCAGCGTGGTGGACTAAGGCATAATCCCTACCATTCTGAGAGGAGACCCGTGCCCAACAGTTGGACAAAGAAAGAGTTGTGGTGTGGTGGACAGTTTTGACTTCAAAAGCTACGATCAAATCTAATGAAATGTGAGTTTACCTACGAACTCCAATGTCTTTGATCATAATATTATGAAAGGCTCATAAATAAATGGACAGACATGTATAGAGAAAATACCTTGCATTCGACTGGCCTTCTCTATTTTATTTCAAAAGTAGAAAAAACGCCGAATTTAGTCGACGCGAACGGAACAAAAGTGACTGAATAAAAACTCGTCGAGTTTCCGCCCGATTCAACATCGCGGCGTCAAAGTTACGAATGCAATAACTTTGGAGCTACGAGTAGGTACTCGTACGTTGTAAAAATTTGCTTAATTTCCTACATTTAAAGTTGCTTTCAACTCATTTGAAATGTGTATTTACAGACACGAATTTGAAATGTACTTTCACGGTTGTCTATGAAGTCGACTTTTAAATATTGCTTTTACTATAATTGATTTTGCTATATATAACAGCAAACGAGCTTACGAGTAGAGTACCATGTATCTACTGGCACCCATGACAACTGTAAATAGACCCTAAACAAGATTCTAACCCTCTCATAACAAATTTATAAACCTATTTTAGCTATAGAGTGTTTTGTTTTCTGTATTCAAATTCAATTCAGAATTTAGTAGAAAGTGACAAAATATATTGTTTAGGATTACAATCACTTACACAAATTAGCACAACACTTAGCCTTAAGAGTCTCGTTTACCTACCTGGTCACTGATACGTTGCTACCCTTGAGGACTAAGCCTCTAGCTAGAAAATAGTAATCGGAAACCACACTTTCATGTCAAAATTAAACATCCATCTTTCGAAATCATAATAAGTAATAGAAGATCAAGATTTAAAAAAAAATGTTAGGAGTATCGGCACAGCGAATGGTATGGTATCACCACTGCACATGGACAACACTCAATATACAATACAATACAATTTAAATATTCAACTCAACATTAACATAAAGTTATATATGTATGTTGTATATTCTATGTAGTATATCGACAGGTACGGATTGGTTGAATCACAGCTGAAGTCAGATAAGTAAGCCTTATAGTAAGAAACTTATATGCACCTCCTTCCCGAGTAACTAACTAAACTCCGAAGTACCTAACTAAACTCATAACTATTGTGAGAGAGTGTCAGCGAACGTCTAACTCGCTGGCAGGATTTAAAAGTTTCATAACTTCGCTCGAAACACGTTTACTGCTATAAAGTTTTTAATGTTAGCGTTTGTACTTATTTATCTGATACTTTGCAACTAAACTTGGAGATTTAATCGTAATTGCTAAAGAACTTCCAGACTTATTTTCTTACTAACTATAGGTACTCTGAGTAACATTACGGGATAGAAAATCTTACAACAAATTTTAAGTTAATTTTAAATAGTAAAGTAAAGCTAAACCTTTGCTTTTCTAGGATACGATATAAATACTCTCGTCCCTGAATCTGGGGCCAAAATATTTTATGGAAATGCCTATCCAACCTGCCTATTGGAAGAGGCGACTAAAAGGAGATGCCAGTGAAGTAAATATTTATGTAAGAAGCGCGTGCGAAGTGAAGACCCGCAAAACGTCCCAATTGGAACGTTTTCTGTTTACTGTGTGTACTTTTTTAATTTTTTTTAACTTAACGCTTTTTTTCTTCCCCCCTACGAACCCCCTATTACAAAGTCCTCAAAACCGTCTTAAACATTCATCACACTATAGTATCGCGTGTTGTGCACGACTATATTTCATCGTTTATAAAATGCAAACTGAATCAACTACAAATTCTCGAAGAGAGAATTCGTTGTGTGATCAAGTGTCATCGCAGCGTCATGTCGGGATATGCCTGGATTTAAAACTTATTTTCCACATTTCCGGCTTTAGAAGTTTAGGCGTTGAAATGTTCAGTTTATTGTTGCGCGGATACGCGTTGTGAATATCAAGGTGGTTTAATTTACCTTTATGTTTGTGAACATGGATGCGGAATGAATCGATGTAAAGATTTTATTAAACAGAAGTCATTTTTAGAGTTCCGTACCCAAACAGTTGAAATTTTCACAGATGATGTATTTCTGTTGCCGCTATAACAAATACTAAAAAACAAAAAAAATAATATTTTAAGGGGGCTCCCATCTAACAGACATGATTTTTTTGCCGTTTTTATAGAAAATGGCACGGAACACTTCATGCGCGAGTCCCACTCGCACTTAGCCGGTAATTCTAGTAAGATGACATTCACAGACTCATCACAAGTTCTTCTTTTTAAAAATATGAACTCCTAGTCTTTTAGTTCCATTATCTCAATCTGACACCTACATAAAGATGTACTGTGTAATAATATAATCATCCTGCATTCAATGCCGAAAAGAACACATTTCCGGGATGAAAATTATCCTAAGATCTAATCTAATCTACCATTTTAGAAGTTTCATCCAAATCCATTTCGCAGTTTTTCTGAAACGTCGGGACGGGTAAATGGACAGATACTGGTTTTATTCTATTCTATTCTAAATGTTAGAATAGGTTTCGATGATTATTTATTGAAAACCGACGGTAAAAGCTACCTACTTAAAAATTTGTAGGACACTGTAGGTACTTGTATTTGTTAATAAAATGTTATTACTATTATTGTGTTCAGTTTATAATGATTAAACATCTTTGCATAACTGCACCCAAGCCATGGTTAGTGGTAAGTGAAACAATCTTGGTTCAGAAATCAAACTAATTGTTTAGCAAATTCCTCAGGCGTTTCAATCCATCTTGTTTACTTCGGGCTACAGAATACTGACTACAATATTCAACGGTCAGTAGTATAAACATCAGTCAGACAGTTACGTACTGAAAATCAGCGTCATGACTTAAATTGAAGAACATACTCGTAATGCTGAGTTATTATTTTGCTGATGCTTAAACTGAAAAATGTAATGTGAATTTTAAGCAAAATTAAATTATTTTCATAAATATCTTCTATATTTTAAGTAACGTAAGTCTCCTACGTAAACCTTAATATTAGACTTTTGAGAATATTTTCAGATACAAGTTTTAACAAAGTACAAATAATAATTGAGGGCAAAGACGACTTTGAGAGAAACATTTCTTTGTACAGTAAAAAATAATACCTTGATAATTCCTCAAAAGAAACATGAACCTTGTTTAATTATGAACGAATATACTGAATGATCTGAAGACTAGGTCTAGAGCATACTCCATCACGCTGCTCCAATGCGGATCGGTGGAGGTTTTACTGGCCAACCCAGTGTCGAAAGTTCTCAAGCAACCCGAAGGTCTTCGACAAGGCTTAACGACTGTTTCCACAATTGAAAACAACCGGGACCGACGGCTTTACGTGCCCTCCGAAGCCCGTGCTTCGCTATAATATAATTAGCGTTATATAACGCTACCGTTAGCGTCTACGAAATTTTGCCACTAGCGGTCACCCGTCCACCCAGCTACAAATCGACCGCGCCCGTCGTTGCTTAACTCTTTCGATCAATCGAAAATGTGACGCTACAGTAACTAATATGTATATTGAATTAAGTATTACTGAAGTCTTAACAGTCTCGATTGGCATAAAATATGCATAATGTTTCAAGCGACTTTATAATATTCTTTGATGCTTATTTAAAACCTAAGCCATCAGTGGAAATTGCCCGTGCACGGAATATTGCGGCTAAATCGAGGCTTAGTGAAATTGCTTATTATAGCCACGCAGATTGACTTGGGGGAAGACGCTGTGACTTTGATGAAAATTACGATCTACAGGAAGCTCTTAGTATGGCCGAAGTAACTATTTAGTAATCTGTGGGTTGGCTTCCTGTTGGTAATACATTGGTGTCATAGAAAACCACCACTGTTTTGTTTTATTAATAATATTTAATAATAAATCTTTATTCAGGTTACGTGACCCATTTAAAAATCTTACAAAAGATTACACATAACAATTTTAAAATCTATTTGTAACTCACAATTACAGGACATCATCAAAATAAATTATTTTTTAATTTTATTTGAATGCTCGGTTGACAGTATTAACAAACGCAGTCGGAGGTTTCATTCAATAACAAAATTGAAATCATTGTTAATTTTTTTTAAATAATATAATTAATTTTTTGTTTAAATTTTCATACCATAACTATGATAGTAATTGCAAACTCAGATACTTAGTAATTCATTACACATTCATTACACAATAGATTTAGAATTCTCATATCGCTCTATCATCTTTTTGATATTAGAGTATTATCTGGATATCATTCATATTCATAATGTCTCTCATATTAAATCCTTAAAAAGTTTCTGAGTAGAGATAGAGAGATTCCATAAAATTACAAATATTTTCTTAACATTTTGTACTGCTTTAGTACAAACTATTGCCATCTATTTTTATCAACTAGATCATTAAGTAACACTAAGGGAATGAATTATTAACCGAACACGTATATTCACTCTGCAAAGGAGTCCCTTCTTAACAATTTGTTGCTCAGACGACAAACTGCATTAAATATTAAAGGAGTATTTTCCTTTCTCTCTTAGGCTGATAACACACAGTTTCTCAAAGTGTCACGGTGCACTCAAAGCCCCAATGTAAATGTTGGGCATGAGTGCCAATGCAATCTTTGCCACTTATGGTTGAACTTGGTATATCACGTACGATTAACGAGACCCATAGGGTTATGAACGCTTCAGAGAAGGATGAAGAGAAGGCAGGAGAACTCTATAATCTGAAATCAATTTGGTACAAATGCCAAAATTATACTAAAATAGAATTTCCACTAGATTTCTAAGCCTATTACCCTACTTACTATGCTACCAAATAGCATTACCTTTAACGAGTATTAATCCTAACAGTCTCTAGGGCATTTAAATAGTACGTATAATATTCGTTAGTAGTGTTTGCAGGTTCAAAAACATTTCATATCAAGTGGAATGTTTCACTGGACCGAAAGCAAGGAGTGTATTCTCCGCCTACCTAATTCCCTTCAGATACAATTTCTTTTTGTGAGCAACATCAAAGTTTTTGCCACGTGAAAGTCGAATTCCAGATACAAAGCATACTTGGGAAATCCCAATTTAATTTCAACTCTGTACACCGTTAGATAGAGTTGTTTTTCATTAAGGCAGAGGTTTTAAAGGAAATGTTGCGCTGATTCGTATCCAATGTTAACGTGTTATTACGTAAAATAAGACTAGGTTCAAGGCGATGTGCATTGAAATTGCTTGCTTTTCAACTGCGGATGGACGTGCATTTCAGAGCACGAATATTTGAAAAAATAAGTTAAAAGTGACTTGAAATTGAGGTTTTCATCAACCAACTACCAACAAAAAGAGGCTTGAAATTGAGGTTTTCATCAACCAACTACGACTGATTTATGTTTGTTTAAGTTGTCAACCCGATAAATCAAGTTTTATTTCTTAGATGGTGTAAGTAATACCTAGTCCAATTGTTAGTAAGTTTTGTTCCAAGTCAGTCACAGATAATAATATGTTGCTACCCTTCTTACGTCCCTCTGGTCGCCTGTAAGAAGTGTAACCGGATATAACATCATTTTAGTAATTGTGGAAATTTAATGACTTTAATGATCATAATAAGATTGCTTTTACAAATAAGATAGACCGGGTACTGAGTGTGACCGGGTCCTGGTGATGATAATACGAGTAAGTGTTGGGGGTGGATTTAAAAAGCTAATTGTAAATTCCATAGATATATATATATAAATAAATAAATAAATATCTTGGACATTCTCACACACGGCCATCTGACCCCAAAGTAGGCGCGAGCCTGTGTTATGGGTGTCAGAGACTGATATACATACATAGATATTTTTAAATACATACTTAAATAGATAATATTGACATCCAGACACAGAACAAATACAAGTGTTCGTCACACGAATATTTGTCCTGAGTGGGATTCGAACCCACGACCTTTGGCGCAACAGATAGGGTCACTACCGATTGCGCCAACGGGCCTGGATATATATATATATATATAGTATAGTATAGAGTAATGATAAATCTATGGTAAATTCACTAATGAGATTGTCGCATACGCATTTCGTAACGTGTTATTTGGAGCACGCGGAATAAAAATTTACTTAAAATACAATCCATCCATCAGTCTTTTGAGGACCTCTAGTATACATAGACCTCTCATAAACGATCTTCTATAATTACATTAATACATTGCACACATTCTATCGAATGCCGATATAAGAATTCGGGTGGTAAAGACCACTCGAAATTCGAATTTTATTCGAAAATTATCGACGACATGAAATTCGTAGACGCATTCGCTATTTTCATGTACGAGAAGAATTGAAAACATCGAACCCGCGGACAGCTAAAGATCGATTGGCGCTTTCATTCACTCTAGATTGAATGTCGATTTCATACCACTATGTTTGAAGAAGAACGAGCGGAGTTATTCCGATTGCAAACGCAGCGTCTTGAGGGGCAATAATGGCAGATTTATTTTACGTCTTTCTTCTGGCGTATGCACTCATCACGGTTGCACGTGAGGTGAATGAATAAGTTCTGCTTACGACCGCTCCCATTCAGACCGAATGACTTAGAACTTCGTTATTGACTTTTTTATTTTCGCACTGAAACACTTTGAATTTAAGAAAAAGTTGCTAAAGTTAGTTGTTGACTTCTCTGTGGTAACATTGATTAGATTAATGTTTGTACTGCTGCCGTTGTTGTTGCCGCTGTTTTATGCAACGTGTTACAAAATATGACATAGGGTTTGCACATCAGTGAATATTATAATATTTTTTTATTATTTTGGGGTATATTATACAGCGTTACTGCGGTTCTTAAATATTGTGAATGGACTCGTTATAAGGTCCCATGTAACCTCCTTTCGGCTTTACGGGTAGTTTTGTAACACCCTGTATATTTAGATGGTAGAGCCTTACCCACTTACTTTATTTATCTACCGTGTATTGTACACTCTTCTTAAGCACTCTATGTGTTAGTAAAATGTAAATATTGTTTGGAAATAGGGGTGAAAAGTTATGCCTACCCCATTGGGGTGAGTGGTTAGGTTATGTTTTTAAATCTAAAGCTATATTGAAATGTGGGGTTCCATTTACAGTTCCTAGAGGCGACCATTTTAGAATAAAAGCGAGCAAGGCATCTGTGATAGACTTAGAACGACATTTACTAAACAATAACCAACTGGATTATTTCTAATACCCACAACCAAGACTAACTCTCTCTGCCCTACTAACGAACTGACAAACTAATCCATACTAATATTATAAATGTGAAAGTGTGTTTGTTTGTTTGTCCGGCTTTCACGTCGCAACGAAGCTATTATATGGTATGGTTTGGTTGTGTGTGGAGATAGTGAGGAGGGTGGAGAGTGACGTAGGCTACTTTTTACCGCGGTAAAACATCCCCATGGGAAGATATCGATGTTTTGTTATTTGCTAGATATTTAGTTCCGGATGTGTTGACCACGCGGGCGGAGCCGCGGGTAAAAGCTAGTGTTCACATAAACCCTTGTTTTAGGTTAGTTAGGGGAAGAAATCGTATGTTAAATTATGTTAAACATCCGTTACATTGTTACAAACACTGTGACACGAGAATTTTATACATTAGAAGAGATACAATAGAGACAACGAAAACCACAGAGTATTAAAATGCGGACCCAAATGTCTAGTAATACGATTAATTCATTCCGAATGACACAGGCCAGCCAAAGCCAGCGTAATAAGCGTGGATAACTTAATGATGGCTACAAAGAACGCTATTACTTGGACAAAATATTGTTACACTAATTTTCTCGGCATTTTCTTACACAAAGGATTGCGAGCACGATGGGAGATAACACTTAACTTGATAACCAACGGGCTGGCGATAAAAATTGTTATTTTATGCACTCTGAATAAAGAGGGAGACTTGGTGTTGCTAAGTTATTTGTACTTACTGCACAACCTGGCTGTTGCTATTAAGTGTGTGCTTCTATCCGCACTTGGCCAGCGTGGCGGACTAAGGCCTAATCCTTCCCTTTCTAAGAGGAGACCTGTGCCCAACAGTGGGACAAAGAAAGGGTTGCGGTGGTGTGTGCTTCTATGAAGTAGCATATCTATATATATAAAAGGAGAAGGTGACTGACTGACTGACTGACTGACATATCAACGCAGGGCCTAAACTATAAGGGCTAGAAACTTGAAATTTTGCACAGGGGTTCCTATTATAACGTAGGGGAGCACTAAGAAAGGATTTTTGGAAATTCACCCCCTAAGGGGGTAAAACGGGGGTGCAAAGTTAGTATGAAACTTTGCCGTTTTTGATGTTATTCGAATGAAATTCAGTACCTATGAAGGTTTTTTATTGAGTTTCGAAAATCATCTCCTAAGGGGGAGTAAAAGGGGGGTGCAAAGTTAGTTGGTATAAAAGTTTTTCGTATATACCTACATTATTTCAATGATATTTTGTATTTAGGTTATGTTACGTCTAATTCCACGCGAGCGAAGCTGCGGGCGTCCACTAGTATCTATATAAATAAAAGGAGAAGCTGACTGACTGACTGATTGACTGATTGACTAACTGACATATCAACGCAGGGCCTAAACTGTAAGGGTTAGAAACTTGAAATTTTGCACAGGGGTTCCTTTTATAACGTAGGGGAGCACTAAGAAACGATCTTTGAAAATTCACCCCTTAAGGGGGTAAAACGGGGGTGCACAGTTAGTATGAAACTTCGCCGTTTTTAAAGTCAAGTGGGCAACCCGAACGCGGGCAGACGTCGTTAATGGGTCTAATTATACGCGAGCGAAGCTGCGGGGGTCCACTAGTAACAGAATATCGCGTCTGAACTTTTTAACAAAGGTTGAAAACGATGATCACACTGCAGAAATGATTCGTAAAGCAACATGGCGAACTCGACATGAAACAATATTTAGTTAAGTACATATACTCATTGTTCTTGGCTTCTGTGTTAACCCTGAGTAGTTTCAATATTTCAATGAAACAAGTTTGTCAATAGTTAACAGGGTTGCTATAGCTCAGCCGAACTTCGCAGGTGATGCTAAATTGAGCAATCTACCTACTCGCTGTAGGTATAGCCTGGGGCACTGTTGTCGGCTCACGTTTCGATAACAGACCATAACAATTGAAGCCGGTAAGCGGCTTAACTCACGTGTACTAACTAGCCATCGGGAGTCCGTCGGGGTTTAGGAACGGACGGTAATATATAATGTATGTACGAGAATACATAGTATTAAAGGTATCTAAATGTTGTACAGATCTTAATTGGCTGAATCTGTTTAAAATTGTACACTTTTTATGTGCAGTTTCACGTCAAGATGACAGCATCATTTATAATCTCTTCGGACAAAGCCCTCGTATAATTATGATAGAACTTCACGTACTGGTAAGTTCGTTTAATCGTTGATTATTGTTAAGAAAATTTGCCATTTGACAAAACTGAGTACCTACTATGAACTTCTCTCACTCGTCTTACTACTAAGAATGATTCAAATACGCTTCTCCAGTGCTTCAGTGGAGGAGGGATTGGTGGCCGAACAAACTGTTGGATGCTTTTAGGCCTTGGAAATGAATACTATTAAACAGAAAAAATAAAAATGTTTTTTATCGTTTTTATAGATAATGGTACGGAACCCTTCGTGCGCGAGTCTGACTGGTTTTAGTTTATTTGATATTCACTTGATGTTCACTTGTATTTTGTGTGTAGAGCACACAAAATACTAGTAATGGCATCCATACTTCCATACTAATATTATAAATGTGAAAGTGTGTTTGTTTGTTTGTTTGTTTGTCCGGCTTTCACGTCGCAACGAAGCTGTTATATGGTATGGTTTTTGTGTGTGGAGATAGTGAGGAGGGTGGAGAGTGATGTAGGCTACTTTTTATTGCGGTAAAACATCCCCGTGGGAAGATATCGGTGTTTTGTTATTTGCTGCGTATTTAGTTCCGGATGTTGTTAATAGATGGCGTACCTTACGTAGGTACCCTTTATCTGCGGTCAGCATTACCTCTGGTTCCTCTAAGTATCTTTAACTGTCATTATTCATCCACCACAACTAATTGTTAATTCCCTTTGACCACGCGGGCGGAGCCGCGGGTAAAAGCTAGTCACATATAATAAACAAAGACTTCAACAGAAGTACGTGGCCCGGGATATACCCAACAAGAGGCTTTGGTACGAAGAAGTTTTGTTAATATCCAGCTACCGACTTTGGACAACGAACTATTGATTTTGGTAATTTGGCAAAACTTATTCATATGCTATTCAAGCGAGTGGAGTTTCCAAAATTTGATGTGGTTTCGAGTAAGTTGTGTTGTGTGATAAGCAAAGGGTGCATATTTCATCATAATATGCTTGTATATGTAGCTGCTACCCATAGACGTCCCACAGCTGGGCACGGGTCTCCCCCACAGACACAGCTGCGGGAGGTCTAGAGCATATTCCACCACGCTGCTGCATGTGGATTAGTAGCCAATCTAGTTTTGAATGTTCTGAAGCCACCCGAAGTTCTTCGATAAGGCTTAACGACTGTTTCCATCATTGATAACAACCGGGACGGTAGCGTCCATGAAATTTTTTTTACTAGCGGTCACCCATCCACAAACCGACAGCGCCCTTCGTTGCTTAACTCTTTCGATCACATTAAACCGACGGGAGCCATTAGGCTGCGGACGCTACAATATATGATTGTATAGTGCAACGTATTTTATTGTTATTATTTAGTCGAGCTATACTGAATGTGAGGTATGCGCGAATTTTCGTTGATTCTTCATTAAAATCATAATGGCCTGTAAAATGTGTTAACTTTGACCTGAACTGAAGGAATATGTTGTGTATTATTTCATCATCATCATCAGCTAAGTGGTCCACTGCTGGACATAGGCCTTTCCTAAACGACGCCACTCCGGTCCTATGCCTCAGAATCCAGCGGTTTCCCGCTGCCTTCTTCAGATCGTCCGTCCACCTTGTCGAAGGTCGGCCTGTGCTCCTTTATCCAAGTCGATGTCTCCATTCGAGTATATTATTTATGCACTAAAAATTATCTAACCGCACTCTTTGCCCTCTTTAAACCTGCTACGTAATTATCGCTCCAAATAATAAACTCCAAACTAGCATAACAGTTGAAACCAGCAAAAATAAGTTTTTCAGAGCAAGAAAATAACTCTTTAAAACCCGAAACATATCAAGTGCTCATAAAAGTTAAAAAATCTAGAAAAGTCCGACAAAAATCCAGATAAAACTTCCGCAATGGCGGACGTCAAATAAAAATTTTGCTTTTTGCGCCGGCGGTGAGAAATATGGCGGGAGTTTCGGTGTATTTTACTGGAGCGTCGATGAGTAAGTTACCGGAAAATGTCGGATGTAACGTCGGTTTTTTATTACATACCGGTCGAAACCGTTTCAAAACATTCGGCCTTTTATTTACATCTTCAAATAACATTAGGTTTAAAGACATTTATTCTCATAAAGACTTACATATTAGTCACTTACATCTATATAAAAGGAGAAGGTGACTGACTGACTGACTGACTCACTGACTGACATATCAACGCAGGGCCTAAACTATAAGAGAGTAACTTGAAATTTTGCACAGGGGTTCCTTTTATAACGTAGGGGAGCACTAAGAAAGGATTTTTGAAAATTCACCCCCTAGGGGGGTAAAACGGGGGTGCAAAGTTAGTATGAAACTTTGCCGTTTTTGAAGTTAGTGAATGTCTAATTCCACGCGAGCGAAGCTGCGGTCGTCCACTAGTAAGAACACAAAAGAATAACAAAAATATTAATTTGTACGAACATTGATGGTCAAAGAACCTAAAACTTAATCATATGCATTTAGCTACAACAATCGTTAAGCTTTGTCGAATATCTTGGGGTAGTTCGAGAACATTCGACAGTGGATTAGCCATTAACCCCTCCCCCAATCCGCATTGGAGAAGCGTGGATGAATATGCCCTAGACCTCCAAAAGCTGTAGCAGTCTTCAAAGTACTATCTAACCTGGACTAAAAACACTTAGTTGGTTTTAGTATTCGTTTAGAATTTTTAATTTAGTTGTTCCTCGCACAATTATTAAGAGTTTTCAGTTGTTATTTTTTTTGACGTGTTAAAGTCTTATAAATTGATGAACATCGACAGCGCATATGAAAAAGTTGTGTTTTTTTTGTACATTCCAGCATTAAAAGAGAAAAATATACTAATTCACAGAAAAATATTAAAAAAAATATTAAATGAGCGGTTCTCTATAGAGAAATTATTTTCAATAAATTAATTTTACACACGACAACATTGGCGGTTCCATGGCTCCGAAATAGGGAACTGTCAAAATAAATATATAGACTTGTCTGTTGTCTGTGATTAGTTATCTGTACTGTAGAATACTTTGAATACTAGACTACAGACGTCAATTCTCCTTTTTTGTATTGTATAAAATAATGATTATGACGTTATCACGTAAATCTATCGTCCGTAAACCGACTTTACAGACAACCAGTATTTTTATTGCATTTTAGTTCAAGGCCTGACCTCAGGTTGCTTTAGGGTTTGTAGGTCAATCTTACTAATGTGTAAATGAGATTAATTCTCAAGTTTTCTTTTCATTTCATAAGGTCACGGACTAGCTGCATGCATACTACATTTGCTTTTTATGACTAAACAAGCTTTACTCGCAGCCCATTAGGTCGTTTTTCGCGCAGAACCTGACTACTTACTAACTCTAACATAAACTAAAATAAACCACCTGGTCCAGAGTCAGCGCGGGACCAACCGGGCCTAAACCGGGACCAAATCGTTCCGGTCGCGGTCGCGGGGGGAGGACCCGCGCAAACTCTCACGCAAGACGCTAAGTCCAGCGTCACCAGGGTGAAAGTAATCCAGGTCAACTTACATCACGCTCGGGCGGCAACAGCCGTTCTGGAAAAAACCTTCGGCGAACATGACCTGGATATCGCCCTGGTACAAGAACCGTGGTTGAGAAGCGGAGAAGTACTAGGCCTGAAAACTACGGGTAAGTTGCTTTATAATACCTGTGGCGTGAAGCCCAGGGCCTGTATAGTTTTTAACAAAAGAATTAAATTCTTGTCAGTTCCAGAGTTGTGTACGGACGACCTGGTGGCAGCTTACGTCTACCTCAAGAGGGGAGGGCCACGGGTTCTCATCTGTTCGGCCTACCTTCCGGGGGAGAGCACTAACCCCACAAGAGAGCTGACTGCGGTGGCGGAATACGCCCAAGCGCGGAAGGTGGAATTACTTGTCGGGGCTGATGTCAATGCCCACCACAGTTTCTGGGGCAGCACGGACATCAATACTAGAGGTGAACTTCTTTATGATTTTCTTCTCACTAATTGTTTATTCGTCCTAAATACAGGGTGCAGGCCAACTTTTGTCACCAAAGCCAGACAGGAAGTATTGGACATCACCTTCTCGACTCAAGCCCTATCCGGACTCATCGGCAACTGGAGGGTAAGTGACGAAAATTCTATGTCGGATCATAGACACATACGGTTTGAAATTGAGGCTGAGATACCCGTCAAACCAACTAGCTTTAGGGACCCGAAACTCACGAATTGGCCCAAATTCAAAGAGGCCCTATCGGAACTCTCAAAAGGGCTTCCTAAATCTATTAAAACTCCTGATGTACTTGAACACACCGTGGCGGTCTTCAATAGCGGCATTAGAAATGCCTATGAAGAAAGCTGCCCTTTGAAAACAAGGAACACAGGACGTAAAATTCAATGGTGGAATTCTAAACTCGAAAAGTTAAAGAAACGTACTCGTACACTATTCAACAAGGCAAGGGGGCCGGAAGAGTGGGATCGCTTCAAAAGCGCCCAAACGGAATATTGCTACGAACTAAGGAGAGCCAAACGAGCTTCATGGCGCGCATTCGTAATGGAGATGTCACGCATCCCACAGGCAGCCAGATTACATAAGCTCATGGCTAAAACTCCGCCTACAGAACTGGGATTTCTTAAAAAACCAGATGGCACCTATACGGACAATGAGGAAGAAACACTTCGGCTGCTTACAAACACTCACTTCCCAGGTTCGTACCTTCTAACACCGGGGCTACAAAGCCCTCTGCCTGCAGCCTCCCGTAAAAGACCCGAAAATGAGGACTGGAAGGCTGCTGCGCAAATTTTCAGACCCAGCAAAGTGAAGTGGGCTGTAAGCTCCTTCAAACCATACAAAACTTCTGGGGATGACGGGATCTTCCCTGCGCTTCTTCAACAGGGTATAGAGATCCTGACGCCTTTTCTGGTCAAAATCTTCAGGACGAGTTACGCCTGGGGTATAATACCAGAACCGTGGACTAGGGTCAAAGTAACATACATTCCAAAAGTAGGAAAAAAGGATTTCTCGCAGCCAAAATCCTTTAGACCCATTAGTCTCACATCCTTTGTATTAAAAACAATGGAAAAAAATCATAGATCAACACATTAGGGAAAACGTGCTCATCGAACGACCCCTTCACGGCAATCAGTACGCCTACCAGAAGGGAAGGTCTACTGAAACCGCACTAGCCGAATTGGTGGATGCGGTAGAGAAGACCATCGAAGACCAGCAGATTGCCCTATGTGCTTTTCTAGACATTGAGGGAGCCTTTGACAACACTCAAACGTCCTCGATTACACGAGGACTGGAGGCAAAGAAAGTCGATAAAACGACTATCAAATGGATTCAATGCATGCTCTCTACAAGGGTTATCAAGATAACTCTTCACGATATAACTCGTGAAATCAAAACCACCAGAGGGTGCCCACAGGGTGGGGTTCTTTCTCCCCTCCTGTGGTCGCTAACGATGGACCTTTTGCTGGAGCGCCTCAGCAAGAACCTCTTCGAGGTACTGGGTTACGCCGATGACCTGGTTATCATCGTTCGAGGATTCTGCCAAAGGACGATATCATCGAGACTCCAAACAGCATTAAATGTTGTCCTCAAATGGTGCACTGAAAACCAACTATCAGTAAACCCGGACAAAACTATAATAGTACCATTTACTAAAAGGAGACAGCTTGATAAGCTTATGCCTCCCAAAGTGAATGGCATTACTATACCCATTTCCAAAGAAGTCAAATACTTGGGCGTCATAATCGACCAAAAATTGACATGGAACTCCCATATCGACCACATAGTACACAAGGCCAAAATGGCAATGGGTCTATGTTGCCGACTCGTAGGGGTCCGTTGGGGGATAAGCCCCAAGGCCATGATCTGGCTCTTTACCGCAATCATCAGGCCCATAGTATGTTATGCCTGTATTACATGGTGGAAGAAGACAGATCAAAAGACTACGGTTGATAAACTTAATGCCATTCAAAGGACGGCATGCATGATTGCAACAGGAGCTATGGTTTCGTCTCCCGGAGCCGCCTTGAATGCTCTTCTCGGCCTTCCACCGCTGCCTATATTCATACGCAGTCAAGTGAAGGCCAGCATTATTAGGATCGGTTTGGGTAGGAAGAAACCATGGCGCTCCCAATCGTTTAGGACCTTAATTGAACTAACAGAAAGGGAGAAGACGTTCTGTATGATTTCTGACGTTATGATTGCAGAACACAATTTTACCAAACACTATCGCGTAGAATTCCCTACCAGGGAACAATGGCAAGAAGGCCATATGTCCTATAGGGATAGTGATCTCGTTTGGTATACTGATGGTTCCAAAATGGGGCCTGACGTTGGATCTGGCGTCTATGGTGAGCGACCGAAAGCGGCAGTGTATGCCCACCTGGGGAGATACGCAACCATATTTCAAGCCGAGGTCTACGCCATAATCCTTTGCGTAGAGACTATTATCAAAAGAAACTACGCAAATCAAAATATTTTTATCCACTCGGATAGTCAAGCGGCTCTTTTGGCCTTGAGTTCGTTTAGCATCGAATCAAGGCTTGTCAAGAACTGTATAGAACGGCTAAATGTACTTGGATCTAGGAACAAAGTCGTTCTAAAGTGGGTTCCGGGGCATTCAGACATTGTCGGCAATGACAAAGCTGACAATCTCGCACGTAGAGGTGCTAAAGGCACCCTCATAGGTCCGGAGCCTTTTTGTGGTATTCCAAAAAGTACGATCCGTCAAAAGCTTCTAAAACAGTGCAGAGAGGAAGCTCTTGAATCATGGGTTAAAGAGCCAGGCCAATCTCACTCCAAAGCTCTGATTAGAGGCTATGACAGGAAATTATCTGATGAGCTACTAAAACTCAGCAGACCCAATATTAGAATTATAACTAGAGCACTCACAGGCCACTGCAAACTGGGAAGGCATATGTCCTTGCTAGGACTTAGTGCCTCTGAAGTTTGCAGGTACTGCCTGGAGGACCTAGAGAGTCCGAAGCACCTCATCACACAATGCGGTGCTCTTGGGCGCCTGAGGAGCATTCATCTAGGAGCGCACGAATTGCATCCAGATGAAATTAAATCCATCACCATCGCCAAAGTCCTAGCTTTCCTCAAAGAAGCAGGACTAGATGGTGAACTTTAACTGGCTATGGGCACAAACGATCAGTCATGGTCGAAGCGCCCGGAGCTGAATAAGCTCGAGCCAATAACTCCAAATAATAATAATAACTCTAACATAACGTTATAGTTATTTAACTAACTAATGCAGTCTGTTTCGATGGAAAGCTACATCAAATCTACATACTTAACTTGCATTGCGTTGCGTTGCGTTCCGTCGATCAGAATCCAATCAAGATGTCATAACTAATCTGTGTATGAATGTAGATACATAATTGTACATTCCGTTCTTGATGAAAGGGATAGCTCTGGATTCAAAACATATATAAATAAATAAATAAATATCATAGACATTCTCATACAAGGCCATCTGACCCCAAATTAGCTGCAAGCCTATACTGTGGGTATCAGAGACTGATATACATAAATAGATATTTCTAAATACATAGATACTTAAATAGATAATATTAACGTCCAGACACAGAACAAACACAAGTGTTCGTCACACGAATGTTTGTCCTGAGTGGGATTCGAACTCACGACCCTTGGCGTAACGGGCAGGGTCACTACGCAAACGGACCCGACCTGGTTTATTCGTGCTTCGTGGAACGATGGAGAGGGTTCGAAGAGACCTTTGTCAAGTTAACACAAGCAGATCCAGTTGCCAACTATCTTAGTTTTTTAATTTTCATGCGAACCTTGTAATTCAAATGTCTTATGCAATGTGTAGCGTCCATAGCCCAATGGCTCGGTTCGATTCAATGTGATCGAAAGAGCTAAGCAACGACGGGCCCGGTCGGTTTGTGGATGGATGACCGCTAGTGGCAAAAATTTCATGGACGCTACCGTGCTTCGGAGGGCACGTAAAGCCGTCGGTCCCGGTGCTTATTTGCTATCTTATAACCATAAAAATTACTCCTTGGATAAACCGTATGGAAGCTTTTAAAAGCTCCGTTACACGTGTCTTTCCAACGTGCTCCTGTGATCCTGTGACATGGTTGTCTCCAGGGAAATTAATCCCGTGATTTTTCTGACGTGATTTTTGTTCAATCCACGGTGATAAATGAAGGGCTTAAAAAGGATTTACGCTTTACCATCATGCACAACCTTACGTGTATCCATCCAGTTTAGTTTAACCTGCATATCTACGCTGATAGGCAAAGGTTTACATTAATAAAGCTAATATTATCTCTATGTAAATTTTGTATGATTTCAACGTGTTTTGCTGAAGATAAAGGAGATGTTCCATTTTGAGCTGTACATGATAATTACAAATAGGAAAAATACTGGATAATAACAGTATCTATATAAGAATGTATTTAAAAATATCTATGTATGTATACTCAGTATATAGTAGATAAGTCTCTGATACCCATAGTAGGCTCGCGCCTAGATTGGGGTCAGATGGCCGTGTGAGAATGTCCATGATATTTATTAATTTATTTATTGTTTTGGTTAGATAAATAGTAAGTTGGGAGAGCATGACCAGAGGTTTTCACTACAATAGTAGTGCTGGAACGCGAACAATTGAATGAGCTACCGTACTACAGAACAGCATATTATTTATTTAGTAGATTCCGAATAGTATTTGACATCGTTTATACGATTGCTTATGTCAATGTCAACAACCGTCAGATGAATCTATTAATTCGATCCGCCATATTGATTTAGTGTTATAAAATTAATTAATTAAAATATCGACGACAAACCCAGATGAAATCTAGAATTTGTGTAGTTAGGAATGTTTTCCATGTATATATATATATATATCTAACATCCTACAGGATTCGCTCGAACGAATGTGTATGATTGACTCGAATGATGTGATGAAATGTATGGAGGTTGGGCGTCAACCTCCATACATTTTTGGAACATCTCCTTTAGCACTACATAAACATAAGGTAAGTAAAGATATAATTTCTGATAAATTTATAACCGTCTAATGAAAAGTGTGAAGTAATTATTCTTATATTATTATTCTTTTACTTCCATAAAAATTCATCTTACATGAAAATCATCTTCAGTAGGCGAGAATAAGTATTTATTAAAATTTTAAAAAGTATCACACCACCATCAATATAAATAATAAATATATAATAATAATATTAATATATATATTAATAAAAATGCAATGTATGCAATAAATTCAACATACTAAAAATTTAAGCTTAAAAAGTGTAAGAGCACATGAATTACATTAGTTTTCTAGAATTTTTCATACACTTTACACTCAGACTTTACCTACATATTCAAAGAAGAACGCAGCCTCATATCCTTCCGGACAGTTGAGGACATAATTCACACTTCTCTGCTCTTTGCACCGGTAAGATAAACTGCTAAACTTTCTTAAGTTCACGGCTCAAAGAAATTTACATTATACGATATAATAATAATAATAATAAATATCTTGGACATTCTCACACACAGCCATCTGACACCAAAGTAGGCGCGAACCTGCAATATGGGTGTCACAGACTGATATACGTATTAGTATTAGTATTAGTAGATATTTTTAAATACATACTTAAATAGATAATATTAACATCTAGACACAGAACAAATACAAGTGTTCGAAACACGAATATCTGTCCTGAGTGGAATTCGAACCCACGACCCCTGGCGCAACAGGCAGGGTCACTACCGATTGCGCCAACAAGCCCGTCGATATTCCTCTCGTCGATACTCCTCTATATCCGAAATATACAGGTTGCAAGTTTAACTTAAGGACGGTACAATAATTCATATCATCATAACGATGCATCATATGCATCGTTATCCTATCCGATCATACGAATAGGATAACGATGCATACGACTAAAATATCGCATCGCACGATGTCGATACACACTGCAGGCGTAAACGCTACACCACTAGCAGGTGAAAGCAAAATAATTCTCCATTAAATATAACACTGTTATATTACTGAAATTATTTTCTCGCTAACTTGAAATGCTTACACATGAATGCAATTAGGCACATAATTTTTTAATGAAAAAAAAAGTTTTTCCATTATTTGATATTCCCAGTAGTAACTGCTGCAACGATGTAGGAAAACATCGTGAGGACAAATGCATGCCTAAATTTTCTCGAAGGCATGTGAAGTCTATCCATTGGACTATGCCCCAACCCCTCATTTCGAGAGTAGAATCGAGCCCAACAGTGGGACAGTGAAAAGGATGTGGTGGTGGTACCTAATAAAGATGACTTCAATAATTTTTGTGAATAATTACAATATAAAAGGAATTTTCAATTAACGATACGAAATTATTTGAATCGAATAATACGAAAATGATTAATATTCTGTAGAGCGAAGAATTTGGGCTTGGGACGAAATAAATTATATTCAGTACGAAACATAATGATATGTTTTGTCCGATTTTATCCTTGACAATACAAACTAAATTATTTTTACCAGTACGAATATGTCTGGATTTAATTTAACTAAAGCTAGATAATTTAGTACTAAGCCATTCAATATTTCTTAAAATAACATTATTAGTTTCAATCAAAGTCAAAGTCAAATACGTTATATTTTTTAAAAGTTAAAAAGTCGTAGTTATATTCGTATTTGTAAAAACCGACGTTGGATGTAAAAGATGTATCTAAATAAAAAATAAAAAATTGAAAAGTAAGAATAAAAAAAGTTTACTGTAGCAAACGAGTGGCCGTTAGTTATACCTACTCGTAGTTGCATCACGAGCTTTTATAAATTATATAAATTTTAACATTTTAAAGTTTTGACGGGCCCGTTGTTGCAGTTGGTAGTGCCTGCGTGTTATCGTGGGTTCGAGTCCCACTCAGGACAAACATTCTTGTGACGAACACTTGTGTTTGTTTTGTTCTGTGCCTGGATATTAATAATATCTGTTTAAGTATGTATTTAAATATATATATCAGTCTCTGATGCCCATACTACAGTCTCGTGCCTAGTTTGGGGTCAGATGGCCGTGTTTATGTATCTTGGAAGATACTTATTATTATTTATTTATCATTTAAAATTTAAAAGTTTTAACATTTAAAAGTAAATAATAATTGAGAGCGATTATTATAATTACGACAAAAAAATAATGTCCATAAAACTGGCCAGTTTTTCGGAACCTTAAAGTGGTCTCTTAAACTCTTCTAACCGTAAAAAAGTACTTCAAACTGGAAATTTCTCTAAAGTAAACCTTAATATCTACAATACCGATGAAAAATACCCGCCCGGGATTGCTCCTTCACAGAAACAAAAGATAATATTGACTCTGGAAGACAGAACTCGAGTCGCCACGAACTCTAGCTTGGAAAAACACGGACGAATAAAATCGACTACTCTAGCCTTTTCAATTAGTTTTTCAATTAAACTGGAACAGGAAATTTCATTTGCTGTATAATAAATAATGGATTAGGTATTTGAAACGATCAGTGTGAGTTGTGTCGTGGTATATCGTGGCAAATATTTGAATACTAGTGTACGCCCGCAGCTTCGCTCGCGTAGAATTAAAATAATAGATTCTTCTTAACGCGTTAACTTTAGCTCCACAAATTTGTAATGAATCCTCTTATTATCCCCTATGTCTATTTAACACCCTAACTAAAGGGTAACATTTATACAAACTTTGAATGCCATATTCATTTATATCTAATCAACAGCCTAAAATATAAATTTTATGCTTCTAGTTCTGAAAATGACAAGACTTTCATACAACCTTTCATCCCCCTTTTGAACCCTTTACAACACTTTTTTTCAATTAAAAATTAGCCATGTCCTTTCTCGGGCTCCAGACTATCTGTGTACCAAATTTCGTTTAAATGGGTTCAGTAGTTTTGGCGTGAAAGCGAGACAGACAGATAGACAGAGTTACTTTCAGACAGACAGACCTTTCCTCCTCTCACGCGGCGCTGTAGGCGCTCCTGCGCTGAGGGAATTCGGAATTAGGGGAGATCCCCTCAAGAGTTACTTTCGCATTTATGATATTAGTATGAATACAAAATCGAACGTGAATTTCGCCCACTTCAAAATGTCGGATTAATTTGAAACTTTGCACACTTATCAAGGACCGGTGACATTGCAATAATATTTAAAAAAAAATCTACAATTTAATTCGGTTATGTACAAAAGTATGTTGTCTCGTTTTTGTAACCGACCTTTATTGTTATTTATACTAAAAATGTATGTATTCAGCTGGCTATAAAGCTGAAATACACCTCAGAGAACCGGCGTCCCTAAAAGCCATGGTGTGCCGAAAACAGTACAAGTTTATAAGCCATTTCCATAATCCTTTTTATATTCATCGGGAAAGTTCCAGTATCTCTGCACCTTTGCTACTTATTTATTTACGAGGTACCGAAAATTCCTCTAAAAAAATTATATTTCACAAATGGGAAAGTGTAGACTTTGACGCCTCCTTTGTCTAGAAATCAAAAAGCTGGAGGTCATGGTTCTATCTGGTTACTAATTGAGGTCTGATTATTAGGAAATATTACACGGGGCCTTTTTTTTTGTTTTACGAGTGGGAAACCTTGAAAAGGTACCCGAACGTCGTGGGAGCGACGCCGGGTTACGTGGGACTTTCACCCACTAAAACCCACTCGGTGCCCTACTCCGGCGCTACAGGAGGGCTCCGGGATCTCTTTTAGAACGCGCCGGTCCCCTCCGGCGCTGCGCCCATGACGGAACAGGCGCAAAGCTATCTTACTTGTTATATTTTTTTGCCGTGAACAAAATACAGGTAAGGTTTGGCTTGTAAACTTAAAGCACTATTAAATAAAACAGTTTTCAGATTAATTCATATCTGAATCTGATAAAGCACTATTAAATAAAACAGTTATTGGTGACAATTTCATTTCAGTAACACACATGGCAACATAACATGAGAACGTGGTGGGAGTGAGAATAATTATTCACTTTCAGTTTTATAATTTTGAGTGAGTGTTACTGAAATGAAATAGTCAACAAATTTTAACCGAGCTTCTATTGGTGGTAATTTCATTGAACACGAATAGCATGAAAAAATAAAATAGTATTTCAAAACACAGGTCAAATATTGGGATGAACATTAGTTCTGTTGAAGTGACATAATATTATTCCGTCAACACCCATTATTCTCTCATATGTCGTGCAGAGCTTATCTACGAGGGATAACATGAGCTAACTTCAGCACATAAAAATAAGGCAGTTACAAACAAGCTGAAAGCTCTGTCGTTAACGTCCGTTCGAGAGCTCATGATAAGTGTTGTTGCTAAAGTATTATAAGACACTAATAGCAACGTTCATAGCCCAGTGGTTCTCGTTGATCATGTTATCAATGAAGTTAAGCAACGTCGGGTGTTGTCGCTATGTGAATGGGTAACCGCTAGTGGCAAAATTTTATGCACACACACGTTGGTGTGGCCAACTATGTGTGTACTGTAGGCTAATCTATCTATTATATAAAAGGAGAAGGTGACTGACTGACTGACTGACATATTAACGCAGGGCCTAAACTATAAGGGTTAGAAACTTGAAATTTTGCACAGGGGTTTCTTTTATAACGTAAGGGTGCACTAAGAAAGCATTTTTGAAAATTCACCCCTTAAGGGGGTAAAACTTGGGTGCAAAGTTAGTATGAAACTTTGCCGTTTTTGAAGTTAGTGAATATCTAATTCCACGCGAGCGAAGCTGCGGGCGTTTACTAGTTCTAAATAAAATATTAGGCTTCTAAAATCCAAAAACCGAAAATCACATAATAAGCCACGATTACATTTTTGACGGGCTGCTTATCATTTTGGCCAAAATACGGCGAATAATTTTCTAACCTCGCTTATGTAGGCTTTTACGCTTATCTAAAAGCAATTGGCCTCCGGCTGCGGCGTGATTACGTAATTTGCAGCGTTGGGCAAATTGGCCAAAGGCAGGAAATAGCATTACGGGACCGGTTGAGTTGAGATGTAGGCATGGCTTTATATATAAAAAAAAATTGTGAGCCGTCACGGGACGCCTGGCAGATGTGAAACATCGAAATTATTTTGTACAAGTAATATGCACAAAAGTACAGATTATAACAGGAACTAAAACATATAAGAAAAAAAAAAACAAAAAAAAAAAAACTCATTCGACGATTCAATGTGATCGAAAGAGTTAAGCAACGACGGGCGTGGTCGGTTTGTGGATGGGTGACCGCTAGTGGCAAAATTTCATGGACGCTATCGTGCTTCGGAGGGCACGTAAAGCCGTCGGTCCTGGTTGTTTTCAATTGTGGAAACAGTAGTTAAGCCTTGTCGAAGACATTCGGGTGGCTTGAGAACATTTGACACTGGGTTAGCCACTAACCCCTCCACCAATCCGCATTGGAGCACTGTGGTGGAGTATGCTCTAGACCGCCCGCAGCTATGTCTGTGGGGGGCCCGTGCCCAGCAGTGGAACGTCTATGGGTCGCAGCGATACATCACATCTAACTTACGATGAACATATATCACTTATGATGAGATGAAATCTGCGGCCATATAATAATGCCTATATGAATTTAATTGCCTACTATAGTATCTAGTCTTGAATGCTGTTTGAAATTATCAACTCAGTAATATCTAGAGAACAATATCCTAAACCAACATTCAGGCAAATCCATAGCCTAGTCACGGATAAGCTTATTTTGATAATAATCACGATCATAAATAAGCTACTAAGGCAATTGCTGCACAACCATTACAATTGGCCAGCAGCTATATTATTTGAAGACTTCGTGGCGCAGTGGCGAGACCATGAGTACCGAATTGTTCCCGGGTTCGAATCCCAGACGGATATTTTTGTCGCCAATAAATATTTGTGCTCACGAAATTGATGTAGAATTGGGTTTGTTTTCTGTGTGTCTACCTCTCGCTACACAGTCCTGGCCTCATCGTGGAATGATTGCATAAGCGTTTGGTTTCTTTAGACGGCCCCGTTGGCGCAATCGGTAGTAGTCTCACCGCTTCCAATAAGGCCTTTCTGCGGAGGCCTCAGAGGGTCATATCGCAGAGAGCAATTAGAGCTTACCGTACAGTGTCATGGACGGCGGCAACACTTCTTGCAGGCGACCCTCCGTGGGAACTTCAGGCAGAGGTGCTAACCACGGTCTATAAATTCCGGGCAGATGCAAGGGCTAGGGGCGAGCGACCAACGTCAGAGGAGGTTCACCGAATTAGGTCCCTTGCGCACGGCGCCCTAATGCGAAAGTGGAAGCACGATCTTGAATCCCCCGTCGCTGGTCTGAGAACAGTGGAGGCCATCCGCCCACACCTCGATCGATGGCTGATGAGACATCACGGCATATTGAAGTTCAGACTGGTGCAGATACTTACCGGGCATGGCTGTTTCGGTGAGTATCTGCATCGAGTGGCAAGGCGGGAGGCAACCCCTTCGTGTCATGAATGCGACGCGCCGGTAGACTCAGCTCAACATACCCTCGAGGAATGCGTAGCCTGGACCAGCCAAAGGCACTCCCTTACTTTTATTGTCGGTACGGATCTCTCGCTGCAGAATGTAGTGGACGCTATGCTCAGCAGTGAGAGATGTTGGAAAGAAATGTCCGTTTTCTGCGAGACAGTGATCGCGCATAAGGAGGCCGCGGAGCGGACAAGGGAGGAAAGTGCCCTCGCAGATTCGATTCGAAGGAGGAGACCAGGGAGAAGGAGAATGCGCTATGCGCGTCTCCTTCCTCCCCCGTAAAAACAAGTGAAGTGTAGGAGCCAAAGGCACGCGCCGAGGCGTCACGGTAGTAATGCGCAAGCGATCCCGTGACGTCTCCCTTCAACGCTGAGGGTGCCGCTGGGTTTTAGTGGGTATTCCGTAATCGGCGAGTCCCACATACCCGCCCGACCTTATGGCCGGGTGGGATGCGTAAACTGCATTTCCCAGCGATAAAAAAAAAAAAAAAAAAACCACTCAGGACAAACATTCGTGTGATAAACACTTGTTTGTTCTGTGTTTGGATATCAATATAATCTATTTAAGTATGTATTTAAAAATACCTTTGTATGTATAACAGTCTTTGACACCCATAGAGCAGGCTCGCGCATAGTTTTGGGTCAAATGGCCGTGTGATAGTATACCAGATATTTTATAATCAAACGAACTCTGTAAAGTTCGATTGTTGATGTGTTGATGTGATTTTTGATGTGAACGATTTAATCGTCTATTCTAAAAGGTTGACGGTTTAACGCTTCAATGGTTACACTGGAGGGCAACTGTACCTACTATCTACCTAGTGGCTATCGAACTCGCCTCTCACTCGAGCGGACCGGGTTCAAACCCAAGCGGCACGCACCAATGACTTATCTGAGTGATGTGCGATTTAAGAAATTAAATGTCACTTGCTGTAACGGTGAAGGACACATCATGAGGAAACCTGCATGCCTGACAGTTCTTCTAATGTTCTCGAGGGTATGTAAAGTCTGCCAATGCTTGGCTAGCGTGGTGGACTAAGGCCTAATCCCTCCCGTGAGAGGAGACCCGTACCAAACGGTGGGACAAAGAAAGGGTTGTGATAATGATGACTGAAACACCCACTTATAGCGACAACGTGAGACGACACCGGGATCGCTCAAGCTACTACTGTGGCACCTCGTGCATGGCTAAGAGGTTCCGCCCTTGGTTTCTGTTCTTTATAACGAGGAGTGCGCTGTCCTTTTCTTCAGGCTCCTGCGCAATGAGTGAGAAAAGCTCCGTGCGTCTCGCTTACACAATTTTCTCATTTCCTTCGAGCATCGTTTTCGCCTTATATCGGTCGGTTCGTGGATGGGTGATCGCTAGTGGCAAAAATTTCATGGACGCTACCGTGCTTCGGAGGGCACGTAAATCCGTCGGTCCCGGTTGTTTTCAATGCTGGAAACAGTCGATAAGCCGAAGACCTTCGGGTGGCTTGAGAACATTCGACACTGGGTTGGCCACTAACCCCTCCACCAATCCGCATTGGAGCAGCGTGGTGGAGTATGCTCTAGACTTCCCGCAGAAGTGTCTGTGAGAGAGACCCGTGCAGCAGTGGGTCTATGGGTCGCAGCGATCGTTCTCAAACGTTTCTCGCCCACCGTTATCTGCTTCTAGTGCAACCAAACTGTTTCAAAGGTCAAATTAATAATCTACAAGGCTTATCCCTTTGTCTGTTCTGTCTTTGTTGTGATTACGATATTGGAGGCGAATGGTTAGGGGAAAGCCAACGTGACTATATAATTCATGGGGGATTTGAATAGGACCGGCTGAGATTAGTTTTAATATATGAAAGTGGTTTATAAGATCAAGCGGTTAAAAAGTTATGGAAATTTGTATGCTGTCATTCTGTGTGTAGTAACGAGAATCCATACTAATAATTTATAATATTAGTACATATCCATACTAATATTATAAATGTGAAAGTGTGTTTGTTTGTTTGTCCGGCTTTCACGTCGCAACGAAGCTATTATATGGTATGTTTTTTGTGTGTGGAGATAGTGAGAAGGGTGGAGAGTGACGTAGGCTACTTTTTACCTCGGTAAAACAACCCCATCCATGGGAAGATCGATGTTTTGTTATTTGCTAGATATGTAGTTCCGGATGTTGTTAATAGATGGCGTTAGTAAAATTATATGATAAACAAGTCATTGTTAATTCCCTTTGACCACGCGGGCGGAGCCGCGGGTAAAAGCTAGTTTTATTATATTTTATTAGTTACATTCCTTCCGATCTTCCATCATGGATTTTCTGTGATATGTGAAGGCGACGATATCCTGCTAGGTAGCGCGCAAGGTAGCGGGGAGCAAGTGGATGAGAAAAGTCTATGATTGGATTTAGTAGAATACTCAGGAGTACTTTCAGCACTCGACTAATGTGGACTAAAGAGAGAAGAGAGAAGATATGGTTAGTCCAGTTAGCTGAGAGAGGTAATTAAAACATTAGTTGGATATTAGTTGTGGGTATGAGGACTTGGGACTATTAGTGATAGTTAGTCCTGTTAGACGGTGTTAATAATAGTCCAGTAAGTATTTGTTAGTAAAAGTCTCATTCCAAGTCAGTCACAGATGTGTTGCAGCCCTTGAGGATTAAGATGGTCGCCTCTAAAGAAGTGTAATCTGACACCACACCTTTCCAACCGGACCACTATTGTTTTTAAAACAATTACTCCACGCTAGAAATTGTACTAGGTACCGTGGCGGGCGGTGGTATTGCCCAGGGCGAACTCTATATGGAACAAAATAGGCTTATTAGTTACTTATTTAGTTCCCTATAGGCTCTACCACTTAACTATTTTAATTTACAGAAATAATACCATTAGTTAAGTCAAAGTCAAATAATTTATTTCGCTTTGAGATGATTAGACACGCTTAACGAGAAACTATCGAGAAACTAGCCTGACAGAGTAACTGCCAGTTCCCCGTTAACATAGCGAAATAAGCCATGAGTATGTTGTGCAATGGGTACCAAATCGCAAGCTACATAATAACATACCCCTTATCCAGCCGAAACTTCCAGAACTCCGTACCTTTGGGGCCGAAGAAATTTGGCGGAAAATGAAAATTTGTGAGACGCACAACCATTCTTCGGTTTTAATAACGAAGCATGGGCCATTTATTTCAGCTCGCGCCATCTTGCAACCGCGTCACGTCGCAAACGCGACCCCTAAGGGCTGCGAATAAATCGCACGGCACAAAGCCCGGATCCACTCACGTAGGGGATTTCCATACGTAAATATCGTAATCCTGGGGAATCTTTACTTAACTAGCTCCCATCGCGACTCGCTGGATCCAGCTTTTTCGGCATGACAATGTAATGCACTTACGGGTATAGCTGGGAAATTTCCGATTTACTTTGAGCGGACGCATCAGACCGAGTACTTAGTACACGTTGCAAGTGCAAAGTCAAAGTCAAAATCATTTATTTCTCTCTAAGATGAATTCTAGGTAACTCCTAAATTACAATTAACAATATTTATTTTTTAAAAAAAGCTTTTTGTTTTTTAATTTAATTCTTTTTTTTATTTTTATTTATTGTCGTGCATTGTCATCGGAACCAAATATGTGTGCCAAATTTCAGCTCGATAGTTTCAGTGGAAGTGGGTGAAATATTGATTGCAAGATTCCAGGACATACATACGAGTGATGTTAAATAAAAGATTAAAAAAAAAGAGATTTAATGCTCTTCTAACCTGAGTAATATTATGTAACTAATTATTTATACAATTATAAACCATCCATCCATCCATCAGCCTTTCGAGGTCCACTGCTGGACATAGGCCTCTCCTCAACGACACAACTACGACCGGTCCTGTGCCTTCTGAATCCAGCGGTTATTATTATATTACTAATGAACGCCCGCACCTTCGCTCGCGTTGAATTAGACATAAAAATAGTTTCGTTTACACCTAGTAATATTATATAGCCTATGCCACCAGTGAAGATGCAGCTTTCTATTGGCGAAAGAATTTTTGAAATCGGTCCAGTAGTTCTTGTTTGAAAACATTACAAACAAATGTTTCCTCTTTATAATATTAGTATAGATTATCTTATTACTCTACCGAATTTAATGAGTGTTTCTGAAAGATAAAAAAACGATAATCTTCATTTAATTCAACATCAGGATAGTCAACTATCTTCCAGAAGCCAAAGTTAAGCCGGATGAATTAATTAGTAGTTTGAAACTAGTAGAAATTCACAAGTTGTGGAATCCATTCTGCAGCTGAGTGGAAGTTTAGGAAATTTCTTAAAACTAACCAGATTATGAATTGTTCTTGGCCTGGGGGTTGGCAGACTAGGATTTAGTGCTAAAAACTACTTATGTACGCCAAGTATTAATCTTTATATGAAAATGAAAAACTTTATATTTGCGGACAACAATAATCCATGGATGTTAGTATACAGAAGACTTATAAAATAATAATTATATTATTTAAAAAAATTACACCACGCTACTCCAATACGGATTGGTGGAGGGGTTAGTGGCCTTCCCAGTGTCGAATGTTCTCAAGCCACCCGAAGGTCTTCGACAAGGCTTTACGATTGTTGCCACCATTGAAAACATTGGGTTGGCCACTAACCCCTCCACCAATCCGCATTGGAGCAGCGTGGTAGAGTATGCTCTAGACCTCCCGCAGCTACGTCTGGAGGGAGACCCGTGCCCAGCAGTGGGACGTTAATGGGTCGCAGCGAGCATTTCCGCATAGTAATGAACGCATAGAGCTTTAGGCTTTAGCGACCTCGTAACAATATTAAAAGATAATCTCATACATCGTGGTCGTTTTCTCCAGACGGTCATAGTGGGTCGCATACCGTACACAAAGAATTGCAATTTAATATCGAAGGAGCGTCGTAAAGGGATTCTCGGGTGCTCGGGCCGGCTGGAATGGGCGCTCGCTGGGAGACCGGGGTTCGGAATTCGATCCTTATTGATACATTGTTGAGGATTTTATAAATATTTACAGAGGGTTTATATTAGAAACTAGCTTTTACCCGCGGCTCCACCCGCGTGGGAAAAGGGAATTAACAATGCCATCTGTAAACAACATCCGGAACTAAATATCTAGCAAATAACAAAACATCGATATCTTCCCATGGGGATGTTTTACCGCGGTAAAACGTAGCCTACGTCACTCTCCACCCTCCTCACTATATCCACACACAAAAACCATACCATATAATAGCTTCGTTGCGACGTGAAAGTCGGACAAACAAACCAACAAACACACTTTCACATTTATAATATTAGTATGGATATGTTAATCTTAACATATGCTCATAAAATTGTAATGATATGTATAACCAACTGACCAACTAATTTTCTAATTAAATCTCTCAACTAATTGGACTAACCATCCCAGTCCCTAATTGAGTCTCGTTCAAAGTCAGTCACAGTTGTCTTGGGCGGCAGCGGATGGGTGGTGTTGCAAGCTCGTTTGCTATCTTGTATACTTAAAAAAAAAGAATCTTGTCTGTCCGTGAAGTTTCATTTAAATTCATATGTACAATGTCAATGTATACATAGCCCTATAGAGCGACATTGTCGAGGTCTTAACTAAAGCGAAATAAAAATTTACTATCACACCTAGTCATAGTTATCTAATCCCACATAATTTAGAAAAGTCATTGGTGCGATTTGATTTGAACCCGGACCGCTCGAATGAGAGACGAGTTCGAAAGCTACAAGACTGTCACCAAGGCAGAAAGCTGTCAACGCTTTTACCTGCTACTTACATGCTAACACAAGCTTACATCGAAAAGCTTTAACAATGCCTTCGGAGGTTGAAGCTGACGCATTAATTACATTTGATGGATAGCTCTCTCTGATCATGCTTGTTGATGGAACGTACAGACAGGTTAATAATTATGTGGATGGAGTGAGTTGGATATATTATTGCTGGATGGCTGAAATCTATATATCTAAAAGGAGAAGCTGACTGACTGACTGACATATCAACGCAGGGCCTAAACTATAAGGGTTAGAAACTTGAAATTCTGCACAGGGGTTCCTTTTATAACGTAGGGGAGCACTAAGAAAGGATTTTTGAAAATTCACCCCCTAAGGGGGTAAAACGGGGGTGCAAATTAGTATAAAACTTTGCCGTTTTTGAAGTCAAGTGGGCAACCCGAACGCGGGCAGACGTCGTTAATGGGTTTAATTCTACGCGAGCGAAACTGCGGGCGTCCACTAGTTAATAATAAGACGCTACACACTCAAACCCCCGCGTCTTTATCATGATACACACAGATAACAACGCAACTGAACATTTATGATCCGAGTACAAATATTTTATCTATAAAATAAAAAATAAATTTCTACCCAGCCTGGATTCAAACCCAACAAGCTTGCAGCACCACCCAACCGCTGCCGCCCATGACAACTGTGTCTGACTTTGAACAAGACTTAAACAGAGAGTGGGATGGTTAGTTCAGTTAGTTGAGAGAGTTAATTAGCACATTAGTTGGTCAGTTCGTTAGTGGGTATGAGGACTGGGATGATGGGATGTTAGTTCCAAGTCAGTCACAGATGTGTTGCTACCCTTGAGTACTAAGATGGTCACCTCTTAAGATCTCTCTACTGAGGTACTAGGTACGTGGCGGGCGGTGGTACTGCTCCGGGCGAACACTTTATGAAACAAAGTAGGTTTCATTTAAAACTTATTTGGTTCCCTATAGGCTCTACCACCTAAGAAAGTAAAACAAAATCTTTACTTTTTCTAATTCCTATAATATTATCTTGATAATAACCTAAAATATAAGTCTTTCTCGTAAGCACACACTAACAATCATTTATCGCACGAATTAAATGGGACAGAATTTCATCGTGAATTTTCAGACAACTTCGGATGTTGAATTACACTTTAGCGTCAGCTAACCTCAAGCAGAGTGGAGTGAGAGCGATAATGATCATAAGAGCTTTGAAAGGGATTCGGCTTCTAAATAGCTGAGAGCAGAGCACTAAGGATAAGAGCCTGAGAGCATGTTAGACTGAGCATGCTCTCAGCCTTGCATTACACGGTCACTTTGGATCGCAAAATTGTGTGATAATAAAATGATAGTATTCGGCGAAGCGAGCCAGCAAATAGTTCATCCGTTGTCGAAATTGTATTTGCATATCTCATAACGTGAGTTGATAAAATACTAGTGGACGCCCGCAGCTTCGCTCGCGTGGAACTAGGCTTAACAATAGTTTCGATTACACATAGGTAGTAGGATATTATATAGCTTATTTCAGGGAAGATGCAGCTTTCTAATTGTGAAAGAATTTTTGAAATCGGTCCAGTAGTTTTTGTGTGAAAACATTACAAACAAATGTTTCCTTTTTATAATATTAGTATCTTAGATTAAACTTCATTATTATTTT
Organism: Carterocephalus palaemon; assembly: GCA_944567765.1. Taxonomy (NCBI): domain Eukaryota; kingdom Metazoa; phylum Arthropoda; class Insecta; order Lepidoptera; family Hesperiidae; genus Carterocephalus; species Carterocephalus palaemon. Next base: position 1,325,246 of record OX155641.1, read on the forward strand.
TATGACAAAATAATACTTACAATATGATAGATGTAAGCAAAAAAATCTACAGATATTATTATTTTATGGATATCTATATTGAGTCAAATCATTATATTGATACCACAGATCAACCGGTTGATTCCAACGACAATTTTAAATCTGTGAAATGAAATATTACCTCGTTATTCTGGAATCTAGAACTTGAATTGTTAATATTTCAAATAAACCCTTATCTGTCAGTTTCATGTAGAGAAGTTGAAGACAAATTTAATTTTATGCGTTGCTGTGATTTTTCTATTCAAACTTTTCTTCGTTGTTGCTGACAATTCAATTAAATGTGTCTAAAAATTTTCAACCCAGACTGTTTTAACTGGTTTTAACCGAATTCCTAAAAATCGTTATCCTTTTAGTTTGTTCTGATGTTTCATTCAATTTAATCTGACAGCTAGTTGAAACATTTGAGAAGTAGCCGCACAAAGGGTTGGGTGTTTCCACAAATCGGTTGTATGTCAAAAGATGCAGCGATTTTTTATCTGCGCTCGATTTCATTGGACCGTGATTTTAAAAGCAATTATTATGTGGTTTAAAAAACTTTATTATTTTCCCATAAAGAATTAAACAATAATTCACTTACTGAGAAATATCAATACATAACAATTAGAAACTTAAATAATAGCAAGCGTAGCTAACGGGTGAGCTTAAAAATAAAAGTATTACTTTTACCCTCATATTGCGTGATTTTAAACTATTCTTAGTGACTACGTAAAAACAAATATATGAATGTACAAAGTGATCGACATCTCTGGATGTGGCATTTTAGTTATAGTTGCGTGCATGACTTAATATCAGTAACTTGAATGTGTTTGTGTAATAACACACAAAATTATTATCGGTTAAAAAAGCTTAAAAATTTGGAACATGCATTCTTCATCCGCCCATCCATCCACCAGCCTACTGCTGGACAAAGGCCTATCCTAAACTTATGAGCCGTTCCAATTACATAATTGCACGTAGATTTTTTTTTATTAGGAATAGTGCTATTGGTTTGATTCTATTGAGTTCACGGTTAAAACGGTTTAAAACACGTCATATAGGTTAATAGTAACTGAAAAGAATATGTAATTTTTTTACAATTTCACAATATGGTTCGTAAATTTATATTTACTAACTATTTTACGTAACTAATGACTTTATGTACGTAATTTTCAATAGAATTTGTACGAAATTTTCCTATTTCAATTGCATTTTATAAGTGGTCGACTATACTTAAACTCTTTAACTTGTAAACCCTACTTAGCTCTATCAAATTGACTGATTAAACAAAATAATATTAAGATAACAAACACCTTAAACACTGCACCTATTATCGATAGAACAATTCCGCCCGCTTTTATGCCCTGTCCCTCAGATTTGCAAGTTCTGAAACTGATTCGAACCGACGCTGAATTTTAACGAGTTTTGGGTTTGTGTATTTAGCGACGTCGTAAGTACAACGTAGGGCGTATAATTTTATGCTTATTATATCCAGTTTTACATATTGTAAGTTATGTAGATTTCGGAGCCGTTGTAATTTTATAACTTTATTCAGTGGCTGACGTAGGTAAAGAGCAAGTTTGTTATTAATTAATTTGTGTTCGTAACGGAATTTGTGCATTGTATTTTTATTTATTTGAACTCTTTTCTGTTTGTTTTATATCATCACAATACAAGTGGTCAGAATCATTAAAAGACGAGAAAATCCGGGTTTGAAATTCAACTACATCAAAATATTCATGACTAGTTGACGCCCGCAGCTTCGCTCGCGTTGAATTAAACATAAGACAATAGTTTCGTTTACACCTAATGATATTATACAGCCTATGTTACTCAGTGAACATGCAGCGTTCTAATGGTGAAAGAATTTTGAAATCTGTTAGTCGTTTTTGTGTAAAAAAATTACAAACACATCTTTCCTCTTTATAATATTAGTATAGATAGTAGTACAAAGCACAATGACGAGTCGATCGTTTGTGATCGACCGAGCCGATGCCTTTAACCTCACGTCACAGGCGACGCACGAATATAGCATAGATGTGCTTTATTAGTGCTTCGGTGACTGGCTATTCACTGTCGACCCTCACACGTGCTCAGACGGCATAATGCCTTCGACGGGAGTGGTTGTGCGCACGATCGACGTTACATATTACGAAATTCGTTTTATTTTATTATTTACAGAGTTTTTAACATACTTTTATTAGGTCCACTTGTATGTAACTCACAATGTAAGGGAATCTTTGAGAGCTAATTTAACCATCTTCCAAGGATCGTAGCGTAATGAAAATTGGCAGCTGTATGTACTTCTGAGACACATTCAATAATATGGTACTGTCGAGCTGATCTGATGATGGAGCCGGAAGATATTAGCTACTTTAAAGTGGAATCTTTGAGAGCTATTTTAACCATCTTCCAAGGATCGTAGCGTAATGAAAATTGGCAGCTGTATGTACTTCTGAAACGTATTCAATAATATGGTACTGTCGAGCTGATCTGATGATGCAGCCGGAAGATATTAGCTACTTTAAAGTGGAATCTTTGAGAGCTAATTTAACCATCTTCCAAGGATCGTAGCGTAATGAAAATTGGCAGCTGTATGTACTTCTGAAACGTATTCAATAATATGGTACTGTCGAGCTGATCTGATGATGGAGCCGGAAGATATTAGCTACTTTAAAGTGGAATCTTTGAGAGCTAATTTAACCATCTTCCAAGGATCGTAGCGTAATGAAAATTGGCAGCTGTATGTACTTCTGAGACACATTCAATAATATGGTACTGTCGAGCTGATCTGATGATGGAGCCGGAAGATATTAACTGGAACTTCATGATGGAATAAGGTATCATAGTCGTGTTTGCACTTGTGGTAAGGTCTTGTAATGAACTTTGACCACGATTAGGTTTCAAGGTCTGATGATGAAGCCGGAAGATATTAACTGGAACTTCATGATGGAATATCGTATCATAGTCATGTTTGCACTTGTGGTAAAGTCTTGTAATGAAATTTGACCACGATTAGGTTTCAAGGTCTGATGATGAAGCCGGAAGATGGGCACTGGAATTCCATGATGGAATATCGTATCATAGTCGTGTTTGCACTTGTGGTAAAGTCTTGTAATGAACTTTGACCACGATTAGGTTTCAAGGTCTCATGATTTCTTTTTTAGTTGGATTTTTTATAAAAGTGTGTTTTTTTAGTTTTTTTAAACTATTAATTAATTATTTCTAATAAAATATGTTCTTGACGGACTGATTACCGTTGGATAAGAAAACGGTAACCTTTGGATTCAGAGGGCACAGGATCGAGAGGAGTGGCGTCGATTGAGGGAGGCCTAGCAGTGGACCCCAAAAATGTAATGGATAGATAAATGGGATGGATTAATCAACTTTTCTAAGCATACATATAGTACTCGTATGTCAGCAACATAAGTCTTAAAGACTACAGCTCAGTCTGTCAGTCAGATACTTAAGCACAACACAAACTTCTCAACCAAACTGCAGAGAAACTGAGCAAAGAAATGATTCTTGGCAGCGTCCTAGAAAAGTCCTTTAACCTCCTATAAAGTTTGAAGTATACTCAAGTGACCTACCGTCGGGGCCACAAAATCCTTAAAATGATAATTAATTGTGTCCTACGCCCTAGATAGCTCAACGCCAATTTATAAGCATCGTAAGTTCAGGGTCCAATAAATTCAGAGCCGCTTACAAGATAACGCAACATTAACCCACAAAGAGTTTGTTTTATATGCTTTTTATCTCTTTTGACTCGCTCGAGGTTATACTTAACTTTTAGTATTTTAATCTCGATGGGCGCTCATAGCCCTATAACTCGATAGTACGTGATTGAGCGAGAAGCAACGTCAGGTGTGGTCGGTATGCTCATGTCAATATATGAATCTATTGGCAAAATTTTCATGGGCGCTTCTTTACTTCAAATTACTCGGTAATTATTAATTTTAAGGATGAATACAACTAAAACTTTACTGTGAATTACCCGTAATTAGGTGTACTTTGAAGCACTATCGTACCAGTTATCATTTTGTACGAATTAATGAAGGCATTTATTACTGAAAATTTCTACAGCATAACTTAACAAATTAATCAATCTTAATCAATACATATTCATACCTAACTAACTAACAAAACTTACAAAACGTGACTTACAATAATAAAACAGATGTAAAACAAAAATTGTGATGCAGCTTCAGAAAAAAGCCATAACTCAGCTCAATCGACTATAATTGCTGATAATTCGCCCCACAAAAATATGGCATCAAAACATGTTTGATCTACCAGCATAGGGACAAACCCTTATATAGGTTTCCGAAAATATAAATTTTATGCTTCTAGTTCTGAAAATGACAATACTTTCATACAACCTTTCATCCCCCTTTTCAACCTTTTTACAACACTTTTTTCCAATTAAAAAGTAGCCTATGTCCTTTCTGAGGCTATATGTGTACCAAATTTCATTTAAATCGGTTCAGTAGTTTCGGCGTAAAAGCGAGACAGACAGACAGAGTTACTTTCGCATTTATAATATTAGTATGGATAACTGGGTGTCCCCAGTTCTATCCCAACGGTTGCCCAGACCAATCAGTAACTAATTACATCCGGACCTTCGCACCAAAACGTTTCACGGGTAAGCAAACAATTAAGGGTTGCCAACCGACAATTTTAAAGATGAAATTTCCAACCGTTACGCGAGCAATGATAACCTAAGCCGGGTACCGTATACAGGTAACAACCTGATCCCGAGCATAAATTCCTGGAGCGGCCCCGGCGAACTAATGCCAAACACCGTCTCGGCTATCTCATTAAAATCTTTTATGGGCCATTGACAACCCAATAAAGGTGACCCAGAACAAACGGAGGATTAAGCAATATATAATCATTATATGGAGAAATGGATGAGGAATTTAATTAAATTAAGTGTTTGCTTAATAGAATTGGTTTTGGGGTGGCTGTGGATTTTTACTGGATTCCTTTTTGTGAGTGGTCTCGTAGCATTATGGATCTTTTCTGTAAGTACTTGAAGAAAAAAAATCTTAATTAACTCAATCAATGATGGGGTTGATCGAGTAAAAATTAATTGGTGTTTCTTTGATTAAATGCCATGATATAATTGAAAATAAACATGGCATTTATTACATACTTAGTAATGGTACCTAAAACAAACCTAATGTAACACGAAGAATATTCTTTTGGAAAATGGAATATTGCATTGCAGCCTTCACCTTGTACCTTCAGCAGCAGTGGCTGTGGGGGAGACCCATGCCCAACAGTGGGATGTCAATGGACTAGCTAGCATAAATCTCAAGGTATTTTGTCTCGTAAGTTAACTGGGTAGAAACCCTAATTTAATGACAGGAGAAACACAAAAACAGGGGATTAGGTAATACATTATCATTATGGTGTAATGGATGGGATAGATATATTAAATTGAATGTATTTACCCGCTTGGAAAATGGTTTGAATGTGTGATACTTTACCGAGCCAAATAAATATGTATATACTATTTTCTTGGTTTGGTTGTTCATGCGCGTCATTGGCTGGGCGGTGTTGCACGCTCGTTAGACATTAAACAAGTCTCATAAGAGTCTCGTTCCAAGTATGCATGCACAGAGATGGTAGCTAAAAGGTGACTAAAAAGTGTACGCGGTAGATCTTTAATAGCAATCCTATCGCGCAAACAACGCACACATTGTTAAAAATGTAATAATCCATTTCCTTGCATATAATTATAAACCTACCTACAAAGTACACGGTTATACACAAAAAAAAGGTTACACTGCAGAAATGTACAGTAAAATTAATTGAACAATTATTTTCTTACACAATTAACTTTAACTATATCTTTGATTTAAATCTATAACTTTAATTAACTTTGCTCAACTGTTGATCGAAGATAATTATTTATTTTTTAAATAAATAAATAAATAAATAAATTTCGCTGCGACCCATATACGTCCCACTGCTGGGCACGGGTCTCCCCCACAGACGCAGCTGCGGGAGGTCTAGAGCATACTCCACCACGCTGCTCCAATGCGGATTGGTGGAGGGGTTAGTGGCCAACCCAGTGTCGAATGTTCTCAAGCCACCCGAAGGAGGGACAAGGCTTAACGACTGTTTCCAACATTGAAAACAACCGGGACCGACGGCTTTACGTGCCCTCCGAAGCACGGTAGCGTCCATGAATTTTTTGCCACTAGCGGTCACCCATCCACAAACCGACCGGGCCCATCGTTGCTTAACTCTTTCGATCACATGGAATCGACGCGAGCCATTGGGATATGGACGCTACAATTTAACCTAAGACAAATAGTTTTTCCAACAAATCTACTTCAAATGAACAAACAATCAGATAAATCTACAATAATGGAAAAGTTAAGCATCGTCGGGTTGGGTTCAGGTCCAGTTGTCGACGACAATGGGCCATTGTAGTTTTCTTTTGAACAGAATTTACGACTGGAAAACACTTCGGTATTGTTAGAAAGTGCAGCGGCTACCTTATACTCGTTTTTGATAAGTTGAAGGGCTCTTTCGATAGACTGAATATCGGTCGAATGGGAATTAGAGTAGCTTTCGCTTTCTGCGGGCTTTTTCGGAAGCAGAACACGAGGTACTGGATTCGAAAATGAATGAAAATGGAAAACATGGAGAACCCACATGTAATTAGATTAGTCTTTTAGATATAAAAACAGTTGAGTCTTATTGCATTTAACTCTATCGGCCTTAGTAAAAAAATATTACTTGCCGAACTATAAAAACCTAAAAATAAAGAAGTACAAATTACAAAATGCAGTTATGTAAATAATTCAGAACATCTCGATACAGTTTAAAAACTAGCCTATATATTATTCTTAATATCTTGAACTACTTCTTTTAACTTTTGACAGTAATAATTAATGTTTAATGTACATACTTCATACTATAAAGTTATTATTATAGTAGGATTAGCTATTCATCCAATAATCAATGCCTTATCCAATATACTATAATTTAACGTTAGAGCGCTTATAAGTAAATACATTATTAGCTAATTTATATTAGTCAATTTAGAATAGCGTTCATTCATCTCCTTTTCTTTTAGTAGTTACTTAAGCTTTCGTTAAGCGTGCCCAATCACCTCATTAAAAAAAATTTACTTGTCTTTGACTTAAATTTGACTAACAACATTTTCCTGTACCCTTATCTTCTTAGTTACTCAACCAACCAAATAAAGTAACAACACAATACCACGCTAAATATACTCGTCTTAATCTTGTCCTCGTTTGTAGCATAAAATAAATATTTGAGCAGAATCTCATTCCCGAGTTGATGCGAAAATAATTATTATCATTTGTTCACCGCCATATTTCGGGGCCACCTCCACCGGCATACGGTGCAAAGCAAAGATGATTACAATCGAAACCTCTCCACATTGTCGTGTTTTGATGAAATGCGGCAAGATCGCGGCGCACCGCAGTGCGTCAGTCCAAGTTCCAACTACGAACGCACTTATATACTTATATACCACTTTTTATTATAATTATTTGAACCATTAGACGAATCTCTATCTCTCTCTCTATTTTCGAATTGCTCGCCGCCAGATGAGCAAAAAATTATGAGTCGTTCTCGATCGACTGGGGAAATTCCGTATTTTTAAATCACTACAACGTAACAAGTGAAATTAAGCACTAGATTCTCGATTGGTGGGCCAATATATGACTAAGTAGTACGGTGTTATTTCTATTTAACGATAATGAGTCGGAATCAAGCGATTTAGTCACGCGAGCGGTTCAAAAATTGAGCCACAGATCTTCACAGTTATGAGGGCAGACCCCACATATTAAATTCATTAAATAATCGTGTTACGTACCACATGCAAGTCGGCTATGAGAGATTCTCTTTATTACACTTTTACTTATGAGTCTGTAGAATTTCCTTTTATGTCTACTACGATCAGAAAATTATCATCAGTAAAACTGCATGCTTTAACATTAATAATGTACTCTAAAACGCCAAATTAAATCTGCCAATCTAACTGTGTAATACAGTCGTAGACTATTAAAATGTACTTTTGCATATTACCCCGCCAATATATATAATGTATCATGTATTTTTAGACCATAGGTAATTATTTCGAAAGGGTAAATCAATAAAAAATAAATTGTAGTGAAATACTCATGAAGTGGATGAAAACTGACTAAAACAAGTAGTTTAGATAAATAAATTCTTCACAAGGCATAATTTTGCACAGGACTTGGCCAATTTTTACATACAGTTCGGTTATTGTACGCGATTTCCCTTTCGCTCGTGGAATCCCGGTCCCTGTTGCTTGCGTGTTGAAGATTAAAATTTTCCATTTCAGTTTATTCGTACTTTTTACATACGGAAGCTTGTGAGGATGATGTAATGGAAGTTACGATAAGGGAATACAAATGAGGAATTATTTTTTTCAGCCTTTTCTTTGAATAAAATAATATACATATAATAACATAATGTTTCATCTATCTATATATATATATAAAAGGAGAAGCTGACTGACTGACATATCAACGCAGGGCCTAAACTATAAGGGTTAGAAAGTTGAAATTTTGCACAGTGGTTCCCTTTATAACATAGGGAAGCACTAAGAAAGGATTTTTGAAAATTCATCCCCTAAGGGGGTGCAAAGTTAGTATGACACTTTGCCGTTTTTGAATTTTGAAGTCAAGTGGGCAACCCGAATGCGGGCAGACGTCGTTAATGGGTCTAATTCTACGCGAGCGAAGCTGCGGGCGTCCACTAGTTGATTTATAAATACCCAGTAGATCATTCCCAATACTAAAGGGAAGGCATGGGTTCGAATTCCACCTGCGCTCCTACTGACACGTACTCGTAATTATGAATTGAACCCTGACCCATCGAATACCGATATTTGCGACTAAGCCATCACCGCAGATACGACTTTAAAGTTATTATTAACGATATAGACTATTAACGATAATAAACGGCGCACAATCTGCAATTTTATTCACATACAGCTTTAACTAAAAGCATTTCTAGCCGTTATTCCGAGTACCTCCAAGATTTACAAGGCTCCTCTGAACGCTTACTGACTGAGACGTATTAGCTAGTTAAGATCCGTCGACTTGCTTTAAGCACAACATTTGCTTTAGCGTGTAATTTATTTGATAAATAGGTACTTGGAAAATATAACGACAACGTTTAAGTACTGTAAGAACAGAGTACACAGTGACTAATATCCTTCATGCATATCATGGATATTTTGTGTTAAGACGGGTCCGGGCCCGTTGGCGCAATCGGTAGTGACCTGCCTATTACCCAGGGTCGTGGGTTCGAATCCCACTCAGGACAAACAATCGTATGACGTAAGAACAAACTTGTGTTTGTTCTGTGTCTGGATGCTAAGATTATAAGTATGTATTTAAAATAAATATATGTGAGTCTCGTCTAGTGGCAAATTTTCATTGACAATACCGTGCTTCGGAGGGCACGTAAAGCCGTCGGTCCCGGTTGTTTTCAATGGTGAACAGTTGTTAAACCTTGTCGAAGACCTACGGGTGGCTTGAGAACATTCAACACTTGGTTGGCCACTAACCCCTCCACTAATCCGCATTGGAACAGCGTGGTGGAGTATGCTCTAGACCTCTTAGTGATAGATATGCCTGTTAGTTGTGGTTATCGTATTGTCACTTGATGTGAATTTGTATGCCTGTGTAGATCCGCACGGTATGACGAGGCAGTTTTAGATGCACAGAGCAAATTAAGGACAGAAGCAATCCAAGTACCTATAGTAGGTACATTTATAACGTCCAAGTAATTTGAGTTTTAAGGTGTTAAGAGCCTATATTTTCGGTTATACTTATCTTCAGGTGAGCAACTACGACAACTATTTAACACCGAACCCAGCACACATATACCACCCAGGTTAGCTGGTGGAGAATACCATCAGGTATTAAGCTCGCCTTTTTTTCATTTTTACTTCTGTAAGGTGACAATGAAGTCTTTAAATAAATAAATAAATAATATCTTTACTACTAATAATATAAAGAGGAAAGATTTGTTTGTAATGTTTTCACACAAAAACTAGTGGACCGATTTCAAAAACTCTTTCACCATTAGAAAGCTGTATCTTCACTGAGTGACATAACTATTACAATATTACTAGGTGTAAACGAAACTATTGTCACGTCTAATTCCAAGCGAGCGAAGCTGCGGGCGTCCACTAGTCATTTATAATTTATTTCGAATTCATTTCACTGACTAAAAAATATTTTTCGCTCATAAATGAATATCAAAATTCGAAAGTTTAAATTGAAACGACAGAATTTTCGTTACCACCACCAACTTTTGGAGTTAAAATACTCTGTCGCGTGGGGCTAAGCCACAATCCGGGCTCGGTTATATCAAATCGGCAAAAACAATGTACGTAAGCATGACCCTGTAATAATTTTCCGAGATAATGCTTTGAAAAGTAAATTTTCTGTTACAGCGTTAAACTGTATTTATGTAGAATGATACGAAACGCTGCTTTTGCTCTTTTGCCTCGTTACTGTGAACTGAAGGCTGTTTTATTCTTGTGTAATACAGCTTTCGCCTGATATATGAAGTATGTTAGAAAAATTGCACGTGTAAAATTTCGTTCCAGTACGGAACGGAGCGGTGGAATTGTGTGCAACAATTAAGTTACATGTTCTCGGGTAGATAACAACGATGTAGATTTAAATTGTTCCTTTTGTGTTGTGTCGGATTAAATTATACTTTAATTTTATTCAAGATGGCTGCCTTTCCCAGATTTATAAATTACTAGTGGACACCCGCAGCTTCGCTCGCGTAGAATTAGACCCATCAACGACGTCTGCCCGCGTTCGGGTTGCCCACTTGACTTCAAAAACGGCAAAGTTTCATACTAACTTTGCATCCCCGATTTACCCCCTTAGGGGATGAAGACTGATTCAAAAATTAGATAAAAACAATCCTTGATGCGGATTATATATCATGCTAAAATTTCAGCTCGATCGGTGCAGAACTTTTTGAGTTTTTGAAGCGTGCACAAACCAACATAACATTTTTATATATATAAGAAGATTTAAAGATCACACTTATATAATCTCAGTCAAATATTAAACGGCACGACCAATTTTGATAAAATTTGGTATAGAGGTAGCTGATACCCTGGATTAACATATAGGATATTTTAATCCCGATACTGTGTTGCCTTATTAAATTCTGGTCGACTATAATTTTCCTGGGCGACCTATACAACAGCTTACACGAACCAAAACCAACTTAAAATTCATAAGAACTGACAAACCGGGTAATCCTTTAGCTTAATGGCCCATTAAATTTTCTCAAAACGCAACCGGCCAGTGGAACCGGATATTGCCGCACCGTCCGCCCGTTCCGGATGATGTATCGGTAAATGTGGGGCTTTTATTAAATAGCCTTCGGTGCGAATGGCTTGCGAATCCGAAGCCTTAAAACATTAGCTTGTAATGGCCGGTTTAATTTGGGACGGGAGTTTATTTGAACTAATTTTCAAACATATACATATAATATATACATAGTAGCGTCCATAGCCTAATGGCTCGCATCGATTCAATGTGATCGAAAGAGTTAAGCTACGACGGGCGCGGTCGGTTTGTGGATGGGTGACCGCTAGTGGCAAAATTTCATGAACGCTACCGTGCTTCGAAAGGTACGTAAAGCCGTCGGTCCCGGTTGTTTTCAATGGTGGAAGCAATCGTTAAGCCTTGTCAAAGACCTTTGGGTGGCTTAAGAACATTCGATGGCCACTAACCCCTCCACCAATCCGCATTGGAGCAGCGTGGTGGAGTATGCTCTAGACCTCCCGCAGTGGTGGAGACCCGTGCCCAGCAGTGGGACATCTTTGGGTCGCAGCGAATTTTCGAACAGTCTTATCGAGGTAGTGACAGCGCGTTCCGTAGTGTACGTGGATTGAGCGCACTTTCCTGCTGATCCGCATTGGAGCAGCGTGGTGGAGTACTCTCTACACCTTCCTCAGCTATGGCCATGGGAGAAACCCGTGCCCAACATGAGTCTCTCTCCAACAGTGGCACAATAGATCTCTTTAGGTAGCAGTGGCTTATGGGCATAATTGCCCACACAGGGGGTCCTACAAACAGTAGTACACCTATGGGTTTTACTTTAAATTTTATAAAACTAAATAATATACATGGACTTTTGTCTTGACTAAACATTTTTCAACTAAAAGGGCTCATTATGATAGGGCCCGCATACCGGGTATCGTTTTCGTTAGTCCCGCAAGCTTTTACACATCAACTGTTCATGTACAGTACTAATGTTATTGTTCCTCAATAGATAAGATATGTTGAAATGTTTGTACCGACCGATGAAAATCATAACTCGTTTCGTTGCTTGTTGACTACACACAGCGGTATATCTATCACGAAATTGACATAATTAATTTCATTAATCGTTTCCCCGCGTGTAGAGAGGCCCGTGCTCTTTATTAACCTAATTATAAACCGATAAAATGGAGCATAAACGCACTAGTAATTGCAATTAGTTCAGAATTTTTAAACCGTCTTATAACCTAAGGTATTTGTGTCCCAGAATGACATTAGAAAAATTTTACGTTCGAATGAATGGTTGACAGAAACGTTGAGAAACACGCGGAAAAGTTACGAAACCTTCCGTATAAAACAACTGAATTATACCTTAAAACAACATAATTATACCACACACGTGTATTAGCAATCCCCCTGGATGCGTCAGGACTAATTACAGACAATGCTTCCTAATTAACTCAGTGCGCACGCTAGAGGAAATTAAAATTGGTTACGTAATATTTTTGGACTCGCATTTTCAAGAATTTTAGGTAGTTGTCTGAGTTTGAATTTGAAACACTAGCGATCTTTGTCAACCCTGGGGCTTCATCCAGATTCCTCCAGGCACAAATAATGATTGTGATAATGGTCAGAAATCTTATTGTAAGTGGTAGTCGGTGCCTTACTAATCAGGTGACTCACCCTCGCACGTCCACGCGGGTCCAAGCTCACATACACTAACATACTAAGTGATGTTGTAAAAGCAAGATGTTCTATTTTAAGACTGCAAAATTGGCAGAGGTGTGTAGTTCACCCACTTTTCACCAGTAACGTTTAGGTCCCATGTAAGGTGGCAAGCCTATTGCCATACACCGGGCCCAAATCCAGACTCCGAGCTGCTACCGGACATTTCAAGCTTTGTTTGTCGAACCCAGGACCTCAAGCTTAACAGTCGCGCTTACGACCACAAGACCAGTGGCAGCTAGTTTCAATAACAGGACAGAGGAACTCCGTTCCAATAACAAGCATCTATTCCCTCCAGGTACGGAACCTTCGGCTTCGCAACAAACCAAACGGTTCCCAGTTCTCCAATTTCTCTCTCCCAATCCGTGCGCCGCCGTCTGTCTCCGGAATAGATTCGATCGTAAATCCGCACCGGGTGAGGTTTTATGATTTCACCTTGTTTCGTTTAATCGCGAAATTCGATTTCGGAAATCTGCTCTACTGAGAAATTTATTGTTATACTAACTTTTCCCGTGACTCTGCCCGCGTCGAATCGAATTACGTGAATATCTCATTCAAAATATATTTTAAAATATAAAAAATTGTGAGCCGTCCCGGGACGCCTGGCAGATGTGAAACATCGAAATTATTTTGTACAAGTAATAGACACAAAAGTACAGATTATGACAGGAATTAAAACATATAAGAAAAAAAAATAGTAATAAATATATATATATATATATATATAAATAAAGAAGTATTGCCTTCATCAACGGCAACACAAAATATTACTACTAATTAAAATCTAGATAGCTTCACCCGCAGACCGGTCGATCGTAATCTGAGAAATGATGAAGCACCCATAGACGTCCCACTGCTGGGCACGGGTCTTCCCCACAGACAAATGTACACGCGGGTCATATTTTAACCAATTTACACACAATCTTAACAAATAGATTACTTAAATCCTCAATTAAATTACTTAAACTTTCCTCATGAATCTCTCAGTATATTTGTATACAGTAGTTTTTGAGTTTATCGTGTATTTACAGACAGATAGACAGACAGATACGGGAGACTTTGTTTTATTTATATTTGATTCAGTTTGACCCTTTCTATAATAGTAGAAAGAATTAACCGATTACCAAAGATATTTAAAATGTTAAAATTGTAAAAATAAGATTTGCCATATTGACACGTATTAAAATAAATGTGCATTGAAAAATCCAATTTGGCGCATTTTTCTGGGTGAATCAATAATTTAAGTTTAAAATAATATAGCTTGGTTTTTAATTAAGAGTTTGATATGAACAAATACCACACGACATCCAGCGACTCTTATATTTCCAAGCTGCACTTAAAATAATAAATTTTCAACGTTTTCACACTGCAATAAATTGGACTGAAATTCCAAACAATCCCCCACTGAGTTTCTCTTGAGCAATATTTCCAATTATTCGTTTCCAATCATTGCTTCGCGTCTCCGAAATGCCTTCGGTCTTAAAACTGCAATAACTCCAATGTACAATTATGTGCTGACATTCGTTCTTGTAATCTAAATTGGAATAACGATTTCGGCGGATTTGACGGCTTTACGTGCCTTCCGAAGCACGGTAGCGTCCATGAAATTTTGCCACTAGCGGTCACCCTTCCACAAACCGATCCCGTCTCTTTCGATCACATTGAATCGACCCGAGCCATTGGGCTATGGACGCTACTCTTTTAATTACAAATATCGTTAAGATTAAATGTTAATCTGAATTGTGGTATTGTAGCTCTTTATCCCATCCAAGACAACCACCCAATCACTGTCCCACTGATGGGCACAGATCATTGTCTTACAATGGGAATGATTAGGCCTTAGACCTTAGTCCACCACGCTGACTGGGGATTGGTATATTTCACCACCTACCTACTCGTATATACTAAATGATCTATTCGCTGCGACCCATAGACGTCCCACTGCTGGTAACGGGTCTCTTACACAGACGAAGCTGCGGGAGGTCTGGAGCATACTCCACCACGCTGCTCCACTGCAGATTAGTGGAGGGGTTAGTGACCAACCCAATGTCAAAATGTTCTCAAGTCACCGAAGTGCTTCGAAAAGGCCTAACGAATGTTTACTTTACCACTGAAAACAACCGGGACCCATGAAATATTGCCACTAGCGGTCACCCATCCAAACCGTTCGCGTCGTTGCTTAACTCTGTCGATCACATAGAAACGACGCGAGCCATTGGGCTGTGGACGAGTAAATAACTACTAAACAGAAATTTATGACAAGATTCTTAGTTGAGATTAAGGCTTACGGAAAACTCGAGCGCAAAGTAAGTGCAAAACTGTAGGACGATCTTATTTCTGAAGCATTCGCTTTGACGAGTGGAGAGGCTGTATTATGAAAAAGCCTTATTTAACGACATTAGCAAGCAACTTTTCATTTCTACTTTTTTTTTTATTTGGAGCGAAGGGGTGCGGGCTGTAAAGCCCACAAGCCACTGCGACCTAAGAAGATCTATTGTAGCTATCCCCAATAAATTCAAACCTGATCCTAAAGGCCAATCCGAACCACTTTAGAATGTGCAACACCACGGATCGGATTCTTATTTTTTTTTTCATAGATAGAATTCGTTAAAAGACACACACACAAGCTCACAAAATTTCGCAGCGCGGAGACGCGCGATTCATGAGAAATAAAATATATAAATAGTTTCAATTAAAATTCGTACACAAACACGATTAATAAATGCCATGACACTAACTTCCACAGGCTAGTTATTGTTTTTTTTTCGAGTGGACTTTTACTGTTTGGTCACACCGACCTTAACAGCATCACCGAATAGGGTGATGAGCTTCAAAAGCTCAAACAGTCAAATTGATATATCACTCCATTTGTTACAGAGAACACCAAAAAAAGCTAATAAATAAAATAAAATATTTATTTAAAACTAATTAAAATAGATGAACACTTTTCGTTGTAGAATCCCTCTTCTAGTTCAGTTTACACTGTGTTATAAAAGATGCGTCGATAAGACAAGCCTTGAAGTAGATTACACAAAATACATACAATTTTCTCAAATCTGAGCTGCAATCCATTGTAAAAGAGATTATCTCAAGCTGTTGTATTAAAAGATCCACGGACATCCATTTTAACGGTGCAATTTTTCGTATCCAATCATTGCACCTCGTCCCAAAAATGGATTCGGTCGTAAAACCAACTGCAATATTTCGATTTTTTATGCCTTTACGATCGGTGAATACAATTCTTGTTATACGTTGAAATTGGAACATTTGCCTGAATCCCCTGCAGTTCGTCTGCTTACAATTATTTTAACACAGCGTAATAAAAATCTCTCAGATGAATATCGATTGTTCGTGAATCTATGGTAAATCCATTTTGCTCTGCGGAAATACCACTGTGCATAAACTACTCTATGTAATTTTGCGTTCCAAATTCAAATGTGACATCTTCCAGAACATTCGTGAAAGGGACAGATGAATTAGAGTACGTTCGAAATTTTAAAAATACTGCGATCAATACCACTGTGCATAAACTATGTAATTTTGCGTTCCAAATTCAAATGTGAAATCTTCCAGAACATTCGTGAAAGGGACAGATGAACTCGAGTACGTTCGAAATTTTAAAAATACTGCGTTCTATTCTTTTCGATTTGTGTGTATAATTAAATTAAATTAGATTTTTCGTATAAGCCGATTGCGGTTGCGACGGGAGTTTAGTGATAAAGAGTGATAAGTGATAATTGAAAGAAAGTAAAGTGTGAAATAGTGGTGATTAGTGCAGTGAGATGTATCAAGTCCAGTTACATAGTGGTGTAAGTTATTGTGTGTTTGTGCCAGTGTAGTGTTCAGTAAGACAATAAAGTATCCTGAGGCGGTCCTGAGGTAAGCTTACTGGCATTTAATTACGAATCATAGTGCGACATAACATTATAAAACTTACTAACTGAACACTCAGTAAGCAAGTCACTTTAGTAATCATAGTTCATAGCTTTATTTGTAAAATATTTTTACATGTCAAATGTTATTTTAACACCTCAAATGTTTTATTTGGTACAAGTATACCAAGGAAACAAACAAATAAAAACTTAAAAATTGGATTAACTATATGCCAGCGTACAAATCATAATAATATCAATATCATAATGTAATACAAAGCGTAATAATATTGTTGAAAGTATGTCACAGTTAGTTTTCTATCCTATATCCATAAACAAAGCTATGATGTCATGATAAGTGATGTTGTTACCACAAATCATTCCACTCTCTGTACTGGTACTTGTCATTGTTTAACTTTGCTTGCAGAATGTAGCTTCCACCATAACCACCAAAACCCTTGCTGTGTAGGGCCCGGGTCACAGTCTCAGAATGGGAGGGATTAGGCCTTAGGCCTTAGACCACGCTGGCCAAGTGCGGATTGGCAGACTTCACATGCATTCGAGAACATTATGAAGAACTCTCTGGCTTGCAAGTTTCCTCAGAATGTGTCCTTCATCTACAGCAAGTGACATTTAATTTCATAAATCGCACATAACTTAGAAAAATCATTGGTTCGTGCCGCTTTGGTTTGTACCCGGACCGCTCGAGTGAGAGGCAAGTTCGATAGCCGCTGGGCTGTCACAGAATATAGCTTCTACCACAGTCTATTAAGTATGTCTAGTTTTGCTTCGGTTTGCTTTACATACATATTTCAATGCCAAAGTAATTCACAAGAATTACCAGATCATAACGAGATTGGGTCACTTAGATTTCACAGTTTTCGATCCCTATTTTCTCTACATCTTTGACAAATGGTAAACGAGATGGAACCAACGCTAAACGTAAGATCAAAAAGTAGAACAAGCTCTTTCAAAAGCATTCATGGCACGCTTTGACATAACGCTCTTCAAGAAAGGGGAGAAACGGTTTCCATCCCTTTAAGATATATCTTAAGCGTAAAATATGAGACTTCAGAAATGGCTAAGGAATTCTCGCCCTATAGACAGTAGAGCTGGATGTCTAGAATGTTTTAATTTATTGTCACACAATCGGAAGTGTGAAGAAAGTTTTTAGGCGAAGGCCTTGATTGGGCCTGGTACTAACTTAAAGTACCTTAAAGTAACCCTTAAAGTAACCCTAACTAGCACAGAAGTTTTGAAGATATTTTATATCTACCAGTGATCGAATTGCCGATTGAGACCGATGCGACTTTATAACGATAAAGTATACCATTTGATCCACCAATACGCATTGGAGCAGCGTGGTGGAGTATGCTCTAGACCTCCCGCAGCTGCGCCTGTGGGGGAGACTCGTGCCCAGTAGTGGGACGTCTATGGATCGCAGCGATGATACCATTTGATATTACCGACGGAACGCCGTCGGTAATATCTTGAGCCCACAAGCGTTCATAGCACGATGATCCTCTAAACCGAAACTCTTTACTCATTTCCCATTAAACTACTAACTCCGTTTCCTCAAAATTTTCCCGTGCCAATATGCCGCGTAATATCCAAGTTTCCTATTACATGTTTCGACTTCTCAGAATTTATGATTTATTCATGGGAGTTGCGCTTAGAGGGCCTCAGAGACGCGAGTAAGGAACGGGATATGCGTTGCGGAAGATTACCATGTTGCTAATAAAAAATAACTGCGTTTCCCTTGTTAGTGCTTAACTGAAAGAAAAGCTTGCATAGATTTTATGACTTTTCGTAATTTTTTGTGGCACCGGGATCTGTAGAACAGCCCCGGCTCTTTCTGGGGATCGTAAAATGCTACGTAGATAATAAAATCAGTATCGTTATAAAAGCTTCATATAAGATTTTCTATTACGAAATATTTTCTTAATGTTTGTATAAACAAATTGCAGCGCTCTCTGCCTACTTAAAACAATACTTATCTAAAAACAACAGCCGACAAAACATACTTAGATACTAAATCAGTTAAACAGTTTTGGAGGTAAATGGGAAAATTGTTAATGGGGAAATTAGTTAACAGCTTTTATTAGCTTGGTATATAAATATATACCAAGCTAATAAAAGCGAACAAAGCTAATAAAAATATGGTACGGTAAAAACAATTAAATAAATAAATAAATATCTTGGACATTCTCACACACGGCCATCTGACCCCAAAGTAGGCGCGAGCCTGTGTTATGGGTGTCAGAGACTGATATACATACATAGATATTTTTAAATACATACTTAAATAGATAATATAGACATCCAGACACAGAACAAATACAAGTGTTCGTCACACGAATATTTGTCCTGAGTGGGATTCGAACCCACGACCTTTGGCGCAACAGACAGGGTCACTACCGATTGCGCCAACGGGCCTGTCAAACAATATTAATGGATAATAAATAAACCAGTGTTGGGTTTAGCACACTCAACCTCTCTAAACGCATAATATACTGTGCATATCGTGTTGTTTGTAAAAGTCTTTACTGGCGTATTCCAATTTTAGCCGCTCCTTAGAAGCAGTAAGTAATTTTTGCCATGAGAAGCAAATAAATTCACTCACTTTATATCTGTCCCCGCAGATCAACAGCGGAACAACGTCCTTTGTAATCTTATCATTTTATCAAATGACGTTTTCGTAAAAGTAAATTGACTATAAAATAAAGTTAGATGAAACCGCTCATTAGGCTATTATGAGATCTCACAAAGTGCTTCGTAAGAGGTCTTAGCGAAATATGGTGGCAACAATTTTTTACTGCTGAGTTTATGAGTAGGCGTTAAAATGAATTTTATTCCGAGAATGTTGTATTGTTGAGGTTGTATAGCTAATAGTATAGTTATCATAATGATATGGTCCCAAGAATACCAGATTATTATGATACGAATATATGCAGAACTACCCGCACTATGATGCCCATGACTTTTGTGAATTTTGAACTGTAAGAAAATTCGTGGAGCAGAGCGATGTGGAGTATACGCTAGACCAGTTGTAGGACATAGTATCTAATAGAGCTTTTTAGGTTGCTATCAAACGTAATTACCTATTATTATTTCTTTTGCAGTTTTCAAATCGGTTTTCTTTTGACGTGATAACGTCTTATAAATTGATGAATAGCGCATATGAAAAAGTATCCCGTTCCGCTTCCGTTTCCGTTGAGTGTTTTTATGAAATTAATTTTATTAAATTAATTTTACACACGACAATATTGGCGTTTCCATGGTTCCGAAATAGGGAACTGTCAAAATAAGTATATAGACTTGTCTGTTGGCTGTTATCTGTTATCTTTGTATTTTCAATTCTCCTTTTTTTGTATTGTATAAAATAATGATTATGACGTTATCACGTAAATCTATCGTCCGTAAACCGACTTTACAGACAACCATTTTTTACTTTGGGTCATTCCTGATCACCCGAAATAACTGTGTAATATTAAAAATTAAAATGTTGTTTGTTAAAAGTTTATTACGACAATAATGCTTGGCACGCAGGTAGTTTTGTTATTTTTTATGAAATACATTAATATCAATAGTTGTACCCGTGAATATTTTATTCTAACATAAAACATGACGATATATTTTTCCGATGGTTTATCACTTAAACTGACTCGAATTTGTTAAATATTAAAATAGTAGTGGCAAATAAATGTTTAACAATCGTTTTATTGTTCACGTATAAAATACATACTATTAATATAAAATGGGTAATTAATAATGCAAACTTTCCTCAACTTTCTTAATCATAATTTAATAATATAGTATACTAACACGCCTGTATTTCCACGAATTCCATTCATTTACTACTAGCTGCTGCCCGTGGCTTGGCCCGAGTAAAATTTATAGTACAATGAAAAAATATTGAATTTTTAACCCAAGGGAAAACAGTGTTGGAATAAAAAGATATATGTTAATCCAGGGTGTCAGCTACCTCCATACCAAATTTTATCAAAATTGGTTCAGCCGTTTGAACATGAAGAAGTAACAAACATAAAAACACACATTTAATATTAGTGTGATATTTCTCTGCAGATGTAGAAAACACTGAAATAATCTTTTTTAAATTCGACATTTAACTAAAAAATACAAAAATCTTTCTATCTGAATGTAAATATATGAGTACAATATTATGAATTGGATACGACAGTGTGTACCTATAATTTTCTTCGCATTCCTTCAGTCATTTGTGGTTGCCTGTTAAGTACCTACACTTTTATTTGCGGCAAATATTTACTGCCGCAGAATTCAAACCCGCGTTTCGGCAGTCAGGATCACTGACAACCGCGCCACAGGTTCCTCAAAGTTATTATTTATTAACATAATTTATACCCAGTTAACTATGAACTCACTGTGCTCGCAAAACATTCTCAAACACAAACATTAATATCATATTTTAACGAAACTTAATTAACAAAGCCAGCGCGCAAACCACTGAGTATAAAATCACTTACCAATTTACTTCCGCTACATACTATTAATACAAAGTTGTTTTAGGTACCTATTGTATTGTTAACGCAATAATAACAATACATGGTCGACGTAAGCGAGAAACTATTGCAACAGAATACATAACGTAACATCATGTCTGTTATCCCGAAGTCATAGGCACGGGTGTGTAGTACACCAATTTTTCTCACCAGTGGGTAGTTCATACTACCTAGTCATAGAAATTCCTCACTAGTAGGTAGTTCGTACTAGCTAGTCATGGAAATTCCTCACTAGTAGATTGATCATACTACCTAGTTATAGAAATTCCTCAGTAGTGGGTATTTCATACTACCTAGTCATATAAATTCCTCACTAGTTGGTATTTCATACTACCTATTCATAGAAATTCCTCACTAGTAGGTAATTCCTACTAGCTAGTCATGGAAATTCCTCACTAGTAGATTGATTATACTACCTAGTCATAGAAATTCCTCAGTAGTGGGTATTTCATACTACCTAGTCATATAAATCCCTCACTAGTTGGTATTTCATACTACCTAGTCGTAGAAATTCCTCACTAGTGGGTAGTTCGTACTACCTAGTCATAGAAACTCCTCCCTCGTGGTAAGTCCATACTACCTAGTCATAGAAATTCCTCAATAGTGGGTAGTTCGTACAACCTAGTCATAGAAATTCCTCACTTGTGGGTATTTCGTACTACTTAGTCATAAAAATTCCTCAATAGTGGGTAGTTCGTACTACCTAGTCATAGAAATTCCTCAATAGTGGGTAGTTCGTACTACCTAGTCATAGAAATTCCTCACTAGTGGTTAGTCCATACTACCTAGTCATAGAAATTCCTCACTAGTGGTTAGTCCATACTACCTAGTCATACAAATTCCTCACTAGTGGGTAGTTCGTACTACCTAGTCATAGAAAATCCTCACTAGTAGCATGACTCCGCAGTCGTTATTCCAACCAGAGCCTTATAACCATTCGACCTTCCTCTGACCTATCCTCCAAACACCCTTCACAAACATATAAATCTAAAATCAAAAAACAATTAAAAAGTAATCAACCGAATCTCTCCGTCAGTATTTATTTTCCAGTGCCGCAGACAGTCATTGCTCTAATTAACTTTCAGTCCCGAAATGTGAACAGGATCCCCCGGGATCCGAATTAATTAGTTTCAATAAAGCAGCTTCAATAGAAGTTTCAGTGGAACACATTTTCTAAACAATGTCATTAGTTATTCTCAACAGGTTACACCCTAAATATACATGAGAAAAGTTGTGGAGAAACTTATTTATATTAATGTTAATAACTACTTGTATTTTTTATGGATACTGAATAGCGAACGAGCTTGCAGCATCACCCATCCGTTGCTTCCAATGATAACTGTGAAAAACTTTAAAAACCCTCAAAATATGACTATAAATTGTAACCAGATAGCAGATTTCTAATTTGGTCATCAGAACACAACATTATAGTGGAATAAAATATGAATACCAAATGCAATTAACCAAGATAAATATACATACATTTAGTATATTTTATACATATATATATTTATACCACATAGTCACAATGCTTTTTTTCCGGTAAAGAAATCAATTTTGGCTCCAAAACAGAAACGTTCACATCAAAGTTTATAGGGTTCACAATTTATACTCGCGTGTATCGCGCTTAAACTACAAAATTAAGCCGCAAATTTTATTCAACCATTCATGTCGCACACCCCTTACTTTATGTGCTGCTATGCATACATACAGTGCCCGTAGAATGTTTACAATATCCTTACTAATAAATTATAATATATGGAAAAGTGTGATTGACGGTGTGTTCATAAGAAATTAAATGTCACCTGCTAGTGAAAGAAACATTGTGAGTTCTCCATAATTAAGCTAATTAAAAAATTGCTGCTGCAATTGTAGTGTAACACTGAAACATATCATATAAGTATAGTATACATTTATTGTGTACTTTTAAGTGTCCATTACAATTGTTTTTTTTGTATTATATTTGTATATGTTGTAGTGTAATTCTGCAGTAAACGTTATTCTTCTTCAATTAAATCTGAGACTTTTCGACATTTATTAAGCATCTACAATCACATTATAGCGAAATAAAATATTTAATTACCATTTTCATTCATTCCATTATCATTACCACCTAGAAAAACGCTTGTATGGAATATTTTTACCATACGACAATCGACAACATGAATACCTATTAATTGAAACATCTCTATAAATTCAATCACTGTCACTGAGATATTTACTGTCGGTAGTTTAATTGAACGTCCCACTGCTGGGCACGGGTCTCCCCCACAGACGCAGCTGCGGGAGGTCTAGAGCATACTCCACCACGCTGCTCCAATGCGGATTGGTGAAGGTGTTAGTGGCCAACCCAGTGTCGAATGTTCTCAAGTCACCCGAAGGTCTTCGATAAGGCTTAACGTCTGTTTCCAGCATTGAAAACAACCTGGACCGACGGCCTTACGTGCCCTTCGAAGCACGTTACAGTAGCGTCCATTAAATTTTGCCACTAGCGGTCACCCATCCACAAACCGATCGCGCCCGTCGTTACTTAACTCTTTCGATCACATTGAATCGATGCGAGCCATTGGGCTATGGACGCTACATTTCGATATGTACGCAACAATATATCAACTCGAGGTATGTTTACGGCCTGGCTTATGTTTATCTCCATCATCCGAATGGCACGCCGCTGTGGCCGAAGGTGCATCTAAATGCGATAATGGGTAGATTAGATATAGGTGTACAAGCCACTGTCGACACTGTAGGGTGAAGGCAGACTTTAGAATACAGACAGACAGAGAATAGAGACAGTCATTTTGTCGTTAAATAAAAAAAGCCCATAGGAAGACTAGGGCGCAGAAAGACTCTTTAGAAGACCAAAAGACACATGTTTCGTTTACACCAAGTAATTTTATATAGCCTATGTCACCCAGTGACGATGCAGCTTTCTAATGGTGAAAGAATGAATGAAGAATGAATGAATGAATGAAATCGGTCCACTAGTTTTTGTGTGAAAACATTACAAACAAATCCTTCTTTTTCCTCTTTACAATATTAGTATGGATATATTGATCTCAATTATTTAGTTGTTTTTTTTTTTTAAATCTGCTTCTTTTTTATCTATAAAAAATCACTTTTAAAAACAATTTTAATGTATTTCTCGCGTCACGAAAGTTTAGCTCTAAACGAAATCTAAAAGGGATAGATGCCTTTGGGGTATCAGCGCGGGGGACATGCTACGGCTGGTGAACCAATCAGCGCTTAAGACTGATAACTCGCTCGTCACGCGCCAGACGCCATCTTAATTTCGATATAACCAATATAGCCCGCAGAAATAGCTGACGTGGTAAAGATGTGACGTCACCCGCAGGACTTACAATCGATGGGTCAATCTCATTACTGTCATAATGCCTTTTTCTAGTACCATCCATACGCTGCTGCACATTATAACCGAAGGGAAAACATGTTTTCGAAGGCATGTGAAGCCTACAATTGGCCAGAAACCTCTCCGCTAGGAGACAGTAAGTTAACGAAACCGGCGACGTGAAATACAATATGAAACAAAACAATAATACGTATGCTGAACCTCAATTTACATGGTCCGTATTCAATCTGTCCGAATAATAACATAACCAGCTGCCTTACCGTTTAATATTGATAGAATATGAGACAGAAAAATACGCTGAAAACTACAATAATATCTATAACAGATGTACCGGCGAGGGGAGTGTAGGGATGAAAAAATATTATATATAATCCAATCACGCGGTTATTGGTCGCTGGGAGACGTGGCTGCGTCGACCGATGTAACAAGGGACGATATTGTAACGATAATAAGACGATATTAATACAATAGAATAGGATAGAAAAAGTTTATTTTGACAAAATACATATAAATTACAAAAAAAAAAAATACATTGACCTTAAAATAAATTTAAACCTCTATGTAGTTGTACGAATCTATACAGGGTTATTGGTAATTCGACGTATTCCCGTTAGGAGGTGATAGGGGTGACTATTTGTGATAATTTTAACCCCCATATGCATTATGCAAAAGTGAACCATTTTCGAGTTATCAAGCTTTTCAGCTTTTTTCAAAATAAGTCAGAAATGCAACATCAAAAATTTATTTAAAAAAAAGTATCAATTAAAATAAATTTTTTTCTTCTGATTTACAAAAACGATTAAACAATGGTTATTTATCAATATTAAAAATACAATTATCGGTCCAACTTTAAAAATGCGAGACGATTAACGATATTACTTCAATATTTTTTGAGATTTTTGTCCACTAAAATGCCTTAAAAACAAAAAAAACTTATATCAAACTTGGCTTGCAGATTATTTTAAAAACATAACCGTTTTCTTAGCTTTCCAACAAGGCATAATAACTATGAACTTATTTTAAAAAACCGGAGAAAAACCGATCACAAAGCAAGCAGGCGGAAAGTTGTATTCGAACTAAACTTATGGTCTTTCTTTAAAATTTCAAAAAAGTAATTAAAAACAATGCCCAATGTAAATAAAACAAAAAATATAAATATAAAATTAAATTAAGAACCAGTAAAGTTTTAGTAATAATAACAATTAATAATAAGTAACAATTACATTTTGTAATTTAGCCTAATTAAAGTTTTTGCTCGAAGGGACTTCCCCTATTGCGTACGCAAAGTCTCATTATTTTTCTGAGGTGTAAGTTAAGTACCGAAGTAGTCAAATTATTCACATTA
This sequence comes from Carterocephalus palaemon, assembly GCA_944567765.1. Lineage (NCBI taxonomy): Eukaryota > Metazoa > Arthropoda > Insecta > Lepidoptera > Hesperiidae > Carterocephalus > Carterocephalus palaemon. The sequence continues at coordinate 1,351,429 of OX155641.1, forward strand.
TGTGCAATATGTGCAAGAATTTATCAATGAACCAATTTTGCTCGCTTACGAATTTTTTTAACAAATGAAATGCTTGAAGACTTTCCTTTAGCTATAAGGCAAAACATGATATACTAGCAACACGGATGTCCTGCAAATGATTCGGAATAATTTTAACACTTCGGTAGTTAAGTTACACCTCAGAAAAGAATGAGACTGCGTACGCAATAGGGGAAGTCCCTTCGAGCAAAAACTTTAATTAGGCTAAATTACAAAATGTAATTGTTACTTATTATTAATTGTTATTATTACTAAACCTTTACTGGTTCTAAATTTAATTTTATATTTATATTTTTTGTTTTGTTTACATTGGGCATTGTTTTTAATTACTTTTTTGAAATTTTAAAGAAAGACCATAAGTTTAGTTCGAATACAAATTTCCGCCTGCTTGCTTTGTGATCGGTTTTTCTCCGTTTTTTAAAAATAAGTTCATAGTTATTATGCCTTGTTGGAAAGCTAAGAAAACGGTTATGTTTTTAAAATAATCTGCAAGCCAAGTTAGATATAAGTTTTTTTTGTTTTTAAGGCATTTTAGTGGACAAAAATCTCAAAAAATATTGAAGTAATATCGTTAATCGTCTCGCATTTTTAAAGTTGGACCGATAATTGTAGTTTTAATGTTGATAAATAACCATTGTTTAATCGTTTTTATAAATCAGAAGAAAAAAAATTATTTTAATTGTTACTTTTTTTTAAATAAATTTTTGATGTTGCATTTCTGACCTATTTTGAAAAAATCTGAAAAGCTTGATAACTCGAAAATGGTTCACTTTTGTATCATGCATATGGGGGTTAAAATTATCACAAATAGTCACCCCTATCACCTCCTAACGGGAATACGTCGAATTACCAATAACCCTGTATATATATAAAAGAAGAAGCTGACTGACTGACTGACTGACTGACTGACTGACTGACTGACTGACAGACTGATTGACTGACATATCAACGCAGGGCCTAAACTATAAGGGCTAGAAACTTGAAATTTTGCACAGGGGTTCCTTTTATAACGTAGGGGAGCAATAAGAAAGGATTTTTGAAAATTCTCCCTTAGGGGGTATAAAGTTAAAACGGGGGTGTAAAGTTGGTATAAAATTTTGCCGTTTTTGAAGTTAGTGAATGTCTAATTCCACGCGAGCGAAGCTGCGGGCGTCCACTAGTTAGTCAATAAATGCTTTTACGTTAGTTTGCTTCCATCGTACTTTTTTTTTTTAATTTTGTCAGTTTCTGTTTTAAGAAATTGGTGAGTTGAATTAAGCCATTTAAATAATGTTTAGAATTTTAGTATAAACTATTATGATAAAAAAAAGTATGAAAAAAATGAGACAGTTTTGAGCTAAAACAAAACAATTTTGGATATTTGTTTTTGGCCACAAGCTGTCACTGACATCACTCGCGTAAGAAATAGCAAATAGCCTATAGCGGTATTGGAGCTTCCATAAAGTGAAATATTTTTTTAGCATCGGTAGTTTCAAACATTAATCCTGTCTATACTACTATATACTTTACAAAACTAGCATAGATTTATAGTTTATAACAGTAGCTAAACAAATCTTAAAACATAATTAATCAAAGTCGTACGTACCATATCGGTTTAATACCGTTCCTCAGAAAAAGTCCTTCGAAACGAGATCGATAACAACACAAAAGCTAGCACAGCGTATACGTATGGCAGTAAAGTAAGTCGTTCATACACGAAGCAATCCGGGTGTCGATGGTAGTTTACGAAATGAAATCCAGAAATACGAGTACGGAGTAAATATAGAAAAAATGTTGGCCAGGAAAACAGCGGATATACACATTTTTGAAATAGAAATTACACGATGAAATAAAATACAGTGACCTTTTCTGACTAATTTGTCACGCCATCAAGAGTTTCCCATACTCTAATAAAGACAACGTATATAAAAACTAAAACATACTTTTGGAGATAATCGAACAAATTTTTTTTTAAATTAATGCATTGTCATAAGTCCTTGATAAATAACTCTTGAAGTTATCCGTAAATACGACGACTTTACGATACAACTTTACGATACGACTTACTTTAAAATATGTACCATATTATACCATACCTTAGAGTTTTTAATAATTTAAGTTAGTCCAGATTTGAATTATCCCAATGAACGTGATTTTCACCCACTTTAAAACGTCGAACTAATTTGAAACTTTGCACAGTTATCGAGGACCTATGACAATGCAATAATTAAAAACCGTATAACAAAACAATTTAGTTAGGCTAGCTACAAAAGCATGTCTTAGTTTTTTTAAACGTTGTCTTAATTAGAGTATGCAATGTACATGTATGTATACTAATCTTGTAATAGATTCATTACTTACTTTACATATACCTCTTCTATTTGAACTTCAATGGGTAGAGTTTTTACGGATATTTCCTTGAGAAGGACAGGAACCATAAACAAAATTTTCGTTATATCAAATCCACGCAAGCGAAGCTGCGGATCAACTAGTAAATAAATAACTGGGATACCACAACAGTATTAAGAGCTGCCGCCTCCAATACTCAATAATTTGCTAAGAATTATTGGTGAACATCTAATCGCTCTTTTCCTAGCCACACGGACAACTTCTCACCTGCCCGTGAACCCGCAGTGCAAGGACGGCGAAGATGGGATATGCTTCGATATACATCGATGTGCTTCGATGTGCTTCGATGTACTTCGGCCGAACAAGTTATTCGCGCGTCAATCGCTATAACATATTGGGAAAGTCAGCTTTCTCACTCGACGCGACCCAGATTGTGTTTTGTTTGGAATTGGATGGAGGACTTTGAATGGCTGTGAAAGAACTTTTTGAATTTCCAATAAAAATACATCGATTGTTGGTGTTCAGTTGTCAAGTCTATGCATGGAGAGTTCGCAAATTGGCTGTGAGTTTAAATAGGTACATTGTTGGGTACAAAGGTAGGTAGGTATAGTATAGTATGAAGAGACAGACAGAGAGAATGTCAGATCTGCTTAATTTTACTACTTTTTATATCGTGTATAATTCGTGTTACTAACAAAATTCATAAACTCAAATTTAAAACATGTCAAACATTAAATATACCCACGGAGTGCCAATTCTGCAATACACTAACGATCTCGCGTTGCCATGACAACATATTATAACTGGAATATCTTTGTTATCTCGTCGCGTGTTCAGCCGGGCTCCCGGCTCGTTCCCAGCCAGCAAATACACGTGAGCTAAGCCTATTCAGATTAACTTGCTTATAGTGAGAATGTAGAGTGCGAGCGAGAATGTATTCTGCGAGATACGGGTACTCGGAAATACGAGAACAAAAACGGTTCTAAGTAACTCCGTTGGTCTCACTCACTGCTCATTTCTATAATCTAGCCATATATCGATAAAATTCGCTTTATGTTTATTAAATTATTAAAAAGTTAAGTAATATAGTATATATATATATATATATATATATATATACTAGTGGACGCCCGCAGCTTCGCTCGCGTGGAATTAGATATAACAATAGTTAGACACCTAGCGATAAAAGTATCTATTTTCATTTATGAAAAGTGCATTTGAAATAAATTATCAATTTTTATTGTAGTTATGGTAAATTATTTTGGCTATATTGGCTTACACTTAAGATATAGATGTTGTATACTGTGCGGGCCTTTTGAAAGACTATTTAAGATAAACATTTCCATCATACATTACATGTGTAACTAGCTGTTTTGGCAGCGCACGCCAGAATAGCTCGCAGGTGGTAAATAGTTATTGCATAGGACGAACTTTATAAAGATTTTAATATATTCAAAATTATTTAGAAAACATTTATCTTCGCACGTAAAGTTTTGTAGTAGGTAAAACTGCTATAGCTGAGAATAACGGAGCAAAGCTCGTCCAATTTCAACCTCAGTTGGTACTAGATAGTATATACATTTCGTTACGAGCATCGCCGTAGAGGTCTGAGCGTCGACACACCGCGGCTTGCCTACACGTGTCGTGCGGTTAGCGCCGCCCGGACGCGTATTTACTAAATCGGGTTATAAAAATAAAATAATAAAAACAAGTTTTGAAGATACATCGCTGCGACCCCTAGACGTCCCACTGCTGGGCACGGGTCTCCCCCACAGACACAGCTGCGGGAGGTCTAGAGCATACTCCCGCTGCTCCAATGCGGATTGGTGGAGGGGTTAGTGGCCAACCCAGTGTCGAATGTTCTCAAGCTACCCGAAGGTCTTCGACAAGGCTTAAAGACTGTTTCCGCATTGAAAACAACTGGGACCGACGGCTTTACGTGCCCTCCAAAGCTAGCGGTCACCCATCCACAAACCGACCGCGCCCGTTGTCGCTTAACTCTTTCGATCACATTTAATCGACGCGAGCCATTGGGCTATGGACGCTACGCTATTAAGATACATAGTTTATAATATACACAAATTCAGTAGTTTTTTTCAGCTAGCATATAGAAATCACACAAAACTGACTTTGTATTATAAATTAACATTTTTTTTAAATAGGTAATGAAAAACAGTTTACCATTGGCTCAATCATAATAGACCCATTTTACTTAAATGTATTTACTTTATTACTATATTTACATCTTCAGAAGTAAGAAAACATCTTTGTACTCCGCTGTACAATTTATTCAGTTTTCTCCTCTCGTTCTTCTCAAGTGGAAAGAGTGGAAACGGATATTTAAGAAACCCAGTATGATTTAAAAATACTGATTATTCACTATTTTTGGCTAAACGTTATGACCTTATAACGCAGCGGCTATCGAACAGCTCAGTTGCTATCGAACTCGCCTCTCATTCGAGCGGTCCGGGTTCAAGTCCAAGCCGTTGCGGTTTTTTAAGTTATGTACGACTTAATAAATTAAAAGTCACCATCTGTAACGCTGAAGGAAAAATCGCGGGGAAACCTGCATGTCTGAGAGCCATAATTTTCTCGAAGCATGTGAAGTCTGCTTATCCACACTTAGCCAGCGTAGTAATGGTAATGCCTAACTCCTCCATTACGAGATGAGACCCGTGCCCAATAGTAGGAAAAAAGAGCCATGGTGAATCTGCTTGAATTCGTTTTTGTATTTACGCTGCCGTAAGAGAAAAGCCGGCTCACGCCACTTCATCTTGTAGCAGCTCTTGAAAATAGCTAATGAAAAGAATAAATAACGTTATCTCAGTAAGATGATGATGTAAAAGGATAAGTAATTTTGTTAGAAAACGGGAAGCGAGTTTTTTAAGCAGCGTACTAAACTGCTGTGCAGCTTATGAACGTAATTTAATGTTAATTTTAATTTCTAAAGCAATGAGTCTAGTTGAAATTCACTCCTGAAGAAGTGAAGATGGTCGTCGTAATCAATCGAAACTAGTCGGGCTATTTCCGACTTAAATCACACGTAAGCCGGTAATTTCAACTATGAATATAGACTCTCAAGAATCATTCAGTAATATAATGAATGAGAAAAATTTGTTATAAATTATACATGAGGATCTCTTTAGTATATTACTAGTGGATGCCCGCAGCTTCGCTCGCGCAGAATTAGACCCATCTGCCCGCGTTCGGGTTGCCCACTTGACTTCAAAAACGGCAAAGTTTCATACTAACTTTGCACCCCCGTTTTACCCCCTTAGTGGATGAATTTTCAAAAATCCTTTCTTAGTGCTCCCCTAAGTTATAAAAGGAACCCATGTTCAAAATTTCAAGTTTCTAACCCTTATAGTTTAGGCCCTGCGTTGATATGTCAGTCAGTCAGTCAGTCAGTCAGTCAGTCACCTTCTCCTTTTATATATTTAGATAGATTTCCCATAACCTTTACGATCCTACGCAACAAGAGGCGGTTGAACAATCTGTCAGCGGCATGACGTAGGTAAATGGATCGCGTCGACAGGAACTGATGGTGAGTCACGGAACGTAGGATAACGGTGGAAAAGCTATGGAACGAGCCACCATAGTAATAACCTCTACGCCACAGTTATATAAACTACAGTAGAGGCATAGTATAAAGAGTCTTCGCTTAGTCTTTATACTATGGTAGAGGTTATAAAATCCCTTGATGAATGCACTTGATGTACTTACTATTATAGTTGTAATTAGCATGTAAGTAATATAACACACTATATATTGTAAGCCAAGTTAGTGCTTCCTGTGCTTTATTGTAATGTTTTTTATGAATAAATTATTATCTTATCTACTATGCGTGTGTAGAAGAAGAAATATTAGTGAGTAGAGACATTAATCTAGAAGCATAGATTATCTTAGTTATCTATGTTTATCTAAAAAAAATTGACTTTCGTTAAGCGTGTTATAAAGAAAAAAAAAATCAATTCATTTTATGAACCTTTATATGCATAATATATTTCATTCCATTTCATTTAATCTTTTGTAATGTAATTGAATATTAAATAACAAGGGCATATTTTTATGGAACTAAATAAGTTTTATTAAGTGCTCTACCAATCACCTCCACCAATCCGCATTGGAGCAGCGTGGTGGAGTATGCTCTAGACCTCCCGCAGCAGTGTCTGCGGTGGAGACCCGTGCCCAGCAGTGGGACGTCTATGGGTCGCAGCGAAGTGCTCTACCAGGACAGTACCTACCATCACAACTTCTTAAATCTTACGAACATATAAAAAAATTTCCTTGCTTTTCTTTTTTATTCTGTATTCACGAGTGACGTGAGAAAGGTAGATTATTAATGATCACTGTTAAGAACTCACCGGTACCCAAATCTGTCAGATAGAAAATGGTACCAATCGGTACCCAACTTAGAAACCCGTTTCAGAAGATTTGACTTGTAAGGATTATTAATGTGATGGATGGCATATCTTAGGTACTCCTGTTACTTTGGTCGACTTTATAACTAGCTAACCATTAGCTGAGTAGTTAAATAAATTTAATAAGTCTCTTACGGACGTTGGACAAGGAAAATAAAAAAACCGGCCAAGTACGAGTCGCGCTCGAAGGGTTCCGTACCATCTATACTAATATCATAAACACACTAGGAAACATTTGTTCGGTAGCAGAACAATCGGGCAACAGTTAGTGGAAACAGTCGTTAAGCTTTGCCGAAGACCTTCGGGTAGCTTGAGATTTGATACTGGCAGGCCACAAACCCCTCCACCAATCTACATTAGAACAGTCTGGTGGAATATGCTCTAGACCTCTGTGCCCAGCAGTGGGACGGCTATGGGTTGCAGCAGTAGTGTGATAGGAGGATCGCTGCGACCCGTAGACGTCCCACTGCTGGGCACAGGTCTCCCCCACAGACGCAGCTGCGGGAGGTCTAGAGTACCACGTACTCCACCACGCTGCTCCAATGCGGATTGGTGGAGGGGTTAGTGGCCAACCCAGTATCGAATGTTCTCAAGCCATCCGAAGGTCTTCGACAAGGCTTAACGCCTATTTCCAACATTGAAAACAACCGGGACCGACGGCTTTACGTGCCCGAAGCACGGTAGCGTCCATGAAATTTTGCCACTAGCGGTCACCCATCCACAAACCGACCGCGCCCGTCGTTGCTTAACTCTTTCTATCAAATTGAATCGACCCGAGCCATTGGGCTATGGACGCTACAATATCGATAGGAGGATAGATCCCTTAAAATGAAACTGTAACTAATCCCTCTGATTAACGTCGATTGGTTTAATAAGTTGAGTAACATCAATTCCCATTCCGGACCAGTCGTGCATGTAATGCGGCCTCAACTCTCACCTAACTGGAATAATGAGGGGTGCTTTATTGAAAGTGATTCCTGTCCTAATGGCACGTGCCGGAATAAGATCGGTTATTCTGGAATAAGATCGGTTATTCCGCAATAAGATCGGTTATTCCGCTGAGCTCGTCGGTTCAGTGGGATTGTCTGGTGGTGGCTGGGTAGGATGTAATTACGTAGCGTTGAAACACTTGCTTCTTGTCGGAACAAGATTGATTTGAAGGATAATAAATTGAGTGGGTAGCTTATTCAGTAATTTAGTTACCTTCTTTTCACTCATATTTTTATGAAATTAAGTATTATTTTGTATTCGTGGACGCAGGTATTCTGGATTCTGAATTACATGTTCACTTTAATATGTAAGATCTAGTTGGTCTGTTAAAGAAACATTAAGTATCGAGTAAAAAAATACTTATTCAAGTTACACTGAGTAGAGACATAAATGGTAATACCGAAAGCATTAAACGAAGAGATTATTAAAATACCAAGATTCTATACAGGAATTTGAACCTTTAATGCCTCTCGATCGTAAGCCCTGCTGTTAACAGAGAGGATATTAAGTTAAATATTTTTGGGAATTACTGATTTGAAATTCCTAGCAGCTCAAAGTTTGGATTTGAGCCTGGTGTATGGCATTAGGTTCAACACCTTATAAAATTTGGGACTTAAACAGTAAACATTACTGGTGAAAAGTGGATATACTCCACGCTGCATCCCATAGACGTCCCACTGCTGGGCCTGGGTCTCCCCCACAGATACAGCTGCAGTCTAGAGCATACTCTACCACGCTGCTCCAATGCGGATTAGTAGAGTGGTTAGTGGTCAACCCAGTATCGAATGTTCTCAAGCCACCCGAATGTCTTCGACAAGGCTTAACGACTGTTTCCACCATTGAAAACAATCGGTATTGACGGCCTTAAGTGCCTTGAAGTACTGTAGCGTCCATGAAATTTTGCCACTAGCGGTGCCCCATCCACAAACCGACTGCGCCCGTCGTTGCTTAACTCTTTTGATCACATTGAATCGACGCGAGCCATTGGGCTATCATCAAAACCCTTTCTTTGTCCCACTGTTGGGCACGGGTCTCCATTCAGAACGGGAGGGATTAGGCCTTGATCCACCACGCTGGCCAAGTGCGGATTGGCAGACTTCACGTGCCTTCGAGAACATTATGATGAACTCTCAGGCATGCAGGTTTCCTCACGATGTGTCCTTCACCTTTACAGCAAGTGACATTTATTTTTTTAAATCGCATATAACTTAGAAAAGTCATTGGTGCGTGCCGTTTAGGTTTAAACCCGGACCGCTCGAGTGAGAGGCGAGTTCAATAGCCACTGGGCTGTCATCGCCATTGGGCTATGGACGCTACATATACTCCACACCGCTGCCTAACCTTTCGGGAAAATACAGGAGTGATGTTTTGCTACGAGTATGTTTGTTTAATACCCTCAGGAATGATCGAACTGCTCGCTTAATGATTGCGCCAATTAAGGGAATTAGCAGCAACTAACTTGGTATTGCTCTTGAGACTGATGTTTTGAGTGTTATGAACAGTAAATTCTTAAGGCGATGTAAGTCTCTTAAATAAGGTAATGGGCGGAGTTAAGGGCAATGGAGCTCTCCCTCCAGAAGGACGTAGGCGTAATTTGAACGTACAACATAGTACGTAAAGTTTTATGGTAATTAGTTTTAAAATATGAGAGATTAAACTGTTGAGATGCATTTGTAAGACCTTATTTTGCGTTTTTTTTTCGCGAGTAAACATAATACAAACGTGTGTATTTGAAATAATGAAATTCTCTGAAATATGATGGAAGCTTGCTGAATATTTTTTTCAACACTGTAAGGTGTGTGCTTTCGGATGGAGGCAAATAAAAATCTTGTTGGAGCACGCAACAGTAGTTTTATTAACTTGGAAGCAGGCACGTTACAAATATAAAATAGAAAAATGAGTATATTGCGTCATATCGCTTCCGCGATCGAAGGTGAACGGAAGTTACATAGACAAAATATATTATAATGTCAGTCAAGTTGACAGAACGTGGTCTGTAGAATATCTACGATCGTACATAATGTTGCCATATTAGTCTAGTCAACAAGTGCCTTTTAGGTCAAAATTTTTGCGCCTTCTCCGAAAATTATGATTGAGGTGTCATTCGATTCGGAATGGCATGTAGATAGTTTTTGAGAAAATGCGAAGCCCGCTCGCAAAAATTGCAATAGTTATAAACAATAAAGTGAAATAAAAAAGGGGGTTTGGTATTTCTTTAATATCTCAAAAACTATTTGAGAAAATTTAAATTTGAAAAAAGATTCAAAAAGAGGAAGAAATTTTCTAAAAAAAGTCTCGACTCCCGAAATTGTCGGACTAATGTTTATAATTTTACCAGAGGGTTGAAAATACGCTCGAAAACGGGTACTCCGGCTTGCGTACTCCACGGCCCCATCGGACCTTTAATGAATAAATATAATTTAAACTTATTAAATATGAAAATTAAAAAATGAAAAAATTCAGGCGCCTGTAGGATAGATCAATGAACAATAATCCGTAATCAAAAAATTTTTATCGCGATTTTTCAAAAAGTTATCCATTAATTAATTAACAATTTTTTGTAGCATGAACATTAACATTGCAAGTGCGATAATTGTTAAACTATTAATCTGAGATTTTTTTCCTTTCGTGGAGCTATTTTTCAAAGGTCTTAGAATAGATTCCCGTTGGAAAAATTCAAAAATTGTTAATTTTCGTTTTGTTATTAACAATTTACTGGGGGAAAAAATTATAAAGCTTAATTAAACATTGAAAAAAATTCTTTTTTTGTAATATTATTATTGGTCCATTTTCTTATGATCAGAGGCTACTTAAAAATGATTTTTAATAATTTTTATCTCCTATTGTTTAAAAAATTGTTATAAACAAATGCGTTGTTTATGAGATAATTAAAAAAAATTTTTTGATATCATAATCTTTGATGATAATTATGATTTTTTAAAAAAAAATCGTTTCTCTAAAAAAATTTTCTATTGCTTAAAAACGCATTTGTTGAATAACAATTTTTTTTACCACTTATTATGAAAATTAAGGAACCATTTTTTTTTAAAATCATTGTTTATCTTGATCTTTGATAGTAAAAAAGAAAAATCGATTATTATTTAAATTTTCATTGTTTTTTTAATACACAATTTGTTATTAACGAATTAATTATTTCTTTGTATTTTTTTTCTTTTTCTACTTAAAAAAACAAAAACAACCATGTATTCGTTTTTGAAAAAATAAATATTTATATTTTTTTTGAACGAAATTCAAATAAATTTTTTTTTTTCCAAAAAAGAATACATGGTTGTTTTTGTTTTTTTAAGTAGAAAAAGAAAAAAAATACAAAGAAATAATTAATTTGTTAATAACAAATTGTGTATTAAATAAACAATGAAAATTTAAATAATAATCGATTTTTCTTTTTTACTATCAAAGATCAAGATAAACAATGATTTAAAAAAAAAAAATGGTTCCTTAATTTTCATAATAAGTGGTAAAAAAAATTGTTATTCAACAAATGCGTTTTTAAGCAATAAAAAATTTTTTTAGAGAAACGATTTTTTTTTGAAAAATCATAGTTACCATCAAAGATTATGATATCAAAAAAAATTTTTTAATTATCTCATAAGCAACGCATTTGTTTATAACAATTTTTTAAACAATAGGAGATAAAAAATATTAAAAATCATTTTTAAGTAGCTTCTGATCATAAGAAAATGGACCAATAATAATATTACAAAACAAGAATTTTTTTCAATGTTTAATTAAGCTTTATAATTTTTTCCCTCAGTAAATTGTTAATAACAAAACGAAAATTAACAATTTTTGAATTTTTCCAACGGGAATCTATTCTAAGACCTTTGAAAAATAGCTCCACGAAAGGAAAAAAATCTCAGATTAATAGTTTAACAATTATCGCACTTGCAATGTTAATATTCATGCTACAAAAAATTGTTAATTAATAAATGGATAACTTTTTGAAAAATCGCGATAAAAATTTTTTGATTACGGATTATTGTTCATTGATCTATCCTACAGGCGCCTGAATTTTTTCAATTTTTAATTTTCATATTTAATACGTTTAAATTATATTTATTCATTAAAGGTCCGATGGGGCCGTGGCGTACGCAAGCCGGAGTACCCGTTTTCGAGCGTATTTTCAACCCTCTGGGAAAATTATAAACATTAGTCCGACAATTTCGGGAGTCAAGACTTTTTTTAGGAAATTTCTTCCTCTTTTTGAATCTTTTGTCAAATTTAAATTTTCTCAAATAGTTTTTGAGATATCAATGAAATACCAAACCCCCTTTTTTTATTTCACTTAATTGTTTATAACTATTGCAATTTTTGCGAGCGGGCTTCGAATTTTCTCAAAAACTATCTACATGCCATTCCGAATCGAATGACACCTCAATCATAATTTTCGGAGAAGGCGCAAAAATTTTGACCTAAAAGGCACTTGTTGACTAGACTATATAGCCAAGAAATATGAACCTTAATATGCTAGATTTGGCTACATACATGGCCTTAAGTAGGGTTCAGCTTGGATATCTAACCTAGGTAACTACTACCAATCTGTTACCATTGTAAAGCCAAGCTAGATAATAAACTGAAACATTAAATCAACGACGACCAATAAGATTCAAATGGCAACAATTCTCAGAAGGGTCACGGGTGCTATTAAGGTTTACCATATACGTCATTACAAGTTCGCTGCGACCCATAGACATCCCACTGTTGGGCACGGGTCTCCCCCACAGACACAGCTGCAGTCTAGAGCATACTCCACCACGCTGCTCCAATGCGGATTGGTCGAGGGATTAGTGGCCAACCCAGTGTCGAATGTTATCAAGCCACCCGAAGGTCTTCGACAAGGCTTAACGACTGATTCCACCATTGAAAACAGCCGGGACCGACGGCTTTACGTGCCCTCCGAAGCACGGTAGCGTCCATGAAATTTTGCCACTAGCGGTTGCTTAACACTTTCGATCGACCTTGAATCGACGTGAGCCATTACAAGTTACAACCCTATAAAGCAATATATCTCTCGCTCGTAGATGTTGACAGCGCAAGTGACTATGTCGAGTCCATTCATCACTCAGAGCGTGTAAACCAACCATCCAATTTGTCATTCAGATTCATGTAACACTCAAAGAGATTTAAACACATTTTCAACTAGTGGACGCCCGCAGCTTCGCGCGCGTGGAATTAGACCCAGTAACGACGTTTGCCCGCGTTCGGGTTGCCCACTTGACTTCAAAAACGGCAAAGTTTCATACTAAATTTGCACCACAGTTTTACCCCCTTAGGGGATGAATTTTCAAAAATCCTTTCTTAGTGCTCCCCTACGCTATAAAAGGAACCCCTGTGAAAAATTTCAAGTTTCTAACTCTTATAGTTTAGGCCCTGCGTTGATATGTCAGTCAGTCAGTCAGTCAGTCAGCTTCTCCTTTTATATATAGACTAGCTGACCCGGCAAACGTTGTTCTGCCATATGAAATGTCTAAGTGATGCGACACTTCATATAAATGACTTCACGTCAATGAACGACGGTTAAAATATTAGGATATTGTACATACAAAAATACAAATATTGCGTTTAAAAATAATGTTTATGGGTAGGAGGGTGAAAAATACTTTACGACCTATTCTCAGACCTACCCTATATGCACACAAAATTTCATGCGAATTGGTCAAGCCGTTTCGGAGGGGTTTAACCACAAACACCGCGACACGAGAATTTTATATATTAGGTAAAAAAAACTGTAAATTACCAAAATTTTTCCAACCTTTAGTACCTACTGATATTGCTTACAAAAATAAAATATATGCGTCGCCCAAAATATCTGGACGTTTCAGGGCAAATGCGAACCGGGACCGCCTTAAAATACTCATTTCATTTTTATTCATCTTGCAAGTTTTACACGAATTCAAAAGCCTAGAAAATCCACCTCGTTAATGGAACAGACATACGACGCTGCTTTGCAAGCTAATTAAAGAAATATAAAACGAAATCCAGTTCTGTTCCACTTCATCGGATATTCTAATTAGCTACGCCGGGAAATTTCGTGATATAATTGCATTACAGGACGCTGTAGGTGTGCTAGGCAAAGTAAAAGTAGGCTGTAGGCAAAGTTTCATACCAACATGAAACTTTGCCGTTTTTGAAGTCAAGTGGGCAAATTGGTCAATTTGGTTCCGATGACAATGCATGAAAATAAAAAAAAAGATTTAAAAAGCTTTTTAAAAAAAAAAAAATTTAACGGTATAATGGATCCAAGATAGCAAACGAGCTTGCAGCACCACCCATCAGCTGCCTTGACATGTGACTGACTTTGAACAAGACTCAATTAGGGACTGGGATGGTTTGTCCAGTTAGCTGAGAGAGTTACGGTTTAAGTTATTTTATTATTCCAAAAGATTAATTAGAACATTAGTTGGTCAGCAAACAGCCACAGGCCCCGCGCCAATTCATCCACAAATATATCCGACCAGTGTTCAGCCATTAACGCGACAAACAATTTTCCTGTAATTTATTGGAAACACACGTTTGACGGGACGGAAAACTAGCGCAGTTTATCTTAACGGCAAACAAGGGATGGGAAGTGTTGACAATACAGGGAGCGTGTCGGGAAGGGGTGCCGTGCCAGCTGTGTATCAGCTTGTAAAGCCCGTTGGCGCAATCGGTAGTAACCCTGTCTGTTGCGCCAGGGGTCGTGGGTTCGAATTTCACTCAGAACAATTCGTGTGACGAACACTTGTGTTTGTTCTGTGTTAATATAATCTATTTAAGTGTGTATTTAGAAATATCTATGTATGTATATCAGTCTCTGACATCCATAGTCCAATGGCTCGCGTTGATCGTATGTGATGGAGATGGACGCCCGCAGCTTCGCTCGCGTGGAATCAGGCATAACAATAGTTTAGTTTACACCTAGTAAGTAATATTATATAGCTTATGTTACTCAGTGAAGATGCAAATTTCTAATGGTGAAAGAATTTTTTAAATCGGTTCAGTAGTTTTTGTGTGACAACATTACAAACAAATGTTTCCTCTTTATAATATTATTAGTATATTAGTATAGATTATCAATTCAATGCAATGTTGACTCTGCATCTTAAGTTGCTATAGTAAACATTTGGTAAAAACTTTGTGAAAACAAAGTTGATTGAAACAATTCTCATAAAACTGTTTTATCTGTCTGGCTTTAGTTAATTAAATACCATAAAATGCTTTATTCATGGCTCGGAGTGCCTAGGATTAAAAGGGCTTAACTTGATAAAACAGAATGATTAGTCTCACACCAAAACCACTTGTCTTACAAAGGGCGATAAGGGTAAAGTTTCGACAGTAAATTCCTAATTTCGTTAGAGATATGGACTATTAGGAGTAGGGTTCATAAGTGACAGTTAGCCCTTTTAGTAAGTCTTAGTAATAGTACTGAGTCCCATTCTAATTAGGTGATATGTGTTTAAACTAAACTAAAATTATAGAAAAATGTATGTTTTAAGTGTAAATAAGATGCTGATATCGTTAACAAGCTACAATCCATAGACGTCCCACAGAGAGTTTATGTTTAACTCGGATTAGCTCACCCTTTCTAGGGTTCCGTACGAAAAGGGTAAAACGGAACACTATTACTAAGGCTCCGATGTGCGTCTGTGAGTCTGTCACCAGGATATATCTCATGAACATGAATGTGATAGATAGACAGTTGAAATTTCCACAGATGATGTATTTCAGTTGCCACTATAACAACAATATTATCAGGAAAAATAAAAATTTAAGGGGGGCTCCCATACAACATACAGCCGCTGTAACAAGAAATATTAAAAAACAGAAAAAAATAAAAATTTTATTCGGTTTCCACCAACAGACATGATTTTTATGTCGTTTTTATAGATAATGGTATGGAACCCTTTTTTGCGCGAGTCCAAATCGCACTTGGTTTTATTAGTCGTACCTTATTATATCGTTTATATTTTTAATGTGTAGAAAGAATTAGATATAATTGGCTCCAATATAATAATATATGTACTACAAAAAAAAACATGTTGTACTTTAAGATTTGATCGCTATCTCTTACCCACTGGCGGTCAGAACTATAACAATACCTAAGAATATGTTTCGAGCATTTGTTATTTGTCTACGAGCAAAGACCTTCCAACTTTGAAATAATAGGTTTCTTTAAACGTTAGCTTTTGTCAAATTGTTTAATATTGACAGGGTTTAAGTCTTTTACAAACAAATTCTCATGAAAGTATTATCCATCCCTCCAATTATTATATTGTTATATCCAATTTAATCCAAGTGATTAGCCCCGATCCAAGGCTATAGATACCAGTAATAAACGGATCTCTATTAGCTTATATAAACAATCAGCGCGCAATTAGCGAGCAATCAGCAAGCAATTAGCGAGCAATTAGCGAGCAATCAGCGAGCAATCAGCGATTCTCGCGCAGACAACGCAAATTTTATCGAAAAATGTCATACACATTTTAACGGATTTCACGTACACATATTACATAATGGGAGGAACACTGTCACTTAAAATGAGAGCCGAAGTGCACCTTACAAACGCAAGTACCTTTCTAGTACTTACTTATAAATTCCATGACTATTTCTTCAGAACTGTCAAAGGAGCTAAATTTCACACAAAAGATTCACACGTAAAGTTGACGGTACGAAAGTTTAGCCGGGAAACGAACGAAATTCGGAGGGAAAAGCTATGCATGGGGTATCGATACGAGAGACATAATACTAAACTTGAGAGGTGTCAAGGGACACCCGGATGGAACGAAGTTATTGGATATATAAGTTATTATAAGTTATTGTTATTTTTATTATTTATTATTTACAAAAAACCTCTATACACTCAACAAAAATAATCGTCGCGACACCACACTGTTCAATGCGAAATACAAAGACGAAACGAAAATCACGACAAACATCTTCGGTCGAGTGAAAACAACAGATTAAATATTCCACGACACAAAAGCGGTTTTTTCACGTATTCCTTTACAGTTCAGGCTACATTACTCTGGAACTCCCTTCCAGCCCACATACGCAATGAAGAGTGTCGACTTACATTCAGAAGATTAGTCAGAGAACATTACCTGAATATCACTATGTAATCACCTTTCTATGTAAATTTTTATGTATGTATGTATTTATATTATATATTTATGTATTCTATGTAAAGTTACATGATTTATATGTTTCTATATAAATATATCTAATATACAAGGTGTCCCAAAATTCAACGATAATCCTGAACCAGAGGATGGACCTGCTAATGACTACTCCAGGAAAAAAAAGAAAAAAAATTTATCTCGATTTTTTTTCAAGTTACTTAATAAAAATGGAAATTATTAGAAAATTGACACCCCTCATGATATTTTTAACTACCATGACCACAATTTTTGAGATATTTCTGATTTTCTTTTTGTATCCGTGACCTAAGTAGTACTGCTATCTAACACAAATCTTAAAATTCCTATAATGTCTGTAGTTTTCACACAATAAACAATTAAAATCATTGTTTTCCCTAAAAATTTTGATCAAATTTACTTTCAGTCCACTTTCACTCATTGTGGTGTAAAAAAAAAATATGGACACTACTATGGCAAGTTTTTTTAAAAGTTGACGCAACTAATCAAGATTCCAAAATGGTATAATACTCTTGGAAAACTAGTCACAAAAAATGAGTATAATATTTCTAAACAAGAACCATATTTCAAAAATTGTTCTTGTCGATTAGTAATAACTTTTACTATGTGCCCAAAATAGGTTTTTTGGTGGTGAAAAATCTTTGAGTAGATCCTGTCTTTGAGACAACCCCAATCGAAGAAGTCTTGGGGGTTTAGATCGGGTGAAAGGGGTGGTCATAAGATAGGACCAAGTCGCCCGATCCAACGCCCTGGATACCTACTCTTGGTTTATGTAGTCTCGCACAGGACGGGCATAGTGAGCTGGGCGACCATCATTTTAAAACCACATGTTTTTTAAATCACTTAAAGGCACGTCTTCTAATAAGTATGGCAAGTTATTTTGTAAAAAGTTCAAATAATTATTTCCATCTAAGTTTCCTTGTAACTCAAAGGGCCCAGTTAAAGTTAAACAGTCCAAAATAATGCAAAGTCAGTTCAATTTGCAGATTACTTGATTCACACGTCAATTGAATACTTAACGATGTACAGTAAAGAAAGAAGCAGAGCGTACTGACTGCTGAGAATAGCAACTTCTCTACCTGCCCTATTGTTATTTAATAACGACATCAACATCTACCTCTGACTAACATGTAATCTCTCTCTATCTATCTCTCTCTTCTAAATTTGTTTGACTACGCACATGTCCCATTTAAATCCAAGAAATTTACAACAAAAATCATATTTTGGGCACATAGTAAAAGTTATTACTAATCGACAAGAACAATTTTTGAAATATGGTTCTTGTTTAGAAATATTACACTTTTTTTTTGTGACTAGTTTTCCAAGAGTTTTATACCATTTTGGAATCTTGATTAGTTGCGTCAACTTTTAAAAAAACTTGCCATAGTAGTGTCCATACTTTTTTTTTACACCACAATGAGTGAAAGTGGACTGAAAGTAAATTTGATCAAAATTTTTAGGGAAAACAATGATTTTAATTGTTTATTGTGTGAAAACTACAGACATTATAGGAATTTTAAGATTTGTGGTAGATAGCAGTACTACTTAGGTCACAGATACAAAAAAGAAATCAGAAATATCTCAAAAATTGTGGTCATGGTAGTTAAAAATATCATGAGGGGTGTCAATTTTCTAAGAATTTCCATTTTTATTAAGTAACTTGAAAAAAAATCGAGATAATTTTTTTTTCTTTTTTTTCCTGGAGTAGTCATTAGCAGCTCCATCCTCTGGTTCAGGATTATCGTTGAATTTTGGGACACCTTGTATATGTATTAGTATGTATTAGTCTAAATTTACATATATATTTATAAATATATATATTATTTATACTCACCTATATGTATATTCACACCTACCACACCTTTCCACACCGCCCAGGGTTAGCTGGTGGAGAATGCCATCAGGCATTAAGCTCGCCCTTTGTGTATTTTTTTACTTTGTAAGTGTAGTGCCCCGTGTCACCCTTGTCATAAAGGGTACGTTAATTGGCTCGTTACCACACCAGTGCGCCAGCAAACGTCCGTTCTCGCCCGTGGCTAATACGTGACTGTTTACGTCACTCCCGTGTGCTCGAGACAACGTCATGTTTAACAGATTATATAGATCGCATACACTACATCCCTTCCTTATTATAATTTTATTAATCGAGAACATTAAGATAGCAAACGACCCCGCAGCACCACCCATTCATTTGTTAATTTAATTTTTTTTTTTTTTTCAAAGTTCTCAAACATTGCAATTGGAGAATTAAATATTTCAATCTTACTTACATATGAAATGCATACTTCTATGTATTTTCTTTCTTATATGAGTTACCTTCTGGTACTGTATACGTAACCATAATTATTTGTCTAATTAACACCAAATGTACGCTTTCAAACGTAAGATTTAGAAAAATAAGCAAAATTTGTTTCGTGTACAACTGACGTTGGGCTTATACAGGCTGATAGCGTGTACGCAAATTGTCTCGCTTATCTTTTTCGCTCTAACATATGAGTATCTATGTTATTTTTCTTTCGCATTGCCAATCTATTAAGTATTATACCAGTTGATCAGATCGTTAGTAACAGTCCAGCCAGCAACCGCGCCGCGTTTGGTGCGTTGGTGGCGTATTTACCTCTTGTAATATAATGAGTACTGTTTTTTGGATTAGTCATCAACGGATATCATATACTACCTCGTATAGTCGCAATTGCAGTCAATAGGAAGTACTAGGTTTCTAGTTGTGTTTTCACAAAGCCTAAGATTGTATTCGATCTTGTAAACTGGCATGTTACACCATCCGGATGTCGATACTATATATTTAAGTATGTTTTTAAAATGTCCATACATGCATATGAGACTCTGACACCCATAGCACAGGTAAGTACCCAGTTTAGGGTCCATGATTTTTATTTATTTATTATTTAATAAAGTATCGCTCTAAAAATCCATATGTAGATCTCGTAGATTTATGAAACAACTAGAAATAAATGAGCTAGGTACCTATCTCACGACGAGTAAGTACATTCCTTAGTACTACATCCATCCTTCAAAAAGTATTGGATACTCGGCGTGCCGTTTTCTATCACCATTACAATGGCCCTATCCCAATACATAAGTCACAAAAAGGTATTGAGTAAAGAAAAATATCAGTATAAAATAGACATTAATTGATACGGACATAGGCCTTTCCCAAAATGCAGGCCTCCAAAGCAATGCTTACGGAATGTGTATTAGAATTTATAATAAGATATCCGAACCGATACAAAACTTGATGATTTTTTTTTTTTTTTGTGACAGCATAATCTAAGTGACCCATTAATTTACCTACTATGACATTTGCATACCACCCAGTGGTAAGAGTGAGGGACTACCTTTAATTGTAGCATCAAATTGTGCTACTTAAAATATGGAACGTACTTACAGCAAAGCAGCGTAGTTACCGACACAAAGCATAGGTACCGACAACCTTTCCCTTCGACGGCTGAGCAACAATACCCTTCGTTGGCCGCGTTTGGCTTTTTATAGGCACGGTCGGGTAGTTGACCGCTTAGTGAGGGTAGATCGTGCGCCGTCCTCGGCTGCACCTTGGACTTCTTCAGGAGCATTGGTTACACCACTTTTCTTTAGTAGGTAGGCATTATCCAATCATTTGTAACCACTGGCTGTTGCAGCTGTCACCGTAGCACCGCGACCGCCTAGCGCACCTGTAACACGACGCATCAAATGCGCCCGTCCGACGATGCATCTTGTGCAGACACGGGTATTCCCATTACAAGTGCTATATCCGATCTAGGCTTACGAGTACGTACGCGGTGCCAGCATGGTATGCTCTGGCGGCGCCACGCAGCGCAAGCGTCTCCAGGCCCAGCAAAACCTCGCCCTGCGAGAAATCACAGGAGCGGGGCGCTACGTCCGGAACGCGGTGATAGCGCGCGACAGCAGGCTGGACGTGTTATGTATAACCGCGCCGACAATGGGCCACATCCTCACCTAAGGGGGATAGCGCCGCTGCACGCGCGCAACCCTGAAGGCCGACCGCTACCTAGAGAGCTGTTGGACCTTCTTCCCCCCGACCATCTAGGGGGAATTCGCGACATACGGCTAGTCGCGTGCGCGACGATCGACTGGCTCCCACGCTCAACAGCGGGGAAGTCACCGACGGGGTTTACCCCTGGAGCAATTTCCCGGATAGAGGGGATCTCCCCTTATTCCGAATTCCCTCAGCGCAGGAGCGCCTACAGCGCCGCGCAAGAGGAGGAAAGGTGACAGACCTGTCTGGTATTCCCACTACGAATCCTGTGCAAAAGGGAAACAACCTGGTGACCATCATCTTTTCCATTGCTTAAATCTTAAAGCAACTGTAGCGTTGTCTCCTTCGAAATCTAGCTTTTCCGGAGCTGGCAATAAGTTTGTAATTTTCGTGGTAGGTAGATATGGGGCGACCTAGAACTGAAGTAAATCTTGGTAACTACAAGTTTACAGTATATTATTAATTCATCCCCACATCTACATACAGTCAACTAGTATCATAATGCATTTACTTCCTAATACGCAATCACGTACGATTTTCAATTTAATGTAGGTTCGCACTACCTAAACACACGATCACGTACGATTTTCAATTTAATGTAGGTTCGCACTACCTAAACACACGATCACGTACGATTTTCAATTTAATGTAGGTTCGCACTACCTAAACACACGATCACGTACGATTTTCAATTTAATGTAGGTTCGCACTACCTAAACACACGATCACGTACGATTTTCAATTTAATGTAGGTTCGCACTACCTAAACACACGATCACGTACGATTTTCAATTTAATGTAGGTTCGCACTACCTAAACACACGATCACGTACGATTTTCAATTTCATGTAGGTTCGCACTACCTAAACACACGATCACGTACGATTTTCAATTTCATGTAGGTTCGCACTACCTAAACACACGATCACGCACGATTTACAATTTCATGTAGGTTCGTACTACCAGTTACACACGATCACGCACGATTCACAATTTCATGTAGGTTCGTACTACCAGTTACACACGATCACGCACGATTCACAATTTCATGTAGGTTCGTACTACCAGTTACACACGATCACTCACGATTTACAATTTCATGTAGGTTCGTACTACCAGTTACACACGATCACGCACGATTCACAATTTCATGTAGGTTCGTACTACCAGTTACACACGATCACGCACGATTCACAATTTCATGTAGGTTCGTACTACCAGTTACACACGATCACGCACGATTCACAATTTCATGTAGGTTCGTACTACCAGTTACACACGATCACGCACGATTCACAATTTCATGTAGGTTCGTACTACCAGTTACACACGATCACGCACGATTTATAGGTTCGTACTACCTAACACACGATCACGCACGATTTACAATTTCATGTAGGTTCGTACTACCAGTTACACACGATCACGCACGATTTACAATTTCATGTAGGTTCGTACTACCAGTTACACACGATCACGCACGATTCACAATGTCATGTAGGTTCGTACTACCAGTTACACACGATCACGCACGATTCACAATTTCATGTAGGTTCGTACTACCAGTTACACACGATCACGCACGATTTATAGGTTCGTACTACCTAACACACGATCACGCACGATTTACAATTTCATGTAGGTTCGTACTACCAGTTACACACGATCACGCACGATTTACAATTTCATGTAGGTTCGTACTACCAGTTACACACGATCACGCACGATTCACAATTTCATGTAGGTTCGTACTACCAGTTACACACGATCACGCACGATTTATAGGTTCGTACTACCTAACATATTCTTGCTATCTGCGAAAACTATTGATGATAGAATAAAAATTAAATAATGTACTACGACTTTGCAGACACCTCATTATTTACAAAAGTGTCGCGATACCATATATCCAACCACTATAGTTATGCCACTATAACAACTTTTTTACATTTTAAAAGTTGATATAATTTGCTCAATATAATCAAACCACATTATTCATACCTCTGTATCAGTCCTTATCGCATTAAATGATATTTTATTAAAGACCGTTTCAATACCTGTAAAATACAAATTGTTAAAATCGGAAATTCCATTCAAAACATACCAATAACGAATTTAAAATGTCCGTCTAAGGAAAATAATGCATTTATAAAATAAAGCGGTGTGGGTGGCCCCGCGCAGCGTAGTCTCAGATATATTACTTAAAGGATGAATAGAATTGATGAATTGCTTCATATTAGCAACAAATGTTTGCAGTCGAATTAATTAATAGAAACATAGGATATGTAGGTCCCTTCATCTCGATGATCCCCGAAGAGTATCTGTATCCATGTTACATGTCACACATGTCCACAATACAGATTAAAATCTTTTCGTTTTACACCCATATGAGCAATCCTTCAGGTAGGCAATCCATTTCACACAGTACAGATTAAAATCTATACGTTTTATCCCTTTAAGAACAATCCTTCAGGTAGGTGTAAGTACCTGGTTATGAGTTTATGATACAATTTATTTATTTATGATTTTGTTATCACTGAAATAAGAGCCTATATCATCTTGTCTACTTGAAACTTATATAATAATAATATAACTTAATATAATATGCCTTGGCCAAAGGCAACGAGTTTTTTGTAGTAACTTACATAAAAAATGCTGTAAATTCAATCTATTTATAAAGCGTATTTTTTATTATGTATTGGAATGAAATACAACACAGGTAATACAACAAAGAGCCTACCTACTCTTTTTGAAATTCATAGGTATTTGTGAAATTTAAATTTTTATTATAACTAGGTAAATATAAATAAAATGTTATTTTTGAAATTAAAAGTATTTGTGAAATTTGTGTAACGAAAATTGTAATTATTGTGCTTGTATTATTTTCCATGGAAATAAAGGGCTATTTTATTTTTTATTTTTATAATATAATATGCATGTTCTCTGTGTAAGTTGTGCTTCCTTGTAAGTGACATTTTCACTCTGGCACACAACACCATTTAATGTAATTCGTATAATAATCTGTGAAATGTTGTTAGGATGCCTTAACTCTAATAAATAATTAAATACAAGAAATCAACCTATCTAGGTCAATACTTAGTACCGTTATGGCTTATTAAATTACCAACTTTAGTTGTAATTCATTAAAATTATTGATTACTAAAGTCATAGCCTCGAATAAATAATAGCATAACTAGTGTTGCCGCTGTTGTTCCGGTATAATATTACTCAAAACAATATAAAACCACCACACAGTTTACGGTAAGTAGTTGTAATGTATTGGAAAACAATGGCGGTTACATACATGTTACGTACGGACAATTCGATTGGTCGCGTAGCGGTCCCACGAACAAGACATTCCGTGCCTAACATTGGACGGGTCTCTCACCACTCTAGATTTAGTTTAGTAATAAGTTAAAATGTAATTTTCTATTGAAGAAAATTAAATAGTTTATAGAACCTAACGTCTCGACCACCTAATTTCACCCTGCCGCCGATATGTAACTTACATACCTACACGATACATAATTCTAAGTGTTCACTGAGTGCGATGCGTTATAGTGAAGAGTAGGACGCGAATCATACATGAGTTTGTAAGAGTAGCCTATTGTTTTTGTAATGAGCGCGCACAATGTCCCACTTCAAATGAGGCGAAGTGTATATTGTTCGTCGTGATACATTTGAAGTACTGACTAGAACAACTAGGAATTCGAACTCAATTTTATGAATAATAAAACTGTAATAGTTTGTTTACAATAATCTGCCGCGATACCTGCCTACCGCATAGCAATGCCGCGACACGATGATTAGGTAATCGGGATCCTTATGGACAGAGGTATGTATATTTATTTTATGTTGATCCATCAGTAATTTAACAATCAATCATAAAGTAATAAACATCCAATGCATAAAGTTCTTAGACCATCCAATTTTATTTATGTACCTACATACTTATTCAACCTTCCTTTCTCCGTATTTCGAAAAAATATTTTTAATATTTTTAATTTACCACTAACCTTTTATTCTCGTCGCCATATGTAGTGCCCCGTGTCACCCTTGTCATAAAGGGTACGTTAATTGGCTCGTTACCACACCAGTGCGCCAGCAAACGTCCGTTCTCGCCCGTGGCTAATACGTGACTGTTTACGTCACTCCCGTGTGCTCGAGACAACGTCATGTTTAACAGATTATATAGATCGCATACACTACATCAAGGTATGCAATAAAGTCTATAAATAAATAAATAAATAAAATAACTGGCTTGCTTTCTATGAGAGAGAGAGAGAGAGGGACAGACAGAGAAACACGCGCACACCGCACGGCTTACAACTATAGCAAAAAGTGTCGTTACAACTTTTGGTCTTTATTTTTTCCGTTTCGCAACGCGCGATAAGCTTTCTATGAGAGAGAGAGAGACAGACAGAGAAACACGCGCACGCCGCACGGCTTATAACTATAGCAAAAAGTGTCGTTACAACTTTTGGTCTTAATTTTTTCCGTCTAGCCCCCTTTCGCAACGCGCGATAAGGAACTTCGTTCCAATACGGCTGACGATAGAATCAACGCTTACGACCGACCACCGCTTACCCCGAGAAAGACGATACCTTAATTTCGACTTGTGCATTCAAGTTCTAAGCCAGACTTTCGTGCCGCTAACTGTAATTTGATCTAATATAACAATACCGTTTCCAGCATAATTCTAACCAGATAGTAAGAACCTAAGACCTTATGTTAATATTGGCGGAACCACACTAAGCCACATTGTGTTTTAGGACTTATCTTACCCTCAAATTATTCATGAGTAAATTTTTGCCTTTTTGCCTTATTAAAACTTTTATCGAAACGAAACCTTTACTTTACTGATATCATAATAAACCTTTGGTAAAATTATGAAACCTTTCCATTTTTATTAAGTTAACATTATACATATTTTAAAAGGAGCGTAAAAATATGTATTTCTACAAAAAATCTCTCAGTTACTTTGTTCATCTTAATAACCAACGATGAGAATGTTTATATAAAAGGCACATAATAATATGACTATATATTATACACGCAGACAGACAAACACATAGAAGGACCGATAACGAATTGTTTCTATGCTATATAGACCTCTTTTATCTGTTCTGTTCTATATTGGCAATATTTTATTAAATATGCTCATCCATTCTTCAGAGAAAACGTCAAGGTGGTCATGGTTTCTTTCACTTGTTAAAAACTTCGAGAACATTCGATACTTAGTGGCCATTAACCTATACGCATTGGAGACGCGGAGTAGAGTATAAACAAAATAAATACATATAAATATCTTGGTCATTCTCAAACAGGGCCATCTGACCCAAAAGTAGGCGCGAGCCTGTGATATGGGTGTCAGAGACTGACATACATACATAGATATTTTTAAATACATACTTATATAGATAATATTAAAATCCAGAGACATAACAAATACAAGTGTTCGTCACACGAACATTTGTCCTGAGTGGGATTCGAACCCACGACCCCTGGCGCAACAGACAGGGTCACTATAGATTTCCTTCAGCTGTGACAATGGGAGAGACCTTTGCCCAACAATTGAATTCCTATAGATGGCAACTAAAAAGTATTTCGATCCAAAGTATTACTGTAACGTTTTAACCTATTCATATACCGTCTGGAGCAAAAGTATCAACAAAATGTTGGTAACATCACCGCTCGAGATTTCCCTGATCCCGGCTTTGCCTCTGACGGCTTTCACGGATATTAATCCCGCGTTATATGACATCATATAAGTGAAGACAGTCTTAAGAAGACTTATTCTTTGAGGGTATAAGTACCTAAGTACTTAGGAACGTAGGTCCTTCTAGACCTGTGCTGTAAATGTTCGAGCTAAAAAAACGAAATAACTGCAATTAATTTCCAAACCAAGGATTAATCTACTTTGCAACAAACCGCGAACAAAGATGTATGGTGGTGTATACCTTCATGCACGTAGCACCTCATGTGCATGTTTCACTAATCGCGTGTGCATGTTTCCTGGGAGGGAGGGAGGTGCTGCGTGCATGAAGGTATACACCACCATACATTTTTGTTCGCGGATTGTTGCAAAGTAGATTAATCCTTGGCTTGTAATAATGGAATTCCGCAAAGTAGCGCCTGATACAATTAGTTGATTTAAATTTATTTAAAAGTAGATACTTTCGTATTACAAACAGTCTATTGTTAGATCACTGAACACATAAGATTTATGTCGTTGGAAGAATAATGTACTACATTCCGTTACGTAAATCTTAACCTACAAAATGATATTTGGTTACAGTGCGGTCCCAAGGTGAGCCAAGCTGCTTAGCTGCAGCCCATAGACTTCCCACTACTGGGTACCGGCTTCCCCCACAGACACAGCTGCGGGAAGTCTAGGGCATAATCCACCACGCTGCTCTAATACGGATTGGTGGTGGGGTTAGTGGACAACCCTGTGTTGAATGTTCTCAAGCCACCCGAAGGTCTTCAACAAAGCTTACAGATTTTGACCATTGGAAACAACCGGGACCGACGGGTTAAGGTGCCCTCCGAAGCACGCTTCCGCCCATGAAATTTTGCCACTAGCAGTCACCCATCCACAAACCGACAGCACCCGTCGTTGCTTAACTCTGTGGATCACATTGAATCGACGCGAGCCATCGGGCTATGTAATGAAGATAACAATGTTTAATAAAAATATCAAGGTTGTGTTTTTTTCTGCATAAAACCATCATACTGAACAGTAATTTTGTAGTAATTTTTACATTTCTATAATTTATTTCATTCCTATAGCTTTATTACCAGTCATAACTATTGTCCATAAACTCGGGTCTACCAACTAATTAGCAGATCAATTCTAATTAATTAAAAACAAACTGCCTATCATTTAATATATCAACTTTTAAACAGTTGTATCCTTTTCAAGCGTTCGTAATTGAGTGGGGTTTAATTAAACTCCATGTTAATTAAAACAGAGAGAGAACCAGTACGAATTTTAATAATATTTGCTTCTTGTTCACGATACGTGCTTTTATTAGGCCGTCTGAGCGTCACAAAGTTGTATGAATACTGTGTACGTTCATTTTGATGTTTGGCTTACATTAAGTTGTTTGGGCGAGGTGTTTCTTAATCTTTGTTTAATATTTAGACTAGACTTCGCCTTGTGACTTTAGAGTTTTACGTCTCTCTCTTTATTACTTTACATTAGACATTTATGATGATTGTGAAAATGCTTGTGAATTTTGGTGGCGGTGGAATGGTGTTAGGGTCGTCAGTCCAGTTATAGTGGCTAGTAACGAATACAGTCACTCAAGGGGTGTGGGTTTAAATGCATGTGCGATTTATGATATTAAATTACATCAGCTACAACGGCGAAGGAAATTATGGTGAGTAAACTTGCAAGCCAGAGAGTTCTTAATGCGAAGTCTATACATATGGCACATATAACACAGGCGAAGTCGCAGTGAACAGCTAGTTATGAAGAAAAGCCCCAAAATTTCTAAACTAAGCTTAAATTACATCTTTTAAAACAATCAAAAAAGAGCGAGTCATTATAAGCACAAATGCACACACACACACACACACACGAACATGCGCGCGCGCCGGCATGTGATGAAATTATAACACATCCATAATATATTTCTGTAATTATTCATAATTGTTATATCTTTTTTCTTAATTTTGCTTACATTGAATTTTATTGTAACCACTTTTCGTATATATATTTTTGTCCAGTAGTTTAGTTAATTAATTTCTCTTAGTTGCTTAGTACGCTCCGTATGCTCAAACGGCTCAACAACTTGGGGTTGTGCTGAATATCAGCAATTTTGCTGAGTGCTGTCCCTTTTTGCCATGCAGGGAGTAATTGATTTATTTTCATTCTTTATTATCACCTGTACTTTGTTTTTTTTTTGTTTTTTACTTGTTGTGTGGCATAAATTAATTATTATCGTCGATTCCCGTCCATTCACATAAAATGTACCACGCATGTCGGACTAAGCTACGGGTGTTCCTTTATCTCCCACACCAGATATTTCACGCCCCTCCTCTGTTGACTCAGTTATGAATACTTTGTCTTTCGGTACTTTTTCAAGTGGAATCTCTGGTATGTTTGCTTAGGACCGCTTTCCTGATCGCGGACGGAACAGGATTGTTTGATAACTAACAGCTTTAATAATATCTAAGTAAAATTAACACATATATTTCTTTACTGGCGCGATAGTGGCCCTGTGTTTATCGTGCCGTATTTTTTGATAGTTATAAAATGGAATTTTTGAGTTATGTTCTCGTTCCGTAGGAAATAAGGACATCAGGATCAATAGATTAAAAATTGAACGATTGTGACGCGCGAACGATATAAATATCGGGTTTGCGCATAAGTGTACATGATTGAAACAGAATTAATTTTTCCGCATTGCTAATTTCTTTCACTCTTAATGTGGACACGGTTTCTGTGAAATATAGAATTTTAAGATGAAAAGTAGTATTATACGTCAGTCTCCAGATTTATACAATTTCTGTAAAAGGAAGATGAAAATGAACCTCTGACAAACACACTTTCAACATTAACATATTTGGAAACGGTATTTCTTAATTTTATTGTATGTTGTTAGGTGCTAGCTAAATCACCATCCTATCTACTAAAATGCCTTCTTCTTCATTCATCACACTGATTGCTATGCATTGGATTGATAGAGTATTTTTCATGCGATTGTACGACACTAGGTTTATGTTTAGTTCAACTAAAAGCCTACGATAGAGTTAAGTGAGAATAAAAACTGAGGCAAACATTTTAAACCAAAATAGCATTAAATACAAACGTGAGAATATAATTGGTGAAGTTTTAGGCACCGTACAGACATAATTTAACTGTCATACACCATTCCAAACGTTCTGCCCACGTTTGGAATGGTGGTAAATTCGAATGGTGGTGAAATTAAAATGGTATATTGAATTCGGTGTCAATTTGTCTCAAATACTTTCGCCGTTCCCGTATTTCTCACATTTAAATATTTGTCTAGACGCAAAAAGATATGCATTATAAATTGCTTAATGCACTTTGAACCTTAAGTTTTAAGAAATAGAATAATATTTTAAACGTTAGAGAACGCACTAGTAATAATTCCTACGCTAGAGGCGACGGCGTGAATGCTAACGCTGAATTTATCATTATTCTCTTCAAGCTTTTATGTCTATGAAATCAAAATAGGTAAATGTAATGTAAATGATAATTATGTTTGGAATACTATGACATAGTAAAGTCGGTTATGTTATGTTAAAAAATATCATATTTCGAATCAGGATTCCAATCCTAATTTTAACATGCTTTAATAAGCTCGATACCTTTGTACATGTGTGTATGTAATGGAATCTTTGGACGTAATTTTCGCCCACTTCAAAACGGCGGAATAATTTGAAACTTTACGCACTTATCAAGGACCGATGACTATGCAATAAAAAAAATTTCAAACAGTCTAGATTTTAGTTCGATTATCTAAGCGTGTTTTTTAGTTTATTTTTAAACAATGTTGTACTTCGTCCATGATTAGGGAATGTAGAATAAGACGTATACAGAAGATAATAACGCAATTAAGCAAAGAACTTTGAGTAAACGATGTAAAAACAATTCTCAAAAAACATGAATCGCCATCGCAGAAGTACGCAAGTACATATTTGAATAGTAAAAAATAAAATTGCCGGAACCGAATTGGGTTAAGTTGAAGTCGAGTCGAAAGCTTATAAAGTTGAGAAACTTTATTTTTCGCATGTTACTGGACTGCGAGTTTCATTGCTCCGTGAAGGATGTTTATTTAAAAGAATACTTGAGTGCCTACGCTAAGTGGAATCTTTACAAGCATCATTATTTTATGGTAGGTACGGAATATTCCTTGAAACGTCCATAGTCCGATAGCTCGCGTCGATTGTTTGTGATCGATCAACGACGTGACCGCTAGTGGCAACATTTCATTGGCTCTTCTGTACTTCGGAGGACACGTTAAGCCCTCGGTTCTAGTTGTTTTCAATTGTAAAATCGATTTCTAGTCGAAGATGAACCATACAAGTTAAAAATTTCCCTATAACCTATCTGCTTTCAAAGCATCTACACGAATATTATAGAAATTTTATTTCCCTTTTTAGGGTTCCGGTAAAACGGGATCACGCTACCTATTAATTCAGCTTAGGTACCATTCACCTTATTCTCTAATTTAATTCCGACTTGAGCCTAGCAAGAGTTAGGGAAAAGTAACCACACCTCCCAAAGTATTAAGAGTAAAATAATGTATTTAAAAAAAGAAATACAATTTTAAGTTCTAATGGCGATGCATTTCGTTCTCTTTTCAATCCCGTAACCTAATTTCCTAATTTTACATCTAGCGCAATTTTTTTTTAAGTTTAAAAAACATTTAGAGCAAAGAATTACTGTGGTGTAGGTACATCCGAATTTCGACAACGCAACGACATCTATCGTAGTAAATGGTTTTTAAACTTATTTTACTGAGGCGGACTTTATACAAAACGCAATAGTCAGCAGAATTTATGTAGCGTATTTCTCGTGAGACGTCCCCATTAGCAACACGCCGCAGGCACGCCGCTGTAGCCGCCAGTGCATTATAAATTAGCCGGCACCCTGCACACTATGTGAGTTGATGAAATTGTAAGCATGTACAAGTTATGATATCCTGGTAACTTACACCGCCGGTAATCATGCAATGTATGAGATTTATCATCCATCCAAACAGGCTTTTAAAGTCCCTCAATCGGCACCGATTCACTCCTCCCGATCTGCCTTCTGAATCGAAGTTAAACTTCTTTAGGCACGCTTGACTTGGGGGGTAAGCTGGTGAATGCTTGACGAGAGCGTTACGGAAATTGCATCTTGCGAGGCGACCGGAAGTTGAGAAGTGTTAGTTTAAGTGAGAGTTTTACTTCAGTCGCGTGGTCTAAAGAACACTCGTTTTTCATTGTGTAAGTATGTTATGTGTTATGTTGTGTGCTTCTGTGGTTTTTGTTTGTTTTTCGGAGGTGGTATTATCTATATATATAAAAGGGGAAGGTGACTGACTGACTGACTGACTGACATATCAACTCAGGGCCTAAACTATAAGGGCTAGAAACTTGAAATTTTGCACAGGGGTTCCTTTTATAACGTAGGGGAGCACTAAGAAAGGATTTTTGAAAATTCACCCCCTAAGGGGGTAAAACGGGGGTGCAAAGTTAGTATGAAACTTTGCCGTTTTTGAAGTCGTTAGACGGGTAGACGTCGTTAATGGGTCTAATTCTACGCGAGCGAAGCTGCGGGCGTCCACTAGTATTTAATAAACTCTCTACTAGAAGCACAGCGTTAAAGAGACATCTGTATTAGCCCCACAGAAAATCCGTTTAGCAGGCGCCGGTGCATTATTATTAATCACAATTTAGACGGCGAATTGCAGCGCCGGAGGTAATTTGATAGCGAAGTTGTAAGCATACGTACATAAGCCCTGATATCCTGGTAGTTTACATTAATTGTTCTCTCAGTCAAGCGCAACAGTCTTCCTAAAAGCACCAAAAGTATTCATAATTGGTGCATATTAATGCCACGCTGCGACCCATAGACGTCCCACTGCTGGGCACGGGTCTCCCCCACAGACACTGCTGCGGGAGGTCTAGAGTACTCCACCACGCTGCTCCAATGCGGATTGGTGGAGGATTAATGCCACACTGCGAATGGAAGACCAAATTTTTATCCACTTGGCTATCACCGCTTTGCAAGGTTAGTCAATGGATATTTTTGTATACAAACATAACTTAATATCACGCCTATAGTTCGGTGTATAGTGCACCCAACTTTGAGTTTTAATGCTGGTAAAAGGCCTAATGCCGGGCACAAAATATTCCAAAATCCGAGCTGCTT
Organism: Carterocephalus palaemon; assembly: GCA_944567765.1. Lineage (NCBI taxonomy): Eukaryota > Metazoa > Arthropoda > Insecta > Lepidoptera > Hesperiidae > Carterocephalus > Carterocephalus palaemon. The sequence goes on from OX155641.1 coordinate 1,384,270, forward strand.
TTTAATTTCAAGTCAGAAAATTTCAACAATATTTACGACGGACCCGTTGGCGCAATCGGTAGTGATCCTATCTGATGCGCCAGGGGTCGTGGGTTCGAATCCCACTCAGGACAAATATTCGTATGACGAACACTTGTAATATTATCTATTTAAGTATGTACTTAAAAATATCTATGTATGTACATATATATCAGTCTCTGACACCCATATTACAGGCTCGCGCCTACTTTGGGGTCAGATGGCCGTGTGTGAGAATGTCCGAGATATTTATTTATTTAGCCCGACCCGAGGATTGAACCCTGGACGCTTGCAACCACTGAACCAGCGAGTAAATAGAAACATACCACATTGATTTTGTTACTCGTATCGCAACGCAATATGCTATTTCTTGGTGAATAATATTGCTCAATTTTATTGGATTTGCCAAAATTAAATCACATTTTAAACTAACTTCTGTAGGTGTCACTGCAATCACCCGAATGCCCGATAATGCTACCAGCATAACAAATTTACCGACAGAATGTACTACCGGGTCCAGCGTTCGCTTAGAAAACGATTCACGTACTACTAAATTGTAGGTTTGCAGAAATCGAGCGAAATGGCCGAAGTAGTGAGTAAAAGCGCTAGGAAATATTACAAATATATTTCAGCGCGAACGAAGGCTATTTACTGGAACGATAAAGCCTGGCTCTAGGTGATATTAAACAGAAAATGGACATGACCAAAGTAACATGTAAAATGTTAGAAGATGTTACGCACTGCCAAATAGCAAGAAGCATTATCTACCTACTTTATTTACTAGATTTATTAATTTAATATTTTAATGACTGTGTGTTAATGAACACATGATTATTAATCATTTATTAATTTATAGACTTATATTCATTACCTTAATTGTTAAATTATTGTTAGATGATCTTTGATGAGACTTTGTATTGACTCAGATTTTCCCAATATAAGCGCATATAACGAGTAGGCGGATCAGTGTGAAAACCTAGACGAGTAAGGGGTTACTCTGCCCAAGTACTTATACCAGCGTTGAACAGCTATTTAATTGCAGCCATACATTCAATCGTTTAATTAATAAAGATTTGGTCGGCTAGAAATTCACGGTCATAAATCAACCCACAGTCAAAAAGGGAGTTGTGGAGCATACTCCACCACGATGCTCCAATGCAGCTCGGTGGAGGTTATAGTGGCCAGCCCAGTATCGAAAGTTCTCCAGCCATCTAAAGCTTGTGCTTATCGGTCAATCGTGTATGATTGACGCGAGCCACTGGCCTCAAACTAAACTCTCAAAGAAATAAATGCTCCTCGAATTTATTTTAAACTTCAGTATGAATACACTTAACTTAATCTTCATACAAGCGAGCAAGCGATATGTCCACTCGAATAAGCTATTGGAGAGCGAATAAACTTCCGTTCGCTCGTAAATTCGTTGGATTCCGATTTTGAGTATCATTTCGTCGATTTTCAACTCGTTTGTTAGTTAAACATGCAATTTAAAACTTAAAACTGATATATTATCTGATATATCAACACTATGTATATTCTTGAAGCGTGCATTTTTTATGCATACGATTATAAAATAGCAAACGAGCTTGCAGCAAGTAGGTTCCTTTTTTTAAAATCTTGATTCTAAAATGTTCTAATTTTATTGTTTTATTATTGTTAATTGCTTTGTTGTTTAGTGTTCATTTAATACGTTATTTAAGATGATTTTTGTTGATACACCGCAAATTCGAAAAAAAGGGCTACGCTGAAAACCAGCAGTTGCTGTTCTCTCAGTACCATAGAGTAGGCTGAGAGAAGTCCTATTTTGTCTTGTTTAAATTTATATGTTTAGTTATTTTTTTAATTGTACGTACATTTGAGACAAAATAAAGATTCTTTCATTATTTACATAGTCTAATATATATTTTAATCCTTAAGGCATTAGCATCAAATTGCGTCAAACTATTTTGCTGTCACTATACACAAAAACAACGGTCTAACTGACTTCTAAGAACAAACATATATTCGGTTCAAAGGAACACGAAGACGTTTCCCGTTGCCAATAGTTTCTAAGGAATGGAATATCCCACTTTGAATGCAACGATAAGTGAAACAGCGCTTATCCGCCGTCCATATCTCTCCACGGTTCCATTTACATGTTCCTCTATTCAATTGGAAAAAAAGGGTCGATGATAGCGAGTTTAGGCGTTTTTTGGTTGGGTTCCGTGAGATTGTTATCTGTTTATGGTGGAGTAAACAGGTTTAGGTGGTAGAGCCTTTATTTATTTATTTATCTATCGCTGTCGCTGCGACCCATAGACGCCCCACTGCTGGGCACGGGTCTCCCCTACAGACATAGCTGCGGGAGGCCTAGAGCATACTCCATCACGCTGCTCCAATGCGGATTGGTGGAGGGGTTAGTGGACAATCCAGTGTCGAATGTTCTCAAGCCACCCGAAGGTCTTCGACAAGGCTTAACGACTGTTACCACCATTGAAAACAACCAGGACCGACGGCTTTACGTGCCCTCCGAAGCACGGTAGCGTCCATGAAATTTTGCCAGTAGCTGTCACCCATCCACAAACCGACCGCGCCCGTCGTTGCTTAACTCTTTCGATCACATTGAATCGAAGCGAGCCATTGGGCTATGGACGCTACATCGAAGCGAGCCATTGGGCTATGGACGCTACTATATTAAAAGCTTTTATTTAACTTCACTCGTATGTATTTATGTCCTGGAATCTTGCAATCAATATTTCACCCACTTCCACTGAAGCTATCGAGCTGAAATTTGGCACACATATTAGGTTCTGATGACAATGCAATAATATGGTACTGTCGAACTGATCTGATGATGGAGTCGGAAGATATTAACTGGAACTTCATGATGGAATATCGTATCATAGTCGTGTTTGCACTTGTGGTAAAGTCTTGTAATGAACTTTGACCACGATTAGGTTTCAAGGTCAAGTTATAAAAGCTTTTTAAAAAAAAATTTTTTTTACAGTATAATTTTATTTATCTATACTAATATTAAAAAGAGAAAACATTTTTTTGTAATGTTTTCACACAAAAACTACTGGACCGATTTCAAAAATTCTTTCACCATTAGAAAGCTACAACTCCACTGATTGACATAGGCTATATAATATTACTAGGTGAAAAACGAAACTATTTTTAATAAAACTCATCCACTGTACCCTTTCAATGTTACACTGTTCATCTATACAAAATTTTAACCTCGGAAGGCCCGACGTGGATGCAAATTAAAAAGGCTCTCGGAGCTTCCATTAAAATAACGCGAGTAAACGTTAAAATTGCTGATTTCAGCGCCGCGAGTAATACTAGCAGAACCGAGCCGCATTACAGCGGGATGTACTCGTAAGTACGGGATTAAAAACTTGCTTTTGACAACCCTATGAATATTCTGGAGTTTACAGACTAAACGTTCGATTCAATATACTTTGGTTAGTTGAAAATATTTAACGATTCCGTGGCCCTGTGGTGTCCCTTGACTGCCAAGCCACGGGTCTCGGGTTCAAACTGCTGCAACGGTGCAGAAAACATCGTGAGAAAAACCTGCATGCCTGAGAGTTCTCCATAACGTTCTCGGATGGACGTGAAGTCTGCCAATCCGCACTTGGCCAGCGTGGTGGAAGGCGTGAGAGGAGACCCGTGGCCAACAGTGGGACAAAAAAAAGGGTTGTGATGGTGATGGTATTATGTATCTCAGATTATGGATGTTAAGATGTATTAGTTAGAAGTAGAGTCCATGTAGCCCTTACAATGACTCTACTTCTGCCTTCTTAAGGCTTCATAAGGCTTCCTACGGTACGTGATATTACGGACGGACGCGTATTCGCACACTCGACGCACTGTAAGACTGTAACATATATCGTCTGTAAAAGTACAGGCAAGTTCGTTAGACGTCGGCTGTCCGTGGGAAACCGCTATAACATCTTTAGCTCCTTTTACAGTCTTCATGGTTTTTCAAGGGTGAAGCTTAATGCTGGCTTACGAATTTAGTTACAAAATTAAGTCCTAAAAAAATTACGTTCGAGTTTGAACCCAAGGTCAACAATGTGGTGGTCGATACAGTCCAAGCTAATGCACTCTGAAAGATTGTCGTGGCTCTTAAATTACGACAATACTTATCTCTAGACAATGCTGCATACATTTTCACCAATTTCTTTAAGAAAAGAACACTGCAAGTTTAAAAGAAAAAGCTCACACAAAAACAAAAGCACTCGCATAATTCTCACATTCAGGATATTAAAAACTCGCGGACCGTAATTTCATTTATATTAGTATTTTGGCAACGGAACCCTGGGAAACGTCAGAGTGAGGGCAGGTAGATATAAAATTTCATGAGAAATGTCGTAAGCCTTTTTGTTTACTTGATAAAGTGCTGGAACCGTACCTACTGGCCTCCACCGATAGAATTTTATTTTCATGAAAATATTTTTTTATGCCGTTTGATTGAGAACTGGAGCAAGTATTTGCAAGCACTTTTGTTCTTGTATTTGTTTTTTTTCGCTATGGGCCAAACAACGCAACTGTAGAGATACTTGTGTAAAGGTACTCTATAAAAGCCATTCTCTATCTATGTTGACAAAAATTTATAGGTAATTTATTGGGGAGTTCGCCTGATTTGATTTTAACGTGAACATACACATGCATTTTTGTGTATTTTTTAAATTTCTTTCTTTATTTTTGTTTTGTTTTTCTCAAGTTCGTCATTATTTATTGAAAATAAACAGTCGCAGACCAATTCCAATCTCCCGATACAAAGGTTATAGCAAACACTATTCGCAGTGAAATCATGGCGTACAAAATATACAAGTGCAGAATAATAAATTTCTAAACGGGTACTACAGCGCCCATTAATTGGACATGAATAATTTATCTCCACCCGTCGTTCTGCTGAAGATAAATTGATTCGAAATTGTATTAATTATAGATTGTGGCACGTGCCATGCGCGGAAGCGGTGTGAGATGTAAAATCGCTAATTGATTTTTAATTTCCGCTATTGAGTGTTCCTCTAGTCTTGTTTTTGATTTTTGATTTTTCGTCTCGATTTTTGTGGTCAAGTGAACGCATCATCTCGAATTTGCCTCCCAGCGAAAGTAGATGTTATATGATGTATGAACTCAATATTTGCGTTTAATTGTATGTTGAATTCCGGATAAACGGAAAAAGTATATTATATTATATAGAAAAAAATATTTGCAACATGAGAAATCGCAAAAAATGTAATAATTTTTTTTTTGTTATATTTCAGCCGAACGAACAAGCGGACGGGCCTGATGGTAAGTAGTCATATTTTCATTTTAATCATATTTTCTATATTTAAAAATAAGAGTAGGTATAAGCTCTTATTATTGAATTTTTTGTACCCACTTAAATTATTCATCCATAAGATACCGTTAATTCAAAAAAAAAGACTTGGTTTAAATAGGTTTGTAAGTTTTTATAGAATTTTCGACTAAAACAGCTTTATTCCTTTCCTTATTATTCATTCATCTTATTAAAAAAATCACTCTCTCTCTCACGACTTACACCAAACGTTAAAATTGAGTGCGAACTGCTTAATACATAGAACGTCCGATGACTTATTTGAATAAGCAGACAAAGATAAGTTTGGCGCGAATGATGATTTATGACTTCTGTATTGAATGGTATCTGCTTTCTGAATCTATGCATCATCTAGTAGATACCCATATACAATCGGAATATTACTGAGTCAGCGCTCAGTTCGTCGAACTTATGACCTTTAAGGTCAGTGTATCGATATATTAAAGTGTAAATTTATGGTAGGTATGCGCTCTGAAAGTGTAAATCTGATGAATTTTTTGCACCTTTTGCTTGGTTCTGTGTCGATACGTGACGTATTCATACAGATCTAATGTCAACGAAATATGCCATCAAACACCGAATTCTATGAATAAGGTAAAAATGAATAAACTGTGTAATCAAAAAAGTCAATAGCTGTAGGTATATTGACATAGTAGACAAACGTTAAAAATTTGCCGATTTTGAAGTCGTTAGACGGGTAGACGTGGTTAATGGGTCTAATTCTACGCGAGCGAAGCTGCGGGCGTCCACTAGTCTATATATATAAAAGGAGAAGCTGACTGACTGACTGACTGACTGACTGACATAATATCAACGCAGGGCCTAAACTATAAGGGTTAATAACTTAAAATTTTGCACAGGGGTTCCTTTTATAACTTAGGGGAGCACTAAGAAAGGAGTTTTGAAAATTCACACCCTAAGGGGGTAAAACGGGGGTGCAAAGTTAGTGTGAAACTGCCGTTTTTGTAGTTAGTGAATGTCTAATTCCAAGCGAGCGAAGCCGCGGGCGTCCACTAGTTTTGTTATATAGGATGACCTATGAATTCGCAACGACGCATACATAAGGTTCCCAGGAGTATGTTATCTAGCAATAACAATTACTATTTGTCCTGGGCTTGCCGAATAACATAAAACTGGAACAACAAAACATCGGATAAGGCTTCGTCCAACAATACCAAGAACAAGGTGAACAATAACAGGGATCGTATAACAAAACAACGAATTCATTATTTAGCCAACAAATTTAATATCTCATTTCGCACAGTTTTCTAACAACAAAACTAAGAAAATGTTCTACAATCAACAAATTGATCTATTATTGTTACAAAACCCAATGGCTCTATTAATCAACAAATTGATCTTATTAAATCTTATTATTACAAAGCCCATTGGCTCGCGTCGATTTTACGTGATTGACAGGGTTAAGCAACGAGGGGCCGCTAATGACAAAATTTCACGTGCCCTACCATGCTTCGGAGGACAGGTTAAGCCATTAGTCCCGCTTGTTTTCAATGGTAAAAGCATTATTTAAGCCTTGTCGAAGACCTTTGGGTGGCTTGAGAAATTTCGATACTGGGTTGGCCACTAACCCCTCCACCAATCCGCATTGGAGCAGCGTGTGGCGGGAATATGGTGAGAGTGTGACATAAAAACAAATTGAGCTAATTTTTAATTTTCTAACTCGAACCCAGTACATAGTCTGAATTTATGACCGGTGTTTGGCAGTATCCGAGACGTGCTCCTTTACCGTCGGTCTGATCCGCAAGCTCATAGTCGCTCAGCGCGTATATCGTATGCTTGGTGTTTCTCTAAGGTACTCCGGTACCGCAATGATGAAATTGTTGACGACCGAAGGTTACCGACATAGCTCTTAGGATCAGTGAACTGAAGTGGCGATGAGCATGCCACGACGGACTGATAACCATTGGGTAAGAAAAATCCTCGAGTGGAGACCACGCCTCGGAAAACGAAGTATTGGTCGTCCTCCGACGAGGTCGACTGACGACCTGAAGAAGACAGCGGGAGACCGTTGAATTCAGAGGGCGCAGGATCGGGAGGAGTGGCGACGATTGAGGGAGGCATGTCCAGCAGTGGACCCAAAAGGGCTGATGGATGGATAGATGGTTATCATCGGTTCGGTCAACCGAACTAATAACGGAACTACTGATGCAATTGCTTCAATTAGTAGGCAGTAGTAGTTTGGCAGTCACTCACCCTTTATTACGTGGGTTGTATAACACAACCAGTAACAATTGAGAGTACACGCCTGTGCCTGCGCCTACTGGGAAATACAGGCGTGCCATTATATTAGTGTCGCAGATTGCGATGAACTGAAGCCTAGTTCACTTCTGACCAACTCAACTTTAAGCCTATCCTAGCCTAGCCGCTCCCAAAAACAGAACGTAATGAACCATCTCTTTACATCAAACAACTAGTACCAAATTATTGCGGAATCGAAATTAATCCACAGATTACATACCGAATGAGCATCAAATTTACCGCCGTGCTTAATTCTGATCGCGTAGCTAAATCACGCAACGCGTAGGTATTAATAATCAAAATATTTCACGCTAATTAAACACAGCTACAAACAGGACATTTTACAATTGAAGAAGAATACTTACTTCATCATTTATTTATTTTATTTATACAACATTATAAACATCTCAAAAGAGATATACAATGGGTGGACTTAATGGCTTATGGCCCGGATCAAACACTAAATAGAACTACGACCTAACTTATTCAGTGTGCCAGGGTTGTCATAAACGGCAGTGTATACTAATTTGCTTAAGTCTATTTAAAAGAATCGCATGAACGTCGGAGCAGCCCTACTGAACACCAGAATAGGATGTGGTGTTTCGCATGCATAATCAGCGCGCTTGTCTTTGTAATTGATTGTGCTTGTAATGTGTGGATTGTGTGATTTACTCGAACACTGTTCTGAACTAATCCACGGAGTAAGGAAAGACGAGGAGTTGTTTTTCAAAGTCAAACTCAAAAATTCAAAAAAATTCAAAATTAATATAAAGCAAAGGATGAGCTATTTATCCTTGAATGAATAGCTAATCCTACACAGGTGCCTAACCTGCCTTATGGCTAATTTACAATAATTACCTACCACTAAGCTAAGCTCTAAGTCACGATAGACTATCTACCTGGTCATCGGCTTAAGGAAGAACTTACAATATTCTTATCCTATGCCCTAGTGTAGGCCGAGAGAGAAAAAAGCCGGAGGAAAAAACTCTCGGTACTCTTTTAAAAAAAAAGCTCAAAGTCAAAGAAAAATAATTTATTTCGCTATGAGGTGATTAGACACGCTTAACGAAAGTCTAGGTAACTACAAACTACTTTAAGAAAAGATATACAAGTATACTATTCTAACTGATCTATATTAGGCAAAGGATTAGCTATTGATCATTGAATGAATAGCTAATCCTACACAGGTGCCTAACCTGCCTTAGGGCTAATTTACAATAATTACCTACCATTAAGCTAAGCTCTAAGTCACGATAGACTATCTATCTGGTCATCGGTTTCATGCGACCGCAGCCTATTTCAACTAAGCATTCATTCATACAGCCATCGGACACGTCTAGACAGAGTTCGCGGGCGGGAAGGGGGTAGCTATTCTTTCACCATTAGAAAGCTGCATCTTCACTGAGTGACATAGGCTATATAATGTTACTAGGTGTAAACAAAACTGTTGTTATGTCTAATTCCACGCGAGCGAAGCTGCGGGCGTCCACTAGTACTTAATAATACTATGACCATTTATTTTGTTAGACCTGTCAAAGGCCTGCCATTTTGCGTCACTTACGGATTAAAAGTTATAAATAGGAGACTCTAGGTTTGTCTAGGAGTTTACAGCTTCTCGCTCTTCCGTACTTCGTGGTGTGGATTTTGTGATTTACACGAACGCAGTTCTGAACTAATCGAATACAAATTCAATCGCGATCCTGAAACAGTTGAACCGTTCAGTTTAACCGCGTGTTAACCTACAGCTGGTAGTTTTGTTAGGCTTATAAAATTACATCAGATCAGTAAATTATAAATAGTAAAACTAAATATAAAATGACTAAAAGAATGGCCCACGGTGGCCAACGGTGGCCAATCATGTCTCGAATAAGACTTCCAAATAGGAAGAGTTTAGACTGTGGCAGTCATCCTTGTAAAATTGTGCGTAGATGAATTTATTCATTCGATGAAAACAAGTCAAATTACTAGAAAGTGTGCTGCGATCCATAGACGTCCCACTGCTGGGCACGGGTCTCCCCACAGACTATGCTGCGGGAGTTCTAGAGCATACTCCACCACGCTGCTCCAATGGAGGGGTGAGTGGCCAACCCAGTGTCGCATGTTCTCAAGCCACCCGAAGGTATTCGACAAGGCTTAACGACTGTTTCCACCGTTGAAAACAACCGGGACCGACGGCTTTACGTGCCCTCCGAAGCACGGTAGCGTCCAAGAAATTTTGCCACTAGCGGTCACCCATTCACAAACCGACTGCGCCCGTCGTTGCTTAACTCTTTCGATCACATCGAATCGAAGCGAGCCATTGGGCTATGGACGCTATCTTTTGATCTAGTTTTATCTATCAAAAACATTATATCGGCAACAAACAAGGTTTGCACACAAAATTATAATCTTTTCTAAGAGCACGCTGGAGAATAGCTACACTTAAATCAACAGACTACTATGATGATCCATAAAGTAAGGAGAGGATATTGAAAAGTATCCAAACACGACAAGCTTGAATAATTCAACGGAGCGCGGACCGCTACGAGAAGCTCATGCTGTTTACACTGGGAGATGCATTCCGGGAAAATGAAGTACCTATTGATGCATTTGGCGATGTTCTATTGGTGCAGTTAAGTTTTTTTTTCATGGATATAAGATAGCAAACCCCAACGTAGGCTGCACTGAAAATCAGCGCTGCTGGTTTCTTTTTCAGAGCCAACAGCATATGCTGAGTGTAGGCCATTTTGGTGCACTCACTGCAACAGGGATAACGTTTAGGCATAAGTTATATTTATTAGTTAGTTATAGTTTGTGTGTTATCTTTGTTGCAATAATGCTGCACAAATAAAGCTTTTCTTTCTTTCTTTCTTTCAAACGAGCTTGCAGTAGCATGCTATCCCCTTTTAGTCGTGACAACTGTGACCGACTTTAAAAAAATAATCAAATAGGGACTGGGATGGTTAGTCCAGTTAGCAGGCTGTTGATAAAAACATTAGGCGGTCAGTTCGTTAGAGGATAAGGGCTGGTGTTCCCACTGTTCCTAACTAGGAGCAGACTAACTGACACTAACGAATGGCAGGTAGTCCTTTTATTTTGATCGTTTCTTTTTAAATAAGCGCTTAAAGACTGACGGCCGTGCCACGGGTCCCGAGTTCGAATCCCAGCCTATACCCCAGGTTGGTGCTGTATGTTCGTTTGCTATCTTTTAACCATAAAAAAAGCTCAGTAACCCAGGCACATTTAATTTATAATATAAATATTATATTATATTTTACAAGGCAATTCATACAAAAAAAAACCCGAATGCACAACAAAATTTGACATAAGTAGGAAGATTAGCGAGAATGGTTGTTAAAATAAAATAATAATATTCATTATATTATATTTAAAATGAAAAATTATACAGGGAACCTTATTTTTAAATATCTACCTACATAGCGATGCTTGATATTATAATTGGTTGTGTTTTTTTTGTTTTCATTTTGACAATATGGTGTTTGGTTGTCACAGTGGTGAATCTTGGTTACTGTCATCTCTTTATGGTTACGATGAATTGTTTGACGTAAGAATCAATAAAATCACCTTATTATCTCTAGATCGCCATAGAGGAACAAACATACATACATAGACTGATAAACACAACCCTTCTTTGCGTTGCGCAGTCGGGTAAATATAAACGAGTTCTATATTTCACCAGAGAAATGTTTAGTTTAAAGTCCCCGAGCTGAATTATCGATGACCCAGCAAAAGCAGGCCAAATAAAGAACGGACGATTGAATTGTAAAGGAGCTGTGGATGCTGGTATGGTAAGAAATTCACTTAAATCATATCGGGCGGAGAATATATGTGGATTTCCAGCGGTTTAAGTTCCGTTTATTTTATTTTTTGCATTTTCTCCTTGATTGTGAATGTGCCTAGGGGAAGAGCGAGTTATTTAAACACTATTAGTTTATTGTAGACTAGTGGACGCCCGCAGCTCGCGTAGTATTAGACCCATTAACGACGTCTGCCGCGTTCGGGTTGCCCACTTGACTTTAAAAACGGCAAAATTTCATACTAACCTTGCACCCCCGTTTTACCCCCTTAGGGGATGAATTTTCAAAAATCCTTTCTTAGTGCTCCCGTACGTTATAAAAGGAACCCCTGTGCAAAATTTCAAGATTGTAACTCTTATAGTTTAGGCCCTGCGTTGATATGTCAGTCAGTCAGTCAGTCAGTCCCTCATTTATCGTCCATATAGATAACTATTCTTTTGAAAAGTATTTCCCAAGATCTAGCAGCGCCACACATATAAAGATGTACGTGTCCCTACTGAATCAATACTAGACGTCACTAACAAATATATCGGTAATATACTAAGTGGTTTCAGGTTGCTGGTGAATACATGGTTTGTCACAGATGTCATAATGGTACAAGATTAAACTTTACTCTTACATATAAAACACACGTACAAGCGAAAACAATTCATCCTACTATATTCTGAGCTAATCAAATTCCTACCGCAGCGTTGCGTATAAATCGGCTTGAGCACAATCGGCAACAGATGTTCTGTTCAGAGGAATCCGAAGGTTTTCTAGAGCGGGAATGTTTTAATTAATTAACATTATTGCTTTCACTCTAACGGCTTTGATTAGCCGATAAAAGAAGTGGATCTCATGCTGGCGAGTTCAAATTCACAAGTCACGAATCTATTTGATTAATATTTTTTTCACTTCACAGACAGACAGACCTTTCCTCCTCTTCCGCGGCGCTGTGGGCGCTCTTGCGTTGAGGGAATTCGGAATTAGGGGAGATCCCCTCTATCCGGGCAATTGCTCCAGGGGTAAACCCCGTCGGTGACTTCCCCGCTTTTCGCTTCTGGCCATTATCCATTGTCCGCTTCTCAAGGTGCTTTTTTGGCCAACGTGCTTGAACCAACTTTCGCTCCGCAAACTGTGTTTCCGTTTAGCTACGACATGGAGCTCTTCAGGAAGTGTGTTAAAGGTTCAAGGCCGGCAACGCACATGTGTGTTTGTCGGACGTATCCATAGACAACACATCAGGGACATCAGGTATCGTTTGCCTGTTTGTCTATTTTATAAAAATAAATGTATGTGTAAATGAATGTAAATGTGAATTGTTAATTAAATAATCTTGACGAATAAATTTTATTTTTCACGGAGTTCTTTTTACTGGACTGCACAACGCAAAAAAGGGAATTGTGTTTATCAGTCTATGTATGTATGTTTGTTCCTCTGTGGCTTTCTAGAGTCTAAGCGTAAGGCGATTTTTATGATTCTTACGTCAATCGATTCGTCTTAACCATAACGAGTGAAATATTTACATGAAAGTAACCAAGATTCACCACAGCGACAACCAGATGCCATGTTATGAAAATGAAACCTAAAAGAATCGACCAACTATATGAAGTGGAGTATCCTGGAATAGGTATTTTTAAAATAATTTTAAGGTTTCTTTTCTTATTTTTAACATTGAATTGGCTGATTCTCAAGTCGTTTAAGGTGGTAAAATAAAAGTATCGCTATTGGTCAATAATAATAAAATTCCACCTACCCAAAGACCCCAAAGTAAGCCTTTCGATTAGATCAACGATATTTTAACCTTACCGGGCCATAACAGTAAATCTCATACCTAAATTATTTCACTCGTGTTCATACATCACTTCACACCCTTGTTGTAATCACCGCGCTTCACAAGATCTGAAATAGCGATCAAGTGCGAGCCGGTCTCATACAAAAAGCATTCCTTACAATATTACAGCAAATTAAATTTAATGCTTTTAATAATAACGTTATTGTTCAGTATTAGTACATAAAGAATGCACCAATTCTAAAATTCAGATACTCTTTTTCAAAACTTCGATTAGAGTTTAACTAGCTAGCTAGAGTTTGATTTCTACATATTTAACTCACCAATCAAAATAAATACTATTACAAATAAAGAAAAGAGTTCAACAACTTTTAAAACTTTATAATTTTACACCATCCGCCTTATTACACACCGGGACGTTCGTCCTGCTAGGGATGTTCGTCATCTCCCGCATTTGATATTGATGTTCATTGGTACAACGTTTTCCGTCTAACGTCTTTTTTAAAGAAGTAAAACATTTTTTTAATCAAGAAGTAATCAAATGTTTAAAGATTTTCTCCAACTGCTTCAAGTATTTTGTGATGTGTTCAGTTAAATACACTTTACAGATAGCTTCATAAACAATTAGGTTTTAAACTATAGTTAAATAATTAAGTACCAATAATGTTTCTATGAGAGCCCTACCACCTAAAAGATTTATTTTTAACTAATGAAAAAATTTGTTTCTGTGCTCACTGATCTTGGCTTTATAATACAGGTAATTCATTTCGTGGCTGTTCAAACTTGCTTCTGAGCGGTTATTTTTTTTTTTCCCTCATTTGCACTTCCTTCCGTGTTTTATTAATGACAAAATGTGCTTCGGGGTAATTAAAACGACTTGGGTTGGCATGACATCCGATTTCGGAACAGTTCGTACGTGCTATAATGAGATTTCTGTTTACGATTATTAAAAATAATGTGGCTATACAATATTTCTAAATACCTGTTGGTTTCGAATCCCGTAATATTTATTTCGGAGTAATTTAAACGGCCATGGAAGTTAGAGTTAGTTAGCCCTAAAACATCTATGACGATGGTGGCCTGGTGGTGAGTGACCCTGACTGCCGAACCGCGGCTCCCGGGTTCGAATCCCGGGCGGGGCAGATAAATATTTGTACTCAGGTTATGGATGTTACATTGCGTTGTTTTCTGTGTGTGTCCGCCACCCGCAACACAGGCCTATAAAAAATAGATAAAAAATAAAAAAAATAAAACTTTAAGTGCGAGTTGGACTCGCGCACAAAGAGTTCCACCATTTTCTATAAAAACGGAAAAAATCATGTCTGTTGTATGGGAGCCTCTTAAATTTTTATTTTCCTGTTTTTTAGTATTTCATGATATACTAATACATCATCTGTGTAAATTCAACCGTCTATCACGGTTGATGAGATACAGCCTGGTGACAGGCGGACAGACGGATAGCGGAGTCTTAGTAATAGGGTCCCGTGTTACCATTTGGGTACGGGACCCTAAAAAGTAGCACAGAGATGTTGCGTACTACGTTAACAATATTTTTTTTTAATCTATAACTTCGATACATTTATTTTTCTTTTTCAGATTGCATAATTACGAATTTCGGAATAAAAAAGAACTTGGGTTTAATATAATTCCATTCCATACAAGAATAATTTCATAGTTTTAATGTGAATAAAGTCTACTTCAGTCGTGCTCTTGAATTTGTATGCTGGCCATAGATGAATACCGTGAATATTTTAATGAGTTACATTTGAATAGGTTCTGAGACTGAAATTTTAATTTAATTCAAGTCATGTACGTTTTTTCGTTTTAAGAATATTTCTGGTCATAATTTTGATTCGGTTGCTCTTTTCTATTTCTAATAGTAGCTTGTAGCTTGTAGCTTTCTAGTAGCTTGAATTATTATGCAAACAAGATGAGAAATGAAAGTTCGGATTTCTAGTTCTATAATCTAACTGTACTAATAAAACAGCAAATGGTTACATAAGGACCCAGTTGACTAAGGACCCGGTTTCAAATTTTAACACTTATGTTCATTGTGTTTATATATTTGTCATATATATTTTATTGCACATATTATTATTATTACATCATCATCATCACAAACCTTTCTTTTATCCACTGTCTATTATTACATTATATATTATTTATTAAGTTACCGTAAAATTGTAAATACTGTTAGATTATAATCTATCTCGTGACATTGTAAACTGTCGAAATATTTTTAACACTGAAAGTTTTGCGTAACATTAATAAAACTACAATTTCCTTGCTATAAAAATATAGAATATGTAGGTGTTCCTGCGTCTCATCGTGCCGAGCGCGGGGGACGAAACCGGTTCGGCGAGCGCGCCGGGCCGCGCCACTTCACCTTCAGCCGCCGTCGAGACGCGTGCACATCTCCGTTCCTTTGTCACGCCGCGCGTCCAAATTTATAGTCATTAAATACAGTCCACAAATTACACGGCTCGAGTTTTATTGAGGGACCCACCAATTTGGTCCAATCGAGCCACCAGCGAACCTGCGACCCGCGTGCCCTGTCGTGACATTTGGTGAAGAAGCACGTGCTGCGCCGCTTCTTCGGTTGGGGTGCAGTCGAGGGACAAGAAGACATCGCTGAAAAAGAACTGGCTGCCATCACGGATAAGGAATTTGAATTCAGTGAGTCCGTTCCAATCTATTCCTTCATATCCTCTTCAAGGTCATAGGCCACATCTATCTTTTTCTAGTCCCTTTCATTGCCTCTATTTCAAAAATAATCAAAATAAAATATTTCATCATTAAATTATTAGTTCATAAACAGCTTGATCGTGTCAATTATTGAAAATCTGTTCTATCGCCTTGCGCTTAAGCTCATTGTACTGTAATCGCACGATAGGAATAACAGCTGCGCGTGCGTCTTATCTTACACGTGCCGCGCGGGCATCGACCTCTAAGAGCGTTTTCAAGGTCAGTCCGATTCAATGCAAACAGATGTTACTTTTATAGCCCTTATCTCTGTCGATTAATATTTTTTCCTTTCTTGGTGAGCTGCCTATCTCATCTTCATTAATTGTTCTTCCTAATAGTGTATTACAATGCCTGTAGATAAAATTAAAGACCTTACAAAGAAGCGTGGTAGCTATAAAGCTAAGCTTACACAATTTAATAACTTTATTAAATTATTACCGACAACAAACTTAGATGCTTTTCAAATCGAGGAAGTACAATGCCGTCTTGCTACAATGGAGGCCTCATACAGTGACTTCGACACGTTACAGGCGGAGTTGGAACTGCTATCAGAGAATGCAGATGACATGTATGCCGAGCGCGAGCAGTATGAACAGCAGTACTTCAGCTTGGTGGCGCGCGCGCGTGCCCTGCTGGCTGCTACTCGCTCTCACACCTCTTCAGCTTCCTCCACGGCTGGCGAACCCAGCTCTGACTGCAAGCACGACTTCGTCCGACTGCCCAAGATAGACCTGCCTCACTTCAACGGGGACTATCAGCACTGGCTTGAATTTCGAGATACGTATATTTCACTCATACATGACAACACCAGTATTAGTGACATTAACAAATTTCATTATCTTCGAGCAGCCTTAACAGGCAGTGCCTCTTTAGTAATTAAAAGTCTAGAGTTTCAAGCAACCAATTATGCCATAGCTTGGCAAATTTTATCTGATAGGTACGATAATGAAAGGCTTTTAATAAATAATCATTTGCAAGCAATATTTAATTTAGAAACTATACAAAAAGAATCCAGTGCATCGTTAAGACAAATGATTGATGTGACAAATAAAAATTTAAGAGCCCTTGCGACGCTAGGGCAACCCACTGAGCATTGGGATACATTAGTAATATTTATCATGGCCAAAAAATTAGATTCACATACATATCGTCAGTGGGAGGAATATAAAAATAATTTAAGCACAAATCCAACTTTAAAAAATTTCATAACATTTTTAACAAATAGAGCCGACCTGCTTGAAACCTTACAGGACTCTAAAACATCAAAACCTAACTTCTACAAACAAAACACAAACACTAACTTATACAAACATAACACAAATATTTATGAAACTAACAAAACTAAGCATTTTTCTAATATTATAAAAACTAATCCTAACTTATCTTCTAATAAACCTTATAATGTTAAATGTCCTATGTGTTCTCAAGATCATTACTTATTTACCTGTGAAACATTCAGGAATCTTGACGTCGACACACGCATTAGCAAAGCATCAGAAAGCAATGTATGTATGAATTGTCTACGCCCAGGTCATAAAGCCAAGCATTGTAAACTATCACATTGTAAATATTGTTCTACTAAACATAATACCCTCTTACATAGGGAATCATCACAAGAACAATCGTCAAATAATAATGTAGCCTTGTCTACCAACATAAACTCATCATATTCGAATGCTAACACTCACATTTTACTTTCCACAGCGATAGTGAAGGTGGCAGACGTCAATGGAAGGCTTCATACTGCCAGGCTTTTGTTGGATAACGGCAGCACCTCCAACTTTGTCACCGAGGATCTATGTGGGAAGCTCGGGCTGGTAAAGCATAACACTAGCTCCACCGTCACAGGTATTAACGGTCAGCATTCTCGTACTTCAGAGTGTTGTAGTCTCACCATACAATCCCTCACTAGTGACTACAAGGCGAACGTAGACTGTTACATCCTACCATTAATAACACAATCGCTGCCTGGCTCTTATTTGGATAAAAAATTAATTCATATTCCGCCAGGTCTTCGACTAGCAGACCCTAAATTTAATATACCTTCAGCGATCGACATCCTCGTAGGTGCTGAAGTGTTTTGGGACGTCCTAGGTTCCGAGGCAATAAATTTAGGAAAAAATAAGCCTAAATTACATATATCAAAATTAGGTTGGCTTATTTCAGGTTGTGCATATAAAAAACATTCTCGACAACAACCCATATGTAATTTTATTTCTCAGGAGGAATCCGACCAACTAACTCGTTTTTGGGAACTAGACTATGTTAAGCCTGTCGATGGTTTCTCGCCAGAAGAGCAAGCTTGTGAGAAATTATTTAGAGAAACCACACGTCGAGATAGTGATGGTCGATTCATTGTTACTATTCCATTAAAAGAATCGCCTGAATGCTTAGGTGACTCCTATGCGATGGCTAAAAGTCGGTTTCTCTCCCTAGAACGTAGATTTCAACGTGACTCTTGCTTCAAAGAGAAATATTTACATTTTATAAAAGAATTCATAGACCTTACACACATGTCACTCAATTCAGAATCAAATCGTTCAAAATATAATCATTATTTTCCCCATCATGGAATACTCCGGGATTCTAGTACGAGTCCACTTCGTGTAGTATTCGATGGATCAGCCGCTACTTCTTCAGGTAAATCATTCAATGAAATACAAATGGTAGGGCCAACAGTGCAGGAAGACCTACTATCTATATTATTGCGATACAGGCAGCATAGATTTGTCGTAACAGGTGACATCGAAAAAATGTACAGAGCCATATTGATTGAACCTTCTCAACGTTCATTACAACAAATCATTTTCAGGTTCGATTCCTCTGAGCATTTAAATACCTATACCATAAATAGACTTTGTTATGGTACTAGTTCGGCACCTTACTTAGCCACAAAATGCCTTGTGTCACTGGCAGACCAATGTCCACATCCAAATGTTAGTCAAAGCATCAAACGTGATTTTTACGTTGATGATTTCTTAAGTGGTGGCGATACTATCGATTCAGTCGTTTCATTATGTCAAGGCGTGATTGACACTTTAAAAACGGCAAAATTTCATCTTAGAAAATGGCAATCCAACAATTTAGAAATTTTAAAATCATTGTCTTTAAATAGTGATGATAAAAATAAAACATTAAACCTTCACTCTACTTCCTCAAAAACTCTTGGATTATACTGGGATAATAGAAATGACAATCTTTTCTTTTGTGTTAAATTAACTTCTACATCTAAAATTACTAAGCGTAGTATTCTTTCATTAATAAGTCAAGTATTCGATCCCTTAGGTCTCATAGGGCCATGTATATTGCAAGCTAAGCTTATTATTCAGCAATTATGGATATTAAAATTGAACTGGGATGAAGAAGTACCAACAGAATTAAAATCACAATTTTTGGAATTTATACATGCCCTACCTGGACTTAACTCTATTCGTATTCCTCGTTGGGTCTCTTGTACTAACCGATCTGTAATCGAACTTCACACCTTTACAGATGCTTCAGAAAAAGCTTATGGCGCCTGTGTATATGTGAGAACAATCACAGTCGATGGATCAGTCTGCGTTCGTCTTCTAGCTTCAAAGAATAGGGTTGCCCCCATAAAGCCAATAACCATACCACGTTTAGAACTATGTGGAGCCTTATTAGGTGCAAGACTTTATTTAAAGGTACGAGAGTCACTTACCGTAGCACCCGAAAATGTTTTTTTTTGGTGTGACTCGACGATTGTACTCGGGTGGCTATCTACACCGCCTAATCGATTAGACTCGTTCGTTCGCAACAGGGTAACTGAAGTACGAGAATCAACCTCAGGCCTAACGTGGAGCTACGTGCCTTCCAAGCAGAACCCAGCTGATCTCACTTCTCGGGGGGTGAAGGCTGATTGCATCAGCGAGAATTTCCTGTGGTGGTCAGGGCCTGAATTCCTTCAAAAACCAGAGATTGAATATCCAAACACTCATCATGATACTCATAACACTATTTTACATAACATCTTGGATTCACATACACAAAAAACAATCGACAATAATTTAACAAATAATAACATAATATCCAACTTAATTAATAATTCTTCTCAATTTAGTAAACTTATAAGAATCGTAGCATACATATACAGGTTTATTAATAATTGCCAAAATAAAAACGTAAATAATTTACAATACTTAACTTCTAATGAATTAAAATCAGCTCATCATTTAATTTTACTTACTGCTCAAATAGAAATGTTTCCCATTGAATATAAAATTCTTAAATCTAATGAATCCTTACCTAAGAATAATCGTTTAATTAGTTTATCTCCTTTTATTAATCAAGAAAATCTTATACGTGTTGGTGGAAGACTCAGTAATTCACATTACAACTATGACGTCAAGCATCCTATTTTAATATGCAGTAAGCATCATTTATCAAAAATAATATTTCAAAAAGAACATCTTGCCCTCTTTCATGCAGGTCCACAACTGCTTTTAGCAAATATCAGGCTCAAGTACTGGCCTATAGCTGGCAAAAACCTCGCAAAACAAACACTGCACAATTGCGTCAAATGCTCTCGTATTAAAGCTGAACCAGTCCAAGTTATGATGGGAGATTTACCAGCCGATAGAGCACAGCTAGAGTTTCCTTTTTTGAATACGGGTCTTGATTATGCCGGGCCGGTGCTGATAGCCGATCGTAAGGGTAGAGGGTGTAAACTATCCAAATCTTATATTTGCGTTTTTGTGTGCTTTGCAGTTAGAGCTGTTCACTTAGAGTTGGTGTCTGACCTCACCAAGGAGGCCTTCCTTGCAGCCTTCAACAGGTTTATCAGCCGTTGCGGAAAGCCTCAACGCGTTTACTCTGATAACGCAAGTACTTTCGTGGGAGCTTTCAACGAGCTAACACGCTTCTTTAAGCTTCACTCTAAGTCAATCGAAGCTGACATTGAAAGTAAGGGCATAGAGTTTAAACGTATACCTGTCTATAGTCCTCACTGGGGTGGGCTATGGGAAAATTCCGTTAAGGCAATTAAGCATTTATTACGCAGAACCATGGGCTTGACTCATCTTACGTATGAAGAGCTGTCAACTTGCCTCATACAGATAGAGGCAATTTTAAATTCACGTCCTCTAACGCCTCTGTCCACAGATCCTTCCGACCTTTCTTACCTGTCGCCTTCCTCCTTTCTCCTTGGACGACACCTGAATTCGGTTCCACACCCGCCGATCGCCGAGTCCGATATCAGCCGTTTGCCCAGATTCCAGCGGGTTGAAAAGCTGCGGCAGCACTTCTGGGAACGTTAAGCTCACGAGTATGTTTCTCTTCTTCAGCAAAGGACAAAATGGCGGAGTGGAGAGAACATCCAGGAGGGAGCCATGGTCTTAGTGAGGGACCCCAATCGCCCCCCTCTACTATGGCTCTTGGGAAGAGTCGTCGGCCTAAAACCTGGGACTGATGGACGAATAAGAGTTGTCGACGTCAAAACGAAGAAGGGCATCATTACCAGGGCGTCGAATAACATTTGTCTTCTTCCAGTCCCCTCGGGAACATCATAATTGCCATCGCCGGGGAATATGTTCCTGCGTCTCATCGTGCCGAGCGCGGGGGACGAAACCGGTTCGGCGAGCGCGCCGGGCCGCGCCACTTCACCTTCAGCCGCCGTCGAGACGCGTGCACATCTCCGTTCCTTTGTCACGCCGCGCGTCCAAATTTATAGTCATTAAATACAGTCCACAAATTACACGGCTCGAGTTTTATTGAGGGACCCACCAGTAGGTGCTTCTTATCGATGATTTCCCTATGAATTAAGTTCGAAGGACAGAATTCGATCGATATTGTCTTTGAGTACTAGATGTTTGAGGCTACTAGGTGTAAACGAAACTATTGTTATGTCTAATTCCACGCAAGCGACTCAGACGTCCTCTAGTTTAAACAATAAATGGTTTTAATGTTGATTTAAACAACAAACTATACATTATAAATGACATAAAGTACCAATGTGCTATATTCCACAAGACACAACTAACGGGGCAATTAATACAATTAATTCCCTTGTTAGTTGTTTCAGGGCTATAACAGAGCCATCTCTAATAATCATATCACACTTGTGGCAGGTATAAATCTTATTTAATGACCGTTCTAATTGAATCGTTCTAGGCCTAACGATCCCACACATACATTTAGATGTGGCTTTACGTAAATTTTACCTTCTACTTTGGTTGTGGAAAGTACAGATGGGGGAGACAGGAACTAATCCTTAAAGCAATCTCACTATGGTAAACCCTTAGTTAGATGTTGATCTGGGTATTATCTTGAAAGTTTTTAAGTCTTAATCGGTGTCTTATTACACTCATATTACACTATAGTAAGAATAAGAAGAATCCATCAATCCGCATTGGAGCAGCGTGGTGGAGTATGCTCTAGACGTCTCCGTGAGAGAGACCCGTGCCCTACAGTGGGACGATGCAGCAGCAGTGTGATAGGAGGAAGCATTCCTTAAAATGAAACTGTAACATATCCCTTCGATTACCGTCTATTGGTTTAATAAGTTGATTTATTGAAATTAATTCCTTTTCGGGACCAGTCGTGCATGTAATGCTTAAGATTAAGAAACGTAAACTGGTATTAGCGAAATGTTTGCTTATTAAATTCATGCCTTCTCATCCTATTAAAAAACCATAATATTTTACTATGTAGTTAGTAATCGTAACCATGGTAAGTCTTTCATATCATCACTATCACCCACAATTCCCATGTTACATCACATCGCAATGCATTATGGAGACAAGTAGACACGAGTACCTTCCTCGGAGGACCTCCGAGAGGCCTAGGGGCCCCGACATATCCAATCGAGTTAAACGTTACCGGAGCGAGATAGAAATCTAATTAGGGCTCAGAAAGACCGGGTGTGTATCTAATAAAAATGTTGCGACGTCTGCCTGTACATTGGATTTTTATTTCAGCGATTTTCCAATGCAGCGAAAATTGTGCTTGTATTTCTATAAGAAAGTTAGTCTCTGTTATAAAGTAATAATTTTCTCTGGAAACCTGAGCAATAACAGTGTTTTTCCTTTAAAAATGGATCTAGTTCTTTTTGATAACACTTTCTTGATTTTATCACGATATAAAAAATATTCGAAGACCTTTCTAACAGAGTACGCCGTGCCCGCCGCGAGCGCGTTCACTCCTGAAGATGGTTATCGTAATCGACCGAAACTAATCGGCCTATTTCCGACTTAAATCCCAGGTGAGTAAGCCTGTTATTTCAACTATGAATGCAGTCTTTCTAACAGTCAAAGGCTTTCTAACAGGCAAAGTGGTTTTGACTAACTGATATTAATGTATATACTAGGTTAAACTTACAAAGTAGTTCATCTAACTGTCGACATAATCAAAATATCTCAGATATACCATGAAAGAAAAGTTAGTCAGCAATTACTTGGTAACTTCGTACAGTTGAGAAAAAACAGAATCGGGTTGCTGAGTCCCGAATTTCCTCTATCCAATCTTCGACATCGGATTACTTACATCTCTGTTAAGAGTCACGGTTACATACATTAGTCCCTTTCCGCTTATATCCTTCACTAGTGGACGCCCGCAGCTTCGCTCGCATGAAATTAGACATAACAATAGTTTCGTTTACACCTAGCAATATTATATAGCCTATGTGACTCAGTGAAGATGCAGCTTTCTAACGGTGAAATCTTTGAAATTTTTGAAATCGGTCCAGTAGTTTGTGTGTGAAAACATTACAAACAAATCTTTCCTCCTTATAATATTAGTACTATAGATATAGGACTAGTCTTGACCGTGGCTCCGCCCAGGCTTAATAGATTTTCCATGCAGAACTTTAGTAATGGTAGTCATTATGTGATCGATTGCTGGATGGAATATTTAAAGGATCATTTTTTTTTTTTTTTAATTCTTTATTTGTGGGCTTAATCACGGATGATTATGTCGCCCAAATAAAATATGTCCACACTATACAAGCAAAATCACAATACGACAATAAAATAAAATACATAATCAATTTACATATTGTGGTTTTCGACTGCTTCGGCCACAACTAACGGCAACTAAAATTACCACAATCTGTGGAGGAAGCAGTGGAAAACAAAAAAATCATTGGGGCTGATCCGAGAATGCAATTAAATAGAGCTTAATTAACAATTTTACGTAATTAGAATGAGGGCTAGACAAAATAATGTTAAGATCACTTATATTTTTTAGGATATTAGTACCCTCAACAGTGCGGCAGGCCGCGTTTCGGACACACTCCAGCAAGACATGCACTAAGTCCTCGGGTACACCGCAAAGCTGACAGTTCGGTGAGGGGACTTTGCCCATGAGATGTGCAAATTTCTTGGATGGAATGTGTCCGGAACGAAGCCGCATGATAACATCATCATCATTTAAAATACAAAAAATAAAAGCTTTTGAGGGAATGCTATTTTGCTAAGATTGCTAAGATTTGATACGAATCTATACATATACAGCTTCGCTTGCGTGGATTAGATGTTAAAAAAAAATTATATGTTTATAAGTCACAGTTCATGTACTTCTCAAATAAATAACCGGAAAAACTCTAACCATTGAAGTTTAAATAGAAGAAGTATTCGACGTTTTTGTATATTCAAACCACAAAGGGTTAAAAAATGAAATGAAATTTGTAACTACTCGTAAGTGAAGTCAAGCAAATATTATTCTCCATCATTCTGTTGAGGTGGAGAATATTTGACAAAACCAACAAACACATGTTCCCATTTATACATTATTAAGGATTACCAGTTGGTATTGGCGTTTACAGAATTGGGTTGTATCGTTTACTTTTATGTTCAATGCAATACTCATATCATTTAATGGCAAAGTGGTTCATGAATTTAAAAAAATCTATTGTCATTCGTAGTGGTTGACAACCTTATAATATTACGTCATCATTTTACTTGAATGGGTTGGATTGGTGTAGACTCAATTCACCCGAGTTATAATTAGGTATCGTGTAATATTACTCTCTTATATCTCATTACAGTTTATTCTAAATTTATTAACCTTTTTATTATTACTTATTATGTAAACACATAGTATTTAATAATATTAATTTAGGTATAAACAAATTAATTAATGTTACAATTACCATATTTCATTAATTTTCAATAAAGCCTACAACATTAATATTGTATTTTATTTGAGAGGTATCGTTTGGCATTTGCTTATATCTATGGTTTGGCCAAACTATTCTCTCACAACGTAGACCGCACTGAAAATCAGAGCTGTTGGTTTTTCTGAGAGCCAGTAGCATAGGGTGGGCCCTATAATATTGTCTACATAACATATCACGAGCACAATGTGAGACACACACTAATAAATCACACAACACAATGCAGCTCCAAATGATCCGATTCTGAATATATAGCCACTGGAGTTGACGCTAGATTTATCTTCATTCTCGCATCCTGAGACGCTGAATCGTCTAGCTATGCAGTACGGAGTATAGTTTGTTGGTGGTAGAATCTGTTGAACGTTGCTACAGAGGCCCTGTAGCTAGCCGGAATACGGCTATAGTATTCCTGTCGTAAACTTTTTTTTTATAATATAGACGGACATACGGACCACCTGATGGTAAGTGGTCACCGTCGTCTATGGACACGTGTGACACCTTGGAAATCACAGGTGCGTTGCCTGCCTTGAAGGAAACGTTTCACACTCTTTTTGAAGCGCTCCATATCGGAGCTCGAAGGGAAACCACATACTTACAGGATAAGCCAACGTGCCTACCCACTAAATACTAACTCGGTTTGCAGCTTTCGCCTCTGAAGCGTTTGTCTGAAACGACTTCTCCTGTGTGAGGGAGAGGCAGAGGCGACGGAGAGGCCCACATACGTTATTACATTAATAGACTAGACTAAACATAATAATACATTCTTCTTAACGCTTAACTTGAGCTCCACAAATTTGTAATGAATCCGTAAATGTGCTATCCCCTATGTTTATTTGACATCCTTAATGTTACCCACATTAATACAAACTTTGAATGCCATATTTATTTAAATCTAATCAACGGCTTAAAATATTAATTTTATGCTTCTAGTTCTGAAATCCATATCCATACTAATATTATAAATGTGAAAGTGTGTTTGTTTGTTTGTTTGTCCGGCTTTCACGTCGCAACGAAGCTATTATATGGTATGTTTTTTGTGTGTGGAGATAGTGAGGAGGGTGGAGAGTGACGTAGGCTACTTTTTACCGCGGTAAAACATCCTCATGGAAAGATATCGATGTTTTGTTATTTGCTAGATATTTAGTTTCGGATGTTGTTAATAGATGGCGTTATCATGTGTGATAAACAACTCATTGTTAATTCCCTTTGACCACGCGGGCGGAGCCGCGGGTAAAAGCTAGTACTTTCATACAACCTTTCATCCCCTTTTTCAACTTTTTCAGGGTCTAGAGTATCTGTGTACTACTAAATTTAATTTAAATTAGTTCAGTAGGTTTGGCGTGAAAGCGAGACAGACAGACAGAGAGACAAAGTTAATTTCACATTTATAATATTAGTATGGATCGATAGCATGTCCGCTCAGAATCATCCGTAGCTTTATCTTAATTCCCGCACGAGACACTGATTCGTAGGAGCAGTCCGCTCGGCCGGACTGAACAAAGATGCATTGCCTGTCACGATGGCGTCGTGAGCGTTCTCGTAACAACTAAAATCTGCAAATTGTTATGGAAACTACTACGCGATGCCTTGTCGAGTCGCAAGCGTGACGTAGATTAGCTTCTTGGTCCAGGGTGCGATGGGGTGGGCGTGTGTTTTTGATATAATACTAGCTTATAGGATTTGTGCCCGGTGCATGGCAATGTTGGCCACTGCATGGGACCTAAATATGTGAAAAAGTGGGTGGTTCGAAAACACATCTCTTGTGTACCCATTCAGGTAAATACACAAATAAGTATGTATATCAATACTGTGTTGTGTATAGTTTACTTACTACCGATTTTCTTTTTTCTATTTATTGTGCTATACGTGAAAACTTGTAAGAGGCTTTCTAATTTATAATTTCATTTACTCAATCTGTATTTGTTTAGCTGTAAGTTTTCCGAATAAATAAAAATAAAATAAAATAATGCGTGCTAGTTGATTCAGGCTACCGGTAGCGTTAATTGGTTGTTTTAACTTTCAAATTGAATAAGAAATTATTAAAAAATTAAAAAAAAAAAGGTTTTTATAACTTTTTATTTTATTTTCGTGCATTGCCATCGGAACCAAATATGTGTGCCAAATTTCAGCTCGATAGCTTCAGTGGAAGTGGGTGAAATATTGCAAGATTCCAGGACATACATACGAGCGAAGTTAAATAAAAGCTTTTAGAATAAAAATAATAATATCAAATCCAGTGTATTTAAACGTTAAAACGAAGGCATTAATATTTTTTATTAAATTCTCAACATAGTCTTCAGCACATCACTAACTCACCCAACACATGCAGGCCTCAATAAAATATTTTCACTCACATTCAGTCCAACATGCTAAGGTGTTCCCGTCGTAAAATATTAGCCGCTCGACTGGGAATTCGGAGCTCTGGAGTTCAATTTCTGAATCACTCGCCTCACGCCGTGCGTTCAAATGTGTCTTTTTCTTTTTTAAATTTTTTTTTTAATTTTATTTATTTATCAGAAAATGAATGTACATTTATTTCACTCGCCTTAAAGTTGGCCAATTGGAGGCCAGTATGATCCCAACAAACCAGTTTATCAAGTCTCAATTCTTACATTGACAATAAATAGGTCCGTACTGTTTAGTGTGCTTGTAGGTCGAATCTAGATGCATTCGAATCAAATACCTATACGGAATTGCCACTATCGATCGAGAAACTAATCTTTTGTAGACTAGGTGCATTACTAGGTACATGTCGAAGCGTAAAGAGATTAAAAAATAAGCTCCTAGAGTCTGTCACGAAATTTTATGTAACAAACATTACGTTACAAAAATTGTTAATTCGATGGGAATTCTGATAAAGTAGTAAGTAATAATTGTAATCTTCATTTATAACTATCTTTTCATTGAAACCTCCCTAATTTTTTTTTCGAAATTACATCACTTTCTTTCTTTAATTCTTACGTGCGAATTTCTTAGTAGCAGACCCTGTTTCTGATGAAATATGGTAGGTGGAGGTGTTTGAGATGGCTGAGTTTGAAGTAACGTGCTATTACGTTTCGTAAAATAAAATATATTGTAAGGCGTACTATTGTGCTTACAGTGTGATACCGAAGCCCCGTGATACAGGATGTATCTGTTCAAGGATGGGCAGAGACTTTATGGTAGCAGGTGATGTTCTTAAAGTCGTGTTAAATGACCATAATTATTATAGATAAATACTGTCTATCGTGACATTAGGGCTTAGCTTAGTGGTAGTGGTAGTAAAGTAGCCTTAAGGTAGGTTAGGCACCCGTGTATTTTTGTCCATTATGAGTTGATAGATCTACCTATAAGTAAATAATTATTTGTTGCTTTATATTATTCACTTTAGAATACCAAGCATTATACCTAGACTTTCGTTAAGCGCGTCTAATCACTCAATCAATCATTTGATGGTTAAGCTATTTTGGATTTTTTTGACAATTGTACTCACTTAAAAATACTTCAGTCTAATTACTGAAATTCCATATAATGTTTTTTTCAACTATAGAATCGTGGGACGTCTATGGGTCGCAGTGAAGTCTTTGTGTACTAAAAATTGAATGTCAACAGGTAATATTCTGGTCCTAAAATTAGCTGTTTTGAATTTAAAACTCTTATCTATTATACGAGTATAATAATTTAATTATTATTAATATAGAATCAAAAACTAAAGTCAATGCAAATTCATATTAATATACCTTGCCCTTATAAACAAAAACTATGGGACTTGCAACATAAGTAAGAACCGTTTCAAAAGCGTATCGTGCAGAGCCAAAATACACTTTGGTCATAACAAAACATACTATTAATAAATTATTTCCCCACTAAAAACACCCATTCATCTCCCATCGTCACATTGAACTGTGCCTTCTGAAACCAGCGGTTTCCCGCCGTCTTCTTCAGGTCATCTGTCCACCTTGTCGAAAGGCGGCCTGTGCTCCTTTTTCCGAGTCGTGGTCTCCATTCGAGGACTTTTCTCCCCCACCGGTTGTCAGTCCTTCGAACGACGTGGCCTGCCCATTGCCACTTCAACTTACTAACTCTGCGAACTATGTCGGTGAGCTTTGTTCACCTACGGATTTCATCATTCCTGATTCGGTGTCGTAGCGAAATACCAAGCATAGTTCTCTCCCTTAAAAGGGGAGTAAGCAGTAAAGGTCTGTATACACCCGCTTATCATTAGTTATGTTTAGGTCCTTTGTAATAATTGGTGAGTCTAATACCATACAAATTCAGACTCCAAGCAACTACGGGGCATTTCAAGCTAAAAAAACCTAATAGTTGTTTCCCGACTCGGGAATCGAACACAGAACCTCTGGCTTAATAGTTGTCATCTGCTTAAATAGTGTAAGGAAATTCTTATTCTATGAAAGGATTAAATAATAAAAAAATGATTATAGTAGGTTATGTAAAAAATATGAAAATGTAATTATTGTGGTTGTATTTTCATTGTATCATGGAATTAAAAGGATATTTTATTTTATTTTATTTATCACGTGATGAAATCATTTTGGCAACTTATTCGATATTTGAGGACCGCGTCTCTCTATTATTGTGACAACTTGTTCCGATGATAGAGACCTATCTGATTTTAATGTCGACAAACGTTGTATCGCGTAACGAACATATTATTGGCATCTCTTAGTAAGGATAACGTTTAGAGCATGAGGGGTGTATAATAGGGTGTGACGTCATATCGAACAATTTGGCGCGATACGTGACCGAGAGTCAGTGCGGTACCGTTTCCATCGTCCGCCATTAGTGTCTATCAGGCGGCAACGTAGCTGTCAATGTCAACTGACTGACAGTTGCACGATCGTCGAAGTTTCGTGGCCATTTCAGCTTGTTCGTGAATAAATTTAACGAATGATGTTTTTGAAAAGGTAGACTTACTTACTGAGTATATCTATACTAATATGTAAGGATAACGTACCTAAGAGCCTGAGGAATAGGGTGTGACGTCATATCAAACAATTTGGCGCGATACGTGACCGAGAGTCAGTGCGGTACCGTTTCCATCGTCCGCCATTAGTGTCTATCAGGCGGTAATGTAGCTGTTAATGTCAACTGACTCACAGTTGCACGATCGTCGAAGTTTCGTGGCCATTTGAGCTTGTTCGTGAATAAAAATTGTATGTTACCCAAATAAAAAATAATTAAAAACTAATTGACTTTATTATCATTTAGCATACAATATAAGGGTAGTATTCGAGCTTATCAGCAAGCTCCCTGTGGCCGAAGGTGGTAAGGCCCGGCGCATCGCGCCGGAGACTGCGGGTTCAAACCCCGCCAGGGTTTCGAGTTCGTAAGCATACCCCGATTTTGTTTTTTTTTTTTTGTTTAAGTTTAAAAATAATTTATCAACATATGTAATTGAAAATAATTAATTAAATAATTTGTCTAGGACTAAAATAATTTGTTTTAACAAAATGTTACTAGTTACAAACGGTCTTATTGCTCATTTTCATCCTTACTCATAATAAAAACGGAGTTTGTTTGTTTGTTTGTTGGTTTGTTCGTGAATAAATTAACGAATGATGTTTTTGATAAGGTAGACTTACTTACTGAGTATATCTATACTAATACTAGTGGACGCCCGCAGCTTCGCTCGCGTGGAATTAGACATTCACTAACTTCAAAAACGGCAAAGTTTCATACCAACATTGCACCCCCGTTTTACCCCCATAGGGGGTGAATTTTCAATAATCCTTTCTTAGTGCTCTCCTACGTTATAAAAGGAACCCCTGTGCAAAATTTCAAGTTTCTAACCCTTATAGTTTAGGCCCTGCGTTGATATGTCAGTCAGTCAGTCAGTCAGTCAGCTTCTCCTTTTATATATATAGATTATAAAGAGGAAAGATTTCACATTCTTAACAACTCTACAGAATAAAAATAATACATTTATACCTACAACTACAGCTCGATTTTTTTAAATATTATTTTTTTAACAATCTGGTTGTTTCGATGTGTTATTATGAACGTAGAGAGCTAAATTTAACAACCCAGATAGACGATTCATCGTGCCCTTCGAAGTACCAAAGCGTACATGAAATATTCACCCATCCGACCGCGCCCGACGTTGCTTAACTTAGTCAATCGTCCACCCAACTAGAGAGACATGCAAGCGCGTTTAAAGTTATCTATACTTATATTATAAAGAGGTAAGATTTGTTTGTTATGTTTTCACACAAATACACAAACTACTGGAACGATTTCAAAAATTCTTTGCCATTAAAAAGCTGCATCTTCACCGAGTGACATAGGCTATATATATTACTAGATGTAAACGAAACTATTAAACAACTGCGGGCGTCCACTAGTAACTAGGTAGGTACTATATACAATTAAAATACTACAGTCAAATCTAGCATCTGACACAATTATTTCTGTTCAAACAAAGGGTGATTGTGTTTAAGCCAGTTAGCCGTTAACAATGAGCTGGTGCCGACTAATCCGATGTGAACTTGCCTCGCATATCAAGAATATCAACTTGCCCGTATTAAACGTGCTCATCTTCACACTAATTGCCGGTATCGTATCACTAATTGGTGATTGTTGGGCGTAATTTATATGATTATGATCGATTGCCCCGTTCATTAGTGGACCGCGAATTACTTAGATAATTGGCTAAGATATTATGTACTTGTTATCCTTAATTATATATAAATGGGAATGTGTTTGTTGATTTGTTCTTCTCCACTTCAACGGAGTGATAGATCGACGTAATTTGCATAGATATAGTGTAGGGTCTAGAGAATAACATAGGCTACTTTTTATCTTGGAAAATTGGGCGGTTCCTGTGAAATAGTAGGCTATGTTTCGAGTGTATGTATGTTTGTATGTATATTTATTTGGAACGCTCTGTAACCTAAACGGCTTGAAACCTAAACGGATTTTAGCGAGGTATCATTACATTACATTCGGCTCAATTGTGAGAAAGACACTGGCTATATCAAAATTATGAAAGTAAACATGGAAGATTTCCTGCACCGATTTTTGTTGGAGGGATTAGAAGCCAAGGGTCGAATGTTCTCGAGCCACCCGTAGATCTTCGACAAGATTTAACGACTGTTTTCAATATTGAAAACATGAGACCGACGGCTTAACGTGCCCTCCGAAGCACGGTAGCGTCCATGAAATTTTGTCATCATCGGTCCCCCATCCACAAACCGACCGCGCCCGTCGTTGCCTAACTCTTTCTATAACATTGAACCGATAGACGCTACAGTAAACTACTATAAAAACCAGACTCATTCTTATAGAAAGGGCCAGTGAATGAGTTGCTGATTTAACGCATTCTATTCAATAAATCTCCAAGTATCATTTTCAGTTTTCAGGTCTCTTTTTCGGTGGAAAATTCATAACCTGCCATCGCGTGTAATCCAATCAATATAAATCATCGTCCAAGACGTGTGGTGGGCCTACAAATAGGCGATTTATTGCCGGATTGAGGCCACAAAAGGCCGGAAGGCTGTATTGCGGAATTGAAAGGAAAGTATATCAAAGGGGCCATTATAGAGGGACCATTGTGTGGAGTGGACTAATGACACACGTTACCTTATAACATCGGTCTTTGTGAGAATGCAAAGAGTTTAGATGTAGGTGGTAGACCCTGTATAGGTTTTGTCCGGGCCTATCTCCCGAGGTTACAAGTTAAAGCTTCCAAGCAAGCAATATTTCGCGGTAGAGTTTTGCAGGGTCTTAGTGCGTAATGATTTCGTTATTCAATTAATAAATAGACGCATCTTCTGTTGTTGTATTCTGAAAATTAACACATGCTCTTCAAAAACCGGCCAAGTGCAAGTCGGACTCGCGCGCGAAGAGTTCCGTACAATTATTTTCACAAACGGCAAAAAATTCATGTCTGATGTATGGAAGCTTGATACATTTTTATTCTATTTTTTAGTATTTATTGTTAAAGCAGCAACAGAAATATATCACCTGTGAAAATTTCAACTATCCCAGACAGACAGTCGGACAGCGAAGTCAGTAATAGGGTCCCGTTTTACCCTTTGGGTACATTACCCTAAAATGATCACTGCCTTTTCATAGAATACCATGAACATTTTTGTTAGTGTAATGGGAATTTTATTAAATAAAAAATAAAAAATTACGGGACCCTAAGTTCCGTCCGGACAAACAATCATGTAGAGCTTTTGACAAAGTAATTTCGTCTATTCGAGCTGTTTATACGTCTAAATGGAATTAACTTTCCTACTATAATAGCCTTGTGGCGTATCGTGTGACTACCAGACCGAATTCATTTGCGAACAAAGCCACTAATGTATTTCTCAGATATAAATGATTTTACTGCATCATTAACTGCTCATTGTTCACGGTTATACCTATGTCAATTTTAATGTAGGATCGGACTATAAATCTAATCTAATTCAACGAGCATTATGGTTCAAGATCCCAGTGCCGCCAGACGTTACTTATTTTCTCACAAACAATTTATATGCGATAAGCTAGTGTTAGTACATACTTTGAGCGTGTGCATACTCGCTAGCTTCGGTAGACGGCCAATTCATTGGTATCAGACGCTGAAAATCGAAAATTTCAGTCCCAACTTTTCTTATTTTCTCATGGCTGATTTTCACATATGTTTTAGTTAGTTATGTTACAAATTAATAATAACTATTGCCAGACACCTTCCGTCGGCCCTTACCCTTGCCAGACGCCTTAAAGATCCAGA
The DNA here is from genome assembly GCA_944567765.1 of Carterocephalus palaemon. Lineage (NCBI taxonomy): Eukaryota > Metazoa > Arthropoda > Insecta > Lepidoptera > Hesperiidae > Carterocephalus > Carterocephalus palaemon. Next base: position 1,418,041 of record OX155641.1, read on the forward strand.
AAAAATGATGTAAGTTTACTTATTTTCTCAAGCTTGATTTTTATGCACGACACTTGGGGAACTATTTCAACACTGTTAGTCAGCAGCCAGACCAATCGGATGGGCCAAACGTCCAGCCAGACACATATAAAGTGCCGCTAGGTATAGAGCGTGAGGTCATTATTTGTACGATTGAGAGTGACAAATTAAAGTCTCAGTACTGATTTTAACATATGTTTTAGTTAGTTATGTTACAAATTAATAATAACTATTGCCAGACACCTTCCGTCGGCCCTTACCCTTGCCAGACGCCTTAAAGATCCAGAAAAAATGATGTAAGTTTACTTATTTTCTCAAGCTTGATTTTTATGCACGACACTTGGGGAACTATTTCAACACTGTTAGTCAGCAGCCAGACCAATCGGATGGGCCAAACGTCCAGCCAGACACATATAAAGTGCCGCTAGGTATAGAGCGTGAGGTCATTATTTGTACGATTGAGAGTGACAAATTAAAGTCTCAGTACTGATTTTAACATATGTTTTAGTTAGTTATGTTACAAATTAATAATAACTATTGCCAGACACCTTCCGTCGGCCCTTACCCTTGCCAGACGCCTTAAAGATCCAGAAAAAATGATGTAAGTTTACTTATTTTCTCAAGCTTGATTTTTATGCACGACACTTGGGGAACTATTTCAACACTGTAAGTCAGCAGCCAGACCAATCGGATGGGCCAAACGTCCAGCCAGACACATATAAAGTGCCGCTAGGTATAGAGCGTGAGGTCATTATTTGTACGATTGAGAGTGACAAATTAAAGTCTCAGTACTGATTTTAACATATGTTGTAGTTAGTTATGTTACAAATTAATAATAACTATTGCCAGACACCTTCCGTCGGCCCTTACCCTTGCCAGACGCCATAAAGATCCAGAAAAAATTATGTAAGTTTACTTATTTTCTCAGGCTTGATTTTTATGCATGACACTTGGGGAACTATTTCAACACTGTTAGTCAGCAGCCAGACCAATTGGATGGGCCAAACATCCAGCCAGACACATATAAAGTGTCGCTAGTAGTCCGGTCAATTTAGACAATTGAAATAAAGAAAATTCCGACAGAGCCAAATCTTCGTAGAGACCTTAGGTTTACCACAAGGAATAAAGTGTCAAAAGTCCCAATCAGTCCCGTGCGCTTAGGGACTTATTCGGGGCCGAAGTAGGCATTTTTGTTTGCTTGAGTACCTAAATATGTATATACGTGGCATATTGTGTGCATACTATGTAGAACATGATTCTTACAAGCGCAATATCTGGGAAAAAGCGGGTCTTAGAGAAAAAATTATAGGGACCATTTTTATAGAGAATTTTAAGATCCACAACCTTGCTCTAAGGTACTTTTTCGATAAAACTTACCGTTTTCGAGAAAAGGTCTTGCGTCCGGCAAGGGTAAGGGCCGACGGAAGGTGTCTGGCAATAGTTATTATTAATTTGTAACATAACTAACTAAAACATATGTGAAAATCAGCCATGAGAAAATAAGAAAAGTTGGGACTGAAATTTTCGATTTTCAGCGTCTGATACCAATGAATTGGCCGTCTACCGAAGCTAGCGAGTATGCACACGCTCAAAGTATGTACTAACACTAGCTTATCGCATATAAATTGTTTGTGAGAAAATAAGTAACGTCTGGCGGCACTGGGATCTCGCTCTATTATTTTTATTGATCACTGATGTTCGATTATTCAAAATTAAATGTTCATTTGGGATTGTCTCATGGGACTAATGTAAGAATTTTCATATAATTTTCACCAAATGAAAGAGAGACTGTAAAAAATTTAATTATATTGAAATAAATTAGATAGGTGGTGCCGAAAGCTTTTTTCGCTGCGACCCATAGACGTGCCACTGCTGGGGATGGGTCTCTCCCACAGAGACAGCTGCGGGAGGTTCTAGACCTCCCGCATACTCCACCAAGCTGCTCCAATGCGGATTGGTAGAGGCGTTAGTGGCCAACCCAGTGTCGAATATTCTCAAGCCACCGGAAGGTCTTCGCCAAGGCATAACGACTGTTTCCACCATTGAAAACAACTGTGACCGACGGCTTAACGTGCCCTCCAAAGCACGATAGCGTCCATGAAATTTTGCTACTAGAGGTCACCCATCCACAAACCGACCGCGCCCGTCGTTGCTTGACTCTTTCGATCACATTGAATCGACGCGAGCCATTGGGCTAATGACGCTATATTTAAAAAAAACGCGAATCCACCAAATGAAAGAGGGACTGTAAACATTTTAATTATATTGAAATAAAATTGATAGATGGTGCCGAAAGCTCTTTTGCAATCTTACATTCATAAAAAAACAATAGCTGCTATTTATGAGAAAGAACAAACAGGAAAACGAGGCAATCTGGTATCCTTTTCCACTGTCTACGGAATTAACAAATGGTGCGATATATTCGCCGGATCCCCTGTATATTTGCCGTCAACTTACGGTCCGGTGAAAACAAGCATAGTTTCTTGTAACGTCCGAAGGATAATGTTTTGTTGAACGGTTTATTTGGGCAGTTTAGCAGGTAACGTGTGGCTGTGAAACACTTAATGGTGGAATGGTTTCAGTTTGACGACATATTATTATAAAAAATGTATATTATAATAGTAAAATAGAACTTTTTACATCTTAGTTACTCCCAACGTATAAAAGACTCGTTCAAGGAATTTTGAATTCTATATTTATATGGGAGTTTTTTATACGTTACAGTAATTTAATTTCACCCATACATTATATCGTTTTAATATAAATAACTCATTTTAAAGAAGCCTCTTGATTAATCCAATATGTATAAATTAGGATATTAATCACATAAATTTATTACACATCCGTTACCTCGTTAGTCGTCGAATTCACAAGCATGTCAGACAATTACGTGACGCGCCGGGGGCGTGCTGATTGTGCGGATTATGAAATTTTAATTAACAAAGTTAAGCCTTCAGCTCCAGAATGTCAGAGGAAACAGTAGAGTTGCTGCGGCTTAGAGTATTGTTTACATCATAATGCTAGTCGAGTTGAGTGGATTCAAAGCCTGGGCTGTTCTTAGTTTGACAATGCAATAGATGATTTTAGATGCGCTGCGATCCTATACGTCCCACTGCTGGGCACGGGTCTTCCCCACAGACGCAGCTGCATACTCCACCAGGTCTACAGCATACTCCACCACGCTGCTCCTATGCGGACTGGTGGAGGGAATTTAAGGGATAAAAAACTGTCCATTTTAGATTACAATGCAATAATTAAATTTAGTTCGGTTAACTGAAAAAGGGTGCTGTCAATTTTGAATTACATTTTAGAATGTAAGCAAGTTGAATCAGATGAAAATAATAAAAAAAGTATCTCATACAGTAGGTTTTTTTTATATTAATAATTCTTGAATGAGCGTGCTGCTTGGGTTTGAATCCAGACCGCTCGAGTGAGAGGCGAGTTCGATAGCCACTGGGCTGTCACCGCTAAAACCAAATAAGATACCTCACCGCAAATAACACTCATAAGAATAGGACATGGTACAGCAATCTTTTCCCGCGTTATTAGAAGGGACGGACTAATGCCGATTGTAATTGGAAACATGTCGACTTCTGACTCCTTCCATTTGCGAGTATTAGTTTCGGAATTGCTTGGGGCTCAACTAGATGAGGGCGCGGAGTGCAGTCGTATCTTGTATGTTATTGTCATAATGTACGGGTTAGAATACGTGTGGAGTAGGTTCCAGGTTCAGTTTAAAGATCTTTATGTCGTAAGATCGTTATGATTAACATCACTAACATGAGAAAATATTGGTTGTCTGTAAAGTCGGTTTACGGACGATAATTTGACGTGATAACGTCATAAAAAAGATATTTTCTCTTCACTTTATTAACAGTTGACAAAACAGTTCATTTAATTTCTTAAATCGTACATAACTTAGAAATGTCATTGGTGCGTGCCACTGGGGTTTGAACCCGGACCGCTCGAGTGAGAGGCGAGTTCGATAGCCACTGGGCTGTCACCGCTTCAAATGAAATCTTGTAAGGTTAGTACAAAATAATGCTACTTACTCTGTGTATGCAATCTCAAATTGGTCTGTTGTCAGAAGTTATCATAAACTCAATAACACAGCGCCGACGTCACCTCACGAAGCGGGCGTCAGCTGCTAACTTCAAACAATATTAGCGGCCTCGGTGTTCCAAAAACCGACATGCAAAACTTGAATGCGGCGCGGCTGTTAATATGGGGTCGGTGGCCTGGCGGCCTGCCAGGCACAGGAGGTTAGGCTGGGGGTACACTGGGATCTAGAAGAACCCAACGCACCAAGCTTGCATCTGTGCCCGGTCGCAGCATCGCAGCATCCGAGATATTACAATTTTTTTTATTTCTACTAATAAGAAACTTTATTCCTATTTCAATCTGGACTAAAGATTAGAAAAATATTTTGACTTACATTTTTAGGTTAATCGTCTACACACAAAACTGCCATAGGTACTAGAAGAAACAAAACAAAACTGTCTCACTAGCACCCTTTCGGTTCAAGGGTACAGTTACATTGATTTCGCTGCGACCCATAGACGTCCCACTGCTGGGCACGGGTCTCCCCCACAGACGCAGCTGCAGGAGGTCTAGAGCATACTCCACCACGCTGCTCCAATGCGGATTGGTGGAGGAGTTAGAGGTCAACCCAGTGTCGAATGTTCTCAAGCCACCCGAAGGTCTTCGACAAGGCTTAACGACTGTTTCCAGCATTGAAAACAACCGGGACCGAAGGCTTTACGTGCCCTCCGAAGCACGATAGTGTCCATGAAATTTTGCCACTAGCGGTCACCCATCCACAAACCGACCGCGCCCGTCGTTGCTTAACTCTTTCGATCACATTGAATCGAAGCGTGCCATTGGGCTATGGACGCGTTTAACGTACGCGTTCAGGAAAACCAAATAAAAGCATCAATATTTGTTATATTGGCTTATATACAACATGGCGGCCATTACGATTGACCGCAGCGCGGGCGCCCGTACGACCGCAGGTGCCGCGCGAACGAACCGACCCGTCGTTTATGTCCCCGAATTGAATCAATTCTGGCTTTTGAGGTATATCATTACAAATTGTGAAACATTACGGCGTCTGATATATTATTGTTTTACGTGACTGCGTGAATACGAGCGTGGTAATAAAGGGGGCTGCAGATTTTTTGTGGAATGACCTATTTGAACACGCTTTTATTAGTATTATAGGAGGATTTATGTAGGAATGTATGTATGTAACGAAATCTGTGAACGTGATTTGAACCCACATGAAATCGTTGGCTTAATTTGAAACTACACACTTATCATAGACCGATGACAATGCAATAATTTAAAAAAATATATATTAAAAAATAAAATATGTAAATAAATAAAACACTGAATAAAATAGACAGAAGAAACTTATTTTAGCACAGTATAGCATCAATAATAATTTACAGTAGATAAACAGTTTTATTCACATAATTTGTACGATTTTATCAGTTTTCCAGTTGCTTTTTTTTTTCTACGAATTAATTTATCAATGATCTCATTGTATCTCAAACCTTAGGCGACAAATTGATGTGAATACTCCGGGTTGTCTTGTTCCTCAGCGGTATTTAAAGCTCAACCAACATGTTGAAGTGTTGTGCCACTTTCCGCAGATGTTGGAACTGAACTGCATGCAGCTTTATGTGTGAGAACGTTAGTGATTAAAGGTGAACGCACATTCGTATATGACAGCACGCATTTTTCACCTGCACCGTATTTCAAAAAATTCTGCTAACCATCAACTAAACGCTTTTAGCTCCAATATCTTGGACATTGTCACACATGGCCATCTGACTCCAAAGTAGGCGCGAGCCTGTAATAAGGGTGTCAGAGACATACATAGATATTTTAAATACATACTTAAATAGATAATATAAACATCCAGACACAGAACAAATACAAGTGTTCGTCACACCAATATTTGTCCTGAGTGGGATTCGAACCCACGACCCCTGGCGCAACAGACAGGGTCACTACCGATTGCGCCAACGGGCCTGTCGAAGAGTAGAGTAGATGTAGAGATAGTAGATGTAAATGCAAACGACCACCTATCTACCTTACAAACTACAGGCTGCACTGAAAATCAGTGGTGCAGTGTGAGCAACTGCAGCTATGCTGAGTGGTCTATTTGCTGAGTGGTCACTGGAACATAGAACTATTTATAATTGTAGGTAATCTTTGTTAAACATAAAATGTACTTGCTTTAGTGACCACTTACTATCTGGTGGCCCGTATGCCTGTTTGTCCGTCTATATTATAAAAAATAAAAATAAAGTTTTCTGTGTTGCAAACGATTGTGGCAAATAAAATTTTCTTTTTTTCTTTCATCTGTTGTCACCCATGACAACTGTGACAGATTTTGAACAAGACTTATCAATACATAGCGAGCATGAACAGATATTTCCGCCTAAACAATTCCATTATTACAAACTGAATTTCACGAAAAATATCAGCAGCTTATCAGAGTCTCAAAGTGACACAACTTCCCGCTTTAAACTGGAGGACTCCAGACAGGACTTAGTGTTGTTAACGAAGGCGGTCAGTCGCAATTCGCTTGCAACTAAGTTTGTTTCTCTTTGCTGTACCACTGGCCTGTAAATTGGAAGCTGCTTTAGCAGGGCGAGAGTACGTCAATTACCAAATAAAGAAATACAAATACAAATTCATTTATTGCCACAAAAATGTACAAAATACAAACAAAGGACATATGGACAGAAAACACATTCAAATACAAATTTATACCAAACTAGCTGACCCCGCAAACGTTGTTCTGCCATATGAAATGTCAAAGTGAAGCGACACTTCACGTCAATGAACGACGGTTAAAAATAAAAATACTAAAGTAGTGTTTAAAGATCATTTTCCAGTGGACCAAATTGTGAATCTAAACCGTTCTCGAATCCCTTTGAACACACACAAAAAAATTCATAAACATCTATCCAGCTGTTTAGGAGGAGTTCACTGTCATACACACGTACACAAGAAATATATATATTAAGATTAAAAATCAAGTTTTTGGGCAAAAGAAGGTGTCTCAGCATTACCTGAATAGGGTACAATACAGTGCTGTTTTTCGAACACACCCTTCTCCCTAAGATGTATTTTATCAAGGAGTAGGAATAGGTATTAGTCTATGATATTTTTATTTATTTAATTTATTTATTCAATTTATTGACACCTCTAAAGATATATACAACGGGCGGACTTAATGTCTTATGATATCATGTAGTACGTGGTAGTACACTAATTTTTTACCTTTTATATTTAGAGCACATGGTATACACATAACTTAGAGAGTAATTTGTGCAGGCTTTGAACCTGGACCGCTCCAGTGAGAGGCGAGTTCAATAGCTTATTATAAAAGTAGTTATCCACTGCGAAATTATTGAATGTTATCCTGATCACTTTACCTCTGATTTGAAAATACAGACGCAAAATTAAAAATTAGATCGGTCGAGAATTAATTCTGACACCAGTGCCGGAAGTTTTCAGGATGCTCAAATTGCCAAACGTCCGAGTGCGAAAGGTATAAACTTTTATTAACTACGAAAATCTCGTCTCGTTGAAAGCAAAGAATAGTTGGACTTCAAAAATATACCACAAATTATTGGACCCATTTGAAACAAACCGCATTCTCTTCAATACTAAGAAAAAATATTTCATTGTAACCATTGAGATTCTTGTGAAAATTCCCAAGTAAAATAGCCAAGTCTAGACATCTAAGATGCCAGACGTCGTCATTAGCCATCTAATTGGAAAGTCAACCTCCCAAAAAACTAGCGTACAAAGAGCGGGACAAAGGCTAAGTTTCACAAAAGGTGAAGGTGGTTCTAGTCCTCGCTTGGCCCAAACATTGGCCCAACTCCTCCCGAGGCTTTTGTCTAAGCTGTGCGGCACCAACGACCTAATTACGAGAATGCTCCATTCTTGGAACAAAATAGTTTTTTAACAAACAACATTGTGATGGTGGTTTCACAGTCCTGTCAACGTTTATTCTGACACTAGCTAAATAAATTTGTAATGATTCCGTAAATGTGTTATCCCCTATGTTTATTTTACACCCTTAAGGGTAACATTTTACAAACTTTGAATGCCATATTTATTTATATCTAATCAACAGCCTAAAATATAAATTTTATACTTCTAGTTCTGAAAATGACAATACTTTCATACAACCTTTCATCCCCCTTTTCAACCCTTTACAACAACTTTACTTTTTTCCAATTAAAAAGTAGCCTTTGTCCTTTCTCAGGCTCTAGACTAGGTATCTGTGTACCAAATTTCATTTAAATCAGTTCACTAGTTTTGGCGTGAAATCGAGACAGACAGACAGAGTTACTTTCGCATTTATAATATTAGTTGGATTGAAACACTTACTTGGGTCATGTATGTTAAATTGTAATGACTTAAGTAACTATAAGTGTATAATTTAAAGTTGTAACCACTGTCCACCTCGTCGGTCATACACAGGCTTGATGATGTCACGGTCTCCATCGCTCGTGTTTTGTATGTCCCTGTGGAATTGAGAACCGTACCTAACCATACCTAACCGCTGCTATGTACGCTACCGCGACGAGTTCAACGCCTTACTGGCGGCATATCGATCAATGATAGACGCGACGTCAAATTAATCTTTGCCGACCCTGATATAGGAAGTGCTAAAACATTGTACAACACGTCACGATAATATTAACGAGATAAGCAAAAGCAAGTATGTAGCGTCCATAGCCCAATGGCTCGCGTCGATTCAATGCGATCAAAAGAGTTTAGCAACGTCGGGCGCGGTCGGTTTGTGGATGGGTGACCGCAGTGGCAAAAATTTCATGGACACTACCGTGCTTCGGAGGGCACGTAAAGCCGTCGGTCCCGGTTGTTTACAATGCTGGAAACAGTCGTTAAGCCTTGTCGAAGACCTTCGGGTGGCTTGAGAATATTCGACACTGGGTTGGCCACTAACCCCTCGACCAATCCACATTGGAGCAGCGTGGTGGAGTATGCTCTAGACCTCCCACAGCAGTGTCTGTGGGGGAGACCCGTGCCCAGCAGTGGAGCGTCTATGAACGAGGCAGTAGTGTCAAAACTGGCATGTAATACAACAAAACATCACGTTTGTTTTTCACTTTTCAGCAGTTATGTGTAACTTGTGGACGCCCGCAGCTTTGCTCGCGTGAAATCAGACATAGTAATAGATTTAAAAGTGGCCTATGTCCTTCCTCAGGCTCTAGACTATCTGTGTACCAAATTCCATTTAAATCGGTTCAGTAGTTTTGGCGTGAAAGCGAGACTGACAGAGTTAGTAGATTACTATCGCATTTATAATATTAGTATGGATAATAGGTGAGCCTCTTGCTACACCGGGTCCAATCCAGACTCGAAGCTACTACCGGGCATTTCTATTTAGGAAACCAAAATAGTTGTTACCCGACCCCGGGGATCGACCTCTAGCTTACACGTAGCAGACGCGATTACTACTACTAGACCAAAAATTGGCACAGTTCAAGTTAATACAAATATATGGACAGGACGGTGCAGAAATCTAACATTTTCACGAGTATAAAATAAATAACATATTAATATGAAAAAACATAACACACGCAAAAATTTGTTTCACACCACTTATTTCATACTTGATTATCTGGATACGATGTCATGTTATTTGTTACATGTTACGCTGAACTTTGGTTTGGATTTAATCTATGACTGTAAGGGGTATTTATCTATATATATAAAAGGAGAAGGTGACTGACTGACTGACTGACTGACTGACTGACTGACTGACATATCAACGCAGGTCCTAAACTATAAGGGCTAGAAACTTGAAATTTTGCACAGGGGTTCCTTTTATAACGTAGGGGAGCACTAAGAAAGGATTTTTGAAAATTCACCCCCTAAGGGGGCAAAACGGGGGTGCAAAGTTAGTATGAAACTTTGCCGTTTTTGAAGTCGTTAGACGGGTAGACGTCGTTAATGGGTCTAATTCTACGCGAGCGAAGCTGCGGGCGTCCACTAGTTGACAATAAAAGCTTAGTAACGTTCAAAGTTGGGACTCAAACCCAAATCTAGAACTATGAATGGGCAGTTAATATATACTAACACGTTCATCACTTCATTGATACAAGGAAATTTTACTTTCTAACCTAGCAACAAAGTTTTCAACTCGAAGTTTACTCGTATAACTCCGGCCACCGACGAACCAGATCGTAACGGATCGATTTTAACGCACGAAGCACCAATAAGTCTTTTATACGGTTCTAAAAATGGTCCCCAGCTTTTTCGAATGGAACGCTTACTATATTTTCTCTGAGAAACACTTTATGTATTTCGATGAAGCCACTTTTGTCAGAAGGAGCTCTTCAATCAGAACGGATACAGATGTAATCTATCGTAAACCTGACAATGTCTTTGCTGTTTGTCACCGAATGAAGTCAATATTATAATTGTGTATAAGTGGAGTATGCTTTAGAACTCCCGCAGATTTGTTTATACGGGAGACCAGTGCCCATCAGTGGGACGGCCAAACCCTTGTTATTTTTAATTCTGACGCGAAACCTCGAAGCTTTTTGTAATAATAGGTATGTCACAGGACCAAGGCATTTGTTTTTTTCATTACAAATATATAAATAAGATCATATTAAGATTTTACGCTTTTCTGCCCAATATTGAAGATTTTTAATGTCACAATTGTAACATTTACACATGGCCTAGTTGTGTATGATGTGTAAGGAATTAAAGAATTAAAGAAAAGCAATAAAGAATTAACAATATCGAACAAAAGGACTGTATGATACCGATGAATAATTCTATTTTTTACGCGATTCACCACTCTAAAATTGAAACACTAATATTGATTTTCCCGGAAGACCGATTCCATAGTCACACCTCCGAAAGCACGTAAGTCATAAACCTCTGCGGCCCATTTCAGAGGTTAAAAAGGTAGTTTAATACCCTTTTAAGACCGTTCTATATCATCCATTGATTTTCCCGTTAATGTACCTATGCATTGACCTCAAATCGCTCATAGAACTTATAGCTTGGTCATGAAAAGTGCTCTTAGTTCGGCTGGCGTCGATTGTTGGTGAACGAATGAGTTAAGCAATGTAGGGCGCGGTCAGTATGTGGATAGGTGAACGTTAGGGAAAATTTCACGGGTGATTCCATGCTTCAAAGTCAAAGCAAAGGTTTTTATTCAAAATTGAAACATAGAGAAAACTTTATGAAAATCTATATATATAAAAGGAGAAGGTGACTGACTGACTGACTGACTGACTGACTGACTGACTGACTGACTGACTGACTGACATATCAACGCAGGGCCTAAACTATAAGGGCTAGAAACTTGAAATTTAGCACAGGGGTTCCTTTTATAACGTAGGGGAGCACTAAGAAAGGATTTTTGAAAATTCACCCCCTAAGGGGGTAAAACGGGGGTGCAAAGTTAGTATGAAACTTTGCCGTTTTTGATGTTATTCGAATGAAATTCAGTACCTATGAAGGTTTTTTATTGAGTTTCGAAAAACATCTCTTAAGGGGGTAAAAGGGTGGTGCAAAGTTCAAAGTTAGTAGGTATAAAAGTTTTTCGTATATACCTACATTATTTCAATGAAATTTTGTATTTAGGTTATGTTACGTCTAATTCCACGCGAGCGAAGCTGCGGGCGTCCACTAGTCTTCGTACATTAATAAAATCATAAGAACAAATCATAAAAAATAAAAATTAATCTTAAGATTAGATTTTCCAGCTATTGAGGAGTCAGAGACACATCGCCCCATGAATTATCATAATTTAGGTAGTCTTTTATTTTATACTAGTGGACGCCCGCAGCTACGCTCGCGTGGAATTACACATAATAATAGATTCTTCTTAACGCGTTAACTTTAGCTCCACAATTTTTATTGAGTCCGTAAATGTGTTATCCCCTATGTTTATTTCACACCCTTAAGGGTAACATTTTTACAAACTGAATGCCATATTTATTTATATCTAATCAACAGCCTAAAATATAAATTTTATGCTTCAAGTTCTGAAAATGACAATACATTCATACAACCTTTTCAACCCTTTACTACAGTTTTTTCCAATTAAAAAGTAGTTTTGTCCTTTCTCAGGCTCTATTCTATATGTGTACCAAATTTCATTTAAATCGGTTCATTAGTTTTGGCTTGAAGCGAGACAGACAGAGTTACTTTCGCATTATTAATATTAGTATGGAAGTATGGATTTTCTGAGGCAAGTTCAAGCCATTGGTCTCTACCAATCCGCAATGGAGCAGCATTGCCATGATCTAGACCTGCCTCAGCTGTGACTGTGGGCTAGCCGGAGCCCAACAGTGGGACGCGTATGGTGTGTAGCTCAGTTGTACATGATCCATCGATTTTCGTGTTTATGTACCCATTGACCTCAAATCTCGTATACGGTCGTGAAGTCTCCTAACGTCAGATATATCCTATACACAAGAAAGTATGTCAGATTCAGCTGTTATTCGCCTGTATTTTTACGACCGTTTCAGTGATGGTATATCATCTGGAATAATCGGTTTATGTACAATCCGTTTTGTTCTTATTGATAGACCTATATTACCGTTACGTTAGATAGAAATGGTACATTGAAATTTCGCTCTTCGCTCGCTGCGACCCATAGACGTCCCACTGCTGGGCACGGGTTTCCCCCACAGACACTGCTGCGGGAGGTCTAGACATACTCCACCACGCTGCTCCAATGCGGATTGGTGGAGGGGTTAGTGGCCAACCCAGTGTCGAATGTTCTCAAGCCACCCGAAGGTCTTCGACAAGGCTTAACGACTGTTTCCAACATTGAAAACCACCGGGACCGACGGTTTTACGTGCCCTCCGAAGCACGGTAGCGTCCATGAAATTTTGCCACTAGACAGACAGACAGACAAGTTCCTTTATTGTACACCAAAACAACATACAACATACAATAAGTATATACAAAAAATAATAAAAATCTTATAGTGGTAGTACAAATGGCGGTCTTATCTATATAAAAGCACCGGTACTGACGGCTTAACATGCCCTCCGAAGCACGGTAGCGCCCTTGAAATTTGCCACTAGCGGTCACCCATCCACAAACCGACCGCGCCAGTCGTTGCTTAACTCTTTCGATCACATTGAATCGACGCGAGCCATTGGGCTATGGACGCTTCAACATTGCTATTTAGTTTTGCTAAAAACGTTAAGAATTAAAACTAACAAATTAATAAAATTTATACTTTAATCTGTTGCGTCAATAGCCCAATGGATTGCGTCGATTCAATGTGATCGTCAGAGTTAAGCAACGACGGACGCGGTCGGTTTGTGGATGCGTGACCGTTAGTGGCAAATTTCAAGGGCGCTACCGTGCTTCGGAGGGCATGTTAAGCCGTCAGTACCGGTGCTTTTCAATAGTGTTAACAGTCTTTAAGCCTTGTCGTAGACCTTCGGGTGGATTGAATATTCGACACTAGTTTGGCCACTAACCCCTCCACCAATCCGCAATAGAACAGCGTGGTGGAGTAAGCTAAGTAAATTATTTCAAGATTCAAAGCCGGTTTTCATGGAAAAGGTTAAAGTTACTGTACCGCTCAGCTAATGCAGACATCCGTTTTCGAATCGCTCACCAGTCGAAAACAGACTCGTTGGTTTAGTGGTTGCAATCTAATATTGAAATCTATAAAGGAAACTGACTGACTGACTGACTGACTGACTGACTGACTGACTGACTGACTGACTGACTGACTGACTGACTGACTGACTGACTGACTGACTGACTGACTGACTGACTGACTGACTGACTGACTGACTGACTGACTGACTGACTGACTGACTGACTGACTGACTGACTGACTGACTGACTGACTGACTGACTGACTGACTGACTGACTGACTGACTGACTGACTGACTGACTGACTGACTGACTGACTGACTGACTGACTGACTGACTGACTGACTGACTGACTGACTGACTGACTGACTGACTGACTGACTGACTGACTGACTGACTGACTGACTGACTGACTGACTGACTGACTGACTGACTGACTGACTGACTGACTGACTGACTGACTGACTGACTGACTGACTGACTGACTGACTGACTGACTGACTGACTGACTGACTGACTGACTGACTGACTGACTGACTGACTGACTGACTGACTGACTGACTGACTGACTGACTGACTGACTGACTGACTGACTGACTGACTGACTGACTGACTGACTGACTGACTGACTGACTGACTGACTGACTGACTGACTGACTGACTGACTGACTGACTGACTGACTGACTGACTGACTGACTGACTGACTGACTGACTGACTGACTGACTGACTGACTGACTGACTGACTGACTGACTGACTGACTGACTGACTGACTGACTGACTGACTGACTGACTGACTGACTGACTGACTGACTGACTGACTGACTGACTGACTGACTGACTGACTGACTGACTGACTGACTGACTGACTGACTGACTGACTGACTGACTGACTGACTGACTGACTGACTGACTGACTGACTGACTGACTGACTGACTGACTGACTGACTGACTGACTGACTGACTGACTGACTGACTGACTGACTGACTGACTGACTGACTGACTGACTGACTGACTGACTGACTGACTGACTGACTGACTGACTGACTGACTGACTGACTGACTGACTGACTGACTGACTGACTGACTGACTGACTGACTGACTGACTGACTGACTGACTGACTGACTGACTGACTGACTGACTGACTGACTGACTGACTGACTGACTGACTGACTGACTGACTGACTGACTGACTGACTGACTGACTGACTGACTGACTGACTGACTGACTGACTGACTGACTGACTGACTGACTGACTGACTGACTGACTGACTGACTGACTGACTGACTGACTGACATATCAACGCAGGACCTAAACTATAAGAGTTAAAAACTTGAAATTTTGCACAGGGGTTCCTTTTATAACGTAGGGGAGCACTAAGAAAGGATTTTTGAAAATTCGTCCCCTGAGGGGGTAAAACGGGGGTGCAAAATTAGTATGAAACTTTGCCGTTTTTGAAGTCAAGTGGACAACCCGAACGCGGGCAGACGTCGTTAATGGGTCTAATTCTACGTGAGCGAAGCTGCGGGCGTCCACTAGTCAATTATAAATCTTAATAACATGGGTTTACAGAGGTCAATGAACTCGTGCCAAAAAGCTACTTTCTTTTGTTACTTTCCCAATATAAATCTATAAATAAACTCAGTCAAGTTAATTCACTTAGAAGCTCCCACGAGTACGTTTGTATTAAACGTTGTCTCGTCGAAATTAACTTAGTAAATTATATTTTCATTTTGACTAAAATAAGTTTCGTAAGAGACAATTGTTATGAATTCTTGCTGTCTGTTGGTTTAAATGTTCTCTGTGCTTCTATGACTATGACTTTATTATTTAGACTAATTACATAAATCAGTTATTTGACAACTTTAAGGCACTAAAGTAAATGTAGCGGCTTAGGCAAATATTTCATTCCCATATAAATTCTCGTATTTGTACTTGTGTCATATTCTGTGCTTGTGTCATGGATATTAATTTGTGTAGTTTTCTATTTATATCTTCCGTCACCCGAAATACAGGCCTTGGTATACAGCAGCGTGTGACTGGTGTATACCTAGTATCGTTTTTTAATGAATTTAAGATAGAAAACGAACGAGCATTCATCCATACGCTACCAGAAAAATACCCAAATAGGCACTAGGAAAATCCATGCAGTTTGAAGAGGGTGTTACATAATAAGAGCATTAGTTGGTAAGTTCGTTAGTAAGTTAGTGATATTCTGTTAGTAAGACTCTCGTTCTCATTCCATCACATATGTTGCTATTTCAAGACTAGACGGTCTTCTCTAATCAGAAATAAAATTCCAGGTAAAATATTTCCATGTTGATTGATTGGGTACAACATATTAAGAGATACCTATTCTCCTCGCCTGAATATCGTCCCATAAGGGTACACTGAAAATCAGCGCTACGGCTTATCATTGCAGCATTATGGTGAGTGAACGCCTTTTCGGACAAACAGATAATGTAGCAACATTAGAAATGTTACGAAAAGTCGTTAATATGAGATTGTTAAAGTGTTAAAATAACAACAGTTAAATAATTGTTATGTTAAATGTGTTTTTTGTAAAATATCTGCTACAATAAAACTTTATTGTATTCTATTCTAATAAAAATGAATTACATATTAAATTTTTATATTTTAAAAAAGCTTTTTATAAATTTTTTTTTTTCGTACATTGTCATTGCAAGATTCCAGGACATACATAGATACATACGAGTGAAGTTAAATAAAAGCTTTTAAAATTAGTGTGTACGAAAAAAATATTGAAACAGTTTTTCTTTTTCGATGTTCCCTACGCAAACATTTTGTAACACTTCCCTCTTTAAGTCAAGTTTATCTTCATTACGATCTACGTGTTAATGGCGCACCCGCAATTACGTTGACATCAAAAAACATGGCCGCCGTTTTGGTTGTTAGTTTTTCCCTTAAGATTCTCCAGGCTGTGCTTCAGCTGACGTTAAATCTTTCCGAGTTATTCTCATGATATTTATGTGTGGCTTAAGGGATTTTATTCTTTTTCACTAAAACCACATCAATTTCTCTCTTCTCTTCTCAGAAAGGAATAGGTTAAGCCATAGTTAGCCATGCTGGCATAGTCCAAATTGGCAGACTTCACATGCCTTTGAGAACATTATAGGGAAGTCGTGGCAGGTAGGAAACCTGCCTTTACAGCAGGTGACATGTAATTTCTTAAATCGCACCTTATTTACAATTTATTGGTGCATACCGCTTGGATTTGAACCCAGAACCTCTGGAGTAAGCGACAAGTTCGATCATCACTAAGCTTCCTAATAACGTTAGCCAATATAAGCCTGGTCGATTATTCATAATCACATTACATGCAGACCTGGGGTGAGCTCCATCACGCTACGCCAGTGTGGAACCATGCCAGGGCTAGTGGACAAGCCGATTATCGGAAGTTTTAGGTTTTGGTTCTTCGCAGTCAGATTACTGAGTAACGCCTGAAGTAGCAGAGTACACAATTAGATTCGACACGAAATCGGCGAATGATTCGGAGGCCATATCAACGCGCGAATATTCGTGTTACCTTGTCGCTATAAAAACATCGTAATATCATCGTGATAAAATCCTTTTATGCGCGAAGCATTCAAGTTTCGAAAACAGCGCAATTGCGCCAACTACTAGGCCATATATATCGCGATTACGCGAATATTCGGCGAATCCCGATAATGCCTCAGCATAAGCGTGTCGTCGGTTATGGCTAAACAATGATAACCGGGACCGACGGTTTATGTGATCCGAAGCACCATTGTGATCCGAAGCACCATTGTAACAATACCTATCGATCGTGCCCATGAGCGCTGCAAATTATATATTAAAAACAAAAGATCTCAAACTTATTTATTTTTACACTCTCACCCCCGCGGTATGCTGTGTGGGTGGTGAACACCCAATTTATAATCCGTGACCCGGGTAAATAAATATTCGCCCCTGTTGGGATTCGAACTCACGATTATGTAATCTGTGCGCAGTTCGGCAATCAGAGGTACACAACACCGCACCCTGGAGTCGTCAATTTAATTGCGCACTGTTAGATGTTTTTACGATTGACCTGAATACATAACTTACACTACACCAATAATTATACTCCACATTAAAGCATTGACGCGGCATCGTTGAAATATTGGCAAGAGATTCTTGTTGGAATGTCATACATTTTCATTAGTCCGCCATAGGAAAGAGCTCGGAAAGAGTTTCAATGTTGATTTACTTTCGTTTGCACGGAAAATGCATGCTAGCACTAGCACTTTAGCCGTACGTACTGGCTGAATACACCCTCCAGCTTTTACAAGTTTTGACCGTTCCACTTTGGTAATAGATTACACCCGTGGCTATCTGGAAGAAAATGCCATATGACATTATGTGTGCCCTTTGAAACCTTTAAGGTTTTACAAAAATAAAAATAAAAAAATAGATTAGGCGTTGGAGATAAAACCTGTAGGTTTGCTGGGAGAGTATGACTAAGAAGTACGTATTTGTTTGTTAGAACAAAAGGAAACAAACTCCCTTGTTGGTTTATGGGTTTTTTTTCCTGTGTTCTATCCCCGAATTATTATTGAGTTTTTCAAACTTGAACTTTGAACCTTGTGCCTTAGCAATAGGCTCACCACTGACCTACCTACCCTACCGGGATCACTGAACGCGCTATGAAGATAACTATGCTTGGTATTTCGCCACGAGACCGAATCAGGAATGATGAAATCCGTAGGTGAACAAAGATCACCGACATAGTTCGCAGAGTTAGGTTATATTATGGGAATAAATTCGATCCTCAAAAGACATCAGTCATTCATCAGGGATCAGTACTGCAATAGGAATATTAAATTGTTTGCATCTAAAAATGTGTCATCGACAGCCATGCGAACTCCGTAAAATGTCTAAGAGGAATCGATCGAAGGTAATGTGGTAGGTCCAACCCATTTGATAAAACCGTCAAGTTAAACGCAATATATTTCCCTCGAGACGCGCTGGGTACTTGCTCTGAGAGCTATCAATTATACGATCGAGTGTCGCTTATAACCGCGGAACGGCTGCGTGAAGTTTATGGCGGTTCGCGTAAAATGCGTCAAACTCCCTCTATAGCCCTTTTGAACTGATTAATTTTGGCGGTGATAGCTTCGTTGCGACCCATAGACGTCCCACTGCTGGGCACGGGTCTCCCACAAAGACACTGCTGTGGGAGGTCTAGAGCATACTCCACCACGCACGGTAGCGTCCATGAATTTTTGCCACTAGCGGTCACCCATCCACAAACAGACCGCACCCGTCGTTGCTTAACTCTTTCGATTACATTGAATCAACGCGAGCCATTGGGCTTCATGTACATGACATGACTTCGGTGATAGCTTAGTGGTTGACAATTCCTCCTCTTTTCGATATTGAAGATATTTTCACAAATGGTCAGAGCTGCGGTCTAGAGCATCCACCACGCAGCTCCAATGTGGATTGGTGGAGGGGTTAGTGGCCAAATGTCGAGTGTACTTGAGGCCGTGTTTTTCGTGGAAGACTGAACGAGTCAGTAACACACACATCAAGGTTCATGGAAGCTCCTGCGGAAGGTGCTGCCTCTAGGAACTATAACTTGGTATGAAACTGGTCAAAAACTTACATGTGTTTTGCAGTCAGACAAAAAATAATAAAATCTGTCAAGAGTATGTATGCATGTATTATAACGATAATATAAGTTTGATAATGCTTAAAATGTTGTGAATCTAAAAATTCTTTCACCATTACAAAGCTGCATCTTCACTGAGTGACATAGGCCATATAATATTACCTACTACGTAAAAACGAAACTATTGTAATGTCCAAATTCCACGCGAGCGAAGCTGCGGGCGTCCACTATAGTCTAGTCAACAAGTGCCTTTTAGGTCAAAATTTTTGCGCCTTCTCCGAAAATTATGATTGAGGTGTCATTCGATTCGGAATGGCATGTAGATAGTTTTTGAGAAAATTCGAAGCCCGCTCGCAAAAATTGCAATAGTTATAAACAATTAAGTGAAATAAAAAAAGGGGGTTTGGTATTTCGTTAATATCTCAAAAACTATTTGAGAAAATTTAAATTTGAAAAAAGATTCAAAAAGAGGAAGAGTTTTCCTAAAAAAAGTCTTGACTCCCAAAATTGTCGGACTAATGTTTATAATGTTCCCAGAGGGTTGAAAATACGCTCGAAAACGGGTACTCCGGCTTGCGTAAGCCACGGCCCCATCGGACCTGTAATGAATAAATATTATTTAAACTTATTAAATATGAAAATTAAAAATTGAAAAAATTCAGGCGCCTGTAGGATAGATCAATTAACAATAATCCGTAATCAAAAAAATTTTATCGCGATATTTCAAAAAGTTATCCATTAATTAATTAACAAATTAATTAACAATTTTTTGTAGCATGAACATTAACATTGCAAGTGCGATAATTGTTAAACTATTAATCTGAGATTTTTTTCCTTTCGTGGAGCTATTTTTCAAAGGTCTTAGAATAGATTCCCGTTGGAAAAATTCAAAAATTGTTAATTTTCGTTTTGTTATTAACAATTTACTGAGGGAAAAAATTATAAAGCTTAATTAAACATTGAAAAAAATTCTTTTTTTGTAATATTATTATTGGTCCATTTTTTTATGATCAGAAGCTACTTAAAAATGATTTTTAATAATTTTTATCTCCTATTGTTTAAAAAATTGTTATAAACAAATGCGTTGTTTATGAGATAATTAAATTTTTTTTTTGATATCATAATCTTTGATGATAATTATGATTTTTTTTAAAAAAATCGTTTCTCTAAAAAAATTTTTTATTGCTTAAAAACGCATTTGTTGAATAACAATTTTTTTTTACCACTTATTATGAAAATTAAGGAACCATTTTTTTTAAAAACATCATTGTTTATCTTGATCTTTGATAGTAAAAAAGAAAAATCGATTATTATTTAAATTTTCATTGTTTATTTGATACACAATTTGTTATTAACAAATTAATTATTTCTTTGTATTTTTTTTCTTTTTTTACTTAAAAAAACAAAAACATATATATATTTAATAAGTTTAAATAATATTTATTCATTAAAGGTCCGATGGGGCCGTGGCGTACGCAAGCCGGAGTACCCGTTTTCGAGCGTATTTTCAACCCTCTGGGAAAATTATAAACATTAGTCTGACAATTTCGGGAGTCGAGACCTTTTTTAGGAAATTTCTTCCTCTTTTTGAATCTTTTTTCAAATTTAAATTTTCTCAAATAGTTTTTGAGATATTAACGAAATACCAAACCCCCTTTTTTTATTTCACTTAATTGTTTATAACTATTGCAATTTTTGCGAGCGGGCTTCGCATTTTCTCAAAAACTATCTACATGCCATTCCGAATCGAATGACACCTCAATCATAATTTTCGGAGAAGGCGCAAAATTTTTGACCTAAAAGGCACTTGTTGACTAGACTACTAGTAAGTTATAAAAATAAAACCTTTGCTCTTTTTTGTAACCGGCAGTAAACCAAAAACATTAAGTTTAGGTTAATGCTACTAAAGTAGAAAATTTAAATGACACTCCGCATAAAACGTGCCAAAAGGGAAGTATTCCATTTTCCTTGCATAAGATTATATCATTAAAAAGATTAACTTGAAGAGTATGCAAATCCTCGAATACCGTGTCTTTTGCCACCGACGAAGATGAATAATAAAAAAAATAATGGACCGGAAAGGGTCTACCTTTAATTTGGTATTTTTAACAGCCAGCATAATTAGGCTATTCGACTGTCTTATGAATAATGCTGCAATGTTATTTCAGAAGAAAGAATTATATTCTAAAAATTTTTTTTTTATTCTTTTATAACTTTTTATTTTATTTTCATGCATTGTCATCGGAACCTAATATGTGTGCCAAATTTCAGCTCGATAGCTTCAGTGGAAGTGGGTGAAATATTGATTGCAAGATTCCAGGACATACATGAATGAAAACATACATACATAATACGAGTGAAGTCAAATAAAAGCTTTTAAAAAATTGAAAAAAATTTTTACACAAACACTTACAGTCGCATGAGAAAGTTTAAGGAACACATACATATTTACATAGTGAAAGTGGGAATATGATTAGGTTAAGATATGTAAATGTGTATTTATGTATGTATGTTTGATAAATGTTTGTATGTATGTATGTATGTATGTATGTATGTATGTATGTATGTATGTATGTAGTTATATTTATATGGTTCGCTCTGTAACCAAAGCGGCTTGATGGATTTAGCTTTAGAGCATAAGTGTCGTTAGATTCGTCTCAATTGTGAGAGTGACATTGGCTATATTCAATGCGACCCATAGACGTCCCACTGCTGGGTACGGGTCTCCCCCACAGACACTGCTGCGGAAGGTCTAGACTCTAGAGCATACTCCACCACGCTATATTAAAATTATAATTATATATAGTCCTACGCGTCAAATATTATTACATTAGCGTCATTAACTTTGATTTGTATTTTATTACTCGTATCGAATGATACCTCCTACTGCGTTTGTGAACACAATCATGATCATTCAAATTAAAACAAAAATGTTTAATTTTTTAACTTGTTTCTATCTTTTCAGTTGTTGTTATTAAGTAAGATAGTTACATGAGTTGGACGCCGTAGGATGTTTTTAAAAACAAAATTAAATGTATTCTAATATAATTTATTACTTCACTTTTACAATAAAATACTTTTGAAAAAAATCAAACATGAATTAATTAATTATTATCCTATACGTGTGTTCACGGTCCGCGATGGAAGTGAACTCCCCGATCCGCAGGGGGTCTCGGTCCACGAAGCCACCCGTGGCTGCTTCGTCAGCATTCCCTGAACGTTGCCAAAATCTTGTGGTGTTGCGGGCCACCCACGGATGCGACGTCAGCGTTCAGCATAAAGGTGTTGCTCAACTTTAAGTAGCGTTGTGGTGTAAATTATGTAGGGTTGGCAATAAGTGTATATTAGGTGTAGGGTTGTCACGTAACACCCCCCAACCAAGATAAGCAATTATTTGCCAACGTCTAGTGCAAATATTGCGGATTTTCTATTCTTCATAGATTGATCGCTGCTTGAAGTTGGTTGAGCTGAAAGTTCTATGTCTTGACTTCCATCTCTTTTTGCAATTGCTCTACGCCGCTGGAGTATATAGTATGCAAGAATAAGAATCATACAGGGTATAAGTAACACTATAAATGGTATTGTTACATAGTAGTTATTATATGCAGTATCTTCATTCAGCCTTTCAGGAACTTGCATTGTAACCTGACTCTGAATTTCGTGTAACTTATTCAGGTCAATTGAAGTTATGTTGAAGTAAAGTTTGCGATTCCTCAAAGATGACAAAGCTTGCAATTCTGACCGTGGAAAGGTAAGTATTTCGAAATGCTGTCCGCGAATTTTGTCGTTCACGTTGGTGATAGTGAAATCCGGTGTTCTTATGCTGCACATTCTAGGTAATGTTGCGAGAAAACTTCCTTCTATTGTTTGATAGCGTTCGTGTCCACATGTGATCAATATTTTAGTGGGTCGTTGAAATGAGATTAAGTAGTGCTGATTATCCAGCTCCATCAGAGCTTCCCTTGACAGAGAGATAGGCGTGGGGTTACACGTTTCATCTATCTCCTGTGAATGGATCAGAGTGAAGATGCAGTCCCTATATGCTCTTCTTTGATAGCTTACTTGCTGCTTACAAATAT
This sequence comes from Carterocephalus palaemon, assembly GCA_944567765.1. Classification (NCBI taxonomy): domain Eukaryota; kingdom Metazoa; phylum Arthropoda; class Insecta; order Lepidoptera; family Hesperiidae; genus Carterocephalus; species Carterocephalus palaemon. Next base: position 1,441,422 of record OX155641.1, read on the forward strand.
AGACAGTGTCTACCTTCGGGCATTCAGCCTCCATGTATGCAAATTCCTTGGTGTTGGTTGCCATGTAGGGGGATGGGGGTATAATAACGTCATGGTTTTTATTAGGAACTGGGCATAGATGGTATAAATCGTAGGATTGTAAGGTGGAAATAGGAAATTTAAAAACGATTATAATTTTATTATCTACGAAGTAACTACCTAGACTAATTAAATCGTAATAATATCTAATGTCTCTAAAGTTAATTATCTGATCGGAATTATAAAGGTTTTTTAATTTGCTTATCATTTCATTAATATCTTTCATACTCAATACAGAATGATGCACACTACTTGTGCGGCTAAAAGCTACAATATTCTCTAGCCTATCTATTTCTAAAAGTAAATCTTGAATATTTTCAGTAATTACAGCTAACATTTGCGATAAATGTGCGTAACGTAATATTTGTTCACTATGATTATTAGCAGTGTTAACATAATATGTAAAAACTTGTTGTAACTTATGTTGATTTAAAGTTAAATTATTAAGTATTTCATTTTGATGAAAAGTCATCTGCTTGTACAAGCTAACGTGTTTGCTTAAACTGTTTGATAAATCCACGTTATTTTTCTGTAAAACGTGAAAAATCTGTTCGTATCTCAAGGCGTCATTATAATCAAGATTACCCGTTATGCTCTTAATTACTGAACCCAAAGGATTAATTAAGCCACGTTTAGTTCTTTTCGGTCGAAATGTATCTAGTTGAGAAATTATATTTTCAATTTTTCCAGATAAATGCAGAATTTGGAATTTAAATAACGCAAAATCTCTATTAGTTATGCTGTTAAGTAAGTCGTTAAGTTGAGTCTTTGTTAAGTCAACCTGTTTTTGAATTAAGTCGAGATTTATGTCTTGTAAAAAGGTGTGGTGATGAGAAATTATCTTTGCAGGTCCTAGTTTAAATGGAAGAATGCCAGGTCCGTCATTCAAACTGTCAAGTCGTATGTCTTGTGCTCGGGCCAGGTTCGTCAAGGTTATTAGGCTGTAACAAGTTACTCGTATTACTTTTAAGTTTTCTTTTCAACCTATTTTTCGCTATTGGTCCGCGTTTCTTCGATGTGTATATGTGTACAGGTAAGTTAGAAATAACTTTGTCGTGTGTGTATCGGGGTGCAAGTTTTTGCCTACTGGCCTGAGGATTTCTAATGAACACTTCTTGATTTTCCTCATAATCTAAATGGGGTTCCCTATCGCTGTTTCTCTGTAACATTAGTGAATTTCGATTAGTCCATGAAGATTCCTGAATAATTTTATATACGGTTTCCATTTTTGATCGATGATCTTGGAGGTATTGCTGCATTAAACGTTCGGATAGATTTAGGTCAGTAGGGTCCCGTGGATCAAAATGTCCTGATATTAAATCAAAAGGTCTGCATTTCGTTAAACTATGGACTGAACTATTATAAGCTATTAAGGCGTATGGCATTAAATTGTGTGCAGGTTCATTTTTGTGTTGTAATTTTAATAATCTAAGGTGTTCTAAAATAGTGTTGTGGAAGCGTTCAATCGTACCATTTTCATTGGGTGCATGAGCAGCTGTGGTGTGATGAAATATATTATGTAGTTGTAGAAATTCTTTGAATACCTGGTTATTGAATTCTGTGCCTCTGTCAGAAGTCAAATTAATTGGGAATCCATGATGGGTGCACAAAGTTAGAAAAGCTTTAACTATATTAGGGGCGGTGATATCCGGCATTCGATATGCTTGAGCGTACTTAGAGAATGAGTCTATGATTGTGAGATATTTTTCTTGATCAATAGTTAATACATCTGCGTGGACAGTTTCGAATGGTTTGCTAGGAGGTGGTACAATTTGAAACTCTGGACGTAATGGATTGCGGTCATATTTTGCACATCCACATATGGAACAGCTATTAATATATTTTGTTACAGATTCTTTTAATTTAGGCCAAAAGTAACGATGGTAAAGAGATAAATAGGTTTCATTAATTCCACGATGATTGGTTTTACCTTCGTGGTATTTTCGGATGATATCTTGCTGTTCGAAATAATCACTGACATTTTCTATTTCGTGCTTAACCATGTTTAACTTCATAGATGAATTTTTAAAGTGGTGCTGTAAAACAGGAATAACACTTAACATTTTTTCAGGAGGTTTTACGAGAATACCAGTTAGAATTTTTGGGTTAACAAATTTTTTTACTGATTCTACTAGGTCTTGCTCAAAATTTTTGATTGAAATATCTATGATAATTTTTTGATATGTTTCGAAGGGTGTAACTATCTTAGGTTTGTGATTAGACATTCGATCACATAAGTTAAAAATTATTTGCTTACGGAATTTATTTAGAGGGTGATCTACAATAGGGATTCCAAGGACAGGGTCTTCCTCACTAGTATGTATAGTGTCACCAGTTTCGCTAGGTGGTCGATCAAGTAGAAAGTCATTGTCAGAAGTGGGGTTTTTGTGTGTAACTAAGAGGGGTGGAGAATTTGAATGAGCAGTTATCGTAGAAGATGGGCTGCGTAAGGGTCGAAGAGAAGGGGCTGTGTCCGTCGAAGATTGACTTATGATGGGTCTGTCATCTGGTGCTGTAACAGTTGATTCAGACGATGATGAAATATTAACTACGATGGAATTTAGATCTTCATTATAGATTTCAATTCGAGAAAGGCCGTCTGCGTTAGTGTTATTTTTCCCTTTTTTATAAATTACTGTGAAGTTGTATTCAGCTAATTTTAATTTCCATCTTGTAAGTCTTGAATTTGATTCTTTTACATTCATAAGCCACTGTAAGGGTTTATGGTCTGTCACGATTTTGAAATTTCGCCCATATAGATATGCTCTAAAATATTTCGTTGCCCATACTATGGCTAAAAGTTCTTTTTCAGTAGTCGAATAATTAATCTCGCTTTCATTAAGTGTCCTGGATGCATAAGCTACGGGTCTGTCGTTACCTATCGGTCCTTGTGATAGTATGGCTCCTAGAGCAAAGTTCGATGCGTCAGTAGTCAATATAAAGTCCTTAGTAAAGTCTGGGTACTGCAGTATTGGGTCGTTTAACAAAAGGGTCTTGCAATGCTCGAAACAGTCTATATACTCATTAGAAAGGGTAATTTTTGCTCCTTTTTTTAAACAAGAAGTTAATGGTTTCGTTATTCGTGCAAAATCTGGTATAAACCGTCGATAGTATCCAAGTAGTCCTAAAAATCCTTTGATCTGCTTGCTAGTTTTTGGTAGAGGAAACTTCAAAATAGCATTGATTTTGTCGGGGTTGGGTTTAACTCCGTCAGGCGTTATTATATGTCCTAGGTAAGGGGTTTCATGTTTTAGAAATTCGGATTTGTCCATCTGAATTTTGAAATTTGATTCTCGTAGGCGGTCAAAGATCTTACGCAAGTTTACCATATGTTCTTGTAGTGACGTGGAAAATACCAATATGTCATCAAGATAAACTACACAGATTACGTTTTGTAGGCCTTGTAGAACGCTGTCCATTACTCTTTGGAACGTAGAAGGGCTGTTTTTCAACCCCATAGGCATGCGTAGTAATTCAAAGTGTCCTGGAGCGAAGTCTACACTAAAAGCTGTCTTATGAATATCGTCAGGATGAGTTTCAACTTGATAAAACCCACTAGCTAAATCAAGGGTGGTAAAGTATTGACATTTACCTAATTTGTCTAAAATATCTGCAATATTAGGGATCGGATACTTGTCATTAATAGTTTTTTCGTTTAATTTACGGAAATCGACAACTAATCTCCATTTAGTTTTCCCAGAGGCGTCGGTTTTTTTTGGCACAATCCATATAGGAGCACTCCAAGCTGATGTGGAAGGTCTAATGATGCCTTGTTCAAGCATTTTTTTTATTTGAGTCCGTACCTCTTGTCTATGCACGTAAGGATATCTATAAGTTTTACAATGAACAGGAATTTCATCGGTAGTTTTAATACGGTGTTTTATCTGATTTGTAAATGTTAAAGGCTCATCTTCAATATAGAAAACATCGGCATATTTTTCGCATAAGGTATACAAATTAGCACTTTCTTCTTTATTTAGGTGAGACGTACGTAATCGCGATAAAACTTTCTCAGTTCGTTCACGCTTTTTATCTGACTCTGCTTTAGAACGTTGATAGTCGAAAGAAAATTGTTCATTAAATATACATGCGGAAATTGGTTCGGTTAATGTGAAAATTAAATCATTATTTGAAGGATTATTTATTTCTATGTATGCTTGACTGTTGTCGGAATTAGTAAGGCACTCACTTATAATACAACCACAAATAGTCTGACCTTCTATTAAAATATCGCCATTTTTAACATTTGTAGGGATTTTAATTAATTTAGTAGATGTCGCGGGAATAATAGTTTCAAATAAATTTACACTGCCTGATTTATACATAAAAATTGGGTTAGTTGCAAATTGAGTTTTTAACATATACGAACTTAAGTCTATTTTAGCTTGCCATTGTTCTAACAAGTCACAGCCAATTAAACCGTCAAAGTAGTTATGAAAATTGTAGACGTATAATTTAATGGGTTTTCTATCCTGAATCTCCGGAAAACATGGAATATCTATAGAAAAGTCATTCTTTGTACTAGCATGTATGTTTGTTACAATGAAAGGATCGTAATTTAATTTTACATGAGGAAAAAATTTTTTTACTGCGAAGGGGCTAATAAATGATTGATTAGCGCCGGTATCAACTAGTAATTTAAGAGGTGGGGACGAAATTTTAATATACGGAAGTTGTCTTCTATTGTGAATATTTAATTCTATTTTTGGCCATCTGGATCCGAAATTTCGTGAAAATTCTGCTCGAGATTACCATCTGAAACTTGGTTTTGTTCTAAGAAATCTCGGTTGGCGGCGTCATTATTCGCGATTAAATAGTCTTCAACTGTAGGTGGATTTTCATAACCTAACTCGTTCTCGTAATAATAGTTACCAAAGGAGTTGCCCTGCTCGTTAAAATTAATTTCTTTAAAATTATTTAGAGGATAGTTATTGCGGGTTGGTGGCAAGGTACGTGCGCGGGGGTGACTTATTCCACTCATAGGTTGAGCATTGGGTTGACGCTGGTACGCGGGTTGGTTTGGTATTTTAAACCCTGTGCTCATATTAGAACGTGGAAGTGCCCTAAACATTTCCTGTGTTCTTGATAATTGATTAGGCCTATAATTATTAAAAGATTTCCGATTCATTTCGATATTTGAAGTCGTTGCAGGTGAATCGCGCACAAATTTATTTTGAAAATTATGCTGTGGTTTTCTTGAATAAAAATTTTTATTTTGTTGATAAATTATATTTAATTCATCCTCTGCAAATTCGAGGGCCTTTTCTAGTGTTTCGGGTCGCATACATCGAATTCGCGAGCCTAGTGGTTCATGTAAACCTTTGAGGAAAGTTTGTAGAGCAAGTTTTTTGTACAAAACTCTTTTAGCTTCAACTGTAGTCGCGATATTGTCGTGCAATTCGACATAGGTCATAATTATTCCTAGTAAATTCTGAATACGTTCATAAAATATGTGCGGTGTGTCACTGCCTTGAGATAACGCAGATAAATCACTATATAAGGACGATTCATCCCTATGATCAGAAAAACTGTTTATAAGAGCAGTGCGTATTCCGTTCCAGTCCGACGGGATGCCATTTGTAGCTAAAGTTCTAGCCGCAGGTCCCGTGATTTTATTTAAAATGCCATTAATCACTGCGTAATTATTTAATTCGTTTCCCGGTGCTGGATCGATATACGCTAATACTAACTGGTCACATATATTTAAAAATCTAATTAATACATTTGAATTCCCATCAAAATTAGGAACTAGTCGCAAAGCACTATATATTTTGTCGATATTATCAGTAGCCGTAATAGGGCTTGCGTTCGATACGCATCCACTATTCGGTACAGAATTCTCCGTCATATTTAAAGTTAGATAATTAATTTCTTCAAAATCAGATGAATCTAAATTACGATTCTGGTCTCTTATTAATCTGCGATTAATGTCGCGAGAACTGGGTATACAACCCTTATTAGACCGTTTGGAAAAAATCTTGGAAACTTTTAATTAATATCACTGCATATATAAAAAAAATGGAAGGAAAATAAAAGGAATGCAACCAATAGGATTATTGCATAACTTAGAATCTATTACTCACAGAAGGAGTTTCATCTCGTAGCGGGACATCGATTTTTGGATGAACTGCGTAGAGCTGTACAGGATTCTTCCTTCAGGCGTCTTGAACTCCGTAGGTTCTTCGCGAATAGTCAGCGCGCGCGATGCGACTATCGCAGTCTATCTAGGAATTACTACGACGTGACTACTTTCGCGTTTCCGACTGCGCCAGTTACATGAGTTGGACGCCGTAGGATGTTTTTAAAAACAAAATTAAATGTATTCTAATATAATTTATTACTTCACTTTTACAATAAAATACTTTTGAAAAAAATCAAACATGAATTAATTAATTATTATCCTATACGTGTGTTCACGGTCCGCGATGGAAGTGAACTCCCCGATCCGCAGGGGGTCTCGGTCCACGAAGCCACCCGTGGCTGCTTCGTCAGCATTCCCTGAACGTTGCCAAAATCTTGTGGTGTTGCGGGCCACCCACGGATGCGACGTCAGCGTTCAGCATAAAGGTGTTGCTCAACTTTAAGTAGCGTTGTGGTGTAAATTATGTAGGGTTGGCAATAAGTGTATATTAGGTGTAGGGTTGTCACGTAACAAGATTGAAAATATTTTTAAGTTTACGCTGTCCAGCTAATATTTTCTTTAATTTTAAAGATATTTTACTAAGCGTTTTACACGTAGATCATCTGACTAAGCGCAAAATAGCTGTTTAAATGAAAAAAAAACCACAACCAAATAACCACATATAATTATAATGATCTCAAATGACCGGTTCATTTGCTATTTTCTGATAAAAAAGTAAATAAAAAATTAAAAGAGCGATAAAAATTTAATCATTTTGTTCAACCTAATTCGCACAAATTTAAAGAAGAATTATTGTAAACAGATCTCAGACCATCTCTCAACTTTCACGTTGCAACCAGAAGTTTACTAAGACTTTCTGCTTGATCCCACATTTGCATAAGAGGTAAAGCATTAATTATTCTGTTTGTAGTAAACATGTTAATTCTCAAGGGTTAACCTTGTATCCCTCTATTTATCAAACACGGGCAGTAAACAAAGTTTACGGAAATTGCCCAGTGCCTAATGCCTCTGTTCCATTAGCTACTTTGTTTTATTAGGCGGACTGCCGTTGAGCTGTAGCAGTGCCTGGTAGTGAGATATCGGTGCTCTTGCAATCTCAGTGGCTATTCCTGTTTTACTCATAGTATTTTTCACTGCACGATTCTGAGTACAGTTACATGATGATAGCAGTCGGAATAATGTTATTTTATTACGTCTGCTATCACAATGTTAGGTTTATTTATCTGTTTGTCATGTATTTGTTCAAAATCACCTCACGTATACGGGTATCGTCCATATTTGTAGGTGGTAGAGCCTATAGGGAACCAAATAGGTTTTATATGAAAGCTAATTGGTTCCATGTAGAGTTCGCCCGGGGCAGTACCACCGCCCGCCACGGTACCTAGTACCATTTCTGCCGTGTAATAATTGTTTTTAAAGCAATTGTGGTCCGGTTGGAAAGGTGTGGATTCCGGTTACACTTCTTTAGAGGCGACCATCTTAGTCCTCAAGGGTAGCAACACATCTGTGAATGACTTAGAACGAGACTCCTACTAACAAGTACTAACTGGACTATTACTAACACCAACTAACAGGACTAACTATCACTAACAGTCCCTAGTCCTCATACCTACTAACGAACTGACCAACTAATGTTCTAATTAACTTTCTCAACTAATTGGACTAACCATCCCAGTCCCTAATTGAGTCTTGTTCAAAGTCAGTCACAGTTGTCATGGGCGGCAGCGGATGGGTGGTGCTGCAAGCTCGTTTGCTACCCTGTATCCATAAAAAAAAAAAATTCCAATGGCTCGCGTCGATTCTTAATCTAAGCGCGTTGGACGATAGCAACTGCTTAAATAATAATTCCCTAAACTAAACGAACTAATGAAAAGTTAAAGCTCACATTATGTCCAATATTACCTTTAATTGAGGTTCAAAATGGATTGTTCCAATTGATTAAATTTTAGCGTGTTTTCGTTTCGCTTATATTTGCTTCTCTTTGAGCCTCCGCTTGTTTGGTCTGCTTTGCAGTAATTATTTGTGTATTACGAAAGGCCTTTTAATAAACAAGCGATGCTATCAACGTTCATTGTAATGATCTGAATTTGTTGGTTCCATAACTAATGAGATATCGGATCTGTTTGCACAAAATTGAAGTTTGGTCTATTGCATTGTTCCCGTTCAGTTTATTGAAAGCGAATGACGTGAACATATCAATGAATTTTTCTGTCGAAATTGTCATTTGAAACGAACGATTTTTGTCCAAGACTTCCTGTACGCGTCAGTTTGGAGTACCTAACTAGTACCTACTAGTAGTAATAAACGACAATAAATTGAAAAAAAAAATTGATATATTAAGTATTTTTAATTCTAAAAGGGGGCTTTTGGGTTCACGGGCGGCACGAGTGAGAGCTCGAACCGTCCATCCAGTGAGCCCTGGAAAGACGACGTTGTGTGTGGGTGCACAACGTTGTAGATGGGTGTCGACATCTTTGGATGACTCTTCTGAGACGAGCCTGTCGTGGGCACAGCGCTGAAGGGCACCGGTGCGTTCTAAGAGATCCCGGAGCCCTACACAAGCGCCGAGGAAGGCCACCGAGGGGGTTTTAGTGGGTAGAAATCCCACAACCCAGCGTCGCTCCCACGATGTCCGGATACCTTTAAAAGGTTTCCCACTAGTAAAACCAAAAAAGCAATACAAATGATATTGGAAGGAAGTGGAGACCTTTGCCAAAAGGTAAAATATCAAATATACCTTACCTTTTAAACCTTTTAAAAGAGAAGAGACATAATCTAAAAATAACGACTAAGAAACATATCTCATTATACAGGCTAACATAAAGAAATAAATGAAAGATGAAGGAATAATTAAAAAATTACGTTGCCAAACGTAATGGAGAAAAAAAAAACATTCTCAGTTCACTCCGCTTCAATTCATTTAATTCTGACGTGAATCGAGTACGTCGTAATGCCACATTTTGACTGCCTGTACCTATTTGAATTTGTGTTTTATATTCCACGCGAGTTCCATAGGCGGTTTCGTCGTGAAATTCATTGTTCGTGATCTAATTTGAATGTAGATGTATTTGCTAAATGATTGATGAATGCATTGTTTCATTGATTTTTTTTATGAATCTTGCAAGTTAAAAGAGTGTCGCACGAACGCTAATATTCTAATTTAACGTGTTTCCGCTTTAAACAGTCATTTTTTTACATTATTAATTTTTCTTGTTCTAGTTACACATCCTCTACTCCTAAACCTCAAAAACGCTAAAAACATGCTATTTTATTAATACTAACAGTATGAACACAAACTGACATGATTACGCCTAGTTATGTTTGCAATATTTTTTGGACTTGATTTGGACTTGGACAAACCAAGGCCATCGACATTTTTTGGGTAGAAAGCAGCAGTTTAGGATTGTTTCCTAAACGGCAGGGGCCAGAAACTTCTTATAAAAAAAGGGGTGGTTTAAGGGTTTCCAATACGATTGTTACTCCAGTTAGGTAAAAATAAAGGCTACAACAAAGAATTAAGATTAGATAGATCCACAAAGAGGCGTGCTTGGTTTATAAACGTGTGTTGGCTTTTAAACTACATAGCTTTTACTCGCAGCTTCACCCGCGAAAATATTAAACTTTGGTCATAATTGTCTAAACTTGGTGCATCAAAACATGCAAGGCTTACTAGGCAAGGAACACGAGTTAGAACTTTTTTTAGGAAATTATAATATTGATGTAATTTGCATTACAGAGCATTGGCTGAAAGATTGCCAAATTGTTTTCAATTTTGATAAGCACCAAGTTGCGAGTTCGTTCAGTAGGAAGACAGCGATACACGGTGGCTCTTTAATCATTTTAAAAAAAGACCTGACATTTAAGGTCCGTAAAGATATTGTGAGCCTTTCCATTGAACGAACTATAGAGATAGCCTGTGTAGAGCTAACGCATTGTATTATAGTTAGTATCTATAGACCACCTAGTGCATGTTATGAAGAATTTGAATTAGTTTTGGAACAATTATTATTAAAAGTATCAGGAAAAAAAGACAAGGACATAATAGTGTGTGGAGATTTTAATATAAATTTATTGGACAATACATCTTTAAGTGTTAAGTTTTTATCTTTATTTAAATGTAATAATCTTATTAACCAGTTCTTAGAACCAACTCGAATAACAGATACCACAGCAACATGTATTGATAACATTTTCACAGATGGGACACCTGTCTACTCGGGTATTATCCATAAACTCAGTTCTGATCACTGTGGTCAGTTGGTTTCTTTTAAGTATAATAAGGATAAACAGGTTAGTAAGAGCAGTGTGGTCGTTCCTGTGACTGAAAAACGAATGGAGAGGTTTAGGAACATAATGAAAGACCGGATTACAATACCATCTAATGAAACTGTAAATGAGCAATATAGTTTATTATGTTTTCATATAAATAACGCCTATAAATCTGTATTTACTGCCAAAAAAATCTCTCCGAAGAATTGTAAATCGTTCAATGATTGGGCGACTACGGGAATCTTTAGAAGTAGGCAAAAGTTATATGACCTTTTACACGAGAAGTCATATAATACAAGTAAAGCCTTTAGCGACTATGTAAGAAATTACTCTAAAATATTTAAGGTAGTTTGTTCCACGGCTAAGTCAATGCACATAAGAAACAAGATTAGAAATAGCTGTAATAAAATTAAAATGACTTGGAATATTATTAATGCGGAAACTGGAAGAGTCAGAAAACGCGATGGTGTCAGTGAGCTTTTCATTGCCAATTCTTATATTAGAACCGATAAACAGATAGCATCAGCATTTGAAAAGTACTTTGCTGACGTTCCAGTTTTAACCACTAAATCGCTGGGGTCTTCTCCCGACGTCGCTGAATCGTTGCTTAAGAAAAATGTAAATGCATGCAAAGGTAATTTCTCTTTCCGACCCACAGACGCCAATGAAATTATAAAAATATTTAAATCATTAGAAATTAAGAACACCACAGATCTATGGGGTATATCGGTTAAACTTATAAGTACAATTATAGATGTAATAGCACCCCACCTAGCTTTAATATTTAACAACTGTATTATAAGTGGAGAGTTTCCTGACCTAATGAAGCAAAGCAAAGTGATACCTTTGTTCAAGTCCGGAAATAGTACAGATCCAACCAACTACAGGCCGATTTCAATTTTACCGGCTTGTAGTAAGATATTTGAGAAAGTAATTCTTCAGCAACTTCTTAGCTACTTTACAAGTAATAAACTCCTGCATAACAAACAGTTTGGCTTTACAAAAGGCCGTTCAACAACTGATGCGGGAGTTGAACTATTTACTGATATTATCAATGCTTGGGAGGATTCACTAGATGCACTGGGCATATTCTGTGATTTATCCAAGGCATTTGATTGTGTACAGCATGAAACCTTAATCAGGAAACTCAATCACTATGGCATTAAAAATACCGCACTGAAACTTCTGATTTCTTATCTCAGCGAAAGAACTCAGAAAGTCGAAGTAAACGGTACAAGATCGTCTGGGTCTTTAGTACAGATCCCACAAGGATCGGTTCTGGGTCCATTCCTGTTTTTAATATATATTAACGATCTACCATATATGGTAGAGAATAATAACGAGATTGTATTGTTTGCGGATGACACCTCATTAATTTTCAAATTAAATAGGAAACAAACTAACTATGACGATGTGAACAATGCTCTCTCTGAAGTGGTGCATTGGTTTAGCGTTAATAACCTACACTTGAATAGTAATAAAACCAATTGCATAAAATTTTCAGCACCTAATGTGAAACAAGTAGATATGCAACCAGAACTAAATGGTGATAAACTGAACTTAGTTAGCTCGACTGTTTTCCTTGGAATCACCATTGATTCGAAGTTGCAGTGGGGACCCCATATCTGTCGACTGGCGGATAGACTAAGTTCTGCAGCTTACGCGGTTAAAAGGATACGCTGTTTAGCGGATGTCGATACCGCTAGATTGGTCTATTTCAGTTACTTTCACAGTTTAATGTCCTATGGCATTTTACTCTGGGGTAATGCAGCGGATGCTAATATTATTTTTATTTTGCAGAAAAGGGCTATCCGTTGTATATACAAAATGAGAAGTAGAGACTCCCTAAGAGAAAAATTTAAGGAAATAAACATCCTAACCCTTGCATCGCAGTACATCTATGAGAATCTTATGTATATTCGTAAAAATAGGCATCAGTTTGTATGTCGTAGTGACCTAAATGCCTTACGCAATGTAACACTAAGGAACGGCCACAAATTAGCGTTTCCTAAATGCCGGCTTAGTAAGAAAAGTCGTTCCTTCATAGGAATGTCTATTCTAATATTCAATAAAGTCCCGGCTGCGGTTCAGTCTCTGCCTTTACACAGGTTTAAAAAAACCATCAAACAAACATTATGTCAAAAAGCTTATTATAATATTCAGGAGTATTTGGATGATAAGAAGGCATGGGACTGAATTAAATTCTGACAGGCTATCACTATGCTTTTGTATTAATTATACTAAATATTGTAAGCAGGTGGCATATGGGGTGATTCTTGGCATACACGATTGGCTGTCTCGTGTCTGTCCTAATCACATCATGGTCATACTGTACATCTTTCTGTAAAAATTAATTTGAATTTTGAAAGAGTACCGAGAGTTTTTTCCTCCAGCTTTTTTCTCTCTCGGCCTACACTAGGGCATAGGATAAGAATATTGTAAGTTCTTCCTTAAGCCGATGACCAGGTAGATAGTCTATCGTGACTTAGAGCTTAGCTTAGTGGTAGGTAATTATTGTAAATTAGCCATAAGGCAGGTTAGGCACCTGTGTAGGATTAGCTATTCATTCAAGGATAAATAGCTCATCCTTTGCTTTATATTAATCAGTTTAGAATAGCATTATATCTCTTTAAGTAGTTTGTAGTTACCTAGACTTTCGTTAAGCGTGTGTAATCACCTCATAGCGAAATAAATTATTTGAATTTGAATTTGAATTTGAATTTGAATTTGAATTTGAATTTGAATTTGAATTTGAATTTGAATTTGAAAGATTTTTTTTTTCCTATCCACGGTATAAAGGAGATGGAAAGAATCACTCGGGGGGGAAAAAATACATAATATTTCCTCAGTCAGTAATATTTGGAATCGGCAAACAAGTAGCCAGATGGTGCGACCGACTTTATTATGAAAGCAATGAGTTGGATACAAACGGAAATTAAAACAAAATAAATATTCAAACGTTCTCGATTTCCTTTACTTCATTTTGGTTTGTTTATTTATTAAAAAGATAACTATAATTCTTTTTTTAATCTTTTTAATTCCAAAAATAGTCCATGCAGACGGAAAAGTGCAGAATATTATGTTAAACAGGGCTTTTACAATTTTAAATGGTGATTGTATGTTGACATGACCACTCAAGAAATAAGTCTGCACTTAGCATAGCTGCAGTTGCTTAAACTGAAACACTGGTTTTCAGTGCAGCCTGTAGTTTTTATTATATCTATATATATAAAAGGAGAAGGTGACTGACTGACTGACTGACATATCAACGCAGGGCCTAAACTATAAGGGTTAGAAACTTGAAATTTTGCACAAGGGTTCCTTTTATAGCGTAGGGGAGCACTAAGAAAGGATTTTTGAAAATTCACCCCCTAAGGGGGTAAAACGGGGGTGCAAAGTTAGTATGAAACTTTGCCGTTTTTGAAGTGAAGTGGCCAACCCGAACGCGGGCAGACGTCGTTAATGGGTCTAATTCTACGCGAGCGAAGCTGCGGGCGTCCACTAGTTTTCTATAAAACTACTTTATTATTTAAACACGTAACAAGGAAGACAAAAACAAACATTTAACAACAATTCGAAAATAGGAGGATAATTACTTGATCAGTTATCAGTCCCACTGTTATTTTTACTTTTATTTGTTTAATATTAGATATAAATGTTCCAATTATTAACTGCTTCACATGCGTCAGAGAAAACGAAATAAAAGCTTTTCTTTCTTTCTTTCTTTCTTTCTTTACCGCTTTGGTTTATCTGACCTCCCACAAGGTGGCATACTGGGGCCGGTATAATTCTTTCGTTATGTTCTCACAATCTCCGCAACAAATCTCTGCAGGCCAAAAATTTTGCAAACAGCCCACGTATACAAATAACACCTCGTTTCTTGGGACCTGAAAGCCCTTTCACATCAAAGAGTTACCCGGCACGTTACTATTCTTAGCGGAATTATTCCAGTTTGATGCTTCGCCAATCTCTTGCCCCTTTACGTATCCTTCGGAAATAATTTATGACGCCTTCGTATACGTATATGAAATATTTCGCTGGGATTCCCTTAGTAACCGGGCGTCAAGTCAGCGACGCGTAGCGAGAATGTACAATCCCGTAAAATTTGCTTATTTACTCACATGATTTCATTTATTCAATAAACAACGAATTCTAGTCTAGATGGGATATAACTCGATATGGGGAGGTTGATTTTGTTTTGATGGCATCTTAAGAACACTGTTCCTCAGTATTTTCAAATTTAATGATACAAATACAAGCTGAGTGCGTTACGGATTTCACATTAATACTGCAGTAACCTTTTATGTACTTGATAATTTTATACCTTATTGTTGTGTGTTGTACTCTGCTGTAAATGTGAAATAAAGTTTTTTTCTATTTCTATTTCTATTTCCATTTCTAAATACGTAATTCCTTTAAAAGTAACGATAATAACTCTGAAGATTACTATTGCCCGTAGTAATCTTCAGAGTTATTATCCTTATTATTATTAATTATTATCCTTACTGTAGTGGTCGGTTTGATAATCAGCGGTCGTTGGTTTCCCACGGCCATCCAATGGCCTCCTTTTTTTATGCGTAGAACGCATTTAAGTTTTAGTTCATTGATTTCTTTTTTTTTCATATTTGTATATTGTATACTTATTATTCTTAATCATTTGTGGAGCAAAATCATGTTTGCAGATTTAATAAATATTTTTCGAATACATCATCACATTAATTATCATTACATTATCACATTAAAATGAGTTCTATCGATTCATATCATGGTTTGCTTTCAAAAGCCTCAATAATCTGTATTTTCCTGAACACTGAAAGACATTTGACACAAAATTAACATAGCTAATGGACTCGTTTAGGCCGAAATAAGCATTCACAGGACAATTCCACTTGGGGCAATCGTGACGTAAACGCCTAGCTTGCGGTACTACGAGTAAGAAAATTTGTATGCCAACTTGAAAGGGGAGATCAGATATCATTGTGGGTGGAGGAGACGAAATATATCAATACGATGCCCGTGCGATAAGCAGTGAACAGTACATAATAGCTGTGATGGAATTTCTTCTCGTTCATGCGGTTGTTTGATTTAATCTGTGAAATATACTTTGACTGTGAGTCAATAGAATTCAGACTTTTTCTCAGTTGTCTCTTAGCACCGGTTTTATTCTTTGAAACAAAACAAACTTCGCAAACACAGTTTGTTTCTCTATATATGAGTAGTATCGCTGTTTTTGTTTGTCTGTTACTTTTTATGATCTACTGCCTCGTTGGTCTAGTAGTCGTAAAGCTAAGGCAGTCATAGGTCCTGTGTTCGATTCCCGGGACAGGGAACAACTGTTGGTATGATACGGTTTCCACTATGATTCAGATATTTTTTCTAGAAGTATTATATTGTATAACCAGTGCTATGCCCATTTTGTTTGTTTAAACGCACTAATCTCTGGAGTTGAGCTACCCAGTCATTTATTCTCCTCCTCCTGATTTTTCTCTTATTCTGAAGATTCCGTCTGTAACAAAACGGACTATAATCTAAGAATATTAACCTAATCATTGAAGAGAATGGCTGCAGTTTAACGCATATCATCGACTTTCTATTGAGCTGGCACCATTTAAGAAATACCTGAACGCAATGTCTCACTTACATTTATTGAAACATGAAAGTAGGTTTCAGTGTAACTGTTAGTATACAGTAGCAGGCAATAGATACAGTTCTATTCCCGTCGAGAGCGGCTCTTCCATTGTTGATTTTTCGATATTGGCTTACGAGGCTTTCGTTGTTATTACGAGTAAGTCTGCAATGCCTTGGCATGCATGACGTCTCTTCTTAGTTATTAGTTACAAGTAGTAAGTTAGTTGTAGTAGTAGTTAAAAGGAGCAGTACCAAAGGTACCATTTCTGCCGAGTTAAAATTGTTTTTAAGCAAGTATTTTCCGCTATGCTTATACAGTTTTTATACCATCTATCCTCAAGAGTAGGCAGCCAAGGATAGTTCTGACCAACGCACCACGGAGTCGTCAATACTCAAACACTGGTTCACATCTAAATTCTAATCGATGAAACCTTCAATATGATTAGACGAAGGCAGCCTAAAATTAACTCCCGCGTGGCCATTACAGACTGATACGAAAGGCTTCCTTTTCGGTACCCACATTTCCACGACCATTGAATACCCGAAAGCTCTAAGTGTTTTCTTTGTGCCGCCAATGTTTATTTGGTCCCTCATGCTATTGCTTAAGGCGGTTGTCGAAGTGCATTGCGAAAGGCGATAGAGGCGAGGTGATTTTACAAAAAAGGGTCGTACTGAAAACCAGCGGCTGTGGGAACCCCGCCACAACCACGCAGACTGAAATCAGAAATATCTCATGAATGCAGGTTGTATCATGATGTTTTCACATAGCAACAATTTTAATTCTTAATTAATTAATTTAATTTTCATGTCACCTTATAGGCTGACATAGGGCCAACAATTAATTGTGATTATAATGCCCCTGAATTGAAGTTTTGAAAAAATATTCTTTGTACAGAAAAAGTTTCTCTTCACTTATATTATAGTACATAATAGATTTACCTATTTTACTTTAATTTGATAACTATGTAAACTAGAAAAGCCATTGGAATTTACCATTGAGATTTGAACCCGGACCTCAAGCAAGAGATCAAGTGAGAGCCACTTGTCCTATTGCCGAATAATGGACAGTTTTTGATCGTGTGGTAGACCAAGCGCCTTAAGCACCTTCCTTAGTAGTTATTGGGTTGCAAAGCTTTAAATGTAAGTGGTCATTTGTTTTTATTTTTTTGTAAACGATCGATGTAGTAAAGTTTTAAGACTACACATAAGTAGAAAGATTTGAAGGTAAACTTAAGAGGGTGTCGCCCGAACGGTAGGCGTCGAATTTGCACACACGAGTAACCATAACACATAAAAGAAGAAGTAGAAATTAAATGAAAGAAAGAAAAACAAAAATAAAAGAAAGAAGATAAATTTATTTGGTACCAAAAACATCATCATCAGTTCACAAAATAATTTCGATAAGAACAACATAAATTACATAGATAATAGGTATGTCTGTGATAAATTCTTATAACATCATAGCGGAAACGCTGATTTTCAGTACGGCCTATCAAATCTATCGACCTATGAAACAGTCCTTATTTTTGCACTAGACCTTTTCAGTTGTGATAAGAGACCCGTGATTGAGTGGTACGTTGACGTTTTAATACATGTAAAGCTTGTGTGTATTGTGTATATGTGAATAAAGTTTTTCTTTCTTTCTTTCTTTCTTTCTTTCTTTCTTTCTAAGTTGTATTTGAGCTAAGAACTAAGGGCTAAAAACGAATCAATGAAAATTAAACATATCCTTAAATTGAGAATTGATCAATTAAAAATATTCCTGTATTGTATTACTGTTCTTTTCAATCATTTTGTTTTAACTTTTATAAAAATAAAATAAAAAATAAAATAAAATAAAATTAACATAATTTACTACAATTTATTCACAAAGCGTCGCGTTACCGAAAAAGCCCGAAAAGAAAAGATACTCCATTTCTTTATTCAAACCGGGACACTGAAACCAATATGCCTCATTAAAATTACAACAAAATCCGCTAAACTTGGGCCGAAACATCTCAATATTCATACATCCCTGATCAAAGCGAACCGCAACATTATGACCGAAACAACGAATTTGAAACAGACTGTAGATAATACAAAGAAGAATTTTGTATTTGTATTTCAAATACCGATGCATATTTTGGAACAAATAAATATGTACTACTTATTATGGAAGTTTAAAAAAGTTTACAAACGTTTTAGGAAAGAGACGTTACTAATATATCACATATTACTACATTACTATTAGACCCATACGTATGCTTCGTATATCTTTCATTCGATTTTAACAAAACAAACTCAACATATACACAGGTAGATAACATTATACTAAGGGAGTTCTAGAGTAAATTTATGAACCCAGAACGAGACATACCATTCACAGCCGCGGCGCTAAGATTTATTTAGTCAGGAACAATGTAGATTTAGGACCGTTGGTACCAGGCTTGCAGAATCAGGAGGAAAGTAAGTTTCAGTAGTGCTATTATGGAGCAGTGAGAAATCCTTAGATCTTGTTGTTCATTATAATTAAATTGTAACATAACCTGTTTTGACGGCTTCAGGAGGGTTTGTAAGGATGAAAAATTTATGAACAAAATGAGGATTTGGACATCCAGAGACATTGCAGGAACTCGTATATTAATATCAAACGCTACACACAACAACATCACAAAACTTACACAGAAAAAATTACACAGAAATGGTACCGGATACAGTGTTGGGCAGTTCGGCTTTATAGACTCTACCACCAACACTCTACTCTCTCTCTCTCTCTCAGACTCTACCACTAACAGTCCCCAGTCCTCATACCTACTAACAAACTGACCAACTAATGTTCTAACTAACTCTCTCAACTAATTAAACTTACAATTCCAGTCCCTAATTGAGTCTTCTTCAAAGTTAGTCACACTTGTCATGGGAGGCAGCGGATGGGTGGTGCTGTAAGCTCGTTTGCTATCTTTTATCCATAAAAAAAAAAGTTGCGTGACTTCAAGCGGCTCCAATAAGTATAAGTATCGTGGTAAGTATACTAGGATACCACGAAAATAGACACATAGGTTTCTTGATAAAAATATAGATCTAGGCCAAACTCGACACGTAGGTACTTACAACTCTCAACAAACAAAAAACATTTCTTCCTCTTCCCGGTAAAAGTATTTCGTTTGATTGGCAAGTATTCGTGCGCCAGTAATCCCCAAGGTTTAATTAATTAACGACCGTTAAGCCAACAAAGTTTTTCCGGCTTCGGAAAATATCAAACCGTAGTACGTACACCGAGTAACATTTACTGATTCGATACGTAAGCGACGAATGGAAATTAAAACGAAATGTCCAATCCTGTCTATAGAGTTTATTAGGAGTGATATCTCCAACGCTTTTAAAGTGCTATAACTACAGAAGGATAAAAGTCCGTGCTATAACAGTATACCTACAGTTGTGTTGTGAAAATCAATGACTTATATAGGTAGGTTGATTTGATTATTTGAGCTATTACTTTGAGCTATTACTTCAAAATAAAGAAATACATATTTCACTATTTTTTATAATTCAACCCCTACAAGGGGTTAAAGAGAGTGTTGGTTTGTATGTATAAAACTTCGTCATTTTAAAAGCTACATAAATGAAACTTTATATTTAAACTTTAATAATATAGAGAGCTTTTTTTGCTATTTAATTCAATTCAACACTGCTGGGCACGGGTCTACCCCACAGACACAGTTGCGGGAGGTCCCGCAGTAAAAGCTACTTAATAAATGTAATCCGTGCTTCGTAGAGGTAATTTCGCACGTAAATCGATTGGACGCGAGCGGAGCCGCGGGGAAATCTAGTATGTGCATAAATCTCACGTAAGTGCACCTTTAGATATATACGTCCACTCGCCAACAACGTTAGCGAGGGCCGTAAAAGTATCGACGTTACCGCACTTTACGAGGCAAGCATCTGTTATCGATACTTCAATTAAGCACCCATCACTATTCCTATCGCATGCCGATAACCGAACGGCCTTTAAGTGCCAGTTTATGTCCACCGCAAGCTGCAAGGGATATTGACGTTATAAGACGTTTCCATCCACTGGCTTAGATCAATCAGGAGTGTTTTTGTAATGATAGCGAAAATTGCAAGGGAGAAGATATGTGTAACAATTCTAGATAAAATTAATTACTAAATATATTTTTTTAAAAAAAGCTTTTTATAACTTTTATTTTTATTTTCGTGCATTGTCATTGGAACCAAATATGTGTGCTGAATTTCAGCTCAATAGCTTCAGTAGAAGTGGGTGAAATATTTATTGCACGATTCCAGGACATACATACATACGAGTGAAGTTAAATAAAAGCTTTTAATAAAAAGAGACGGTATAATTATAACTAAAGGAATATTATGTGTTTATACTTTTTAGTGATATTAGTATATCTACATGAAAATAAAATAAAACTACAGAATTTAATCAAGATAGAACGGTTAACTGGGCGTATACCCCTTGCTGCAATCTTGCAATATACTGCAAGATATCTCGAAAGTTCGGCCAGTGCGCGTTGATACTGGTATGTTATGTTATCGATATATTACGTTATCGATGGATTTGGTTACAACTACAACGAGTGTGTCACGTCACTAATTACTATAGTGTGGCGTCACATAGTAGGCGGGACTTGGGCAGGGCTGACGAAAAAAGTGACACGCATCGTTTGTATCAAAATAATACGGGATCGCCGTTCTATCCTGATTAATTTCTATGAATAAAACACAAAAGTAATTGTTCCGTCAGTTTATTATTCCGTGAACAATCATTGAAATAGACAAAGTTGATGGGGTCTGCAAAATTTTAATTAACATCGTATTTTTACAGAGGGTCCAATGCTTAGAGATCGGAACGGCCGTTTTAAATTACGCTAATTTTTCAAATGTTTCGAGCAAAATTAATGGTTATACCGTGACTGCTTTGCTGGAAAGAATAGAATAGAATAGAATCACAAGAAAACAATATAATAATAGCACACTATGTACATCATTAACAACTTTTTCATACAAGAATAATAATTATTATTGCTAGAACTTTATTAATTACTACTTTAGAATCTTAAAAAATATGGTAAAATTATAAAGTAAATATTTTTAAATATAGTCGCAAGCGTCACTGCTAAACATGAGGTCCTGGGTTCGATATCTTGATCAGACAAAGTTTTATCGGATCTTGAAATATTCAGTAGTAAAACGGAGTCTGCAATTGGGGCCGAAGCATGAATAAGCTCACCTCTGATGATAGCATGGAATGTCTTACAATATTAATGTTTGGCACGAGTGCCTTCAGATTGTCTGATCAGACTTTATACTTAGCGGTTTATACTATATTTGTTTTTAGAAAAATATTCACTCCAGCAACAACGTTTTATTAGGTTTTTACAAAGTTACAAAAATAAAAAAATTTACATTCTAGAATCTAGAGGCTAAGATATAATGAACGTCTGTCCGATCCGACGGTCGCAATACGAATGCATCCATGCCTGCTGGCTGGTCAGCTGGTGTCCGCGGTCGCCATCTTGCGCTCCCCTCTCCTTCTTGTAGGTACTACCATCACGCCACTCTGACTTCACGACTGAAGGCGCCCTCTAGGGCCTATGCTTCCGCTAATTTTAGTTTATTTAAAATGATGTACCTATGTATGTATATAAGTCTCTGACACCCATAGTACAGGCTCGTGCCTGTAGTGTCGTGGGGTCAGATCGTGTGCGAGAGTGTCCTAAATTGATTTCTGATCTTATCTGGCTATCAATACAGGTTTTAACAATACAATATTGTTTACTTAGGTTGGCCTTCTGCGAATATCACGTGATTTTATCTGAAATAGTGACGTACGAATAGATTCGTTTACGATCTCGGACGTAATATCAACTACTGTCACAGAATACTTAATAGTTAAAGTACTACTGTATATATTTCAAATGTATTCACATTATTTTTTCCGGTAAGTATTTCATAAATATTAATATACGACCTTTTTATTTTATAATATTGTATCCGGAAAATAGCACAGCATTAGGAAATCGAATTCACAAGGGTTAAATGGAATTGTAAACGAAACGAAGTATTTGTTACATCGGATATTATACGAAAAACGGATACTCTACCAGATACCCAAAAATGTTATCTCCATAATAGTTTACTACCGCATCAGCTGTTAATATTCGAAATATCCAATCCCTTACAACGAATAAGTGGTTAATGCCTCGCGTTAAAGAAAACCGCAAGATAATGAACCAACTAAGACTGAATTACTTTGGAGCATCAAGCCCTTAAACAACAGCTTCCGTACACTCAAGCGATATTCAACCTTACTGTCAAACTCTAGTAGAGTCCTCGTAATGGACTAAACGCGAGTCATTAACATCAATTTCCCTTGCAAGGTCTCGCGGTCGACGATAAACAAGACCATAAAGACCCTTTGTTCGGTTCTCAGCATACGTAATAGTACGATAGGGAGGGGACGGTTAATCAACGTATCGATAATAAGTGGTATCGTAAAGTGCGGTAACCGCTAAGGTTTTTACGGGCTACGGCTTATGTTGTTATTGGTTGAGCGACGTAATAATCAGAACAAATTGCAGCATAAAATGTTGTTTACTGAAATACGGAATGCATTGTGTTGTATGCTCGTAAATGTTTAGTGCACACAGATACACATAGGTTATTGTAGCAACTTCCGTAGTAGACGAAATAACTATAATATTTCTATAAAAGCTGGGATTGCAGTAGCAAGGCGAACAATAAACGATGCGACGTTTCGTTTTAATTTTTATTCGTTGTACACAACGCACGGCGAGAGTTGTTTCCAGAAATTTACTTGGGAATGATATGGAATTTTATATTATTAATTTATTGTACGTGATTTAGTTTTATGAAAAAAGTTTAACATGTAACTAACTGTAACTAAAACTATATTATCTGCCAATAATAAGATGTGGGAAAATGTGTCTTTTATATTTAATTTTGATTTTAAGTAAAAATCATTTTATCTAAGTACGGTAGTCTTTTGTAATTTAATAACACATTTCAATATATATGATTGATAATATTATATGTTTATCAGAGTATTTTTTTATACTGATTGCCAAGCGATTAATTTTACTTCTGTGTGTTTCACCCTCTTCACTAAACTATGTACAGAATTAGTTCATTGACTTATCGACAATCAATCCAAATGTGTACATCACTAGCAACAGGCGTCATCATAATATCTGGTGCCAAGTCTCTAAGATTGAGTGACACTTTAGGGTGGCACTGTTATAAATTGTTACATAGAGCACGTTTACAATATAATGAGCGTCGCTGTGCTTAATTTACTGGGACAAGTGAGTACAGGACTAGTTGCACGACGATTTAGCTGTGATACTAATAATTAAGTTATGTTGCTGGCATTTTCTGTTATAAAACTTTGCAGTTCTGATTTTTTAAATACCTACATTGTGTGATTGAAAGGACATGATTGCCAGGCCAACATTTATAATGGAAGAAGATAATTATAAGCGATTCTAGATTATAGGTATAGGATGTTCATCTTCTATTCTCCATTAGCAGCCTACGAGTAAAAATCTTTCAATTACATTTTGCTGCTTTGATAGTCTATGACGTTAATGAAGCGTAAATACAAATACAATATTTATAATGTTAAATAAACAAATCTGAAATCTGAAATTTGAATACACCTGTCTTCTAACGCTGTGCCCTTAACTGATTGAGACTTCAAATGCCATAGACAACACTCATTTATTTATTTGTTAAGGAAAACAGGCTCTACCTATTCGGTGACGCTGTAAAGGTCTGTATGACCATATAGCAAAAGTCCAGTTTCAATAGAGTAGTAACATGAGGGAAGAATTTAATTAAAAAAAAAATGCTAACAAACATTTTCATCAATTCACTTAAACTATAAATTTACTATACCTACTTACTTTTCTCGTTGATATCTTTATGCAGCATCAAAGTATCGTCTTCCCGGGGATCCGTATGGAGTGTTCAAGCTCTTACCCTTACTGCCCATAACCCAAGGAACCCTCTTCATGTCACCTTCCTCATAATTATCATTACAATGATAATGTCCTAATAATGTCCTAATAGAAAGAAGGTACACCTTCTTTCTATTAGGACATTACACACATCCTCGAGACATGTTTAAACACGGATTGTAAACAATGAGTATTTGGAAACTTACATTACTGCAAAGTGTAAAGGAAAATGGGAAGCGGCTATCAAAAAACTATTTGCCAAATGGAGACCGGTACGGACAGAGATTGCGCTGGGATTGCAGCCGCGAGAACAGAAGATTTATCTTAACTCGCTGTATCTACCGCAGGAATGAAGATGGCCGAAAACGAAACATTGTTTGACTAGAAATTATTTCTGCAGTATTTTGTTTGATTTTTTCTCCATGTAAGATACAACACACCACTGCAGAATGTTTATTTTCACATATCAGACAGCCTGGAACATACTTACCACGCTGTTCCAGTGTGGATCAGCAGAAGAGTTAGGTACCAACCCGAATATCACAAGTTTTTAGGATACCTGAAGGTCTCGTGGCTTAAGGACTGTACATGATAACAACCGGGCCCAACGGCTTAACGTGCCCTCTGTAGCACGAATCAATGTCAGCTCCAGACTAAAATGAAAATGAAATGAACCTTGAACTCCAGCAGAGCAGAGTTGTATCTCACGAAAGGTTTTTTTTGCGTAAATATTAGAGTGGCATGTGATTGCGACTTCAAACAGACGTATCACAAACAGCATTTGTGCTAGTTGTATCACTAGACCTAAGGGTTGAGCGATCCTCGAGGGCGTGACGTGACTGGAATAAGAGGAAAAAATTGTGGGAACTATTTGTTAACCCATAAATAATGATCTTAAGATCGAAGCTCTCAGTTCGTGAAGTGAATGTCAATTTCAACTAATTTTTATGAAGAAATTCAAGCCGGGTGACCGCTAATGTTAAGTTTTACAAGATCAGTGGTCCATTCAACTACATTTAGTTATGTATTCTTGTGAGTATTTTAAAATGTAAAGATTAGGCAGTATGCTTACAGCCATCCCTCTGCCTAGCCCTTCGAAGCAATAGAAGTGTGGTGGTAAATAATTTAACGTAAGTAATAATAAAGTTAGTAATAGGTACCTATTTGTATATGCACTTTTTGGAATCCGGAAAAAAAACGAATAAAAATCGTACAATTGATTTTAATCGATAGTCGTAATACAGCGATTGAGAAAATCGATAACGTTTCCATTCTAAGAAGTCCAACAAGTCCTTAATATTTACACATCAATTAAACTCAGTCACAACACTTGACGCATCCCGTTTAGGGGAGTTGACGTCACACTCTCATTTCGTCAATAGCCGCTTGGGGGAGATTGGGGGGGTGCAGTGACTTTCCTCTACGAAGGGTCGCGTGAGGGACCCTTGCATCGTCTCTGGGTGACCCTGAAACATTCTGTCCATTCGCGGGGAACTTTAACCTCCCTTCCTGGATCGGAGGAGAGCTGGTATACTGATTCATGTTCTTCGGCGTCGTCGCATACCCAGCCACTTGGGGATAGCTCACGTTTGGCAGTCTAAAACTGCTGTTCCGACTACCCAGTTTACTTGGCAACATCATATTGTCTATACTCAGCGTAGGGCTTGGAGATTTCGTCCCATCCAACGGTCCTTTGAAGTTCAAGCTGCCCAAATTCTGCTCAGCCATCATCTTCTTGCGATTCTGCCTCTCCACGTCGACCACCAAACTCGGAGCTAAGTTAGGATCTATGTGGTAATGCGAATGCTTACCGGAGATCGTTTCGAAATGTTTCTCGTTGAATCTCGGCTGTTTGCCGCGAGATCGCGTCTTATCTCTCTGATAGTACACCCCGGCGAATATTAGTACATTGAGGATGAGCAAGGAGCATCCGATAGCTATAGTGACGCTAAGTGCTGTGGAGTAAGCGGCGTACCCCGCCGCTTCCAAGTTTGCCAAAGTATTATCTGTAGCGTTCAGAGTTTGCAAATCCCTTCCGTTCGGCATGATAGTCACGCAAGTAGCTAGGATAGTGTCGGCTGTTGTGAGAGCTGTGTCGGTGTATACAGACCCATTGGAGCGCCTGAGTTGGTCGTTCTCGGCGCTGCGTGATAATGGGTCAGGGCGGACTATTCCTTCGTAAAGATCCTGTTCGTTGTGGTTCTTGAACAGGTTGTGACGAGCTGCGACGTCCTCCATGCCAGCTCGGTGCAACTCTGGGACGAGGCGCAGCCACACCGATAGCTGGTGAGCTCGGAAATGGTTCTTAAGCCGAGGTTTTATACCTGTAACAAATATAAAATTTGATGAATCCTTAATGAAAATAAAACCGATATTGTGAAGAGATCTGCTGAGATCTAAACAGCTGTAGCTGATGGAGATCTCAGCAATGGGACTGTGTAACTTCATCATCATCATCATTAACACAACCCTTTCTTTGGCCCACTGTTGGGCTCGGGTCTTCTCTCAGGACCTTCGAGAACATTATGAAGAACTCTCAGGCAAGCAGATTTTCTAACGATGTATCCTTGTACACATCGTGAGGAAACCTACACGGCTGAGAGTATTTAATCGCACATAACTTAGAAAAGTCATTGGTGTGTACCGCTGTGGTTTGAACCCGGACCGCTCGAGTGACAGGCAAGTGATAGCCACTGGGCATTAAAGGGGATGTACTTATTTCTATGTACATTTCTATTAAGAAACAAAAGCGAAATCTATTTTATAAGAGAGAAAGATCGTGAAATATATCACAGTTCTAATCCGCACAATGTTTATCTGGCCATATGAGTTCACTATTGTGCGACAGCCAACTTAAGACTATCACGTATAGAATAATCGACTAAGCCAAAAACATCTCGACGATAAACATGCTGAGTCGTCTACAAAGGAACTGCTTTGAAAAACCCAGCAGGAAAATGCTAAGCAGAATGAACGCTCTTTCAGAACCCCACTATTTATTGACACTACAAGTTCTGCATGCACAAAACGCTCTCGTAACCATTCCTAGCAGGACAACAAGCGCTATATAACTCGCTTAGTACCGCTGCTAACCCATTTACTGATAGCCTCACTATCTGTGACAATTTTTTTCAATGAAACATTTAATTGTGTCATTTAAATCTAAAATACGATGCCCTGGATTATGAAGGGTAGCATTTCCTACTTTTTTCCAGGATAATTTTATATTAATTATAGCGTTACTTTGCAATCCGTTCATAAAAAGTCAATTTTATTTCTAAAATCTTTTCAAATTTCTGGTGTCTCATTTCCTTTTCAGACAGACAGTGGAGGCATATTAACAGGGTTTCGTTTGTCACCCTTTAGATACAGAACCCTAGATCTACTTTCACTCATAACCATATTCATAGTGCGAACAACAAAGCGTATCCAGCTTTGAAGGCATCTTGTTACGCTCAGTCAGACATCCAACTACTTGGAAGTAGGTCACTTCTAGCTAGGTCACTTCTTGCAGTTCTTAACTCTTGGTAACTTCTGCTATGCATAGTTTTTGGTAGCGCCTTAAAATTCACCATCCTATTTAATTGTTTGATCGAAGACATACGAGTCTTTAGTATGGAATCAAAGTAGTAAGTCAACATTGAAAGTCCGGGCTGACAACAGCTGACCACTTAAATACTACTAAATAGTAAAGCAAAGACAAGGACTTTAAAAGAACTAGTCTAGAACGCCAAACAAAATAAGAGTAACCGGAAACCACACATTTCCAGCCTGAAAACAATTTCTGTAAAAACAATTTATAACACGGTAGAGAAATGGTACTGCCCCTGGAAAACTCTATACAAAACCTATATATACGTTATACATCGATGTACAGGTTCCATAAAGGCTCTATCTATATGGCGTGTACCTATACATATATGGAGATTGATGTGTGTACTTTGTACACAAGTAAACCAGATTCCACAATGGAAAGTCAGTAACGCAAAAGTTCCGTGTTTAGTCAGCTCAAACCGTCGCATTCCGTTTGTCTAAACTGCAAATTGTACGCTGCGTACGGTTCACTGGAACGGAATACAGTTAATGCTATATGAAGCGGCGAGCCTTTTTGCCGTTTATTCATTTTAGTTTAGCATAATAAGCGTCCCACTGCTGGGCATGGGAATTCTGCACAGACAAATCTGCGGGAGGTCTAGAGCATTCTGCACCAAGCTGCTCCAATGCGGTTAGTGGCCCAGTGTCGAATGTTCTCAAGCCACCCGAAAGGACTTCGACAAGGCATAACGATTGTTTTCACATTGCTTAACTCTGTCGATCACATTGAATCAACGCGAGCCATTTGGCTATGGACAGATAGCATATAGCGTGAAGATAATTAAAAAATATATTAACAAGTATTAAAAAGATACAATACGAACAAAATGCATTGGAGCCGCGTGGTGCGAGTATGCTCTAGAGCTAGACCATCAGCCATGGGAGAGATCAGTGCCCAACAATGGGATACGTCGTAGCTTTTATCACTTTTATGAGGAACACTCCACGTATCATGTGACAAGAATTCGGATAACGCGTCGAGAGATCCATACGCTTTGATGCGGAGGTTCCGTCATAGTTTATGCAAACTGAGTTCAGTAGATTCATGAACTAGATCACTTCAATCTACTGTACAGCTCCCATACTCGGTAGAGGATTTGCTAAGATAAATTCAACCACTGGTGCCCGGGTAAATTCCGTTTACCCTTTAGTTAAATTTAATCTAATCGATATGTGTCATATTTATCACGCAAAATACATGGTAATAATCAATTTTGGTCACCGATAATCGATCGACTGCAGTCGACCACTCGACCAACGAGGCAGAAATTGTTTTACTGTTGTATGTAAGTCCTGGAATCTTGAAATCAATATTTCAAATTCGGCACACATATTTGGTTCCGATGACAATGCACGAAAATATAAAAAAAAGTTGTAAAAGCTTTTTAAAAAATAAATAGTTTTACAGTATAATTTAATGATTTACTTACTTAATTATTTAATTATATTTCCAAGAAAGAGACGAAAAAGTTTGTTATGAAATCTAAGCTTTCCACCTGCAGTTTATGCAACCATCCAGCTCGGCACACCTCACCGGATAATACCAGCTATCTATACGGCTCATTGAACTGGTTCTAAACGAACTCACTAAAACTTTCGCCTCAAGCGATTACTGTCAGGTACAAAAATTGCTTCCAAGTAGTCTTCCTGGTATTAAAATACCTAGACAAACGTATTGGCACTGAAGCGTTTAGATATAGCCCCAATGTAATCGATTGAGTTAAGCAACGTCGGATGCGGTCAACTACGTTGCTCAAATGAGGATTAATGGAGGCGTGGGAGGAGGACGCGCATTAGGTGTACAGAAATACATACCACTTAATGAAAAAAAGAATAATCTGAATCTTCTGGAGATATTGTCTCGTTGAATACAATAGAATAGAATAATTATTTATTTTTCTTTGCACACAAACAAAAATTATTACAACAATTACAGTTCACATTATCATTTATGTAGGTATTACAAAGCAAAATAGAACTGCACTTAGCATTTGCCATGGTCCTAATGAATCACGACGCTGATTTTCATTGCGGCCCTGTTTTGGGTTAGTTAATCCGTTTTATTTTTATATACTTAACATATAAAAATAAAACGGAAAATTATGCGTTTCGCTCACAATACAGTTATAGGTTATAGGTTCTACTATCTAGTGCAGGTATACAGTAATTATCAGTATTACTATCGCACTACACGCCAAGGTCTAAAGTTTCATCCACACCGAATCGACTCATGGCCTACCACCGTGCGTTTCTCGCGGTCTTTTTTACGGCGATCTGGTCTTCCGTGGAATGAGCTTCCGACTGAGGTTTTCCCTTCGAGCTACGACATGCAGCACTTCAAAAATAGTGTGAAACGCTTCTTTCAAGGCAGGCAACGCACCTGTGATACCCCTGGTGTCGCACGTGTCCATAGACGACGGTGACCACTTACCATCAGGTATGTCTGTTTGTCCGTCTATATTATTAAAAAAATGATACGATACTGACCAATCTCGAGATACTTCTGATGCGTGGAGTCGTACGGGTCCCACGCGATGCCCCGGAACTTGTTGCGCTCGCGCGACGCCGGCAACAGCGCCTCTTGGCGGGAGTTGTCATTCGGGTCCCTGGTGGCAATTAATAATTAATAAATAATAATAATAATAAATGTAATAAATTAATAATAATAATATATATCTTGGACATTCTCACACACGGCCATCTTACCCCAATATAGGCACAAGCCTGTAATATTGGTGTCATAGACTGTTAAACGAGTACGTACATAGATATTTTTAAATACATACTTAAATAGATAATATTAACATCCAGATACAGAACAAATACAAGTTGTATGTTACACGAATATTTGTCCTGAGTGGAATTCGAACCAACGAACCCCTGGCGCAAAACAGGGTCACTACCGATTGCGCCCTCGGGCCCGTCAAAATTGAGATAGTTTAAAAATTACAATAAAAAAAAATGCTTCTTATTTTTAATATTTTTTTTAATTTTCATGAATTGTCGTTGGAACCAAATATGTACCTCGTACATTCATTTAAAAAAACATATAGTCGAACATAGAACCTCCTCCTTTTTTGAAGTCAGTTAAAAATATCTTAATATACATAATTATATATTTGGTTTTTTCATCACTATCATCATCACAACCCTTTCTTTTTCCCATTGTTGGGCTCGGGTCTCTTCTTAGAATGGGAGGGATTAGGCCTTAGTCCACCACGCTGGCCAAGTGCGGATTGGCAGACTTCGCATACCTTCGAGAACGTTATGATGAACTCTCAGGCATGCAGGTTTCCTCACGATGTGTCCTTCACCGTTATAGCAAGTGACATTATATTTCTTAAATCGCACATAACTTAGAAAAGTCATTGGTACGTGCCACTGGGGTTTGATTGAACCCGAACCGCTCGAGTGAGAGGCGAGTTCGATAGCCACTGTGCTGTCACCGCTGTATGGCTGTGTGTTGGTTTTTTAGTCATGATTAAGTATGAAATAATGCAGACCGTCGTACCTACATACTTACTATACATATGAATAAGGGCAACAGGTATGCATAGCTGTCAGGATCTCTAGAGGGAATGCGAGTACGGCAAGGCATCCCTTTAAAGACGCTTAGGATTTCCACTATCATTATAATTTTCGCCTGAAGCATACTCGATATGAACTTTCTAGGCAAAGATCACTGACATTGCTTGAGCTACATCTATACTAATATTATAAAGAGGAAACATTTGTTTGTAATGTTTTCACAGAGTACCTAACTACTGGACCGATTACAAAAATTCTTCCACCATTAGAAAGCTACATTTTCACTGAGTGACATAGATGATAATATAATATTACTAGGTGTAAACGAAACTATTGTCTAATTCCACGCGAGCGAAGATTGCTTGCTTGACATACTTCAGTTGCCTTTAAGAATATTTTGAAGAACTCTCAGGTTTCCTTATACAAAATCCTTTCCTTTATATAATCTGAGCCTCAAACGCACATGACTTGTAGTGTTCCTTAGGGATTTTTACGGTATTACTCGTGTGAGAGGCTGAATTTCGTCCATTAAGCTGTGAGGCCGTGATTGATATGGCATAGTACATGAGAATATCACATCACGTCTGTTTATTCTCGAAGAGATAGACAGAGATGTCTATTACGCCCACATTTCACCTTTTATGTTTAGCTCAGCCACTTAAGGTGAACCAGCTTGCCATACACTGGGCACAAACCAGACTCCGTATTATAACTGGGAACTTGAAATTAAAAAGAACCAAAGACATTAAACTTACGCTACGTGAAAAACAATTAGATTTTTCTCGTTCCAGAGTTCGTATCCAGGACTTATAGCTCGGCAGTCGCTCTTAATGCCACTAGACCAACGGAGATAGTCCCATAAGAATCTCTCTCTCTCTTTCTTCATCCCACAGTAGTCCACTGTTGGACATAGGCCTCTCCCAGGGCACGCCAATGAGCCCTATCTTCGTCCAATTGCTCCCCGCCGCCTTGCGCAGATCGTCACGCCACCTAGTAGGTGGTCCCACACTATGTTTGCCTCGTGGTCTCCACTCGAGTAGTCGTTTACTCCAACGATTGTCAGTCCTCTGGCAGATGTGGCCGCATTGCCACTTCAGCTTTCTAGCTTTCAGAGCTATGTCGCCCATAAAAAGGAACTCTATAAATCAAATCTTAATATGTCTGACAACCGGTTCGGAATGAACACTGTTTAGCGACGATAATTCGGATACATCGTCTCGGAGCTCGCACAGAATACAAGAGTAGGTTATTTATTCAGAAGGGTAATCCTCTAAGCCTGAGGTGCTTGACACATGTCTGCTGCCCTGCGACCCTGCTCATAAATACAACGTGATCAGCAATTTCATTTAATCATGTACATTAGGATAGTAAATCGCTGCTTGATTTTGATAAGCCCAAAGAATTGTTATAAGATACAACAACGGGCACTCAAGGTATTTTTAGATGTCGTGAAATTAAAGAGTACTATAAACTTTTATACCGCACGGATATTTTATTTCAAAATTAGAATACACACACATAAACCTTTCTATTTGCGTCAGGTTGCTAAAAAATAAAATTATTAAGAAAGTTTGAATATTATTATTATAATGAACTTTTATTTTTATTTTAATGTTTTTTTTTGACCTCAATTGTTTTCGCAGCGCACGCGATGTATAGAATACTTTAGGTAATTTTTTTACACCTTGGGTTACATTATTGAAGTATTAGTAAGGATTCCAATTATTTGAAAATGTAATATAGCTTATGTCACTCAGTGAAAATGCACCTATCTAATGGCGAATTTTTTTCGGAAAATCGTTCCAGGAGACAATGAAAGGAATGATAATAAAATAGGAATATACGAAAATCCAGCATTGATTTCGAATAGAAACAAAACGTACATGTAAATGTTACATTAAATATTAATGTAGGTAAAAAAACTATTAGAATATTCTAGTTGTGATTGAAAGGTAAACTAAATCGGCTTCCGATAAACGATAGTGAAACGGGATGTAAGCTCACACAGAATACGATAGTACATTGTTTATTCACAGAGCAATCCACTCTATTATTGAGTCGGGGATGACACGTGTAAACGTTTCGCTTGTGTAATGTGATCAGAGAGATATCGGTTAACCTCTCATTAATAAGCACGAATATCTGATCGACTATTTTGTTTGTATATAAAGGGTCACATTAAATGTTTAATAGGCAATCAGAATTCGTACTAATTGAGTCGTTTGTTTCTATTTTCAACGACAGATTATGATCACCCTATGGAAATGAAAAAATAACTATAAATAATTATATATATTATTTCCGGTTACACTTCTTTAGAGGCGACCGTCTTAGTCGTCAAGAGTAGCAACACATTTGTGACTGACTTGGAACGAGACTCTTACTATCAATTACTAACTATCACTAACAGTCCCCAGTCCTGATACCCACTTACGAACTGACCAACTAATGTTCTAATTAACTCTCTCAACTAATTGGACTAACCATCCCAGTCCCTAATTGAGTCTTGTTCAAAGTCAGTCACAGTTGTCATGGGCGGCAGCGGATGGGTGGTGCTGCAAGCTCGTTTGCTATATTAAATCCATTAAAAAAACACTATGGTAAAATGTTGACATTATTGAGAATATTATTATAAAGCTTAAGAGTTTGTTTGTTTCGTAGATCTCAAGAACTACTGGTTCGAATCGAATAAATCTTTTTTCATTGGATTATCCATTTATTGTAGAAATCTTTAAGCTATAGTTATGTCTAATTCCACGCGAGTGAAGTTGCTGGCGTCTACTAGTCTATATATATAAAAGGAGAAGCTGACTGACTGACTGACTGACTGACTGACTGACTGACTGACTGACTGACTGACATATCAACGCAGGGCCTAAACTATAAGGGTTAGAAACTTGAAATTTTGCACAGGCGTTCCTTTTATAGCGTAGGGGAGCACTAAGAAAGGATTTTTGAAAATTCTCCCCCTAAGGGGGTAAAACGGGGGTGCAAAGTTAGTATGAAACTTGGCCGTTTTTGAAGTCAAGTGGGCAACCCGAACGCGGGCGGACGTCGTTATTGGTCTAATTCTACGCGAGCGAAGCTGCTGGCGTCCACTAGTTAATTATATAACGAGTAGGAAGTAGATACTCAATTATTATTGATTAATCTGTACAAGACGTTTGATTGAACAAGGATAATATAACGGATTAACCTCTAATTACAAATGGTTGTTTGCTAGATCTGTGGATTTGTATGTTCACGATAAAGTCACTGTTCTAATGTTAATCCTTATGCCTTGATCACACGTACCGAGCAAACGGGCGAGTCAGTAAAATGTTTCTCGGCCGAGACAGTGATGTAAGCGAGTAGCTGTTCACACATGTTTTGAAACAGTCAGTTCAGTTCTATTGCGACTACAATTCGGACTGGATTCGGAATTTAAACAAAAAAAAATTTCAAGAAAAGGCGCGCGCGGCGACGAGACGACAATCATGTGGGCGAATGGCGAGACAGTAGGTACACGTTCAGACCTGCCGAGTGAGCGAGCGAGACAGTGCGGGGAAGCGGGAGTGTGGACATTCGGCCTAGTAAGTAGAACGGAAGCCGAGCTACTGTCTCGCCGCTTTGTTCGGCCGAGCGGGCGCTATGTTTATACGCACCGAGTACTCGGCCGAGATCACTGTTTCGCCCGTTTGCTCGGTACGTGTGATCAAGGTATTAGAGATTGCGTGTGTTTATCTATGGTAAACTTTAGGAATTTCTTCTTAATGCCAAGTCCAGTTTCTTGCGATAGTGTGTTCATGTTAAAAGTTAATCGAATAGAATCGGAACGGATTGGCTACTCGATGTTTAGTTAATTGAATCGAAAATTTGGTGAAAATATTATTCGAAATTGGTTGGCTGATACATAAAAACATACATACCAAGCTAATAAAAGCGTGAGAACCACAGAGGAATTGTAGTGTTTGGGCACAAAGTAGATATTAGGAACTACTTTGTGGTTTGGGTGTCCATTATAGTAAATAAAACACGCCTTTGATCACTCAATAGGTGAAGTAGCTAATGCGTCCGTACTGGCTCACCGCTAGCGCGTGACCGAGGCCGGCGCATACACTACAGGAATGATAATGTAGGAAAGATAATATTAAACGAGTTTAATCTAAGATTATACTGTGATAGAACTATATTAATGAAATAAATCTTCATGCAACATTTTCATATCTAATGACAGCTGAACTGCGCAGGTCAGCGCAGTAAGGTAGGTCGGATCCTTCAAGCTTGACATGAAACCTCACCCAGTCTTCACAAAGCTGGCCAGCATCAGCATGATGGACTCTGACAGCGCTATTTCCGTCTTGGTGTAGTTCTGCGGGAAGTGGCCGAACCCCTCTACGAGGGGCGCTCCGAACACGTAGGGCAGTTCCTCCCCGTGGACCGCTCCCATTCTCTATGGACAAACCGGCTATTTGAATTATTAACGTTTGTACATACATACAATGATGATTTAAAATTATATATACCTATTGAGACAAGTAATGATTGTGTTGCCTTACAACGGGATATAAGCAGTGTAATGCAATGGAGTAAGGATAACCGGTTGTCACTAAATTCAGAGAAATGTAAACTTATATCTTTTACGAGATCTCGTTCACCTCATATATTTACCTATACTGTTGATGGCAATGTTCTCGAACGAGTCCGTACCATCCGCGACCTAGGCTTGTTGTTGGATTCTCAGCTCAACTTTAGAGAGCATGTGGTGGAACTGTGTAATAAAACATCCAAAACTCTTGGGTTTGTTATCAGAACTGCCACGCATTTTACTGACAACAGGGTACCATTAATCCTCTACAAGACTTACGTACGAAGTAGACTTGAATACAACGCAACCGTTTTCGATCCACATGAGAAGAAGTATTCTCTCATGCTGGAAAGAATACAAAGAAAATTCTCGCGTTTTTTATACAAACGTATATATGGGTACTACCCTTATTTGTTTCCCTCCCTATTTGTTGCTCGTATGGTAGGTCTCGATACCCTTGAGCTGAGGCGAAAGCTTTACATAATGGTACACTATTACCTACTGCTCAACGGTAAAACAGACAATCCTTCGGCACTCGCCTCCTGTTACCTGGAGGTCCCTACACACTGCCTGCGAGGATGGTATGGCGGCAGGAGGCCGGCCAAGCTGTTGGCGGTGCCAGCCGCGCGCACGCGCCGCACGGCCACCGCGCCGCAGTGTGCGGGCCCCGCTCTCTTAAATCAACTCGTTACTCACACACCAGAGGCTGATATATTTTTTAACTCGTTAAGTAAATTTATAGAACTGTGTAAACTGTATTCAAGTTTTAGTATGTAGTAATTTTTTAATTTTTAATTTTTTTTTTATATTAAGCACTTTTTTTGTTTAGTTTTAGTATTTTTATGGCACATAATGTTTTGGGTTATCCTGTAAATTATGTGTACAATATGTATTATAAATAAATAAATAAATAAATAAATAAATACAATTCTTAAACAGTTCTTATTAACATAATCCATACTAATATTATAAATGCGAAAGTAACTCTGTCTGTCTGTCTTGTTTTCACGCCGAAACTACTGAACCGATTTAAATGAAATTTGGTACACAGATAATCTAGAGCCTGAGAAAGGACATAGGCTACTTTTTAATTGGTAAAAATTGTTGTAAAGAGTTGAAAAGGGGGATGAAAGATAGTATGAAAGTATTGTCATTTTCAGAACTAGAAGCATAAAATTTATATTTTAGGCTGTTTATAAACTATGATATGAACAAGGCTAAATAAACTAAAACAGTCAAACATTCAACCCAACTTCTTGCTGTCACGTCATACATTAAATATATTTATTAAACGATAGGAAGCCAGTATTCTCACGATGATATTTACCGTTTACCGTAAGGCTTGTGCCTTACGGTAAACGGTAAATATCTATACAGGGTTATTGGTAATTCCCGTTAGGAGGTGATAGGGGTGACTATTTGTAATAATTTTAACCCCCATATGTATGATGCAAAAGTGAACCATTTTCGAGTTATCAAGCTTTTCAGCTTTTTTCAAAATAGGTCAGAAATGCAACATCAAAAATTTATTAAAAAAAAAAGTATCAATTAAAATCTATTTTTTTCTTCTGATTTATAAAAACGATTAAACAATGGTTATTTATCAACATTAAAACTACAATTGTCGGTCCAACTTTAAAGATGCGAGACGATTAACGATATTAATTCAATATTTTTGGAGATTTTTGTCCACTAAAATGCCTTAGAAACAAAAAAAACTTATATCAAACTTGGTATGCAGATTATTTTAAAAACATGTCCGTTTTCTTAGCTTTCCAACAAGGCATAACAACTATGAACTTATTTAAAAAAAACTGAGAAAAACCGATCACAAAGGAAGCAGGCGGAAATTTGTATTCGAACTAAACTTATGGTCGTTCTTTAAAATTTAAAAAAAAGTAATTAAAATCAATGCCCAATGTAAATAAAACAAAAAATATAAATATAAAATTAAATTTCGAACCAGTAAAAGTTTAGTAATAATAACAATTAATAATAAGTAACAATTAAGACATTTTGTAATTTAGCTTAATTAAAGTTCTTGCTCGAAGGACTTCCCCTATTGCGTACGCAGTCTCATTATTTTTCTGAGGTGTAACTTAACTACCGAAGTAGTCAAATTATTCTGCATTATGTGCAATAACAATGTGCAAGAATTTATCGATGAACCAATTTTGCTCGCTTACGAATTTTTTTAACAAATGAAATGATTGAAGACGTGCCTTTGGCTATAAGGCAAAACATGATATACTAGCAAGACGGATGTCCTGCAAATGTGATTCGGAATAATCAAATTTTAATTTATTTAAATCCATACAAATATTATAAATGTGAAAGTGTGTTTGTTTGTTTGTCCGGCTTTCACGTCGCAACGAAGCTATTATATGGTATGGTTTTTGTGTGTGGAAATAGTGAGGAGGGTGGAGAGTGACGTAGGCTACTTTTTACCGCGGTAAAACATCCCCATCCAAGAGAAGATCGATGTTTTGTTATTTGTTAGATATTTAGTTCCGAATGTTCTTAATAGATGGCGTTAGTAAAATTCATTTGATTCACACCCATTTGGAAATCAAATCACAATTATATGTGCTCTCCACGTTAGTATTGCGTGTACACGTAAGCAGGATCGGTGGATCCTGCATAAATCTTCACCAGTAGGTACACTTCTATTGAAGTTAGCTTAAAGCTCCAGTATGTCAGTGTACGTACACTTTATCTGCGGTCAGCATTACCTCTGGTTCCTCTCAGTATCTTCAGTATCTTTTAATCGTGGAACTGTCCTATTCATCCACCACAAATGTGTCATGTATGAATAAACAACTCATTGTTAATTCCCTTTGACCACGCGGGCTTAGCCGCGGGTAAAAGCTAGTTTAAATTTATATTTTTGTATTATTTACACTAGGCATTGTTTTTAATTAATTTATTTGAAATTTTAAACAACGACCTTAAGTTTAGTTTGAATACAAATTTGCGCCTGCTTCCTTGGTGATCGGTTTTTCTCAGTTTTTTTTTAAATAAGTTCATAGTTGTTATGCCTTGTTGGAAAGCTAAGAAAACGGACATGTTTTTAAAATAATCTGCAAACCAAGTTTGATATAAGTTTTTTTTGTTTCTAAGGCATTTTAGTGGACAAAAATCTCCAAAAATATTGAATTAATATCGTTAATCGTCTCGCATCTTTAAAGTTGGACCGACAATTGTAGTTTTAATGTTGATAAATAACCATTGTTTAATCGTTTTTGTAAATCAGAAGAAAAAAATAGATTTTAATTGATACTTTTTTTTAAATAAATTATTGATGTTGCATTTCTGACTTATTTTGAAAAAAGCTGAAAAGCTTGATAACTCGAAAATGGTTCACTTTTGCATAATGCATATACGGGTTAAAATTATCACAAATAGTCACCCCTATCACCTCCTAACGGGAATACGTCGAATTACCAATAACCCTGTATATAACATAGTTTATAAACAGCCTAAAATATAAATTTTAGGCTTCTAGTTCTGAAAATGACAATACTTTCATACTATCTTTCATCCCCCTTTTCAACTCTTTAATAACAACCAGAGTAATAATCCGTAAAGAGTTCAAATATAATACGTGCTGCTAATATTTGAACCCTCTGGATTTTTACCTTCCTGCTATGACCTCTTCCACACGTAGGTAAATACGATATTACTTATAATTCACTGAATTTTCTCCCCAAACCTAACAAAACTATTCACAAAACCAAAAAAGTATCACGTATTTACCGTGAACCGGGTTAAGCCCCGCCAAAGGATTTACGGTAGATACGGGGGGATTCCTGAAAAAGTGAGCGTTTTATCAGTAAGCTTTTATTCCCAAATTGGCAATCGCTCTCCCTGGAGCCAGATCTTGCCAAGTAAGATAAAAGTCGCGAAACATTGGCGTGAGGCCAGCGACGCCCTGTAAATATAGTAAATTCGTTTATCGCCCGAATACAAGACTACTGTGCCACGGATATTTAATTAGTGACGGGGGAAATGTTGATACATTTTATTTTACAATTGTTTTTGGGCGGAAACATCTCCGTGGCTTCGAATTCTAACTTTCCGGAGCAGAATTACTGTATGAAATAGTTAACATGTTTTTTGTTTTCATATATTTATTTGAGGGCTTAAAATGAATATTTATGTGCGTTATTACATTATTTTTACTTTTCTTCATTAATGCCCTATTGTGATCTATGTATAAGAGGTATAAGAGTTAGGTATATGCTATCACAGAATTTTATGTAGATTGTAGAACATTGTAATAACCTATAACATACTCGTAGCAGTAAGATGGCGCACACGGTTTAAGGATTTTTAGGAGCGCTTTAGGGCAAGCTAAGAAGTAGAGCCTAATTCTAGATAGCCCATACTATTCTAGATAGCTATCTAATACAAATAGATTTTTTTAAATCGGTTTTGTAGTTCTAGAGATTACCGCGTTCAACAATTTGTCACCGACTTTAAGAATTTGCCGATAATGCACAATGTTTTTTAGACAGGTTACTAAAATTCTACGACAGGAATAACATCTGTTAACATCTGCTTGCATGGTGTGAAGTGTTCAATTTTTGGTACTTATTATTATTAATTTCATTTGACTTTAGCGATGCAATGACTCGCTTTCAATCTTGGAGGATGGCCATTTTGGTACCCATGTCCAATCAAGATGAATCACACACCATTGGATAGCTCTTCTCAAGTGTATAAAAAAATACTATGACGGCATGTCCGAAATAGCTGTCCATTTTGAAATATACGCTTTAGAAGATACTGGATTTTTAGCTCGAAATAGAATAACTCACCTATAAAAGTTTACTTTTACCGATTTTGATTCCTTTTTTAAAAAAAATCCTATTTCAAAATGTAAATCAAACCAATCAAAGCTACATTTTCACTAGTTTTACAGTTAGGTCTGATACAAAGTATAAAAAAAATATGCAAATAAGTATCAATATGATATTGAATATTGATACATAATATACAAACCATGCTGGCCAAGTGCGAATTGGCAGACTTCACATGCCTTAGAGAACGATATGAAGACCCCTCAGGCATGCAGGTTTCCTCACGATGTGTCCTTAGTTAGAGTTAGATAGCCACTGGGCTGTCACCGCTTATTATGTAACCTCATAATAAAAAATAAACATGAATACTATGGCGAAATGGAGAAGAAATTGACCTGATAGAAATACTTTAATAGGAAACATTAGTAATTTTCAAGGAGTAATTACTCCGATTGGACAGCAAATTGGGACTGGCGCCTTGGTTATTATTATTCTACACTAAAAGACCTTTCCAACGATGTATCATACATTTCGATTGGTGCCGGTACCAGGTTCCATACATTTTTGTCCATCGTCCTTTGTCTATCAAAATCCTCCATTAGTAGAAAACTCTATAACTCAAATTTT
This sequence comes from Carterocephalus palaemon, assembly GCA_944567765.1. Classification (NCBI taxonomy): domain Eukaryota; kingdom Metazoa; phylum Arthropoda; class Insecta; order Lepidoptera; family Hesperiidae; genus Carterocephalus; species Carterocephalus palaemon. The sequence continues at coordinate 1,482,642 of OX155641.1, forward strand.
TTGGCGTCTCCCTTCATATCAGGGGTTGTACTCTATATTATTTCGCACTGATTCATTACATACAAAACACCTTAAAATATTTTATCATACATGTAGATCTCCACTTATTCATCGCCTGATCCCGACATAAGAGCTATCTTAACATCAAAGGAGCCCCGTGGATAAGGAATATAATATTATCCTAAACGTTCTTTTGACGTTGAGGCATGGAACGATAATGGTGTAGTCTTGAAGGTTATTTTTCAGGTTTTTTCACGACTAAAGTGAATCTTTAACAATGCCAGGTCAATAGTAAAGAGCGAATATTATAGAGGAATACATATAATATTTTATGATATTGAATTGTAATGGAAAATATACGGGATTGGAATAAAACAATTGAATTTAGAACATAATATAATTCACGGAACCTATGGGAACAGATCGTGAAATATAGAACTTTAAGTGTTACTATATTTGATAAGTCCCGATTGTAAAAATTAACGAATTATTTTAAGTAATTTATTAATTAAATTGTTATTTTTAAATCAATTCAAGGCAATGCAAGTTAAAGGCAACGGCCTTTTGAACCTTCGGGTGGCTTGAAATTATCGAAACTTGGTTGGCCATTAAACCTTCCACAGTCCGCATAAATAGTGCTGAAATATGCTATAGAGTTACCTCAGCTGTGGCTGTGAGAGAGACATGTGTAACAGTGTTAAGCCTATTGGTTGTATGTAATCAATTACTTTTCAAATCCGTCCACACATCTATCAATTTCATTAATCCATTAATTTCTGACGGAGGCCTCGTTGGCATCACTCCAATGTATTGGTTTCGAGCGCACTGACCTTACAACCCTAGTTGATCCAGAGACGATATTATGTTTCGTATGTTTCACTTTATTCGCAGTTTTTATTCTCATATATTACCCGTTTTCAAGTATGAATGCATGATGCTGAGGTAGTTTATTGGATAATCTTCAGTTTTAAAAGGTGTCGTTAGGAAAAATACCGGAAGATAAAATATTATTGTAAAAATATTTGTGTTTTGTATATATTTTGTTAGACGAGTTTCATCAATAGATATGGATATGGCATTGTGTACTCATAACACTTGGAAGATATTATAAATAAAGATTATTCGTCGTCTTCTTCTTTTTTTCTGTTTCTCTTTCAACCATTCAAAATATATAAGGTCTATAAGTACTGATACATATTAAATATACTGAATAATTAATTGGTCGCTCTGAACCAGCGGGGCCACACACTGAGTGAGCGGGGTCACACACTGAGTGAGCGGGGCCACACACTGAGTGATCGGGGCCACACACTGAGTGAGCGGGGTCTCCAATTGCGCGAGCGGGGATTACCCCGCTATATGTCCGTAGCAATAGCGTGTTCACAGTAGCGACTCTAACATAACTATAAGGCTCGTTATAACATCTCACCTGCGGATAAAACCCGTCCTTGGTCTGATAATCAAAGACGTAAAAAAATGTATTGGTTGGCCTGCGGGGGCCGTCTTCATCACTCGGCGCGGGCTTCGGTCCCCCGCTGAGTAAGTCCCCGCTCTGTACCAGCGGGGCCACGTACTGCGCGTCCGATAGCGCAGCGACTGTGGCGTCCCGTGTGTTGATTGGGTTCTAGGACAAGAGATAATGATGTTTATAAAGAAGTACACAAAAATGTGAGAAAAGATAGAAAGATGTGTGCAAGGACATCATAATAAACCACAATAATCACAACTGATTCTGATTCTGATTCATTTATTTTTCATTATATAGTATTTTGTATACGCATATAATGAACGTCATAAAATTTTTTATCTACCGCCGGTTCACAATGTTGATGCTACCAAGAAGAACACGACAAGAAACTCGGTAGTTAAAGTTAACACAACCTTACTGTCTGGCATGCACAAGTAATGTCATAGGTCTCTAGATTTAGGATCTCCTTTCGGAATATGGGGGATTAGGCATATTCTAAACACTAACCAAGTACAGGCTATATTTACTAAAAAATTATCAGTGGTAGAATCTCTGTACCTACGGTTCGCCTATGATGTATGTATTATTTTTATATAGAAGTCCTGATTGATAAGAGAAACGCGTCTTTGAACAGCATTTAACAGTGTCACTTGATTTTTCTTTATTTTACTTTGTTCTTCAGAATGACGGACCGTACAAGTACTCCGCAGCATGCATACCATCAACCTTACACACGGTATACTGTAAAAAGATTAACTGAACGGACTCACAATATAAATTAATAAACTATTGTATATTTCTTAGAAAAGGATAATATTCGGGTTACCTTTGATTTGAATAGATAGGCGCTCTTCAAAAAGAGATTCGTTGGGAAAAGAAGCTTCTTTTTTCCACATGGAAAAATTCTTTTATGTATTCAGTTTCATCCATTTTCGGGTATTAGAGCGGTTTTAGAAAAAGTTGGATATTACCCGGAACAGTTGGCTCAGAAACGTGAATGGAATTAAATGATTAAGGTATTGTATATTCAGTTTAGTTCCAACAAAATTAAATATTACTGATTCTAGTCAAGATTTTTCGTGAAAAAAACGTAATTTTTTTATATTTCAACTGTTTTGTTGGTTTTTTGCCTTTGCCAAAGAGTGATTTACGAGCGGTTTTATTATACATGGCATATTAATCCTTACGAACGAAAGCTACTAACTTTATCACCAAGAAAATTTTATGAATAATAACTTTATTCTTTATAGTACTATGTCATTTGGACCTACAGATTACGAGATAATGAAATGTTAAAAATTGATACCACGCGATAACGCGTATGAAGAGGAATTCGAATTTTACTTATAAACATAAAATTAAGGTCTTTTTGAAAGGTTCATTTATATAGCCACTGCAGCACTGGGCTGTCACCGCTGTATTATATTATTTAGCTTCTATCATTTAGTAAAAACAAACCTCTACCGTTCTTTCCCAGTCCGTATACTCGTTGACTATCGTGTAGAAGATCTCGCTGAGATGATACGTGTACGAGTTTCTCACGTACGTCCTGGAACAAGGAAATGAGTTTTTATAAGTCATATTTATGAGTTAGTATCTTTTGTACAGTATGTCCGATGACAGTGAAATGTTTGTAAACTTTGGAGGTATTATAATGTTTGTACAGGTTGTTTTTTTTAAATGGGACTATAATAAACGTGGAAATCTGAAAGTATAGAAGATACAGAGAATCTGTCCAAGGCAACACCCTCTTTTTCATAAAAGAAAACTTAAAAAAAACAGCTTGTATCGATCGTATGTGATTGACCGAGTAAAACAAGGTCGAGCGCCAGGTATGTGCATGAGTGACCACTAGTTACAAAATTTTAGTGGCAGTCAAGCATTTGACCGGTTGTTTTCCATTCGCTCGCAAGCCATTAGGCTGTGGACGCTCCAAATATTATTATAGCCTAGCTATTATTAGCTTTACAAAGCTGGATATCTATTCCACATCCAACAATGCTCTGCTAGCCCAACAAGTATTGTCTGAAAGAATGTAACGACCCGTCCATTTGTTCCGAGAGATCTCTTTGTTAGTGCTGAACGGGAGCACTTAACCTGCCAGCGACCTGTGGAATCGACCGGTCAAGATATCACGTACTAGCGACTGCGACTCCACCCGCATAAGGGTCAGCCTTCAGATATCTGTAACGCTTAGGCAGACAGACAGACAGACCTTTCCTCCTCTTGCGTCCCCTCTATCCGGACTATTGCTCCAGGGGTAAACCCCGTCGGTGTCTTCCCCGCTGTTGAACGTGGGAGCCATTCACTGTTAGTACTTGTCTCTCCCAGCATTACCTGGAGGTCTAGTTTACACCACCACGCTGCTCCAATTCAGATTGGTGGAGCCTATAGAACTCACCGGTACTTAATATAGTTACATGTTAGTGAAATAATTTTAAAAATAGAATCAGTAGTTTCAGAGCATATCCTCTATATAAAAACTAACTTCACGTTCCTTTGAGAACGTTGTTAGAAACTCTGACATAAAAGGTTACCGCACAGTTTTTCTTTCAGCGCGCCTTGGATATGAACCCAGATCCTTTTAAGTGCTAGGTCAAATTCCAACCACGGGGCTACCGCTTGTTCATGTTAAAAATGAAGGTAGGAGTAGAAATGCACGCTTTTCGATGTACGTGGAAGTTGTTAAGATAAACCTAATGACCTAAAAAGCCTTAGAACCAGCTAGAAATATTATTCACTCGGCAAGTGAGCTACGCTCTTAAGGGTGTTTCCTACGGTGCGTGATATTGCGGACGGACGCGGATTCGTGTGCATGACGCACGCGTCTGTTTAGACATACTGTATTTGCGGTGAATCCGTCGACGGACGTCCGTGATAATCTGCAGAATCGTAGACCATGAGAACCCGCTATATAGAATGTGATATATAGCGATATATCGTATTTACGAAAACTATTATGAAGGCAATATTTACTTGAAATTCTTTACTACAGCAAAATTAGAACATTAAACTTTTACTATGTACTCTTAGATCGGTAAGCTAACATTGCACCCAGCTCTATCGATCAGAAATTGAGTTTATTTATAAGTTTGAAGAATTCACTGCGAATTTTAGATATAGTGACCTAGTAGGATCGTATTGTGTATTTCTAGTGAAGCCGGTAGCGGGTTAAGTGCAGTCCGACCGAACAAAGCAAAAATACTCAAGCGAGCAAGCTCTTACTGAAATATCTTTTAGTGCGAGGTTGTTGATACTGCATCGGGATTTTGTATTAAAAATGGCTATCTATAAGTATTTTTGCAGGTTCTGCTTGCTATTGCCAAGAATAATGGGCTTTTCTTTTAATGGTTTTAAGATAGAAGTGATAAAGTTTGAATAAGACAAAGGGATTGGTAAAGTTAGTTCAGTTATCAAAGTTTTAGGAATATTTTATTTAGTTGGGCAGTTCGTTAATAGGTAGCAGGAATTGTTATTGACAATCACTCCTGTTAGTAAGTGTTAGTAAGTCCAGATAGTAATTGTAAGTATGAGTCCTGAGGTATGACAAAATTAAGGTAAAGATACGGATTTAGGTTCTGTAGAGGAACCAATTTTACATGATTAATAATTCTAAGAATTAAATTTACAATGAAGAAAAAAATTACTAAACATCATTTAGTCAAAAATACCTGAAGACCCGGCCTGTATTCTGCTAATACATTCAAATTATTGGTTATTAAATTATTATTTACCTTAACATGCGATCCCTTTTATCCGGGTCGATGCCAGTCTGAACGTCGTGAGCCGAAAACTTCCACAGCGCCTCACTAGTCACTACACCGAACAGCAAATCGTATTTGTTCTGGAACAACCGCCTGCCACTATCACTCCTTTTGATGTGCACGTAATTCTGGTTCATATTGTTCAGAGGTCCAAAACTGGGGAAGTCACCAGTCGAGTACGCGGTGAGAAAGTCTTTCGCGAAATCCGTTTTGATAACAACTCCGTCTACTGATGGTCCGAATGCTGTCAAAAAGTTCGGAGGCGATATATCGATGGACAGAAGTTCCTCTATGCTCGCGTCTCGCAGACAATCAACGATTACTTCGTGGTCTTTCGCCATGTCTTCTGGTACGGTACAGTTCATATGCTTGGCCAACTTCAGGGAGTAGTAGACAGGATCGTCCACAATAGCCCAGGATGATAGCGCAGACCCGGATAGCAGTATCGCTCTGTGGAACAGACCTGTGGACAAGCAGTTGGTTTAATTCTTGCTATGCAATTTGGAGCGCGAAACCTAGCATGGTTCGCGTCGGTTTGTGATCGATCGAGTTAAGCAACGTCGGGCGCAGTCGGTTTGTGGATGGGTGAACGCTTGTGGAAAAAAATCTGTAGCGTTTTCATCAAGCCATCGGTCCACTGTTTAAATCGTCAAATGAAAGTCCGTTCCAATCACATCCTTTTTCGGAAACGAAGTTAAAAACTGACTTGGTTCTACGCACATGAGTGCGCGCGTGTCCATACACATTAAAACTAAATATATTGAACTATGCAGACATAACATAAAATTTCTACGACTACACCACGTTAGGCCTCTGTCACGCTAAAAACTTCTGACAGTCCAATTAGCCTCTCCTCTGACCCAATTGACAAGTGAGGTGGAGTTCACTTCAGGATCGTGCCCTAAAGTGTACCATTAATGGACTGTTGCTTAGATTTCAGCAAGTTTTTTAATGGATATAAGATAGCTTGCAGCACCACCCATCCGCTGCCGCCCATGAAAACTGTGAGTGACTTTGAACAACTCAAATAGAGACTGGGATGGTTAGTCCAGTTAGCTAAGAGAGAGATAATTAGAACTTTAATTGGCCAGTTGGTTAGTGGGTATGAGGACTGGGGACTGTTAGTGATAGTTAGTCCTGTTAGTTGGTGTTAGTAATAGTCCAGTTAGTAATTGTTAGTAAGAGTCTAATTCCAAGTCAGACACAAATGTGTTGCTACCCTTGAGGACTAAGATGGTCGCCTCTAAAGAAGTGTAACCGGCAACCACATCTTTCCAATCTGACCACAATTGCTTTAAACACAATTATTACACGGTAGAAATGGCACTAGGTACCGTGGCGGGCGGTAGTACTGCCCCGGGCGAACTCTATGTGGAACAAAATAGGTTTCATGTAAGACCTATCTATATAGGCTCCACCAAAGTTCACCAATAGCTCCTTAATAATTATCGTTTTATCACTGACGAATATTTGTAAAACTAATGTAGGTACTAATTAATTCGCTGATCTAAATTTTAATTAACAGTTAATGTCTTCCAGTAGGTACACATTCAAACGATACATGTTTGTTGAATTGTTTGATTGCGAGCGTGTTTGATGTGCTTGTTTAACAAACAATATGTTTGGTGTTTGATTGAGTGGGTTTAGTGCGTGTGTGCCAAGCAAGTTTGAACTTGTGGCCGCGTTTGACAAACAAGGTGGAGTTTGCACGTGAATGTTGTCAAACATGTTGGCATGTTTATAGGGTACTTATAGTGTATACTGGCCAACAGTCTAGGCGTCATAATTTTAGATGCGACTTGTTACCAACTTCTTAATTTTGTTATTAAAACTGTGATGCATATGGTTAAAGAAACTTTATTCTCACTAAGAATTACACATTCACTTACGTGAGAAATTATAATTATAAACATTTACGGTCTTACTTATAAACGTTACTTAATATTTAATCTATTGCTTAGCAACGGATTAACAAAAACCTCACTTAAAAACACTACTTAGCGTTAAGAAGTCGTTAAGTGGGGTTTAAATAGCTGTCAAAATTAAACACTGCCGAGACATAGTTTAACTCTCGCTAAGCGGCAAGATGGCGGATTTCACATAAATCAGCTGTTCTATTGTGATGTCTGATCAATTTACTTGCGATTGTTTGTTAGTAAAAAAAATTATATTCGTGCATAAAACATGGATGGATTGGAAGATCTTCGTGATTTCCAAAACGACGTAGCTGATTTAAGCAGTTTCAGAGCTAGGAGGAGAAGAAAGACGAAGAATTACAGAGTTCGCTTTAATTCGCTACAAAGTTTATCGGATGAGGAATTTAAACTTAGATACCGATTTAGTAAAGAAAACATGAGTCGTATCATAGAAATAGTGAGACCTGATATCCAGGGGATACTCGAGGTGGCAGCATTTCTGTAGAATTGCAAGTAATGTCAGTAATCAGATATTGGGCCCGTCATGAGGTAAATCGCCTAATTACTATTTTTTCAAGTTTTCATATATTTACTATAAAGGAGTATAATGAAGATTTTGTACCTTACTAATGTTTACTATATGTACCTAACTATATTTTCAGATTCAAGAGGACAACGCTGACATTCACGGCATGAGCCAGCAGACTCTGTCGCGCTTGTCCCGCAAAGTGGCGATAGCCTTGGCTTCGAAAAGCTCGCGATATATCAAAATGCCGTCAAATATATCGGAAGAGATTAATGCGATCCGAAAATTTGAAGCCATTTGCGGGCTTCAGTTTCCAGTCGTTTCAGAGATTAGCCGGAACTAACAGACAGACAGACAAAAATTATAAAAAATGTTATTTTGGTATACCGTATTACCGTGTATGCATACTTAGATGAATTTAGTAAAAAGATTACAAACAGACACTCCAATTTTATTTAGTTGTATAGATGACAATTTAATTAGAATACATCTATATATATAAAAGGAGAAGGTGACTGACTGACTGACTGATTGACTGACAGACTGACATATCAACGCAGGGCCTAAACCATAAGGGCTAGAAACTTGAAATTTTGCACAAGGGTTCCTTTTATAACGTAGGGGAGCACTAAGAAAGGATTTTTGAAAATTCACCCCCTATGGGGGTAAAACAGGGGTGCAAAGTTAGTATGAAAATTTGCCGTTTTTGAAGTCGTTAGACGGGTAGACGTCGTTAATGGGTCTAATTCTACGCGAGCGAAGCTGCGGGCGTCCACTAGTTAATCATAATAAAACATTCATTTTCTTTTAATTTTCTTATTTTAATCTGCCAATTCACGACACTGACAATGTCATAGATAATAGAATATGGAAAAAATAGAACTTTTAACAATTTCGTTCATTCAATATCGTTCTTTGTTCGTTTCTTAACTAAGTAACAGCTAATCAACGTTTATAAGTAATGAAAAGTTAAACGTGGATTAACTTCTTAAGAGCGGTTTAACTAAGCGGTGCCTAAGTATAGATTAGTGAGATTTTTATAAGTAAGACCGTTAGTATCTTATTCTTATAGTACGTACTGCGAATATTGTTTAAAACAAACTCACGGTAGAATCTCAGGTGGTTTTGAGGGTACTCTTGAGCTTTGTAGACATTTTGTTACCATTAGATAAAACTTGTGATGTTTAATTTTCAACCGGTCGAAATTTCTAAGTTGGATATGTGAGTGACCGCTAGGGGCATAATTTATTGAGCTCTTCTGTTCTTCAGAACACTTTAAGCCGTCGGTTCCAATGGTCACCAAAAACCACATCGTAGACCATTGAGCGGCAGAAAAGCTTCTGGCAATAGGATTGGCCATCCTCTATCAACAGTGCAGCGTGAATACGCTCTAAGTCTACTCAGTTGTGAGAAGAGATCCGTGCCTTAAAGGTGAATCCAGCCAAATAAATCTGAGCTTATGGCCTTCTTACTATATCTCAAAAACTAACACGACTATCTTTACTGAAGACTAGTGGACGCGCGCAGCTTCGCTCGCGTAGAATTAGACCCATTAACGACGTCTGCCCGCGTTCGGGTTGCCCACTTGACTTCAAAAACGGCAAAGTTTCATACTAACTTTGCACCCCCGTTTAACCCCCTTAGGAGGTGAATTTTCAAAAATCCTTTCTTAGTGCTCCCCTACGTTATAAAAGGAACCCCTGTGCAAAATTTCAAGTTTCTAACCCTTATACTTTAGGCCCTGCGTTGATATGTCAGTCAGTCAGTCAGTCACCTTCTCCTTTTATATATATACTAGTGGACGCCCGCAGCTTCGCTCGCGTAGAATTAGACCCATTAACGACGTCTACCCGTCTAAAGACTTCAAAAACGGCAAAGTTTCATACTAACTTTGCACCCCCGTTTTACCCCCTTAGGGGGTGAATTTTCAGAAATCCTTTCTTAGTGCTCCCCTACATTATAAAAGGAACTCCTGTGCAAAATTTCAAGTTTCTAGCCCTTATAGTTTAGGCCCTGCGTTGATATGTCAGTCAGTCAGTCAGTCAGTCAGTCACCTTCTCCTTTTATATATATATAGACTAGTGGACGCCCGCAGCTTCGCTCGCGTGGAATGAGACGTAACATAACTTAAATACAAAATTTCATTGAAATAATGTAGGTATATACGAAAAACTTTTATACCTACTAACTTTGCACCCCCCTTTTACCCCCCCTTAAGAGATGATTTTCGAAACTCAATAAAAAACCTTCATAGGTACTGAATTTCATTCGAATAACATCAAAAACGGCAAAGTTTCATACTAACTTTGCACCCCCGTTTTACCCCCTTAGGGGGTGAATTTTCAAAAATCCTTTCTTAGTGCTCCAGTACGTTATAAAAGGAACCCCTGTGCAAAATTTCAAGTTTCTAGCCCTTATAATTTAGGCCCTGCGTTGATATGTCAGTCAGTCAGTCAGTCAGTCAGTCAGTCAGTCAGTCAGTCAGTCAGTCAGTCAGTCAGTCAGTCAGTCACCTTCTCCTTTTATATATATAGATATAGATTTAAAAGCATAATCCACAGTTTCAAATTGATTTTGAAAAATACTATATCTTAAAAAACTAACACGACTGTCTTTACTGAAGATTTAAAAGAATAATCCACTGTTTCAAATTCATTTTGAAAAACATTCATTTGAAAAACACGAAATAAAATATCCTGTAAAACATTTCTGTCTAGACATCTTTAAAGACTTGATGAAGATAAACGGGAAAATGGGACACAACATTTTTTTCCACCGTCCACTCGAATGCCGAACAATGAATTTGTAATGAGCAAACCTTCATTTATCCAACGCTTACATGAAGACGACCGTTGGGTAAAGTTATAAGAAAACGTCGTGAAACCTTATCTCAGCCTTTTCACATTAAATTGTAACGAAAACGTTGATAGGAATTTCGTCTAAGGTAGGACTTTCGGCTTAGAAATGATGTAACTACTACAAGTTGTTTATCTTGTAATTGTTATCAAAGTCGGTTGTTTTAGTATGTTATTCTAATATCTATATAAAATTATCGAGTCGTACTGACAACAAAACTCCTCCGAAACAGTTTGACTAATTCTTATGAAATTTGGTGTGTATAATACTCGTATTCTCTAGGTCTAAGAATAGAACGTAAATTTTCTTTTAGAATTTTCTTGTTTATTTAATTTCTTTTAATTTGGAATTATTAAATAAATAAAAACCTAAATTTTAAAGTAGTAGTAGTAGTAGTGGTAATGGTAGTTGTAGTGGTAGGGGTAAGGGTAGTAGTAGTAGTATTAGTAGTAGTCGTACTCCACACACTTACAATAAGTTTGTTATTTTTATTTGACTACCAAAATATTCACTATCAATTATTTATATGGCAAAACAACGTTTGCCGGATCAGCTAGTATGATATAACATACTATTACAACCGACCGAGAAAATAATAACCTGAAGTACATACCTTCAGGTCGTCTGTCCACCTTGTCGAAGGACGACCTGCTCTACTCTACATATCTACTTAATCCTTTTCATTGGTCTAAATTAGAATACATCCTTAGTGAATCTTAAAAACGTTGACATTTAATGTAAATAGCCTGCAGCGTTCTATTCTTTGCAATCTCATCAGCTCGCCTCTCTCCTGTCTCTAAGACTTTAATGAACATATTTTTTCAACTTAAACAGCTTATACAGCTCAAAGAATCAGGGTTCCGTGGGCAGAGAACAGCCAAAATCTGAATAGAAACTTTATTCTTATTAATACTAACGAAACTTAAGCTTTCTTATCTATTCTGTGCCAAAGAAAGAAACAAAACTACACACCCTCACTAAGTTGAATTAAAAAAAACTTGTAACTTTGTAGACGTCTCCTTCCTAAAAACTACTGCTCTGCCAAAGAGCCATAAGTTTTCGAGAGATCAGTGAGCGATTTTTTTTACTTTTGTATTATAGATTTATAGTCTGACAGTAAAACCTTAATAACGTTCAAACTTTAAATTTAAAAAACGAATAGTGTTCGAATTTCGACTACTCGGGTCCACTAGCAAACATAACTACGGAACCCCCCACATAAATCGATACGCGCTTAGCCAGCTTTACATTATAAACTGTTAAGAATTTTCAGTTCGTTGAAAATTATTTCCATCATCGTTTAGCGTCAGCATCTAACTTTGTTAATTTCGACGCGTTCCCGGCGTCGCCTCTATAAAGAAAGTCTTATGACCTGGATTTTGTAATTTTTGACGAAAGATGAATGAATGGCTCTCGGGTAAAGCGAGCGTAATTGCCAAAAAGCTGTCAAAATGAACAATTCGGGCTTACGTTCCGGCAAAAACCGTAATGACTTTTCGATCATTAATCAGGAACACTTATTATCGTTGCGATTGCACGGAATTGTTCTGTTAATTCGTTTCTTTAATTAACGATTGAACATTGAGTGGACAGTTCAGCAAGTGAACATTCACGCTCAGTTCATATTCAGATTGATTTATATTTCATTACTGAACGATTCGTGAGTGTCTATATTCATAGTTGAAGTTACCGGCTTACTCACGTGTGATTTAAGTCGGATATAGGCCGACTGCTGCTGCGACCCATAGACGTCCCACTGCTGGGCACGGGTCTCCCCCACAGACACTGCTGCGGGAGGTCTAGAGCATACTCCACCACGCTGCTCCAATGCGGATTGGTGGAGGGGTTACTCTGATGCACGGTAGCGTCCATGAAATTTTGCCAAAAGCGGTCACCCATCCACAAACCGACTGCGCCCGTCGTTGCTTAACTCATTCGATCACATTGAATCGACGCGAGCCATTGGGCTATGGACGCTACAACTAATGAGTATTTGTATTGTATTGTATTGCTTCTACGGGCGTTGACAAGTCAAAACACATACCTGGCATAACAGTCGGTGATATCATTAGGAAGTTGATACAGGCGGCTCCGGAGCCGTGGCCCATCAGCGTGATGTTGGCTGGGTCGCCGCCGAACAGAGCGATGTTCTGCTGCACCCAATGCAGCGCGGCTATCTGGTCCATCAGACCGTAGTTGGCCACTCTCGCCTTGACGTGGGGTGCTGGGTTCGCGTTAAGGAAGCCTGGAGACAAAACTGTACATTAAAACTTGCGTCGATCTAATGGTACGAGTTATTTACTTTTTTTAAAGCTTTTATTTAACTTCACTCGTATGTATGGTATGTATGTATGTATGAATGTATTTATGTATGTATGTCATGGAAACTTTCAATCAATATTTCACCCACTTCCACTGAATGTATCAAGCTGAAATTCGGCACACATATTTGGTTCCGATGACAATGCACGAAAATAAAAATAAAAGTTCTAAAAAGCTTTTTTAAAAATAAAAAAAATCGGTACAATTATTTCTTAAGTCATATTTCATTAAAGCACTCATAGTTCGTTCGTTCGGTTCGCGTCGATACTACGTGGTCGAACGAGTGTGTGGTCAGTATGAATGGGTGCCCACTACAACCCTTTCTGTGTCCCACGGTTGGGCACGGGTCTCCTTTCAGAATGGGAGGGATTAGGCCACGCTGGCCGCTAGCCAAGTGCAGATTGGACTTCACATTTCCTCACAATGTATCCTTTATCGTTTCAGAAAGTGACATTTAAATTCTTAAATCTTTTATAACTTAGAAAAGTCATTGGTGCGTGCCACTTGGGCTTGAACCCGGACCGCTCGAGTGAGAGGCGAGTTCGATAGCCACTGGGCTGTCACCGCTTTTTATTGGGAGGGCACGTCATGCCATCGGTCCCGATTGTTTTCAAGTGCATTATTATGAAGCTGTATCGAAGACAAGGCTTAACGATAAAAGATTGATTACAAATGGAAATCTTTCAAAGGTTCTTCCAGCCAACCACCACACATGCGACACACCACGCTGCATATATAAATATTATGCACGGCTTCCATTTCCAAAATCAGTTCATTATCCTAAATACAGATCATGTTTTCCTCACATTTCTAACGATATTAACCGCGTCGAGGGATTTGCGCTTAGGTACCCGAGAATTTATGCCCGGTTCAAATCCATCGGACGTGAGTTATAGGTTTCGGAAAGCCTATTTTTCCCGGGAGACATTTTGCAGACGGGAAACGCCTCCGCCCATCTATTGAAATTCCCTTACCATATTTTAAGGTCGACTACAATATTTCACAATATTGTAGTCGACCTTAAAATATGGTAAAGGTTCTCGCTACTTAGATTATAAATCTTTATATAGCAAAAAAGTGTATGGAAACATAATTCTTATGTTTTCTGCGACAAAAAATTTTCACTGGTAGAAAATGCCATAAGGCATTAACTCCGCCCATTGTATTTCTACGTAGAGGTGTCAATACAGTTAAATAAATAAATACTTATATAGGTACTTAATCAAAAAAACTACTCTGTAAATATATTTGACAAGAAAGTATCTACCTAATTCTAGATCAGCCCAAAGTATCATTAATTCTTCATCATTACTCATATTTGACGCGGCGTAAACTTCTTCAGATATTTTCAAACATATTTTTCAATTTTGAGCTGAGAACGATAATTTATTAGAGTTATGGCATCGCAGTGCAACTGCCACGCCAAACTGTACCCCTGAAGTATAAATATGAAGCCAGTTGATTGCTAACTGAAATTATAACGCGGAAAGCAGAAAGCAATACTTCCTTTGCATCTGCTACCGCCACCACAAGGCGGGAACGTCAAAATATACCTCAATTTCGTATGCATTAAATGTCACGCCAGTTGCAAAGGTGTGGTCGGTTTTATGCAACAAATTTACTGTGAATTATGGCTTATGTTTTGGACATGGATCCTATCTTATCTTGAAGTCTTATTCAATCTATATTAAACCTTTCGTCTGTTGACTGTTGAAATGTCAATTACCTTTCGTCCGTGGCGCGTCCACTTAGAGGACAAAAAAAAATAGTGCTCAAACTATGGCACTCTCAGAGGACTCATCACATCATTTTTTTTTTAAGTTTCGCTGTCGCTGCGACCCATAGACGTCCCACTGCTGGGCACGGGTCTCCCCCACAGGCACTTCTGCGGGAGCTAAAAGTTTTACTGAAACTTTTTCTAGAATCTCCAAGAAATACAATGTTTAAAGAAAGTATTTTTTTAAATTAAAGTATCTACTAGTTAATTAAATAATTATGAGTTATACATTTTTTTTCGTTTCGAAAACATATGGCTGCTGCTGCTGCATGCTCCTTTTCCATCTTATATCCATAAGAATACTTAGTATGGTAATATTATTTTTCTACACAAAATTTTCTCCAGCGGAAATTAAACAAACGCTAAGTATGGTGATGAATGCGATTAAATTGTCATTTCTCCGACGTCTTAATGGAGGCAGAGATGCGGAACAGTTTTTATTGAATTGTGAATTTGAATAGAATTGAATAGAATTATTCAACATTAAGAAACAAGAGTTTTTAAACTCGCAAGGTTTTGCGTTCGAACTGTCTTTATTTTAAACGGGAGTTTACGAAGTTTTCATGCAAAAATGTTTCATTTAGCGCGGCTGGTTTTGAATTTAAAATGTAAAACAATTCCATGGTATTAAAACTGATAATAAAATTTATTACTCAAGCTTGACACCGTTATCTAAGATACTTATTTTAACGTCATCCATTACATCCATCCATACTAATATTATAAATGTGAAAGTGTGTTTGTTTATTTATTTATTTGTTTGTTTGTTTGTCCGGCTTTCACGTCGCAACGAAGCTATTAAATGGTATGGTTTTTGTGTGTGGAGATAGTGTGGAGGGTGGAGAGTGACGTAGGCTACTTTTTACCCCGGTAAAACATCCCCATGGGAAGATTTCGATGTTTTGTTATTTGCTATATATTTAGTTCCGGTTTTTGTTAATAGATGGCGTTAGTAAAATTCATTTGCAAGTTCTGAATCACGAACAAATGATACATGTAAATTAATTAAGTCATAGGCAACTAATAAATTGAATTGAATTTTGAATTCGCGCTGGATAAATTGTTGTTATGGTTTAAAATTAATATGGTGAAGGACATACGCTTTGATTTTGGTTTTGGTTCGCTTATTGAATTGGTTTTGTCGACTGTTGTTGTTTTGGCTTAAAATAATAATAACATAAGTCGTCTTCTCTATGGAACTCTAAGAAAAAAATCAGTCTCACAGCAAATATGAGGGTGCATCTGTACAATGACATGAATGCTGGAAACTATGCTGAAACACTCTTGAAAATTGGAGATGGGCGTTTCTGGAAACTGCTGCCGAGGGCTGTGTGACACTAACGGAAAATTTTTGTAACTTAGTACAGAGTAATTCAGAAATGATTACAAGTGTTTACTCAGGTTTACAAAACAATATATATGAAGATCAATATCTATGTCAAAGGGGGATTGTAGCACCTAAAAACGATATTGTAAACAAAATAAATTCACACATATTGAGTGAAGTAGCAGGAGATACGACAGATTATTTATCAATAGACACAGTAATGGACACAGAACAGACTGGTGTACCACAGATGTGTCATGTATGATAAAAAAGTCATTGTTAATTCCCTTTGACCACGCGGGCGGAGCCGCGGGCAAAAGCTAGTAGGACGTATAATTTAACTGGTGACAATGGAAACACCCGTTTGAAAAATTTATGTTATGTTGTTAAAGTATTTAGTTACTACCCCTTTATATTATTTCAGTGTAATCACGTCAGTGGCAGTTATTTCTAAATGGAAACAACTATTTTTATGAATGAAAACCACCTGAAAACTATTACCACCACTCGGCCAGCGTAGTGAACTAAAGCCTAACTCCTACCAAACCAAGACCTATGCATAGCAGTGGTACAAAGAAAGGGTTGTGGTGGAGTGCTGTCATCGTTATTGAACGAAGCGCAACTAGAATAATGTAAACCAACCAATTCAACATTCCCCCCCATCTAAAGCATAATGTTGTCATTATAAATGATTTTATTAAAACCGTTAATAGATTGCTAATACTCTCGGTGGCACTTAGCGCCCATTGTTATAAAATTACAGTGAACTAATGTCGACTGGGAGAGAAGTTAGTAAGCTCGAAGCTTTCGCACGGGCTTAGTGAATGTTTTCGACGAAAACTGGGAATTACGAGAGTACTTAACATGTCCAACTAATAGCGGTGAAGCGTTCACCGCACTGCTGATTTTAAGAGTTCCGTACCCAAAGGGTATAACGGGACCCTATTACTAAGGCTCCGCTGTCCGTCTGTCCGTCTGTCACCAAGCTGTATCTCAAGAACCGTGATAGTTAGACAGTTGAAATTTTCATAGATCTGTTGCTGCTATGACAACAAAGACCATAAAACAGAGAAATTAAAGAGCTTCCTTTCTTCAAACCGTTTTCATAGATAATGTTACGGAACCCTTAGTCTGCGAACCTTAGTTACTCGGTATCTAATATAATCTTTAAACAGTAAATTTACTACTAAAACCACTAAATTTAGTACTTTAATGTAAATTGTACTCTAGATTGTTTTTAAATAATGTAAATTTTTACATGTACGCATACGCCACCTAGTATCGATTAGCAAAACTTTTGTAAGAAAATCAGGGCCTTACTTTAACTATTTCATTAATATGTACGGGATACAAGTTTTATTATAACTATTAAATTTTTTCTGTGGAAATTGTTGAATACCATGTTTAATCAAAATCCGCTCGATAGTTATAGAACTCTGTAGTTGTAGAAATTTGTAGATATCTGAAACGCAGCGCGAAGATAATTAACATTTAAATATCTCATCGCCTTCATACATTTTTGAAATTATTCCTGCAAACTTAATTTGACTCATCGTGTTCCATTCAATATTTTCCGATAAACTCCGTAATTGAATCGGATGGCCATATAAAAATTCAGATAGAATCAATTTCTTATCCCGAGCCATCTGCATTTGAATTAACTTTATTATCTATTTCAATACGAGATCTCATTGCGGTATCCTTTGGAATAAATTTTATTATGATAGTTGCTTCGATCAACAATACCGAGATAGTTGGGAATAAATTTCAGTAATAATATTACTGAAATTTATTATATTATAGTCTCTGGCAACAGCATAGCATATTTTATAGTATCATGCAATGATATTTTAAAAAATATACCTACGTCACGTTCATACTGCACGCACAATATTATTGTTACGCGACACATGCATACATATTTAATAACATTGTATATCTACACACACGCTATAAGTGCGACAGGAAATACACAGAGCGTAAGAGTGAAAGAGACAGCTATTTGTAATCAGTACAGATAGCGCTCGCGCTCACAATGACAGGTCACAGCTCGACTGACTGCAATGGTTACAATTGACACCAATTCACGGCATGCGTTTAGTGCGTTGGTGGCGTATCTCTTATAATATAATATCATTGATCTCATGCAAGCAGTTTTTTCACTCTTTACGAATGGAGTTACTCTCACTCTTCACTACCAGTTTAGCTACTCACCCAAGACCCCCAGTCTGAAGTTGAGCGTAACCACGATGAGGTCAGTGTAGCTGGCCAGCACTGCCCCGTCGTAGGGACTCGCTGCGCTGTACGAATAGCTCTCCCCGTGGATGTAAACCAGCACTGGCAGAGCTAGCTTCGTCTCATCCACTGGGAATAAGTTAAAACAATATTAGACCTAAACCGTGAAACCTAAAAGCTTCGCTCGCGTGGAATTAGACAAAATAATAGATTCTTCTTAATGCGTTAACTTTAGCTCCACCAATTTGTAATGAATCCATAAATGCGTTATCCCCTATGTTTATTTTACATCCATATGGGTAACAAATCTACAAACTTTGAATGCCATATTTATTTATATCTAATCAACAGCCTAATATATAAATTTTTAGCCTTTGTCCTTTCTCAGGCTCTAGACTATCAGTTTACCAAATTTCATTTTAATCGGTTCAGTAGTTTTGGCGTTAAATTGAGACAGACACAAAGAGTTACTTTCGCATTAAGGCCCTATATTCCGGCGTTCGAGCCGATTTGAGGGGGTGAGGAGCGGGGCAATCCGCGGGGAGCTGTCAATGTGTTACACGCTAAAAGTTTGGCAGGCGGCCGTAGCACAGATGTCACAGTACAGTGATATCAATATGACTACAGTATTCTAACAGAAGGAAAGATAATACAAATGCAAAAATACTTATTTATAAAACAGTGTTTTTACTTCAAATACAATTTTATGATATCTAATATTCTTAATCTTAATATTCTATACCTTTATTTTATTATATTGTATGTATTTATATGTTTGACGGCCGACACGCAAGGAAGGGTTCCCGGGTTCGAATCCCGCCTTGGACAAGACATTTGTTTCTTTAATATAAAATTTCTTACATTTATTTCCGTTATCTGATACCCGTATTACAAGTTCTTACGAGCTTACCATGGGACTAGGTTAACGTGGTGGGATTGTTCATAAATATTTATTTATTTATGTACGTGGAACACAAAGAAAGTTTAGAGAAACTAAAAAACTAACTTCTATGGATAAAATATTTTAATTAAATCTTTTCAAAGAACCCTCCACCATCCTCTATACAAAGTTTCATGGGTCTGAACCAATTTTCGAAACATTTTTTCCAGTCGCCGCAGACACCCCTTCCACTGCCTTCTCGAACGCTGCTAGCGCGTCTTCCAGCGATAAAAACTGTATCCCTTGCAGCAGATTTTTATTTTAGAGAAATATAATATAGGATAGGATTAAATAGGAAATTTATTATACGAAACAAAATAAGTCGTACGGTGCCAGATCAGGGCTCTTACTCTTGAAAACAACATCAATTATTGTCCAACATCAATGTGATTCCAATCACATCTTGAGTGTTATTTGGTTTCATACTCTTGAATACAATTGCGTTTGAAATTAGAATTGACGTTACATTGTTCAATAAATGCGTCGTAACAAGGTATCTTGCTAAGCAAAATGCCATTTCTCACCTTCTTTCAATAGAGTTTACTTCTTGGGCACATTGTGGAAACTTAATCCACTGTGATTGAGAACTTGTTGAGCCATACTACAACAAGCGCTCTTCACGAACAATTTGTTGTTCTTCTTCAGTCCTTTGATTCGCAATGTTTCGAATCCTATTTGCATTGCGTCTTTGTCAGTAAGGATTTGACCGTCTTGGTCGCAGCATGGTATTGTTAATGATAATATCGGCTAAATTATTAGCCTATAGTAACTCGAAACAAACACACCTGTCGACTTCAAAAGTTCAAATTGTCAAATTTTCAACTGACATAAAAAACATCAAACGGAACGTGATAAAAAGTATCCTGGTTCTAAGCTACCTCCCCACAAATTTTCAGCCAAATCGGTTCAGCCGTTTTCAGTTATAAATAGTGTAACTAACACGACTTTCTTTTATATATGTATAGATTTAAATATGTTTAGTTTGATTTTGATTTTTAGTATAATACAATTAATTTATTTATTCTAGAATTCCTGGAGATGTTGTTAGGTTTCATGAACATTCTCTAGAGTAACCAGCCATATTTAACCACAGAGTAAAGTTTTCTGAAAGCTGTGATTGAAAAATATGAATACGTGAGAATGCACTATATTGGAAAGAAGAAAGATAAAAATAAGAAATCAAAACGTCAACTACATAATATATTAAGAATTGAAGTATTATAGTGTAAAAAATTTAGCTATAGTCAACATTGTCAAAAAATGGTTTGACAGTGTACACTTTCAATTGTCAAAGTCTGCGGGCTCATTCCGGTGATTTTTTGTGATATTTAAATAAACTTTATTTAACTAGATAATGCGTTAGGTAAAATATAACTTTCAATGTATTAAATACCTTTTAGGTATCGCCTAGTTTCCACCTCGAAAATGATTTATTTTCAGTTGTTCTTCTTGTGACAACGTCAATGTCATGGTGATTGAAATAAGACATCGACAGTGCAGGTTGTTCTTGCAAAGGTTATACAAAGAAGTATAACTTCTAACGCGTGTACATAAGTACACACAAATTTTTTTTAATGGATACAGGATAGCAAACGAGCTTGCAGCACCACCCTTCCGCTACCGCCCATGACAACTGTGACTGACTTCGAACAGGACTCAATTAGGGACTGGGATGGTTAGTCCAATTAGCTGAGAAAGATAATTAGAACATTAGTTGATCAGTTCGTTAGTAGGTATGAGGACTGGGGACTGTTAGTGATAGTTAGTCCTGTTAGTTGTTGTTAGTAATAGTCCAGTTGGTACTTGTTAGTAGGAGTCTCGTTCTAAGTCAGTCACAGGTGTGTTGCTACCCTTGAGGACTAAGATGGTCGCCTCTAAAGAAGTATAACCGGAAACCACACCTTTCCAACCGGACCATAATTGCTTTAAAAACAATTATTACACGGCAGAAATGGTACTAGGTACCGTGGCGGGCGGTGGTACTGCCCCGGGCGAACTCTATATGGAACCAATTAGCTTTCATATAAAACCTATTTGGTTCCCTATAGGCTCTACCACCTACCAACTACTGTTTTACTTTTACTGTGGCATTTTATATGAGCTGCACGTGGTGAATTATATATATGTGTGTGTAATACTTTCGCGTTCAGTCACGTGATTTCGCGGAAAAAACTGACACAGGTCCACCGTCTAAGAGCGCCGACG
This sequence comes from Carterocephalus palaemon, assembly GCA_944567765.1. NCBI lineage: Eukaryota > Metazoa > Arthropoda > Insecta > Lepidoptera > Hesperiidae > Carterocephalus > Carterocephalus palaemon. Next base: position 1,503,978 of record OX155641.1, read on the forward strand.
CGCGACTGAAGTATGAATCGCGAATGGGCTGTTTGGATTTCTCGCGCATTTGATAGATATTTCAACATAGTAATTATTTTAATCATTTTATCTAGATAAAATCCACAAAAACATCTAGATAATCTTACTATCTTTTCATTCATATAAAAATAAAAATTAAACGTTTGTTTTGTAGCTGATAAGATAGATTATACATTAGAAAAAGGGGTAACTTTGGGATTTTTTTATAGCGAGTAAAGTTAATCTAATTGTGTTACTGAACCCGACTACATGTTCGACAGATTCTTAAATAAGACATATATTATTTTTAGAATTTTAAATCACTGTTTTTTATGTTTCCCATGGATTCTAAAAACTAGTAAGCACGGTCTCGGCGGGTCTACAGCGCCTTAATAATATTAGTATGGAAGTATGGATAATCAAATAGAAATGACATATATGCTTTAAAGTCTGTGGAAGTTTATAGGTGTATGTAGTTCATGGACAAAATTAATGAGTAGTCTTCAGTCAGAATCCTAATCTAAGCTCGATTACAGATCGCTGAATGCTCCACTAGCTATTCGTAACTAACCCTAGCCAACCCCGCACCAAACTGGCCTGAATACATCGCTAATGATCCCGGGAAGTCCCTATTTGAGCCACGCTCAGCCAAATGTGTGATTTGGCTTTCCATTTATTCAGTCACAAGCGAACCGGATTATTTCATCCGGGATTGGTTTGGTTTATGCAAACGGTATAAGCCCAGGCTGAAAAGTAACACCGAAAGGATTCGGGTTCAAATCCCAGTGGCACGGACCTATGTTAAATTTAAGTTAGGTGTAATATTGTGATAGCGGTGACAGCCCAGCTATCGAACTCGCATCTCATTCGAGCGGTCCGGGTTCAAACCCAAGCGGCACTCACCAATTACTTTTCTAAGTTATGTACGATTTAAGAAATTAAATGACACTTACTGTAGGTGAAGGTCAAATCTGAGGACCCTGCATGCCTGAGAGTTCTTTATAATGTTTTCGAGGGCATGTGAAGTCTGCCAATCCGCACTTGGCCATCGGGGAGGACTAGAGCCTAATCCCTACCATTCTGAGATTCCCGTGCCCAACATTGGGACAAAGAAAGGGTTGTGGTGGTGGTGTTATTGTGCGTACAAAATTCCAGTATAAACCAGTTACGCATACTGGCAGTTAAAAGGAAAACTTTGTGAAAGACAAAAAAGAAATTAAATAAAAAGGAACGCATTTTCCCAATGTTTGCAGTGAATGAAATTCGCATTATAGATGGTGGGAAATTCCAATAAGTTTTCCGATCGATCCTAATGATCATTGCTAAGTTGGAGCGCATATACTTATAGGAAAGCGTTCGTATCCCCGACGAAGCGTAAATGCCAAGCGATTACATAAAGTTTTCCTGCGTTGAGCACATGGCAACTTGGTCAGCCACCTATTTCTGCCTTTCAGTTACCTCTGTGTTAAGACTTTTAATCTGCAATGGAATAATTGATATCGGATTGCAATCAGCAGTTACATTGAATTTTTGGGGGTAGACCTCAGAAATTAATCAAGATAGAACGGCCATCACGTATTATTTTGATACAAACGATGCGTGTCCCGCCTACTATGTGACGTTACAGTATAGTAATTAGTGAAGTGAAACACTCGTTTTAGTTGTAATCAAATCTATCGATAACGTAACGTATCGAAAACGTAACGTACCGTAACAAATATCGACGCGCACTGACCGAACTTGCGAGATATCTACGCGAGCGAAGCTGCGGGCGTCGACTAGTAACTTATATAATACTCACTTTGCAACGGTGCGAAAATGTTCAAGTAAAGGCAGTCCTCGCTTTGATTCTTAAGATACGGCATCAGTCTTTTTAAATATTCTAGTCTGCCTTTAGGCATTTTTTCTAATATGGTCCTCTCGTCGTCCAAGTCTGGCAGCTTCTGGGGACAGGCGGGACCAGGCCTGTCGGACACCCTCACGCCGTCCCAGGGCGACGGTGTTCTCGTGGGACTGAATCTGGTAACAAATTAATGTGCCTTGACGTTCTTGGGAGTTGTTGGCTAATTATTCAATCGTGGAAACGCAATCCCCGACTATTAAAAAATACGTACACTTTTTAATACAATTTGAACAATCATGATATTGAAGTATTTTTTAATAGTTTTGCCTACAATTTATAAGACCATTATACATTAAAGAGGTGGACTGACGACCTGAAGAAGACAGCGGGAAACCGCTCGATTCAGAAAATCTAACATGCATTTAATGTTTTCATATATTTTTGTTTCCAACTACAAAAATGTCTAAGCAGTGAGGACTACACCCAGTTTTCACTACTTATGTTTATCTTCCATAATAGGTGGTAAGACAATTGCCATACCGCCATCGAGTAAAAATTCAGGTGAGAATAACCAACCCCTTTATATATTTTCAAATAATATTAATCGAAAATAAAACAATTACACTTTTCTCGTCCTAGGGATTGAACCCAACACCTTTAGCTTGGAAATTGTCCTTGCGACCTTAAACTATCGGGGCAGCGACAAAGATGGTTCATTAAATTATACATAACCACAAAAATGAGAAGGAAAGAAATATTTTGTATTTAAATAATTTCAACTTACCTATTAGATCCAACAGGTGGCGTAGCATAAGGTACACCTAAAAAAACCTCAAGCGGACTCAAGTATCTATGCTCATCCATGGCTAACACGATGCCCTGTAACTTCCCATATTTAGTTTGGACTATCTTACTACTTATTTTAAACTTAACATTAGATTTGGGAATAGGGTTTGCCGGATTTAAGTAGAATCTTTTATAATCCCCATAATTACTATACGCGCTATCTTCACTATAAAATTTACCGTGAGGTTGTAGAAAATCTTCACTATTATAAAACGGATTCTGTTCGAGTTGACCTTGGAAGTTACCGTGTGATTGTGAATTCTCATCATCATATTCATCACCGGGATTGCTGTGAGCGTAATCCCGCTTAGCAATGTTCTTATCACTGCCATGACGGTTCATGTTTGTAGTGTTTGAATTAACTGATTGTATTAGAGAAACTATAAGAAGAATTGAACACAAGTTGAGATTGACATCTCCTTGGGCGGTACGTTTAGTTTTTTCACACTTATTTTTACAATCATTGTTCATAATTTCGGTTTCAGTCCGGTTTTTGTGGAACTGTCCGTTCGATAACATATTTCATCATGTTATCATTTTTGTCGATTTGTTGCTACAACCACTTTTTGTCAAAGTTCCCGTTCGCCATCTGTAACAATAGAGACAATACGTTTGGTTATACTATTAAATAAAATACTATACTACCGTGATTAATACGAACATGTACGATATTATGTTATTCTTGAATTCCAAGTGAGCATAAAAATAGTTAAAGAAATTTGTCTTTTTAATAAATCTTCCATACAATTCTGCTTATCCTCAAGTGCCTATAAGCTTAGAAACTCTTGGAAAAATTAAATATTTATCAGATTATTTAATAATCTTTATAAATCTTACACTATTTATACCCTATCTCATAAAGCACCTACCGATGAATTCTAATTGAAAAGTATGATTAATAAAACGTAAAAATCTTAAACTGCTTGTATTTAACTTGGCTTTAATACCACTAATAGAATTTCCTCTAATAATAAGATTTCCAGAAACAGAGTCCTCAAAGCGCACAATGAATGAAAGTCAATTTGCTTCCACTTTAAAAACCACTTCATTCTGTTCAACAACCGCTGTAATTGAAATAATTAATTTGAAAAAAATTCTTGGGAAAGATCCTAGAGAACTCATTGTCCTAGTGTTGGGCTCGGATGTATTCTTGGAGAAAGAAAGGTTGCACGCTCGCTTAGTGTAGATATAATTTGCAATAACATCCATACGAATGTATGTATTATGAAGTAGTCTCAAGCATGCAGATTTTTTTCATGTTTAACTTACCAACGGTTGAGTATCGTACATAATAAACTAGTGGACGCCCGCAGCTTCGCTCGCGTAGAATTAGATCCATTAACGACGTCTACCCGCGTTCGGGTTGCCCACTTGACTTCAAAAACGGCAAAGTTTCATACTAACATTGCACCCCCGTTTTACCCTCCTAGGAGGTGAATTTTCAAAAATCCTTTCTTAGTGCTCCCCTACGTTATAAAAGGAACCCCTGTGCAAAATTTCAAGTTTCTAACCCTTATTGTTTAGGCCCTGCGTTGATATGTCAGTCAGTCAGTCAGTCAGTCAGTCAGTCAGTCACCTTCTCCTTTTATATATATAGAAGATATAATTTGCAATAAGATCCCTACGAATGTATTATGAAGTAGTCTCAAGCAACAGATTTTTTTCATGTTTAGTGTTTATCTTACCACCGTATGCGTATCGTACAAAATAAATAAATACCATTGACATTCAAACACGGCCATCTGACTCTAAATTAGGCGCGAGCCTGTACTATGATCATCATCATCTCTCTAAATTGACATCCAGACACAGAACAAACACAAGTGTTCGTCACGAATATGTCACGAATATGTCGAACCCACGACCCCTAGCGCAACATGTAGGGTCACTACCAATTGCGCCAAATGGCCCGTCATGTCAACATAATGTCAATCATTTATTGTATTTTTTCACAAGTCTTAATTATGAACTGGCGACTGATTTGAGCACCGACGGGCGCGGTTGCCTTGTGGATGGATGACCGCTAGTAGCAAAATTTCATGGGCGCTTCTATGTTTAACGTGCCCTCAGAAACACGTGGGTTCCGCTTATTTACATTTGTTAAAACAACCGTGAAGCCTTATCGAAGACTTTCGGGTATCATGAGAACATTCGACATGGCTTAGGGGTTAGGTTGGCAACTAACGCCTTCACCAATTCGCGCGTGGTGGAGTATACTCTAGGCCTCCCGTATCTCTAGCTGTGGGAGACTCGTGCCCAACAGTTCGACGTCGATGGGTTGCACAATCTTGAACTGACACGTAAAAGATAGGGTTGGTACATTTAAGAAGTTAATTTGAAATTCGCCCTCGTTTCGCGTTGATTATCTGAAGGGTACGCCCTGATTAATTTCAGTCAATTAATCCGCAAATTGAAGGCTTTATCACGCGTTTTGCAATTAAATGTAATCTTATACTTAATCTTTATCTTGGCAGTGATAGCTGAGTGTTCGAATGACTTCACAGAATGTTGCCAACACCCCAACACCAATGAACGAATACTGTGGAAAATGAATAATTTGAATTTGGAACCATTGCTAATTTACTATGGCAGTTGGATTTAAACCAGACTCTCGAATGAGAGATCGAATTTGAACTACTAGACTATAAAAGTTACATTACATAAAGTATGTATTTTTCTGAAGAGAGGCAGGGGTCTGTAATAGGAATGTACACCCACTTTTCACAAGCTACGTTTAGCTGCATGCCATAGACGTCCCACTGTTGGGCTAGGCTTTCCCCCACAGCAACAGCTGCGGAAGTTCTAGAGCATTCTTCACCACGCTGCTCCAATGCGTATTGGTGGAAGGGTTAACTGGCCAACCCAATGTTCTCAAGCCACCAGAAGATCTTCGACAAGCCGGAAAAGACGGCTTAATATGCACTTCGACTCTCCGAACGCCCGTGAAATTTTGCCACTAGCGCTCGGTTGATCACATACGATCGCCGCGAGTTAACTATGGACGCTTCAATATGTCTTAAACTACGTTTTGATGCCAGGTGTTGAGTTACGTTAAGCAGTCGACGAGCGAGTGAACTACATTTATCGAGAACACCCTTCCTTGTTGGAAAAATATCTCATAATTTTGGCAGCCATATATTTCATACGTCAGGCAGCGCTATTGTGATCTCTTTAAGAGTTGAAATGCGTTACAAATTGCCGTCAACGAATCGCTGACATCCGTTCATTTGCTGGAATGTAGGATTCTAGCGCAATCCGCATTTTTTGTGTTCTGATTTTATTTTTTTGTCATGAAACTGTAACTTTTTCAGTTACCTTCTGACGTATATATGTCATTTGTGGTTCAATTTTACTAACATTAATTTGAATACTTCTTTACGCACGCTTGAGTTGGGGAGTAAGCTGGTGAATGCGTGACGAGAGCGTTACGAAAAATGTAATCGGGCGAGGCAAACGGAAGTTTAGAAGGAGATATAAGTTAGTAAAGATAGAGAGAGTTACATTTCGCATATTACTGTAGGGGCAAGAGAGAGAGGTGCGAGCACACATTTTCATTCTCTCTGTTATCTCGTAAACTATAGGTCCAATTGACATGCTGTACAGAACAAAGTAAATCTTCATAAAATTTTCTTGATGTTGAAGTAACTTTCATTGGTAAGAATAAATAAATCTCTCCCACCTTATAGTACAAAATATTGTCAATGTTTTCAGTTTTTATTTAAATTTGCGATTTTCAGTTGAATTTGTATACTATACTTTTAAAACAAGGTATTTCTTAGTCTACCGCCCGATAAAGTACAAAATCACGAATGTTTAAGAAACTTTTAATGCTGTTATTTTAAAACGCCTTTAAGGTATTTTTAATGCAACCACAAAACCTATTTTGCTTCGTTTAATATCTGTATAAATAAATATCATTCTGCTAGTAACAGTACAACAATTTCCAACAAATTATAGGTAGGCATGTCTCTTCATAAAAACAATGTTTCGTCTGAATTGCATAGATCATTTATTTTGTTTCAGTAGTGTGTGAAAGTGGAAAGTTGAAAACACTCCAATTCACAATTAAGTTATATTTGTCAGTAGATCTACAAACAGCTATGTTTTTGAATTCAATTCAGCATAATTTACAATCTACCTGCTTATTTTTACGGATATAAAATAGAAAACGATTTCGCACTACTACCCATCCATGAAAATTATGATAAATTTTGACCAAGGCTAAACAGGGCACTGGGTGAAATAGTCCACTTAGTAATGGATGTTAGTAGAAAAATTAGTTGTTTAGTAGAAATAATGTTTCATTAGCTTGTTAGTCCTCAGAGTCCCTTTTTTGCTCCAATGCGGCTTGCTGGAAGGGCTGGCTAACCAGTAACCGGAAAATATTGAACAGTAGAAATGGTACATGGTACCTCGGATAGCAATGGTACTGTGGAACTCTAAAAAGAACCTTTATGTTTCATATACAACCTATAAAGGTATACCTGTATTAGATTTATGTAACGGCCAGTTTTATACAATAGAAATAAAAACATTATCAATCGTCTATCGCTTATGAATTGGCTGTGGGACATATCGGTAGGTCCAATCTGAGAATTTTACATAAAATGCAAATTGGGTACACTGATGGCCAGCGTATAAAAATTTGCATACCTGTCAGGGCATTTATTTATTTGTGGGATTACAGATACACTACAGATATTTACTGCGAAAAAATAAAAATTAAATTTGAGTGCATTTTTCTTAATAAATAATGGTATTTCATTGTTTCAAATCGGATGTAAAATAAATTTTCGATAACTTTATTTACGCTTTTTCAAGACACATTTTTCGGTTTTGAATCGAAATAAATTTAACGCATTTTTTTATGCCCATCAATTTGATTTCGTCCGTGTTTTACCCGCAGCAGTTGACTTGATTTCTTAAATCATAGATTAAAAATTGATCGATACTTAGTTATCGATTAAAAATTCTAATGTTTATTTTTCCAAAAAAAATATGTTACTCTTCAGACCGTATACTACATCTATGCTAAAAATTACATAAATCCATAATTCCGACGAGTCACAGATATCTTTCCACCTTTTCTTTTTCGGGGGTAATCTGTGCGACGAGTAGAAGAATGACAAACCGACAAAAACACTTTTCCATGTATATTAAGTAAATAATCACGTTTAATGCACGAATTACAAAGGAGCATTCGAACTCCATCATTACCAGCTTCATTACCGCGGTCATTTCGCGTTCAACCAACTACCGCACATAATGTAGGATTATAAATGTTTCATTGCTATGATTAATGGTTGTAAAGGAAGTTTATAGTTACATGGGCGTTGTGTTGCCAGTTACAAGCCACAAACTTACTTAAGGATAACATTTGATATATTGCTGTTATGATAGTAACTAATGATATAGATAATAGATAAGAGAGAGTCAGTATGTCGTCGTGTGGAACTGTAGCCGTTAGTTGTTATTTTCCCAAAGATGGTTGGAAGAATGTCCAACAGCTCTCTATGGAGCAGTCGGCCTTAAGGAGGGCATGCAATGCTGGACATAGGCGTTACTCCAGTGCCCTCTGAATCTAACAAGCATTCCCAGTACCTACTTCGGGAATGTGGGTTCTAATCCCGTCTGCACTGGTATGTTTCCCGAGGTAAAATTATAAAGCAATACTTAATTATAGAAACAATTTTTTTATAAAAAAGATATTTAATTATTTGTTATTAAATGAACTAAAAAATTAAAAATAAATTAAATCTTTCCGTTTTTATTACAGTCCCAATTTTATAAATAAAAGCGTGTTACATTATGATGGCAAGAGGGAAAAGAAGGTGCTTAATGTTCTTAATTATACCATCAAAACCTATGGCCACCTTCAAGCTCCATCATCAGATCAGCTCCATGTCATCATAATATTGCATTGTCATGCATGCTAAGTTTCAGCTCAATCGGAAAGTAAATTTTTATTTACTCGTAATAAAAACAGACATACGACCTGAAGAAGACGACGGGAAATCAGAAGGTACAGGACCGGTTGGAGAGGCATCGTTTAGGAGAGGCCTATGTCCAGCTGTGGACCTCAAAAGGCTTATGGATGATGATGACTCAAAACAGCACCCAGTACACCTCTGCCTACCCATTCGGGAAAATGCAGGCGTGATATGTTTTCAACTTACCGTAATTAACATGACTTATCCTGAATATAACCGATAAAGACCGGTCGTGGAAGCAATGACACTGGAATCCAACGGATACGTTCGTGGCACTATTTCTCACGCCTCAATATGATCGAATTCCGGGCATGCCGTCCTACGTTAGGACCTTTTCCATTAGGTACATCAACAGAATTCTCACACAAAGAAAAATCGACTTTCTACTCAAAGGTTCAGAGCTTAAATTTAAACGCCCCAAGGGAGTTACAAGAAAAATGAATCTTAAGTCAAACGATATAAAGTAGGAATCGGAACGGGCAAGCTATCAAAGAAACAGTTTCTGGAGGAACTAAAATTAATGATAAGTTTTCGGTGCGTCTGAACTCACATGTTACAAATGAGTGCGCTGAAACTTACAATTGGATGGATGTTTGCAAACAAAATTCGCTTTTATGTTAATGCTTGTAGATCTTTTATCCCGTGAACGATAATTCAATTAGTAATTGTTTAAAATGGGAATTTTTGAAATTTTTAAGAACCTTGTGCCACGCTTGTTACTTTTATAATGTTTCCTTAAGTCCTTTGAGACTCGACAAGACGTGAGCAAAACGAAAAAGTCCTGCTATTTTGTCAAATTTAATGCTGAAATTAAAGTCAGTACTTACATTAGGTACATTGTATGGTAGGCTACTGCAAGCCCAATGTATTGCACATTAACTGTTAACAGAAAATCGGGTTAACATTATGAATAAACTTATTATGAATAAACTGAATTATTTCACAGTGATTGGAGAAGCGAAGTAGCGTCCATAGCCCAATGGCTCGGGTCGGTTCAATGTGATCCAAAGAGTTAAGCAACGACGGGCGCGGTCGGTTTGTGGATGGGTGACCGCTAGTGGCAAAATTTCATGGACGCTACCGTGCTTCGGAGGGCACGTAAAGCCGTCGGTCCCGGTTGTTTTCAATGTTGGAAACAGTCGTTAAGCCTTGTCGAAAACCTTCGGGTGGCTTGAGAACATTCGACACTGGGTTGGCCACTAACCCCTCCACCAATCCGCATTGGAGCAGCGTGGTGGAGTATGCTCTAGACCTCCTGCAGCTGTGTCTGTGGGACGTGCCAGAAGTGGGACGTCTATGGGTCGCAGCGAGCAGCGAATCAATCGATCACAGTAAAACTGGATATACTACAGTAATTTATGCCATCCATTGATAACAGCAATTTGACCGAGTCACTTAATTACGTCATAATTAACCTAAATTGGCTTATATGCTAATAGGATTAAATGGGATTATTAACTGATGAAGACCTGATTCAGATTGTCAAGTTTATTAATATACGAAAATAACTATGGAAGCACTGACCTAGACGACGTTTTATGAAAAAAATTTTTTTAAATGTTATCGTTTTAAAAGTAGCAAACGAGCATAAGGAGAGAAGTAAACAGTAGCCCCATGAACTGTTCAATATGTAAAAGGCCTAGAATTTCTGAGTCTGTTCAGAACAAAATATTACATTAAAAGATACTACTAAGAACTACGCTTTTACATTTTCGTATAATATGTAATATGTTGTTGGTCATCACTCCTAAATTAATTATTATTCTGCGTAGCACCTTTGATCTACAGTGTCTCTACGGCGTAGCACAGTTAGCAGAACAGTGGCTATCCAAGTCAAAGTCAATTTATTTCGCTATGAGTTGATAGAATGAAATAGATTATTATAAAGCAACTAATAATTTATTTACTTACTAGTGGACGCCGCAGCCATTACTCGCGTAGAATTAGACATAACAATAGTTTCGTTTACACCTAGTAATATTATATAGCCTATGTCACTCTATGCAGCTTTCTAATGGTGAAAGAAATTTTCTAACGTGAAATATTATAAACGATGAGCTATCATTCCGAGACAGCAGGTAGATGGGAAGTCCTCTGATGGTTGTGTCGTAAGTATTTTCAAATTCTTCCTATTTCGATGGCCCAACTAATCGAACATTGGCGTTCCGCCTTACTTGGCTCGTCTGCTCACCAACGAGGCCTGTTACCCTGTCGGTTTGGCAGGCAATAAAAACAAATCTCCTGTGACGCTCAACCCGTGACGTATTATTGCTGCAATAAACAAACGGAATTTAAATAATTGCAGATATATTTGGCTCACTGCCAAAGGATAGTTGGGATGTGGCCAGCGAACGAATAGCTGACACTAGCTATCGTGATTAACTTTGTGCTGTATTTACGCATTTTTGTGGAGGCAATAAAAACTGAACAAATAATAACGATTATTTTTCATTGTATAAACCACAGAAATTGATCAAGATAGAATGGTGATCTGGGTTTATACCCCGTGCCGCAATCTTGCAATATACTGCAAGATATCTCGCTAATTCGGTCATTGCGCGTCGTTACTGTACGTTACACTATCGATAGATTCGATTACAAATAAAACGAGTGTGTCAAGTCACTAATTACTATACTGTGACGTCACATAGTAGGCGGGACTTGGGCAGGGCTGACGAAAAAAGTGACACGCATCGTTTGTATTGTAATACGTGATCGCCGTTTAACTTGATTAATTTCTGTAGTGAAAACTCTCTATATTCGTACCTGGCGTTCATTCTGAACTACTCTGGAGGTCCGGGTGCGATCGGTTGACAGACAGACAGACAACAGACGGTTGGACAGTGGGTAAAATTTTCAGCACCACACACACACAACAACCCTTTCTTTGTCCCATTGTTGGGCACGGGTTTCCTCTCAAAATGGGAGGGATTAGGCTTTAGTCCACCACGAGAACATAATGATGAACTCTCAGGCATGCAGGTTTCCTCTCGATGTGTCCTTCACCGTTACAGCAAGTGAAATTTAATATCTTAAAACGCACATAACTTAGAAAAGTCATTAGTGCATGCCGCGGGGTTTGAACCCGGACCGCTCGAGTGAGAGGCGAGTTCGATAGCTACTTAGTTGTCAAGTAACTTTCAGCACGAAGTCTGAAATTGTGCTCGATATATTCGACTCAATAGGCTCAACACATGGGACATATACATAACTGGTGAACAGAGACACTCCTCTGCCATTCCAGACTGTTAACTGCGTTATTGTGCCTCATTGTATGTACACATTTCATCGTCGTCCGAACTATGCGACAAAACGAGCACACTGAAAATCAGCGCTGCAGCTTAACCGGTGCGTTAATGCTGAGTGTGTTACGTTTTTCGCCTAGACTGCAACGCCATGATTTGTTTGTTTGTTTGCTTTTGTGTTTGACTTTTTTTTGTAATTTTTTTTAATTTTTTTTATTGCATGTATGTTTTCATTATTTTGTTGTAGTCAAGAGCGTAATAAATTTCATTTTCATTTTCACTGTATAAGAACCCCTCCGAAGAGGACCTCACGAAAATACACTCATGATATTATGTCATAATATTTTGATCTCAGTTTGTAATTACGTTAGGAAAACATGGTTCTTGATCATCATATTAAACTACGCGTCACGTAAACACCATAAATGTTGGCTTGCATCCTAAGCGTTGACAACAGCGGCTCATAAATATGTGATACGCGACAGAGCGGCTTGGCTCAGCTCTTATTAGCCAGGCTTTTCCAGCTCAATTTCCCTCTAAGCCATTTTGGATAAAACTTAGACAAATGAGATTTAAATTTTACATACGTAAAGTTACATAGCCCAATGGCTCGTGTCGATTCAATGTGATCGAAAGAGTTGGCGACTGGCGCGGTCGGTTTGTGGATGGGTGACCGCTAGTGGAAAAATTTCATGGACGCTACCGTGCTTCGGAGGGCACGTAAAGTCGTCGGTCCCGGTTGTTTTCAATGCTGGAAACAGTCGTTAAGCCTTGTCGAAGACCTTCGGTGGCGCATTGGAGCAGCGTGGTGGAGTATGCTCTAGACCTCCCGCAGTAGTGTCTGTGACCCGTGCCCAGCAGTGGGACGTCTATGGGTCGATGGGATATTATTAAAAAGGACTTTCTCTATTAGTCTTACTGGCCCTTACAGCGTCACTATAATATATATATATAATTTTAAACGTCAATCTATACTAATCTTAAAAAGAGGAAAGATTTTGTTTGTAATGTTTTCACATAAAAACTACTGAACCGATTTAAAAAAATCTTTCAACATTAGAAAACTGCATCTTCACTGAATGACATAGGCTATATAATATTACTAAGTAGGTGTTAACGAATCTATTGTTATACCTAATTCCACGCGAGCGAAGCTGCGTACTACTATCTATATGTAGAAGCTGACTGACTTACTGACTCACATATCATCGCAGGGCCTAAACAATAGGGGTTAGAAACTTGAAATTTTGCACAGCGGTTCCTTTTATAACGTAGGGGAGCACTAAGAAAGGATTTTTGAAAATTCACCCCCTAGGGTGGTAAAACGGGGGTGCAAATTTAGTATGAAACTTTTCCGTTTTTGAAGTCAAAAGGGCAACCCGAACGCGGGCAGACGTCGTTAATGGGTCTAAATCTACGCGAGCGAAGCTGCGGGCGTTCACTAGTATTTCATAAAATTTTATGGCACCCGAATAAATTTCCACCTACGAGTAGCTCACCTGTATACAAAAGACACGTTAGTATTGATGTAATGGACGCATTGCGAGAGTCGGCTCACTGAACTCACTCAACCTTTTTCACACTTCATCCGTTCCCGGTTCATCGCGCATAGATAAAGTGTCCTATAACCCCCAAGGCCTGTTTACACTATCCGATACAGTTTTGCGTCGCAGGTTAATTCTTGTAAATCATGCGTATGAATTACTTGTGGACGCCCAGCAGCTTCGCTCGCGTGGAATTAGACGTAACAATAGTTTCGTTTACACCTAGTAATATTATATAGCCTATGTAACTCAGTGAAGTTCCCGGTTCATCGCGCATAAATAAAGTGTCCTTTATCCCCCAAGGCCTGTTTACACTATCCGATACAGTTTTGCGTCGCAGGTTAATTCTTTCAAATCATGCGTATGAATTACTTGTGGACGACCGCAGCTTCGCTCGCGTGGAACTAGAAGTAACAATAGTTTCGTTTACACCTAGTAATATTATATAGCCTATGTAACTCAGTGAAGTTTCCGGTTCATTGCGCATAGATAAAGTGTCCTTTATCCTCCAAGGCATGTTTACACTATCCGATACAGTTTTGCGTCGCAGGTTAATTCTTTCAAATCATGCGTATGAATTACTTGTGGACGCGCAGCTTCGCTCGCGTGGAATTGGATATAACAATAGTTTCGTTTACATCTAGTAATATTATATAGCCTATGTAACTCAGTGAAGATGCAGCTTTCTAATGGTAAAAGAATTGTTGTTTTTCTCTATTTGTTTTACATTCTTATTATAATTATTTTTTAATAAATAAAATAATTTTAATCTCCAATAATCTGAGCCGTTAACTTCTTGAATTGGGAATTAAAAACATTTTATATCCTCGCATTGCGTCCAGATCTCTAAAGAGAAATGAAATCATCCTCTATTTCCATTTAGATCGAGGGCATTACATGGTGCGGCTGTTAGGCATTAAGCTGATGTTACTTTCCGCTTGGGAATGTCCTAGCGTTTTAACATTCGTTAAATTTCCTCATTTGATGCAACTGGGATTGGCAAATGTAAAATTATGGCAAAAAGTTGTGAAGATTCCTTTTAAATATAACGTTTTTAACAAGCTTTTCTTAGCTTGTTTATACATACTCGTATATGTATGGTAACGGAATCTTTGAATATGTTTGTCGCCCACTTCAAAATTAATTAATTATCCCAATTCATATTAATTTGAAACATTGCACATTTATCAAGGACGGATGACAATGCAATTAAAAAAAAACTAAATTTTTCTTCCACAGAAGCGTTCTTTAGTTTTTGATGTGAAACATCTTTAGGCGGAGGGCAAACCAAATTTTTGACGTGGCGAGCGTGGCGAGCGTGGCGAATATGGAATATATATACTATACAGTTCCGACAAATGACGGTCGGAAATTATTTTATTAATAAAATATAATAATTAAATTTTTGTTTTTGTTTTTTTTTTTGTTTTTTTTTTCTTATATGTTTTAGTTCCTGTCATAATCTGTTCTTTTGTGCATATTACTTGTACAAAATAATTTCGATGTTTCACATCTGCCAGGCGTCCCGTGACGGCTCACAATTTTTTTTAACAATGTTATTATTTTATGGATATTCAATAGCAAATAAGCATGCAGCTACTATAAACGGCTATGATACTTGTGACCTGATCGTGTTCCGTAATAGTATCGTTACAAGTTTGTTACAGAAGTGAGGGTAGCTATCCTTTGGGAAGTGTAACTGGATAAGTGTAACTGAACTGATCGTCTATGGAGTGATCCTTTGGGACTAAGATCGTCTATGGAGAAGTGTAACTGGATACCAACACAAATTAATTGATAATGATTGGCTGAAATTTCTTGGATTTTCTGAACTGGATTTTGCTTCTACCAATATATATTGTTTAAGAATCACTTGATTCCCATTGATTTTTTATACTATGTATACCACCTATACCACCTCCATAGAGTACATGTTAAAAAAAAATGCTCATAGACAAATGCTTTATGCATTAAGCTCGCCATTTGCACCCTGTACTTTTGTATGTGGTTCAATAAAGATAAATAAATAAATAAAAAAACAAATGAACATGGCGTTGTGTTCGTTTTCCCGCGCGACGCTGAGTAACAAAAAAACGTACCAATTGGCACGTATTCGAGGCTTCTCAGAGCGTCCATGGCAGATTTCTTTTGTACTAATTCTCATATCTATGTTTAATCCCTAAAGGTTATAAGAAATCTAGTGACGAGCCCTTTGAAGAAACTTCTTAGCTATAATATACTACACTGCTCTAGTAGATTAAGTGTCCCGATTGTTCCAACTAGGTATTTAAGTCCACAGAACACTCGCTTAAGCCGTAGGTACAAACTTTTGCGACAGGACTTAACTACTCCTATCTAGTGATCTACACTGTTCAGCTGTTTAACTCTCTAGGGATGTACAGTAAATTCTACTAATATAAAGTTTCTTGCTAACTTACTTAAAGTAGGTACTATCCAACAACTTTGGATTTATTGCTAGCCCTATCATTCGCCTAGTATGGGTACTTACTCAATCATACGTATCTACAACCCTTGATTTGTCTCACTGGGCACGAGTCTATCGTAATGGGAGAGGAGGCCTTAGTAATCCACTTTGACCAAGTGCGCATTGGCATTTACAGGCCTCAAAATAGAGAACTCTTAGGCATGCAGGTTTACTCACGATGTTTCCATATATGTTGTTGTATAGAAGAAGTTACTCACTAACTCAGATTTTTTTAATACGAAATACTGAAACTATATGAATTTTCACTTTGTGAAGTATCTATAATACGTATCATCAAATATCAGTGCATATAGAACAAAAATCCGCTGCGTCTGTCTGTGTGTACGCGATCAACTTAAAAACTGCTATCGGATTTTGATGCGATTGTCACTAATAGACAGAGTGATTCTTGATGACGGTTTAGTCAAATGATTTGTTAATCTTTTATGTTAATTGGTAGATAATTAATTGTTGAAAATGTAAACCTATAGGTATGATTAATGGATGGATTGTTTACCGCAAAGAATCGATAGGGAACCACTACATAAAAGCCAAGTGCCATAAGCTATTTTCAATGAAGTCGCGGGTGAAGTCGCGGTAGTTAATAACTAAAAGGAACTTTAAAAAAAGAACGAAGATTTGAATCAAATTCTTCATTTTCAAAATGAAATTCGATTCACACCGGTTTAATATTACATTATCTCTTGAAAACAAAGAAACATTTATTTCATACCCCATCGCAATGTAAAATGCTATTGAATTTCCAATTAAACCGAGTCGTGACGTAGCCCCGCCTCTATTGCCGGAGGCATAAAAAATTCAAGGACGCAAGAAAAGTGTGTTAATGGAATGGTTTCGGAGCAATATCGGCTTGAAGCGACAATTACCAATGTTATTAATTAAATAAATAAATAATAAATATCTTGGACATTCTCAGACACGGCCATCTGACCCCAAAGTAGGCGCGAGCCTGTATTATGGGTGTCAGAGACTGGTATACATACACAGATATTTTAAATACATACTTAAATAGATAATATTAACATCCAGACACAGAACGAATACAAGTGTTCGTCACACGAATATTTGTCCTGAGTGGGATTCGAACCCACGACCCCTGGCGCAACAGACAGGGTCACTACCGATTGCGCCAACGGGCCCGCAATTGCTTGCATATTAATTATTTTTCTAATATAGTAAAGATTATACGATTATACGACATTTGATTCAGAAGGCACAGGATCGGGATGAGCGGCACGGATCAAGAGAGTCCAGCAGTGGACTTCAAAAGTCTGATGCCTCTGTAATGTAGTGGACTAATTCCACTCATTCCGAAAGGAAAACTGAGCCCAACTGTGGGAAATACTGGTTCCACAACCAATATTTTCCACAGGAGGGGGCGGTTAGAGCCAACACAAATCTTACGAGTAGATAATGTTAATTAACATCCAACAGCTGTCCTATTTACTAAGATACAGAAATAACACCGACACTTAAATATGAACTGGAGTCTTCAACCGTAAATCTCGCAGGCCTAACGAATAATCGAGCCGTTCAGAATCTAAGCATTCAAAATTATTCAAACGAGCTTCTGCTTTGCATTATTCAAAACTGAAATAGCTCATTACCTTTGTCATTAATGTATAACGGTCCTGAGCTATCGCTGCGTGGAATATTCCTCGAAGGCAGGATATAAATTACAATTAGAGCTAAGCTGAAATGTTCTCACGTGAACTATGGCAGGCACATGTTTTCAATAATATACAATCTATATATATAAAAGGAGAAGGTGACTGACGGACTGACTGACATATCAACGCAGGGCCTAAACTATAAGGGTTAGAAACTTGAAATTTTGCACAGGGGTTCCTTTTATAACGTAGGAGAGCACTAAGAAAGGATTTGAAAATTCATCCCCTAAGGGGGTAATACGGGGGTGCAAAGTTAGTATGAAACTTTGCCGTTTTTGAAGTCAAATGGGCAACACGAACACGGGCAGACGTCGTTAATGGGTCTAATTCTACGCGAGCGAAGCTGCAGGCATCAACTAGTCTATACAAAAGGCAAAAAAACATGTCTGTTGTAGCCACCTTAAATAAAATTTAAGGTGGCTACAACAGTTTATTAGTATTTGTTGTTGCGGCAACAGAAAAACATCATCTGGTAAAATTTCAACTGTCTAACTATCACGGTTTGTGACACAGCCTGGTGACAGACGGACAGACGGACAGCGGAGCCGTAGTAATAGGGTCCCTTTTACCCTTTGGGTACGGAACCCTACGGAACCCTAAGGAACTCTATAATAGAAGTATTTCGTAAACATTAAAGCCCGCTCGCCGTCGACCCTCGAGCCAGTACATTTTGCCTTATTTGAACGCTTCAAGCAATATTTGCTGTTCTTCGTGCATCGTCCACTGCAGTTTACGTAAGTCGATACTGTTTACAAATCGTTAAACTTTACCTTTCAAGTTATTGCATGGCTATTGCTGCCTCGGCTACCGATGTCAGGAACAAAGTTGGAAGTGAATGTTCCGGAATTTTGTACTGCAAGAACAAGTTTTAAGAACATTGTTATAAGTTTAATGTTCTTAAGGAAACCCTTAGAGATAAACTATTTTCCTGTATTCCTTCTTCCTTACTTACTTTTAAAATTTCAATTCTTATAAGGAACTTTTATAATTATAGGTACGGTTATATAATATAACAAGCTGACCCCGTAAACGTTGTTCTGCCATATGAAATGTCAAAGTGACGCGACACTTCACGTAAAATATTGTTCATACAAAAATATTAAAATCATGTTTAAACAACATTTTCCGGTGGACCAATTTGTTTATCTAAACCATTCTAGAATCCCCTTGAACATACACAAAAAATTTCATCAACATCTATCCAGCCGTTTAGGAGGAGTTCAGTGACATACACAAGAAATACATACATATAATAAGATAGATACTTGTCTCGTAAATGAGAGTAACGTACCGTTGTAACAATTTAGGACTTAGTAAACTTAGTGAACTTAGTAACTTGTTGTAGCGTCCATAGTTCAATGGCTCGCGTCGATTCAATGTGATGACAGATTAAAGCAACGACGGGCGCGGTCGCTTTATGTACGGTTGAGCAGTAGTGACAAAATTTCATGGGCGCTACCGTGCTTCGGAGAGCATGTTATGCCGTCGGTCCTGGATGTTTTCATTTGTTAAGCCTTGTCGAAGACCTTCGGGTGGCTTGAGAACTTTCGACACTGGGTTTGGAGCAGCGTGGTGGAGTATGGTCTAGACCTCCCGCAGATTTATCTGTGGGGCACACCCGTGCTCAGCAGTGGGACGTCTTTGGGATGCAGATTCTCTTCTCAACCAAGCGAATTTAGAAAACTTAATAACATATTATTAAATTGGTAGGGAAATTAACAATTAACGTTGAAAATACTGTTGGCATTTTAAGTAAGAACGGGCAATAAACACCATGAACAGTACAGAATATGCAAAACACAATGTTGTAAGCGAATTTAACTGAACATCAAAAGACTAACTTTAATTCCTAGACAATGCCCAGAGTTCCAAGTGCTGAATAATATAGAATTATCTTCGCCTGCCTCTATTATCTTCCGCAAGCGTGGACTAAAAAGACCCCACAAACGCCCACATGAGAGCCAGTTAACACTTAAATTCAAACTACGTAGTTTTTGCGAAATGCTCTAAGTCTAACTAACTTGGTCCACCGACTAAGTTCGGAATACTTCGAGCGAGAATGTTCTGTCTAGGCCGGATTTCAAACTTAATACGATATTGTGGCTGTGCTACTAATAATAAAAAATTTAAAAAGGCTGTATGTCTGGATGTTTATTGCACAATCACGGAACGACCGCAAAAAGGATTTTGATGAATCTTGGCCCATCGCTGCGACCCATAGAGGTCCCACTGTTTGGCACGGGTCTCCTCTCAGAATGGGAGGGATTAGGCCTTAGTACACCACGCCAAGTGCGTATTGGCAGACTTCACATGCCTTCGAGAACATTATGAAGAACTCTCAGGCATGCAGGTCTCCTCACGACAAGTCCTTCACCGTTATAGCAAGTGACATTTAATTTCTAAAATCGCACATAACTTAGAAAGTCATTGGTGCGTGCCGCTGGGGTTTGAACCCGGACCGCCCGAGTGAGAGGCGAGTTCGATAGCCACTGGGCTGTCACCGCTTTAGTAGTCCAATAATGCTCAGTTATTCGCAGTTGGTACGACAGATCGTTGATGGAACAGTTGGCACGATTCCACCAGACTTAACGCACAAACACTCCCGAGATTCCTACTTAACCAAATATTCCAGTCAAAAAGGGAATATCAGATGACAAGATTTTAATCCGAAAATGGATTCGAAGAAAGCCAGATAAGATTCATACATGAATAAACGAAATAGGATCGTTGGCTAAAATACCTAACACGAATGTATTACATTAAGTAGTAAAGTAAAGAAGGAAGGATGAAGAATTACAACCCGTATTCACAGAAATTACATAATAAATGTGACGATAATAATTATAACAGGTTTAAAATATTATTTGTTAGTTTTTAGGCACGGGTCTCCCCACAGAAACAAAGTACACATGTCAGAAGTGAAACTTCTTTGGCTAAATTTAATATTCAAATAAACACAAAAAAAAGAATAAATATAAATATTCATTTGAAAGTCTTTATAAGTTTTAATTTCAATTTAATTTTCATTTATTGCCATATACACTTACAATATCCAGTCACATTAAAAATAGCAAACCAGGACCAGATGTCACCTGTTATTTGACTCATACGGTTTTGTTTTGCTTTGACAGCGACGCAGGGCAGATATACTGTACTTCGTGGATAGAGAGAGTATTCGGAGTCAGAATAGTGGGTTGTTTTATGTTCGCACCGCACGGTATCTCTAAACGAAGATTCCGTTTAGCGATCTTTTATCTGTATTTTGACTTAATTAGTCTGTCGTATATCTTTGGTTTTGGATTTTTTATCTGTATTTTACTCGTATTTAGTCTGTGGTGGAGCTTTGGATTTGACTTGTACTGTGCGACGTTCGCTCTATCTCACTGCATGCTTCGTGACGCATTATTGCGTCACATGCGTGACACAATAATGCGTCATATCCGCTTCTTCCGTAAAAAATTTACCCTCATGCGCCAAAAGAAGTTTCAGTTCAAAACCGCGGGAGGTCTAGAGCATACTCCACCTCGCTGCTCCAATGCACCACCACCCTGGACAACATTAAAGTGGTTCGACTAACTTGCTTCATGAGAAACACTGCTGTAGTCTGCTTGCAGTAGATCAATTCTCAAAGGATCACAAACCAGAGAGAAATAGTCGTAGATACGAGTATATTGAACGGAGGGCAGGAACCGAATTTGTATGTAAATTTGGTGGCTTGGTCGAAAGCCGCAAACAATGGTGTTGCTTCTGTACTTCGCGGTGCATTGATATACAAAAGATCCCATTCCGGTATACCCTTCTCTTTCTTACAGACTTCATTCTATATGGCGCCTTCTCACTGTCGTGGCGAAAGTTTTAACTTCAAACCTGAAAGAAATTTTGAAATCGGTACTATAGTAGTTTTTGTGTGAAACACATTACAGACAAATCTTTCCTCTCTATAATATTAGTACAGAAGTATATCTCTCTCTCGGTGTTCTGTGATGTATACAGTATCGAATCGAAATCGAATTATTACATCGCAAATACAACTGAAAGCACTTAATTCAATTCAGTACCTCACCTCAACAACGAAGTGTGGTAAATGCTGCCTAGAAACCAATTAGAAAACTCGACGAGGTTTTCAAGTGTATTTTGATAGCGTCTGTAAATATTCCCTGTTAGTGTACTTTGGGGAGTCGTTGGTATCGAAACGCGGTTACTTAGATGGCCTTTCATTTATTTTATGTTGGATTTTACTACTAGACATCTGCCGGGTCTTCGACCGGTTTTTAGGGTTCCGTACCCAAAGAGTGTCAAACGGAACCCTATTAATATGCCTCTGTGGTCTGTCTGTCTGTCACAGGGCTCCCGAATCCCGGAAAATCGCAATTTAATCGCAGCTCCCGTGAAATAGAAAAAAATCTGTAATAATCGAATAATTTAAAAAAAAAAGTTATTATTAGTATCTATGCACCACTACGAGAAAATACAGGGATGATGTTATGTATGTATTTTATAAGCATACTAGTGGACGCCCGCAGCTTCGATCGCGTGGAATTAGACATAATAATAGATTAGCTCCACAAAGTAATGAATCCGTAAATGCGTTATCCCCTATGTTTATTTTACACCCATATGGGTAACATTTTTACAAACTTTGAATGCCATATTTATTTATATCTAATCAACAGCCTAAAATATTAATATTATGCTTCTGGTTCTGAAAATGACAATACAACAAATGATCATACAACCATCCCTGTTTTCAACCCTTTACAAAACATTTTTCCAAATAAAAGTAGCCTATGTCCTTTCACAGGCCCTAGATTATCTGTGTACCAAATTTCATTCAAATCGATGCTGTAGTTTTGGCGTGAAAGCAAGACAAATAAACAGACAGAGTCACTTTCGCATTTATAATATTAGTATGGATTGCGACATAGCTAGGACAACAACGGCAACAGGACCGAACAGTTATACCAGTTATTCCCGAGTTAGTCCTGGATAAATAATTATATCTCGATCGCACCATAAACACTGGATAACCTCCCCCCAGGGAGCGTTCAGTTCAGCCGAGTTGTTAACTTTTTATGGCCAATCGGCAAATCCTGTTCTGATTAAATTTCCCCTCAATTTTCATGTATTCCTCACATATATCTTTCAAAATATTGTATGGATATAAACAACATTGTCTAAAATATTAAAAACTAGTGGACGCCCGCAGCTTCGCTCGCGTAGAATTAGACCCATTAACGACGTCTGCCCGCGTTTGGGTTGCCCACTTGACTTCAAAAACGGCAAAGTTTCATACTCGTCAGTCAGTCAGTCAGTCAGTCAGTCAGTCAGTCAGTCAGTCAGTCTGTCAGTCAGTCAGTCAGTCAGTCAGTCAGTCAGTCAGTCAGTCAGTCAGTCAGTCAGTCAGTCAGTCAGTCAGTCAGTCAGTCAGCTTCTCCTTTTATATATATTTATATAGATTAATAAGAACATTTAATGATTAGTACGATTTACTGCAATCGTGCTTAATTCAAAGTTCATCTTGCAATAGGGACCTATCTGAATATCATTTCACAAGCTACATTGTTTTTCGTACCGGCAGGAACCCTTAGCAAGCCCCGTAGGCTATAGATAACAATCCATTGTAGCCTTCATAATGTTCGGTACAAGTTTCCTCCACAACGTTTTCTTTGTCACTGTACAGCCGGGGTCTCCTCTCGTAATGGAAGAATAACATCATGGAGCCCAAGGCAGAGTCAGAGTCAGTACTATGGGTGTTAGTTTTTTTAATTCATCAATATCTTGGACATTCTCACACACGGCCATCTGAACCCAAAGTAGGCGCAAGCCTGTAATATGGGTGTCAGAAACTGATAGATACTGATACATAGATATTTTTAAATACATACTTAAATAGATAATATTGACATCCAGACAGAACAAACACAAGTGTTCGTCAAACGAATATTTGTCCTGAGTGGGATTCGAACCCACGACCCCTGGCGCAACAGACAGGGTCACTACCGATTGCGCCATCGGGCCCGTCGATTGTGGAGATTGTGATATAAATACATATTTAGATATTAATATCAGAATCAGAATCAGAATCATTTATTTGCCAAAATCGTTCATGCAACACAGAAAAATATAATGTACATGGTATGCTTTACAAAGGTTACCCTAAATAAAATAAAATAAAGAAGAAACAGAGTTCTATGTTGCAGTGACCACTCAGCAAATAGGTCTGCACTCAGCATAGCTGCAGTTGCTCAAACTGCAACACTGATTTTCAGTGCAGCCTGTAGTGTGAAATGTAGTTTGAACATACATGACATACATCTCATATATGACACTAAAACCTCACGTATTGATAATGAGAAAAATAAAACAATTATAAAACAAACGCAACAGGGAATGCAAAAAGAACACTTATCAGCAATAACTAACCAAACAATAGAAAAATAAAAATAAAAAAATATATATGTGTCTGTGTATGTTACATATGTTACATAAATTATAATAAATATTATGCATAATAAAAATAAGTAAGAATATAAATAATATGTTGAGCTAAAAAATTCCTAAACAAAAACAAAATATATGTAAGTCAGATATCTATAAAAAGTACACCGTTAAACCTGCATCAATTGAAGTTCCATGAGATGAAGTTTATATTTAATTTTAAAATTATTTACTGATTTTAAACAACGGAGAGGTGGTGGCAGATTGTTCCAGCACTTGGTGGCGGCGTACTTAAAACTGCCACAAAATGCAGCCGTACCATGAGAGTGGTACATAAGTCTGTCGGGATATCGACTGGGAAATTTAGTGTCTAAATCCCTCCTCCACATTAATTTATCATAAAGGTAACGTGGGTCCTTGTGTTTTATTACTAACTTAATACATACAATGATTCAGACAGAACAAACATAATTTTGGGATACAGTATTTAACACAGTGTCAAAAACTTTATTTGCAAGAGCCTGGTGCCTGAAATAGGTTCCTGAGGTTACCTGTGTTACAGGTCACCAGTGCACTCCCGTCATATTGAATCTCAGCTAGTCACTGGGCTATGGACGCTACGCTTTTAATACTCAATAATTAATAACTTAATAATTACTCAATGTTTGATTAATTTCCACGATTGTCGCAGTCGCCATGGCTGTACCATTTTTGGTACCTACAATTATTTTATTCTATGCCCTGGTTGTCGCCTGTGGGCGTAGAATGACCCATTAAATCAGCATCTACTGCATGCCCTTTTGCTCTAGTATACCGAGTGCATCGTGACGGTCGGGTTCTACAATCATAACATCGCTGCGACCCATAGACGTCCCACTGCTGGGCACGGGTCTCCCCCACAAACACTGCTGCGGGAGGTTTAGAGCATACTCCACGCTGCTCCAATGCGGATTGATGGAGGGGTTAGTGGCCAACCCAGTGTCGAATGTTCTCAAGCCACCCGAAGGTCTTCGACAAGGCTTAACGACTGTTTCCAGCATTGAAAACAACCGGGACCGACGGCTTTACGTTCCATCCGAAGCACTGTAGCGTAGCGTCCATGAAATTTTGCCACTAGCGGTTACCCCATCATTGCTTAACTCTTTCGATCACATTGAATCGACGCGAGCCATTGGGCTATGGACGCTACTTTCGGTATCTAAAATTATTTTATTATTTGCCCTGGTTGTCGCCTGTGGGCGTAGAATGACCCATTATTTCAGCATCTACTGCATGCCCATTTTGCTCTAGTATACCGTGTGCATTGCGACGGTCGGGCTCTACAACCATAACATAACACGATATATCCATGAATATCAATATCATCCCTAATCAACGTCGCCCATCTCCTCTCTACCATCCATGGAATTAAATTAAATATTGTCCGTAAAGCATCCCGTAATAAGAAAGGAGGGCAAACGAAAATGGCGCAGTATTTCTTCCCCGAGCCGCTGAACAAAGATTGGGGCATTCAAACAAATGTGTGGAAGGGAGGGCGTTATGATTTTTATCGCTCCAGGGGACTCGTGTTGCGCACTGAAAGCATAGCTGTATATTTTGGCTACCGTTTACCGTGGATTATGGTGTATAGCGGTTAGTTCGAACATGTCGTCACACCCCATTCCTTGTCCCACTGTTGGGCACGGGTCTCCTCTCAGAATGGGAGGGATAAGGCCTTAGTCACACGCTGTCCAAGTGTGGATTGATAGACATGCCTTCGAGAACATTATGAAGAACTCTCAGGAATGCAGGTTTCCTCACGATGTGCCCTTCACCGTTATAGCAAGTGACATTTAATTTCTTGAATCGCACATAACTTAGAAAAGTCATTGGTGTGCCACTGGGGTTTGAACCCGGACCGCTCGAGTGTGAGGCGAGTTCGATAGCCACTGGGCTGTCAACGCTATAACGTTCTAACACGTATTTCCGTTAGTAGCCAGGTTTGCTTCCTACATAAAATTCCTCATTAAAAAAATCACGGACTTTAATAGTATTGGAAAGTTGTTCAAACTGGTATATAAGTACCGTCTACGAGTGAAATAATCGCTGGTTTAAGCAGCAATACATTTCTCGTTTCGAGTACAAACTGTACTTGTGTTTTGTAGGTTACTCGGACGATGAAGTACTAGGAGCACATAAGTTAGGGACACGCTCTAGTACTGCGATTACTGCGCTTCGATTTGATTATTTGAACTACACGGCAACCGGTACATTCAGTGAGACACCGTCTTTTTCATAATTTCACCTCAGTACTCAGAACAACTTTTTTGTTGGTCTGAGCCTCAGTTGAATAATTCGTGTTACGTTTTAAAAGCTTTTGCTATTTTTTTTAAGTAAGATAGCAAATGTGCATGCACCCATCCGCTGCGAACCATAAAAACTGTGACTTTGACAAGACTCAAATTGGGACTAGGATGGTTAGTAGTGTTATCAGAGACTTGTTGTGAAAGTTATACCTGTTAGTTATTGTTAATAGTCCAGTTAACTAGTAATTGTCAGTAAGACTTTATCAAAGTGCATTCAATTAAAGACATTTGTACCTTTAATATACAATATGCATATACAATAGGCATATTTTAAATTGTATGCTGTTATAATAAATAGTCAATTATTCGAACAATTTATACCGTCACTTCAGGATAAAGGAGATTGCCCAAGTGACTATGGAACTCAGTATCGCTACCAAATCTATTGTGCCATAATGTAATTGAGCTTAAATTTTAGTATGATTTTAGTACTTTTAAATACATATAAAAAAAAAATTATAATTCTCGGCATTCAACAGCAATATGGTAATGAAGGACCACTAAAATTAGAATTTTTGAAATTGTTAACAAGCCGTTAATTGCTAATTTACGTTTTTCTGAAATATTTCGCTATATTAGATAATAGTTGCAAATTGGAGAAAAGCGTTCCGGCCCCTAAAGAGTGGATATCATAGAATGAAAGCCAATTTAAGCCACGGAGCCTTACATATATTTTTATCCATTGAAGGTTAGTTAAGAAATGTAATTTTTATTTCATTAGTAATGCAGCAATGTATATCGAACTAATTAAGTAGCTTTCATTTAGCGATGACCACTGAAATCATAGATTTATTACTCTAACTGAAATAGAGGACTGAAAGGAGGACCCTCTAGGAATTGAAAATACAAAAGTAAGTATTAAGCATTTTTATTCGTTTTCATAACAATATTCTTCAAATATAGAATCTAAAAACTGTGCCGGCGCTTGGATGTCGTGATGCCGACCCCAGCTCAGATACCAAGTGATGGTCATCACGTGCGCGCAACACTCCACTGTTGTTCATCATTATGTTCTCTCAACGACTGCCAGCGTAAATATCGCAGTCGGAGGGAACAATTAATGCACCGACGAGATGGATTTTCCAAAATTACTCGCTATCACTACTTAATTAGTTTTTATTTGAAATAAACACGATAACTTAAAATGGAGTCGCGATTTCGTCAAATAGGTATTAACACAATAACTTAACTAATGGAGTATCTGTCTCGCTATCACTTTGGCTTTCATTTAATGGAAATTGAAAGAACAAAACGAATCAATCACGAATTATTACTTATTGAATTCAAAATGAGTTCAAAAGTAACTGTCGGGGACGGGAAGTACGGGAATAATTATTAATTGTCATTTGTCAGGCAGGTTATAGATGTCAAACTGAGATTGATTTATCGAAGAATCGATAAAGCATGTT
This sequence comes from Carterocephalus palaemon, assembly GCA_944567765.1. Lineage (NCBI taxonomy): Eukaryota > Metazoa > Arthropoda > Insecta > Lepidoptera > Hesperiidae > Carterocephalus > Carterocephalus palaemon. The sequence continues at coordinate 1,531,814 of OX155641.1, forward strand.
GATCTGAAATCGATCGACAGATTGATCTTGAACGCTACATCGTTTGGATGAATTCTTTTAAATCGGACTGTATTAAGAACCTAGCGACAAAAAGTTGTTGTAAGTTTCATTCCATATGCGTGCCGAGAATTCTCGATGGTACTCGGCACCGTCGGCACACATCAGTCCGCTGAAAACTGCTATATTTATACCATATGGAAGCGATCGCAGCGCCACTTTTGGAGATAATTTTTTAAACATCACCGTTATCCTTGTACTATGCAATCCTTAAATTATTATTAATTTATTTATTATTAATTAATTAATTATTAAATCCTATTACTTATTATTATTTATTAAGGCTTTAATATTAATCGGGCAACACTGTAAAAAACGAAAATATTGACTATTGTGAGCTTATCTGCAATAAATCGAAGATCGATATTAGTGAAATCGTATACATATAGACTAAACTTCAATAACCAATTTCTTGGTCATTTAAGAATAGATTTAAAAATGTTGTCAGTGGCTTAGCAGTTGTGAACTATTATTTTTAATCCATTGCCTTAAATATAGTAATAACAGCACCTTAAGAAGTCTTATCATCGATTGCTTATTTATCATATTACATGAATAATCGAATTTCACCTAAACTTATCGATTCCTTGATCCACCACTAATCGTATTTTTGCAGTGGCAATTGGCAAAGATGGCGACAAAGTAAATGGTCAAAAGCAATACAACGACTTTTATTTTGGTCAGATAATATCCGGAGAATTAGTTATTTTGTAATAGTTACAAAAATTGTTTAAATTTATAATAGGAATTACTGATTTCATGAAGTAGTGACACAACTTAGATTTTAGCGATACTGTCCGTGGGCAGTCTCCTTTATCCGATGTTTTGTAGGGGATGAAGATCACGCCCAAAGATTCCGTTACATCCATACATAGATTCCTACATACATACATACAAACATACAAAGATAATAATAGCGTAAATCTACTTTGCAACAATCCGCGAACAAAAATGTATAAAATAACCTTCATGCACGTAGCACCTCCCTCCCTCCCACACAGGAAAATATGCACACGTGACCAACGAATACATACACCAACACACACACACCAACACGTGTTTCGCCACAAAACAAGGCATCCTCAGGGTACCCTTAGGAATGTTGCAAAGTAGATAAATTTTTGGTTTGTAATAATTGAGTTCCGCAAAGTAACGCCTGATATAATTAATTAATAATAGCTTGTTATAAAATGCGAGCGAGTTCTGCCCGGCCTTCACAAATAGGTGCCACGTTTGATTGCCTTAATCACTACAGAGGTACAATGTTAACAGTACCTTGCATAACAGTGCGCACACTCTGTAATTGTAAATATCTTGGGCTGGGCTGTAATTGCTTGCGCCATTACCGCCCGCAGTTACTGTCTGATTGCTACGCTTCGATTTGATTGCTTCTTTATAATGACATAGGTGTATCGCTGAATTCACAGTGGACTCTTTAATATTTTATTTGCTGTTATAAGAAGAAAAGGTCTTCTTTTCAACGTTAATAACATTAGTATAGAAAACCGATACCGATTTAACGATTCAATGTAATAGAAATAGTTAAGCAACGTCGGGCGCGGTCGCTTTGTGGATGACCGCTATTGACAACATCTCATGTTAAGCCGTCGGTCCCGGTTGTTTTCAATGGTGGAAGCAAAAAAAAAAAGGAATGTCGAAGACCTTCGGGTAGCTTGATAACGTTTGATGCTGAGTTGGCCACTATCTCCTCCACCAATCCACATTGAAGCAGCGTGTTGGTGCTCTAGACCTCCCGCAGCTGTGGCCGTGCCCAGCAATGGGACGTCTATCATATGGGTTGCAGCTTAGCTTCTTCTCGACGTTAATATTACGACGGGGCGTAGTATAAATCCGCCGTGTGACAGAAAATTATGTTATTACAATATTTATGTCGCTTTCAAATCCAAACTCGTTAAACGGGTTGGCAGAGGTATTAGTTGACACCTTGAATTTCGGCCTGGTGTATGAAAAATGGCTTACCACTTACTTGGAACATAAAATTGAGGAAATACAATAATGATTTAATGTTATGCACTTGATAGTGAATTGGTTTGATTAACATAGAACGATTAGGTCAAGAAAAAAATTGTTTTGTCAGACATGAATTTCGGCCAACTTAACTGAAGTTGATTCTTTAATTGTATTTGTAAGTTGATCGGACGCAAGATCTACTCCCATGGGCGCTGTAATTGCTCGCCCCATTACGGCCCGCACTTTGCTTCTGATTGCTGCGCCTTGATTTGATTGCTTCGTTCCTTCTCCGCTTCTCGGGATAACTGCTGCTTGCAGTTACGCACCGACTTTTATGAGTTCCGTTTTCTCAAAAGAAAAAAATTGCCTTATAGGAATTATTGTTTGTCTGTCTGTAAATCAAGACCATTTTGCTCCAAAATACAATGTGTTTTTTTGAAACTTGATCAAACGAAATGTGCGGATATAAGACAAGAAGTTATCGATAGAAATACGAAAAAAAATATATATTGTAGGCTATTTAAAAAATCAATGCACTTTATTTTTTTTTTTAACGACCGCCAGTCCACACTTGGCCAGCGTGGTGGACTAAGGCCTAATCCCTCCCATTCTGAGAGGAGATCCGTGCCCAACAGTGGACAAAGAAAGTGTTGTGGCGGATTAAGGTAGTATTAAAATTAGATGAGATGAAGAAAGTAGTGAGATAAAACTGAAAAGGCAAGGCGTAGCTTAGTAACTTGATTATTTCAATGACAAACCTTAATATAATTTGAAGAACAAAGTTGTTAACAATTTTTTGATCAGTGACAGCGAATTTCTTTGAAGTCACGACAAACAGCTCAAAAGTTAAAAGGCTATTTCGTTTCAAATTAAAACCAACTCAAATGGAATACTGGGATAATCTAAATCGGTTAGTCAGAAAAAAGTGGACCAGTAATAGGAAAAGGGTGTGGAGTGACAATTTAGGGGACTTTATTCCTCTTTCGAGAGCAGAGTCGTGAAAATTGTTAAAGGCATCGTTGGAAAGGGGATGAGTTAAGACTTGAAGTTGGTGCATTTTCCAGGCTGTGAGATCCATTTTACGAAAAACTCAATCATTCATTAATTGTTTTTACTTCATGTAAGAAATTAGATCGTTAAATTCTCGAGACATTTTCGATAGATTTTTTTTATTTTTAACTGCTTTTGTAAGCTTGGTATGTTAGTAGGTATGTATGTAGTTATCTATTGTTGAAATAATTTGAAACTTTGCACATTTATCTGATGTGTAACAAATTTAAATTGTGCATAATAATCTACCTAATCTAATAGTAACTATTAAATATTCGATCGATGTAGTTAAGCCGCTGTAGTCTCGGTAGAAAGTTCAATGGTGAGCGTTAGTACCAATATTTCTTGAGCCATTCCGTCACAGGGCACATTAAGGTCGATCCTTGTTGCTATGGCATGATATATAGTCGTTAAGCTTCATAGAATCCTGATGGCATAAAAACTCTGAACATCGAGTACCCCACTAACCCCCTAGCATTAGAGCAGTGTGATTGAGTTCACTCCAAGCCTTCTAAGTTCTGAGACAACCATTGAGTTGAGATTTCCGTGTCAAACCGTGTGAGAAACTAAATTCCATCAACTGCTCGTAAACAACCTATTTGTATCTACAGAAATCACAATAAACCGTATCAACCGCATTAAAATTCAATCGTGACTAAACCCTTTCAAAACAACATTCACAATGGAAAATCCTCGATAAATCCCTTCAGGCTTTATACCTTTAGCAAAACAAGCATTGTATGTAAACGTACATTAGATACGTCCGTTCTAAAAACAATCCTTTGATTTCATCTTGATGTTTATACTTCCTGACCCCGTTAGATCCTCCAGTTAACATTGCAGGCATTGTCTTCAAGTATTTGTATTCTACAAGAGGTAACATTGAGCTCCTAGTATTTTTAACGTTTGAATCTATTGTGCTTCGAATAGAAACGGTATTGACGTAGCATTCCAGCATTGTTAAAGTTGTTAAGAATGGAAGAGGTACACTGTTTCCCGATTCAGAGTATTTTTATTTGGCTTCTTGGAACTGGCTTAGCTCAGACTATTACGTAAGCAAACAGGCGTGTCCCATTTCTATGGATATGTGCAAACTAATAGATAAGATGGTCGCATCAAAAATATACTGGAAACTACACCTTGACAACCGGAACACAAAGTACAATAGGAAAGTTTTAAAGAACATAAGGATGAATTGAAAAATGTAGTAAATTTTTTATTCCGATTAAATACGTTTAATCTAGACTTAGTATTAAATTTATGTTTTGTTGTCTTTCGGCAAAAGTATCTGGACCGAATTCAAAAATTCTACCACCATTAGAAAGCTGCATCTTCACTGAGTGAAATAGGCTATATAATATTACTAGGTGTAAACGAAACTATTGATGTCTAATTTCACGCGAGCAAAGCTGCGGGCGTCCACTAATCTAAAACAAACAAACTACGAAATCTCCGCTACATAATGAATTCGATTGTTACCACCGACAGTTACCAACACAAACTTCCGATAAGCGAATGAAACGATTTCTATGGCAGTCTGAAATAGCCATTCCATTCAAAGACCTTCAATTGAATCGCAGCCATTCATTCGCATCAGATATTTGACATCTCCTTCACGAATCTGATGCGGGTTCGACTTGGAATATAATTTTATGGGTGGTCAATAGAGAATTTCATGCTAAGACTTACGTAGCGAATTTTTCTCGAACGAATCTGCCTACTTAATATTCTTCAGTCCCATCTTGATCTTCGAGAACTTTCTGAATAGAAAATGGGAATTGTTCCGGGTATGTCGGACAAATTAAGGATGAGTAATGATCGAAATAACTTATATTGGATTCCTTTAAATATCGCCTTTAAATGAAATTGCTTTTAAAAAAACGACAAACATGACAGCTTACCTTACATACGACCAAAACAACAACCAATGACCAACGACTAAAACTCGAGAACATACTTTTTATAAAAAAAGTTAATGGTTGTCTATAAAGTCGGTTTACGGTCGATAATATTACGTGATAACTTCACTTCACTTTATAAACAGTTGACAAAACAGTTGACGTGTAGGTTGTGTGCTGCCGCTGTCTCTATTCTACTCGGACCTATTCGATGGAGTGGAAGAGAGATGGATGCGTCACAAGCCGAACGCTTAGGCAGACCGTGCCTCTCTATCGCTTATTCCGTCCTCTCGCTTGTACACTCGGCACAGGCAGAATGTGAGTATGAGTCACGCTTTTACGTGCGTGCAGCCGGCGTTCATCGATTTGTAAGATGTTATCACGTCAAAAATATGGATAGAACATTTGTTATGATAATGTGGGCACAAGTTTTCTGTGAAAATTTCAATTATCTAACTATTTTCGTTTTAGATACAGAGTCCTGTGACAGACAGACAATGGAGGCATATTAATAGTCTGTTTCAGCGGTACTGCTTTCGAACTGGTTTTTAAAATTCTTAGTAGGTAGTAACTCGGAGTATGCATTTATACCCGGTGTATGGCAATGCAATAGTCTCACCTGTTACACGACACTTAAACATAACTGGTGAAAAGGTTGTACTAAATTCCCCTGCCCACCCTTTCGTAGAAATTCAGGCGTCAAGTTACGCTACGCTCGTTACTCTTTAGTACGGAACCCTGAAGAACGTTGTCTTGAAGTCATGAACGAAGTATTTTACGGGTACCAACACGTCTCTTCTATGCTTTATAGCACCGAGCGCCACAAACACGATCTCAAGTTCTCAAGCGTCCATAAACCCACGAGGAATTGTATTGAATTCAGGGGTCTTAAAATCTTTTCATACTGATACCGTCAGGTACTGAGAATGGTTCGTAAAATCGAAGATTTATAGCGAATCTGTGACACGTATAAAACATCGACGGGGTGTTTTTACGACAGTTCGCCTAGGCCAGGGTAATTTATCGTGTAAACAAACACAAAAGGCTTGGAGCACGTAAATTTGGGCCGCTAGAAACTTCTGGACTTAAAAAAAATAAACTTAACTTAAAACAGAAAGTAAACAACTCAAAAAACAACTTAAAAATGTACATGTACTCTTATATATGTAGATATGTAAGATAGACAGATAATATATATATAGCCTTACCTATAATCTGGAAATGTATTAAAGGTAAATTATGTCGAAGGTTCTTAGTACAGTTCACGGCACGAACGTCTAGTGCTGAATGAAATGCGAATCCCCATCTGCGCATGGGGTGTTAGTGAGGGGGACATAATACGGATGGACAACGACTGACAAAACACTCGCCCGTGCCAGTCGATACTTTAATTTCGACTTCTCCGCATTCAAGCTTAGACAAGGTCAAGCGCTATACTTTGATGCCGGTATCTATACCTGCGTAACGTTTTCTAGTAGAACAGTGACTGCAACCCATTAACCTCCTACAGGGCACGTATCTTTCAAAACATAGAAGGGCTGGAGCGTTCTCCACCACGCGGCTCTTAGTGGCCTAACGTGCCCTCCAAAGTACAAAAGCGCTCAACAAATGTTGTCACTCAAGGTCTTTCATCTAACATTATCTCAACCACTAGCTCCTCATGAAATAGAATAGCATCTACTTAATGCGTACTGATCAACTCTTTTATTTTAGATAAAACTTAATTTATTTATCTCAACCTAACTTATGAGGCATTGACCAAGAGTGACTTTAACATCTAGCAGTCTGCGTTAGAACTGTGATCTAGTTCAAGGTAGATTAATCGTTGCCATCTCACGCCTTATAAGTAACATGTTACATGGAAAATCTTTACTCGGCTTTGAATTCTTCGCCGGAAGTACATAAGTACATAAAAACGTGTGTAGCGCGAGATCTGGGGCATGATGATGTGTTATGAATTGTATTGAAATAAAACGCTGTGGAAGATGTTCTTTTATAGTTTCAACATTCTTATTTTGCCGGTTTTTAACATGCTTTTATTAGGTCGACCTGTATGTAACTATGTAATGGAATGTTTGATAGGTGGTAGAGCCTATAGGGAACCAAATAGGTTTTATATGAAAGCTAATTGGTTCCATATAGAGTTCGCACGGGGCAGTACTACCGCCCGCCACGGTACCTAGTACCATTTCTGCCGTGTAATAATTGTTTTTAAAGCAATTGTGGTCCGGTTGGAAAGGTGTGGATTCCGGTTACACTTCTTTAGAGGCGACCATCTTAGTCCTCAAGGGTAGCAACACATCTGTGACTGACTTAGAACAAGACTCCTACTAAAAAGTACTAACTGGACTATTACTGGACCAAATAACAGGACTAACTATCACTAACAGTCCCCAGTCCTCATACCTACTAACGAACTGACCAAAAGTAATGTTCTAATTAACTTTCTCAACTAATTGGACTAGCCATCCCAGTCCCTAATTGAGTCTTGTTCAAAGTCAGTCACAGTTGTCATGGGCGGCAGCGGATGGTTGGTGCTGCAAGCTCGTTTGCTATCCTGTATCCATAAAAATAAAATAAAATCTAAGATAGCTAATTTAACCATCTTGCAAGGATCGTAGCGTAATGAAAATTGGCAGCTGTATGTAGTTCTGATGACAATACAATAATATGGTACTGTCGAACTGATTTGATGATGGAGCCGGAAGATATTAACTGGAACATCATGATGGAACATCGTATCGTAGCTGTTTTTTGATTTCTTAGAAAAGTTTTCTAATGAACTTTGACCACGATTTAAAAAAAAAATAGAAAAACACGATTTTATAAATGCACGTAAAAACCAAAAATAAATTATTACCATGTGCTTTTAATTATAATATTTGATTGTAAAAGCGTGGGGCGCTAGAACAGAAAAGACTTTTTTAAACTATTAATTTATTTAACTTTACCAACCCATGTCTATATCAATCCAGGATAATATTATAGTGCTCTACATGCCACTTATTCCAGTAAAGAAGAAAATTGTGCTAGTTGAAAAATCGCATGGACGCTTGCGTGCTTGGAAACGTTAATCCGTCGTTCCCTGTTGTGTTCAAATAAAAATAGTTATTAAGCCTTGTCGTAGAGTTTGGCTTAAGAACATTCGACACTGTTAACCTATCTACATTTTTTTTCAACCATTTTTCGTTATGGTTGTACAATACATAGTTTAACATAACAGGTTTTAATTATCTTTAAATGTATGTATGTATGTAAGGGAATCTTTGAAAGTGATTCTCGCCCACTTATGGATTCGTCGGATTAATTTGAAAATTTGCACACATATCAAGAACCGAAGACAATGCAATAATATAAAAAATATTTGTTCCTGTATAGTCTTGGTGTACAATAAAGTTCTTAAAGTAACCACTAACTTAAATGAACAAACTGGGTACAGTGTCAAGTCTGAAAAAAGTGCTACTCTCAGCTTATTGCCACGTAACACTTACTTCACAAATCTGCTGATTTTCAGCGCAACCCTTAGCAAATATACGTCTCATATAGCGGATAAGCCTATTGCCAAACACAATCCAGACTCCGAACAGCTATGGGCCTGCTCGTGAAGCAAACGAGATTCTGTAACTAAAATTTAAATAAGAACTCCTTCGTAGTAATTATAATTTTCATATCCACTAACATTAGTCATACTTACAGCTCACTATTGTTCGCCTGACATGTGGAGCAGTGCTACCTACGGCATTATGCTTAAATGCTGAGTAACTATTGTATTATCTGAAACAGACGAGGGTTGAATGGGATTTTGGTTATCCATGGAATATTCAGGCTTTGAAATTGGTAGGTTGAAAATTTATGTTGATAACTTGTTCGGAAACAGTATTGGCTTGTCTTTCGAGCTGTGTAGATACGTGTTAGAAAACGAGCTTGCAGTTTAACCCTTTTCATATATAACTAGCCTATACAGTTAACCAATTAAATAGATCATGTGAAGATAGCAAAAGTACATGCTCGTCGTTTATTCTGTCGCCTTTTTATCAAATTTTACTCATGGTGTAGTGAAACGATAATAATAATACCCATCGTAGCATAATATCTGTTTCATAACTTCCGACCTGTATCAAGTTGCAGTGTCTTTGTCTTATTAAACGACATCCACCACCATCATAACCCTTACTTTGTCCCACTGTTGGGCTCGGGTTTCCTCTCAGAATGGGAGGGATTACGCCTTAGTCCACCACGCTGGCCAAGTGCGGATCGACAGACTTCACATGCGTTCGAGAACATTATGATGAACTCTCAGGCATGTACTCGTAGGTTTCCTCACGATGTGTCCTTCACCGTTACAACAAGAGTTATTTAATTTCTTAAATCGCACATAACTTAGAAAGGTCATTGTTGCGTGCTGCTAGGGTTTGAACCCGGACCGCTCGAGTGAGAGGCGAGTACGATAGCCACTGGGCAGTCACCGCTTTATTTAACGACATACAAGGGTCTAATTTATAGTCGATACATCATAAAAGTAGCGTCAATTGGCTCGCGTCGAGTCAATGTGATCGAAAGAGTTAAGCAACGACGGGCGCGATCGGTTTGTGGATGGGTGACCGCTAGTGGCGAAATTTCATGGACGCTACCATGCTTCGGAGGGCACGTAAAGCCGTCGGTCCCGGTTGTTTTCAATGTTGTCAACAATCGTTAAGTCTTGTCGAAGACCTTCGGGTGGCTTGAGAACATTCGACACTGGGTTGGCCACTAACCCCTCCACCAGTCTGCATTGGAGCAGCGTGATGGAGTATGCTCTAGACCTCCTGCAGCTGCGTCAGTGGGGGAGACCCGTGCCCAGCAGTGTTACGTCTAAGGGTCGCTACGAATCCTGCTAAAAATACGTGTACAGTAAACTCAGTAGTTACCTAACGCAACCACACACAAAGCATTTCCTAGTCTTATGAGCGTAGGCTCATTACACATAAAATACCTATCCTAAAATCGTAAAGTAAAAATACCGTATCCAGTGTAAGCAAGCACCGATCACCGGCCGACGCGCTGACAGTTTAAGCGGCTTACCGGGATTACCCGGGAATGGCTGGGAAATACCGGGGATTAATAATATTTTTGCAACTCACAGGTGGCGTGAGCTATCTACGTGCGCGTGTATTACACTGTACTCGTTTGGCTGTGGAACGCTGTTTTACTAGAATAGGAATAGTAATTGATTTGAAATCTGCTTTTAATACGTCCATTGACATACGCATAAATTCACACACACCCATACACATACATAATTCACATTTACATACATAAACACGCACGTACTCGTCAGTACGTGTACGCACAAAGAATAAAAGTAATAGGATAAATTCAAATTATTTAATCAAATAATTTTAACGCAACCGATTACTGGTAACATAATATAACATCATATCTTAATATATACCTATATTTTTGAGTATGTGTGTATGACAGTGAACTCCTAAACAGCTGGATAGATATTGATAAAAAAAATTGTGTGTGTTCAAGGGGATTCGAGAATGGTTTAGATTCACAATTTGGTCCACTGGAAAATGTTTTAAACACTATTATAGTATTTTTATTTGTAACCGTCGTAAATTGACGTGAAGGGTCGCGTCTCTTTGACATTTCATATGGCAGAACAACGTTTGCGGGGTCAGCTAGTAACATTATATAACATCACGCCTGCTTTCGAAAGCAAGGCAGAGCTATGTGGTTCGTACGTCTATTTTTCACCAGACATGTTTAGATCCCATGGGTAGACTCCGAAATATGAATTTTAAGTTAAAAATCCCAATCAGGACCTCCAGCTTATTACTTAGTGGCTGAACTTGACACTGTATAATCTGTGATTGTTCCACAGACCTGAAACAATGACAGATTAATCTCCGTAGAGAGGGATTACCTATATCAGGCTGAGTTATTGGGGATTATATTTTTGCGATTCGCAGGTGGCGTAAAAGTCTGTCCTATATAATATTACAATTTTATCGTATATGAGGGATTAGGAACTGAATTGGCAATAATCTCGTAAGCGATTCACCTAAAAATACATTTAGATACGATTCATATCAAATTCTCAACGGTTGACCTTATTAATCGAGGTTTCAGCTAAAGCTTGTTGAATAGATTTTAGGTTGGTTAAAGGTTGGCTGCAACCTTGCTTCCTACAAAAGTACAAAATACAAACCCTGCAATACATTCAATTAAGGGTTTGGATATCTTCTCCCTTCTTCTCTGCTCCATCATTCCGTTCCCATGCGAAATTGTTAATGGCCAATCTGATTGACCCAAGTTTTAGGGCTGCCCAAACTTGACTGACTTTATGTAACTGGAATTGACTTTATGTAACCTTCGAAGCACGGAAGCCATCGCATTTTGCCAGTAGCGGTCTCTATCCAGCCGCGATTTAGCACCTTAACTCTTTATCGTTCGAACCACGTGACCACGATCTACAAAAATACCTAAATATTTTGAGTTTACTGTCATGAGGGCTTTATAATTTTAAAACTATCTGCAGTTTTCCAATTCAGTAGGCTATTCAAGGAATACCAAAAAAAATATTAGTTGTCTATAAAGTATAATTTTACGTGATAACGTCATAAAAAAACTTATTAAAAGCTTTTACTTAACTTCACTCGTATGTATTCATGTATGTCCTGGAATCTTGCAATCAATATTTCACCCACTTCCACTGAAGCTATCGAGCTGACATTTGGCACACATATTAGGTTCCGATGACAATGCAATAATATGGTACTGTCAAACTGATCTGATGATGGAGCCGGAAGATATTAACTGGAACTTCATGATGGAATATCGTATCATAGTCGTGTTTGCACTTGTGGTAAAGTCTTGTAATGAACTTTGACCACGATTAGGTTTCAAGGTCAAGTTATAAAAGCTTTTTAAAAAAAAATTTTTTTACAGTATAGTTTTTTCTTTTCACTTTATAAACAGTTGACAAAACAGTTCACGTGTATGTGTGCTGCCGCTGTCTCTATTTTACTCGGAAGCATCGGCCGACGGAGTGGAAGAGAGATGGATGCGTCTCAAGCCGAATACTTTGGTTGATCGTGCTTCTCTATCGCTTGCTCCGCACTCTCGCTTGCACACGGTAACGGAACGGTAAGCGTACTCTCAGCATGAGTCACGCTTTTTCGTGTACGAAGCAGGCGTTCATCGATTTATAAGACGTTGTCACGTTAAAAAATCTACACAAAACAAATTTGTCTTCGGTTTCTTGATTGAGAACCGCGCAAAATGAATTCATCCAAACGCGAAATGGCCTCTGATGAAGCTATTGTCATGGGATGCTGGTTCACAATCGCCGTTCCACACTCAACTGTAATACACTTCCATTGCTGTTTGTGAAGCGTCACTGAAAGCGGAGTGCGGTTGAAAGGAGCGTTGGACATTACCCGGATTAAAGTCCCACAAATCTCCATTATCCGATTGAGTTGTGGTAGAAAGTGTATAGAAGATCTCTAACTAAAGAATGAACCGGGCGTATACTCAATTTGAATGAAAATAACCCAAGAGATTTTTGATTGTTACAGACATAATATCTCGGTTAATTCTTATTTATTGTTGTGGCGGGTTTCTTTTACAATTTGTTATCTAGCTATAGCTTTTATCTTTATAATTATGTATACATACGTTTTATGAAACAGTCCCCCGTCGCGTTCGTCTGTCTGTACGCGATCTACTCAAAAACTACTGAACGGATTTTCTTGCGGTTTTCACCAATATACATTGTTTTGTGTAAATTGGTTGAAATATGACGATAAATGTTGAAAATGTTGAAAAAATTTTCAAATCGCCCGGGAGTGTCTGATGGATGGATGGATTATTACTGAAAGGATTGGATAGGTACGCTGCAAGCTACATAATAACCATCTGGCATAAGCTTTTTTTAACGCGTACGAAATCGCGGGTAACTGCTAGATTTAAATTTTTAATTACTTTCTTAAACTATGTATTTGTTTTTATTTATCCAATATAATTAATTATCTATTAATTAACTAAATTGTAATATTGTAATTAACTATATTATTTATACGGAGTGTTGTAAAGCGTGCCAATACACATGATGACCACGACCTTTCTGCCAAGAACGTATCGACTTAGAAGAATTAATTAACTATAGGTACCTAGTTCATAGAAATTCATACAAATTAAATTGTTCAAACATTTTAGAAAAAATTTCTCATATATTTTTTTATATACGAATAAATCTGATTCGTTTATTCACTCATTCAATCATAGCACTAAAGCTTGACGATCACTTGACGGTAAGTGGTCACCGTAAAACACTAAAGTTATTTCAAACTACTTCTTTAGTCAAATAAAATTGCTATTGCTAATTTTATAACAGCTGTTGAATAATGTAGATAATTGTATTCTAGGTTTATTTAGTAGGTATTAGTAGCTTTTTACTACATTTTATTATAATTAATGCACAGTATAAGGCCCTTTTCTTTGATATAAGTATTTTTAGTACCTATGAGAAGAATGACATACAAACTCTAATTTAATAGGCATTGATCTAAATTGCTCATGAATTTATCTTGAAGGAGGCCATTTAAATGAATCAGATAAATGTTTCCGGTAACAGAAAATTCAATTTCCGATCCTGCTAGCTCGAGGGTAGGTTTCCGGGTTGGGTTTTGGGGAAACGATTTTAGTGATTCTTTCGATGAGGAGTATTATTTCAAATTCAATTTTTTAAAAGCTTTTATTTAACTTCACTCGTATGTAAGTATGTCCTGGAATCTTGCAATCAATATTTCACCCACTTTCACTGAAGCTATCGAGCTGAAATTTGGCACACATATTTGGTTCCGATGACAATGCATGAAAATAAAATAAAAGTTTTAAAAAACATTTAAAAAAAAATTTTAACGGTATAATTATTTTTAATTACAACACTCCAATGCAATTTTAATTATATTACTAGTATGCAGGACAGATAGATTGAAATAGTTCAGTAGTAGATTTTCTTTTTTATTGATTGATTATTTAAGTCATCGTTTGTGAGACTCCTTAGAGTCTTATTCAAGGTCTTTTACGTTTGTAGGCGGCAGTGGATGGGTGGCGCTTCATGCTCGTTTGATATATTATACCGATAACTAGTTGACGCCCGCAGCTTTGCCTGCTTGCGCAGAAACAGAAGTTTCGTTTACATACTACCTTCAATTTCATTTGATTCCCAAATTTTCTTATTTTTACGGGAAAACCGAAAAAAAAAACTATTTTAATTGAATACCTACTTGTATACCGTTAATGGAAGTGTGTAGTAATCACAGCTCTCAATCGGCTGTACACAGAGTATGACACAATTTTCCGTTATACAAAATTATTTGTTCACTTACGCGTCTTCTGCTAAATTACACTTTATTCTTAGGAACCAATTTATATTCTAAAAGGATGTTTGGTGTATAAGCGGAATGGGCACAGGTGAATGTTTGTACAGAGATATTACAGCATGATTAACAATAATTTGACTTAAAATAACACTTTAAAAATAAAACAATTTCAAATTAACGACTTACTCGTAACAATTCTAAGTTGTAGACGATTTAAGTAGACGATTACCGAGATTGGCACTTAGAATACTTTTTATCCCGAAAATTTGTTCCCTTGAGATACATTTTCACACAAAAACTACTGGATTTCAAAAATTCTTTCACCATTAGAAAGCTGCATCATTACTAAGTGACATAGGCTATATAATATTACTAGGTGTAAACGAAACTATTGTTATGCTTAATTCCATGCAAGCGAAGCTGCGGGCGTCCACTAATCCTAAATAAACCCCAAAGCTATTCGTGCCCCTTAAACGCAATGTGGTAAAAAAATTTGTGAAAAAGGGAAAGGTTGGAAACGGCGCGCCGAAGCGTATACTTGGTACTTTCCGCCTATTTGTTTTTCATAACGCACTCGCTTCGTGAGCGAAATTGACTGCGGGTAGGCTTGCGATAAGTATAGTGAAGGCGCCACCTGTCCCGAGTCATTGAATTTAAAAACACAGTTGATGGGAATGGCGCGTAGGCTGCCTGCAAACGCTGTTTGAAATGCAATACGAGTTTCCTAAGCGGGTAGAAAAAAGTAATAAATTATTAATATGAAAAACTAAGTTTCAATAAGAACCAGAAAGAACAGGGTGTGTTAGTCTTGCCAGTTATTAATGGATGTTACTGGGAAATTTTGTAAGTAACTTTATTATTAGGTCTGAGAACTATAGAAATTTAATGTCAGTGAGTCAATGAGTCAGCCATAAAAGCCAGTTTGTGTCAGCATTAGTAAAATACCATTTAATAAATATTAAAAAGTACAATTTTATAAGTTAGCAACAGATGCCTTGCTACCCTTGAAGACTATGATCGCCTTTAGGAAAGTATAACCACTTTTCGTGACTATCTGGTTCGCGAATGTGAAGTGAATTTCCTAATACGATCACCGAAATACCATACCAGTATGCGATCAGCCTAAGCAAACGTTACTAGGTGACATAACACCTGTGACCTTTATACCCTACCTTTACGAGACGTGTGACTTAACCAATGTACAAGCTTAATGGCTATACAAGGTTTATAGCTTGTGCAGATTAATAAGTTTGGCAATACTAATTTAATCATTTCAATTTCAACATCATCATGCAGAGGTGATGGTTGCACGGCTCGAGACAGTGCGTTGAAATATTCATTTGCTAATATTCACTAACCGTCCTTCTGTTTTGTTTAACGAGTGGGAAACCTTGAAAAGGTACCCAAACGTCGCGAGCGACGCCGGTTTATGTTCGACTTTCACCTACTAAAACCCACTCGGTGGCCTACTCCGGCGCTACAGGAGGGCTCCGGGATCTCTTGTAGAACATGCCGGTGCCCTCCGACGCTGCACCCAAGACGGGCTCTTCCCTGTTTACACAACGCTGAGCAGCCACAAACAGCGTTGTCTTTCCCGGGGTCATATGATGGACGATTCAAGCTCCCACTCTGACCGCCCGCAACGACAGGCAGGGTCTACCGTGCCACTATTATGGTACCGTAGCTCAGGACGGTCAATTACCATCCTAGGGTCCTCATACTAACCAAAGAACAAAACATTGATAAACTGTCTTTACAGCATTAACACAATAACATTTCATGTCTCGCGTCGTCTAAACTTTTCCAAAAAAAAAATTGGAAAAATTTAGCTAGGTCAATCGAGTAGGGATTGTGGAATGAGCTAGGAGGGGTAGATCTAAACAAAACGACTGGAGGAAAGATTGTGATATTATCTTCTACTACTGCTCTGCATTCTCTGCTACTGCTCAAAATTCCTATCTGAGTTGATTGAGGAGTGGTGACTGCGTTCCAGTTGCTCTATTGTCTTTTTAAATTCATCAAATTTGAAACCAGGAATCTGGGAAACAGGTCTATAGATCATTGAACAACGCAACGAAAACAAAAATAGAATGATTTTATTTCATTTAAACAATTTCATCTGAAGTGTGACCGGTTCAAACATCGTTTTCAATTAAGCCTCAACACATTTGCGTTCGCAAAGGGAGTTTCGATCAGCTTTTATTAAAAATAAACATTCAGTGGGTCGAAAATTAGGATCTGACGAGGAAAAAACGTAAAAGGGCTCGTAGATTGATTACATTACACGCTCATATATCAGGGTACAAGCAGCTGTTGTTCATTATTGAAGAATTTGTAATAGCCTGAGGCCGGGAGTTCTGGCGCTTATTTACCGCCATTTTGTTTTAGCGCAGTGTACAAAATGGCGGCAAATAAGTCTTTATGTACGTATTTTATAATCACCGGGATAAAAAATACGTACATATCCTCCTATGTTTTTATTCATTGAACTGTAAGCATTTGTTGCAAATAATATGAAGTAATCCTATTGGATTTTTTTAAGAGAGCATAGAGTCAATCCCACATTAAGTTAAGCTATATTTATAGCTAAGCTAAGCTACAACAGGCGTCCAATTTATTGGGCATGGCTCCGAAAACCACAGCTAATGGAGGTCTATGGCATACGCTACCGCGATGCGTATATGGTGTTAATGGTTATTGACCAATCCGTAGCTCTTCAAAGAACATGAGCGCTTCTTTATGTATTAGGTTGCCTTATAAATTGTGGGCACTCATGAATCATTGTGACTTGATAATAATATAATGAAGTTGTCAATGAGTACTTAATAAATTAAAGATTCCCAAGTGCCATTTTAAATCTGACATAATTATTCACTTCAATCAGAGCGAAGAGGTAATGGGTTCAAATAAAATAATTTCACACGATCGGCTCAACCCGTGCTGTGCAGTTAAGAGGCTGAATTAATTTAAATCGATCCAATTTCCTCAATTATTAAATGCCTAATTATGTTTCGCTTATAAATTAAAGTTTATATATTTTTAAATTTATACTCCTTTGTACTGTCTTATAAAAACTCAGATAAAATACTCGTATGGGCAAGAATTGCCACAAAAAAGGACAGATGATTAGTCCAGTTTCTAAAAGATGTAGGTAGGACTATAGGAGTAGGGACTGCAAGTGACAATCAGTCCTAATAATTAATGTTAGTAATAATCTAAATAGTATATAATATGTATCAAATGGCCATGGATTTTGGCCTGGAATACTTCTACTCAGTAACAGGCCAGAAGTTGCAAGAATAGTGAACCTTTGTTACCAATTACAGGTTAGAACATTCAATTACATGTTCTATTATCCACACATTGGCTCCACTAACAACATTGTATCCCGGGACTAATTGTAGGAGCAATTGCTATGTCCACGAGCTATTCACAGGCCCCGAGGCAAGCTGGCAATGAATCGAACACACACAGGAAATTGGGGCGATGATGTTTGTGTGTCCACTCTGTAGGTAAGCGTGTTGGCATGACGTAATTACCTCGTACTGTTATAAAACCTCAGACAGCAATGAAAGCCCAGTGGCTATCGAAACATACTTCAAGGTTTCAGGTTCAATTCAGTGTATGTTTGTAACGGAATTTTTAAACGTGATTTTCGTCCACATTAAAACGTCGGATTAATTTGAAACTTTGCACACTTATCAAGGAGCGATGACAATGCAATAATTTGAAGAAAAAAAAAACTACAAGGTTATCTACAAAGGCGTGTTTTTAAAAACGATGTTGTGATTAGGAATCCTCTTAATTTCTATTAAATTGGGTATTAAAGCATTCGAACGTTTCGTGCCTTCTCGAATGTCAGGTCAATCTAGCCACTGGGCTTTCGACGCTGTACGAATATTGATTGTTTCTATCACTTGAACGAAGTCACAGGCTGCGGTCCGGTAACAATATTGACAACACTCCGGAAATTGGGGACCCCGGATGTTTGTGCCTCGCGATAAACAGAAGTCTTTCTGTTGGTGAGCGTATTGACATTTAAATTTCGTGTCGTATTGCCATTTGCCTGTGGCGGTCAGGGCAAATAGCTGTCAAATCAAGTGACAATTTTATTGATAAATGGTAAGGTGTATTCTCTACACCACCCGCAGCAGTGTCTGTGGTGGAGACCCTTGCCCAGCAACGGGACGTCTATGGGTCGCAGTGCAGCTAAGGAAATAAGCTCTGGGATGTAATAACAGAGCTGGTGACAAGTTGGAGAAGCTTTATAAACACCTCTGACATATTCTTCGGGAAAAAACAGGCGTCATTTTAACTTGATGTATAAAATCCAACAAAAACTCACTAAATATGTAATTCGTATGTGAACATCTAATAACAGGAAGTAGGTAGCGTAACTGGGCGCATTTGCACAAACAAATTACCTACCGCGGACTTCATATCCGTGCAAATGGAAAGTTACCCGTTCTAGGGTCGTATCACACTGGACGACTTTCTGAGAGGCATTCTATACTACACGACTTGAGCTTTGACTCTACGATTTCTACCAATGATTCAGGAGTTCTTCACAAGCACCAACCACAGAAATTAATCAAGATATAACGGCGTTCACGTATTATTTTGATACAAACGATGCGTGTCACCTTTTTCGTCGGCCCTGCCCAAGTGCCGCCTACTATGTGTCGTCACACTATAGTAATTTGTGAGGGGACACACTCGTTTTAGTTGTAATCAAATCTATCGATAATGTAACGTAACAAGTAGTATTGATATGCACTGACCGAACTTGCGAGATATCTTGCAGTATATTGCATGATTGCGGCATGGGGTATACGCCCAGTTCACCGTTCTATCTTGATTAATTCCTGTGAGTACAATTCTTATTTCTTCTCTTCTCTTCATTTATAAGGACGCCAAAATACAATTTGTTAAAAAAAGTGCCTAAAAAAAGATTGTAAAAAAAATGCCTTTGAGCGGCCGAGATACGTAATAATACTGTGTAATGTATTCATGATGTTCAGGTATGCACACACCCACCACACCCCTTGTATGTTTACCACGCTGGCCAACTGTGGATTAGCAGAGTTCACAGTCACCTAGAACATTGAAGAGGGTCATCATGAGGGTCCTCATGAGGGTCCTCATGACTGCCACCGACACTGTTGTAGCGATAATTTGTTAGGGATTTTTTTTTTTTTTATGGATACAGGATAGCAAACGAGCTTGCAGCACCACCCATCCGCTGCCGCCCATGACAACTGTGACTGTCTTTGAACAAGACTCAATTAGGGACTGGGATGGTTAGTCCAATTAGTTGAGAAAGTTAATTAGAACATTAGTTGGTCAGTTCGTTAGTAGGTATGAGGACTGGGGACTGTTAGTAATAGTTAGTCCTGTTAGTTGGTGTTAGTAATAGTCCAGTTAGTACTTGTTAGTAGGAGTCTCGTTCTAAGTCAGTCACAGATGTGTTGCTACCCTTGAGGACTAAGATGGTCGCCTCTAAAGAAGTGTAACCGGAATCCACACCTTTCCAACCGGACCACAATTGCTTTAAAAACAATTATTACACGGCAGAAATGGTACTAGGTACCGTGGCGGGCGGTGGTACTGCCCCGGGCGAACTCTATATGGAACCAATTAGCTTTCATATAAAACCTATTTGGTTCCCTATAGGCTCTACCACCTAATGGAAACAGGTCCCTCATGACTAGGTTGTTCAACCTTTAAAAGGTTTCTTGCCAGTAAAATCAAGTAAAAAAAAACATTAATTTACTTTTCGAACGAATACTACTACTACTAATACTTGGCGTAAAAACAATTTCACATCGCATTCGGACATCCTAAAACTCCCATTATTAAACGTGCATAATGTTTGCGCTTCCACGTTTCGCTGGATTTAAATTAGCCAGCTTTTCCGGACTGGGGAACTCAGGCAACTTTATATATGTACTTACTGCCACTAGCAAAAATTATGCTTTGCATTTGTTCGGGTATGGCTGCAATACATCTCTACTAACAACACGGTAACATTATATTCCCCGCTGCATCATGTATAGTTAAAGTTAGTGACCAACTTAATGGTCGGAAGATTTTAGGCAACCCGAAGGCCTTCTATAACGACTGTTAACCAACGATATAAACCAACTTTACTAAGTTCGAGCTCGCCCACTTCAGCTGTAGGAAAGTTGTAGAGCCATAAGATCTAGTTGATAGTTGGGCAGAAGGAAGGCCTTTGTCCAGCTTTATTCATAGTTATACTTTTACCAAAATAATAATTTATCCCTTTCATTCATAGCACTTAGTACACATGAGCTGCTGCGTCCCACTGGGTACGGGTCTCCACACATACTTGTATTAAAATAAATAACTAAACCTAAATAAAAAACTTACATTATGTTAAATTTTTTATAAAAGCGATCATTATTAGGGAAGCAATGCATCTGTGACCGACTTTGCACAAGAATTTTATGAGTCTCTCAAGCTCTCTGTTGTCATGGGCAGAATTCTCAATGCTCGTTTGCTATCTTATATCCAAAAACAGCTATCATAAGTTTTTTGTTAACGACTGCAATACTTTTCAATTACATATAACTTCTTAATCTTTTTTCTCCCACACCGAACTCACAAGTTACCGCACTTCCATTACCATCTTAGCGACCAAACGTGCGTAGATCACTTGTAAATCGCGATTTCGGCTTCAAGCGAAAACGGCTCGAAGCACCTCCATCCCACAGCCCTAAATCCCGTGCCAGGACGCCAAATGGGACAACTTGACCCAATTGCCTTTGTACTGACCTTATTAAAGGGAATATGATATGAAAAGTAATGAAGGTCTTGCTTTGAGAAATCTTTAAAAAGTAAACAAGATGTTGAGAATATAAAAACGCTGTAAACATGCCTACTTAAGCAGCATTCTTCAGGCTTTATATTTTTACCAGCGGCACCCGTTTTTAAGGGTATACTTTACACGTTATGATTTGTTTAAATGTATGTTCTTTTGGTCGACGTCGGTCGTTTAGAAAAGTCCTTGAAGAGAGACCACGCCAAAAACGGATTATTTGCCGTCCTCAAACCGGGTTAGGTGAAGTTTCCATTCCCCCTTGGGATCCAACTTTTTAACTTTGTATTATTTGGTGTGACAGCGGCCACAGTAATAAGCATTCCGTGAAAAATGTGTTTGTGTTTACCTGTTTGCGTTTTACCTGTTTGCGTTCAAGAGAGACTGTCAGTGGATGCATGTATAGGGTTCCGTTTTTCATTCTTTGGTTACGAACCTTATAGACCTTAGTAGGTTTTTTGTGGCCCGCAAGCTGCCACCTCTAATAAAGGCTGGCTGTTATAGGATCCATGAGGCAAAATAAACATTATTTTGCCACATCAATCCTTTTAAGCTTTCGAATAATCAAACGATACTCTCAAGCCTTATAACATTATTTTGTGTAGAACAAACAAATAATCCTTCATCAAGCCACGGAACAATAAATCTTACCTTTTTCAAAAGTGAAAGGCATGATTATAATACAAAATCCAGTCCCGCGAACACAGTTTCTTACTTACGGCCGCTCGATCCGCTCTCGCTTTTCCGGCGACATTACCCCCGGCTTACCCAAAACACTGTTCATATAGTGTCACACGGATAGAGGTTCCGCGATATGATATTATGTTTTGGAGTAAATTCACCCTTTCTTTGTCCCACTGTTGGGCACGGGTCTCTTTACAGAATGGGAGGGATTGGGGCTTATTTCACCACGCTGGCCAAGTGCGGATTGGTAGACTTCATATGCCTTCGAGAATGTTATGAAGAACTCTCAGGCATGCAGGTTTCTTTCAAGATGTGGCCTTTACCGATATAGCAAGTGATATATAATTTTTTTATTATTATTATTATTTCTTATTTCGCATTGCATATAACTTAGAAAAGTCATTGATGCGTGCCGCTTGGGTTTGAACCTGGACCACTCGCGAGTGAGTAACTTATCTAACATGAAAAATTAATAATTTAGTCGAGTGGTAAGTATTGAGATGTTTAGTAAGAGTTCCATATGATTCCATCAAGTGAGTATTGCTTTAGTCATGAACTGTTAACTATAATGGTCTCAGATTTTGCAGTCCTCATACGTAATAACGATAATAATAGGTATAAGGACTCGGGACTGTTAGTAATAGTTAGTCATGTAATTTGGTGTAAATAATAGTCCACTTAGTAATTTTTAGTAAGAATCTCGTTCCAAGTCAGTCACAAATGTTTTGCAACACTTGAGGACTAAGATGGTCGCCTTTAAAGATGTGTAACCAGCTACTAAAATACTAAAGTAACAAACATACCTACCGATTAACTAATAAATAAAGGTTGTATATACAATAAAATTCAAGAGATTTCACCTACGTATATATTTTTATATTGTATATCTCTTTATAGGTCAATAAAATTGAATAAATAAATAAAAATTAATAAACATATATTTAAAACATGAACTCACTCACCTCATGTAAGTTTTAATCATTATAACTTTGTTATGTACAAAATGTCGTTTAAATCAGTTTACGCAAGAGAAACAGGCCTCTGAGTCTCGATACCTTATTTAGCATTCAAGTCACAAAATGTAACTTCACAAAATACATTTTCAGACCCTTCGTTCGTTTGTAATCTTTATTCTGCAGTCGTTCATCATTTTGAACGACATTGTTTTCACGGTTTTTATCATTATAATGTCTAATAACTTATAAAAAAACTTTGGCACACCAATGTGGTGTTGAAAGGGACGTCACAAGAACTAAAGCCTACAAAGGGTGGACTCAACCCGTCAGCAGTTTAATCTAACCTTTTACATAAGAACGTATAAATACCTCGACAGGATTCTGATTTCCTCCTCCATAGAACTATTAACATTTTTCACTAGCAAAGTTAACACACATCGAACAAACAGTCGTGAACACACTGAAACTACTACATGCTAAACACCATACATTTAATTTAAATAAATGAATAACGCAAAACTCGTATTTGCATTTTGAAACACCGCGCTTATTTCTCAAGGAAATTACGGCGTCAAATACGTGCGCTCCGGACAGCAGACGCTCGGCTACTGAACTGAAATACTGAAATTCGTTGCGTCGCGAAATGGGAACCTAATTTTGCTAGGAGCAATACATATTGGTGTCTGGATTGCAGGCGTGAGAGTGCGCCTGAACGGCGAGAGATGGCGCTGTTCCCAATTAATGCTCAATTGCGTATTGCTTTTCAAGCTTTTCAATATCAAATGCACGAGAATACGGTACGACACTGAAAAATTAAGAACTCTTGCCAAGCAATTGTTGACTGTATGATATTTGTGTTGTGAATTGTATTTCATTGATTCCGAGCAATTTGTACCTACGAGTACGTAAGTGAATTGAAATCAAGTGGTACAATTTGTTAACATTGAAAAATGAATTCGTGCTAGTATGCTGGCGTTTGGATCAATTAGGTACTACGAGTAAGTCGTAAATATTTAAATGTAACATTTTCAACTGGTTTTACGTTCCAATTCATTTATTCGTATTCAGTTTAGGGTTATTATATGGCGGAGTTAGTTTTAACACTACTGGTTACATTATCCATCCTTTTGTTTGTCCCACTGTTGGACACGAGTCTTCATTCGGAATCCATCCATCCTTTTGAAGTCCACTGGTTATAGGCCTCCTTTAATCGGTACCAAACCTCCCAGTCTTGTAACTTCTTGAAATGGGCAGTATTTAGACAGCTGGCCACGTGCAGATTGGCAGACTTCACATCACTTCTAGAACAATTGTTTTCGAATTTCATCACATTTTCATCATCCGTGTGTTCCGCTTGGATTTGAACCCAGACCCCATCGAGTGTGAGGCCGAGTTTTGAATGGTAAGTAAATTTTAAATTTAAAATTTAAAATTTTAGCCGGTCTTTTTAGAAGTCCACTCGTATTTCTCAAGATGTTTTTGTGCGCTGAAAGTAACATTTAAATCCCTTAAATATACAGTTCATGGAGAGGTCAAGTTATAAGATCGCTTCAACCCATAGCCACAGCCGATAAAGGTCTACTTACTCACTCAACACTCCATACTGAAGAGAAAGATCTCCCTCCACCACGCTGATCTAATTAAATTGGGGTAACATTTGGTAAGGTTTGTGGCCGACACGGTGTCGTGTTCTATAAGCATCCATTTTTGACAATACTTAACGTTTTTTACATTTGAAAACCACCAGAAATCAAACCGACAGCTTTACGTGCCTTCCAAATTACGGAACCGCTCTTTAAATGTTACCACTAGCGTTCGCCCAACCACATAACGACCGCGTCTGGTGTTGATTAACTCAGTCGATCAGGTACGATTGATAAGACACAGGACTAGGAGTAATTCAAGAACAAACGTTTTTTTTTTCTGAACATAATAATACTTTGTACCTATTGATTCTAGGTTTTGTGAGGTCTAATATACTTCAGAAGGAAATAGTAAAAACAGGAAAGTTTAGACTCAATATATTGTCAATCACACATAACACAAACACACTTGATCACTTGACACACAAGGCGGTGAACGCATCGCGTTTCGCCAAGTCAGTTTCTGTATTCATTATCATCATCAAGTTAAATTAAAGCTTTTAAAAATACATTTTCCTATTTATATATTAGTAACTAGTGGACGCCCGCAGCTTCGCTCGCGTAGAATTAGACCTATTAACGACGTCTGCCCGCGTTCGGGTTGCCCACTTGACTTCAAAAACAGCAAAGTTTCATACTAAATTTGCACCCCCGTTTTACCCCCTTAGGGGGTGAATTTTCAAAAATCCTTTCTTAGTGCTCCCCTACGTTATAAAAGGAACCCCTGTGCAAAATTTCAAGTTTCTAACCCTTATAGTTTAGGCCCTGCGTTGATATGTTAGTCAGTCAGTCAGTCAGTCAGTCAGTCAGTCAGCTTCTCCTTTTATATATATATAGAAGATATATATAGATATACAGTATTAAAGTAGTAAGAAGCTTTCGTATTCTGAACTCGACTATCAGATGAAGAAAGCGGAAAAATCATGACCAGGAGAACATAATTTACTTACTGCCCCCTTGGGATTCGATTCGATTGTCTTATGATTTACTGTGGTCCGCATTATATTGATAGAAAGGGTTTTTATTTGTTTCCTCTATTATTGTATCTCGTTGAGCTGATTTTGTGATCCTATTTTGTGGTTCATTATATTTCTGTTGACCAATCAGTAGGGCATTGGTCGTAGAAACTGTCGTGTTAGCGGGCAAAAGGAAAACATTTTGCGTGGAAGGCTATAAATTGTATCTTTTTTGGATTTAGGCTAGGGTAGTTTCAGATTTATATATTTTTATTAAAATTTCATACTAATATTTTTTAATTATTTTCTTCGTTGTCTATAAGTATTATTATAACAACACTTTACACACTTTACTTACACAGAACTATTAATTTCTGTCCTTTTTTGTTCGAGTACGTCATAGTAAAAACTGTTTGTTTAAAACTGTTTGTTGAGTCTGAACTCAAATAATTTTAATTAAAAGCTTTTATTTAACCTCACTCGTATGTATGTCTTGGAATCTTGCAATCAATATTTCACTTGAGTTCATTTGAGCTGAAATTCGGCACACATATTTGGTTCCGATGACAATGCACGAAAATAAAATAAAAAGTTGTAAAAGCTTTTTAAAAAAACATTTATTACAGTATTATTTCATTTAGTACTGACTAACATAAGTCTTTCCCATCGTTAGTTTCGTAGCGGCCACGAATAGAGGTGTGCTACGAATAACGCTACGAGTGCTACGACGCTACGGTATCTTATACTTCGACATCTACGACATTGTATGTACGTACTACTGTCAGCTACGGGTGTACTGAGTATTATACAGTAAAATTAAATCATTTATATTTAGACTGATGTTTCAAAACTAACAATTCCGTAATTTTCATAACGAACAAACTGCTTTTTCATCCCGATATATCAGAAAAGTAACAACAATTTATTTTAATACTTTCCGGCAGTAAAAAAGATTGGCAACGATTTCTTCTTCAATATTTTAACCCTCGACCGTGAAAAGAATTTTTTGCGTTGCGACGTAGTATCGCCTCTATTTGTTTACACTAATACGTGCGGAGGTATAGGTTTGTGGTTTTAATTTTATTTCCCTTTTTCCCTATTTATAATGTTTTAGAGTTCCGTGGAGATTACTTAAAATGTGATTTTTGTGATAAGGGTTATTATTATAGCTGCAGATTTATGTATGTTCTATAATTTATTATAAACAATAGTTCCACTGGTATGTCCATATAAATTTTAAGTAAGTGCCAAGTTTCATAATGTCTCCTTCCGAGCAATAAGTCCTTCAGGAAGTGGATAGCAAAGTTTCGCTTAATAATACTTACGTGCGAAAGTTACTTCATCATCATGAAACTTTTATGAATAAGCTTTGCCGCTCATAGCATGTGACTTGGACGCATAGTGTTGGTTTATTTAATTTTAGTGTGCAAAAATTAATTTAGTGATTACAATGACTGGCAGTTGACAGTAGCACCACCTACCTGTTTTTACAACACGTCATGTTTAGAACTGTTATAAAAAGCCACTCAACTTGGTCTACTAACTTACTTTTTTCTTACTGGCATAGTGATAGGTCGCAGACGTATTAATTCTCAGTTTCTAAAATAAAAGTAATATTAAACGTGCATCTTCAATTTAAACTCTGCATTTGCTTTACAATCCCATAACCTGATTTCCTATACATAGCTTAAATTAAAATAATTCGACACACTAATAAGCGCGTGTATCTCATGTCACGCGGTGAACGCTCTCTATAGATCCAAATCTTATAAACATAATTTTTAATAACACACTAATATTAATTTTAAAAACTAAAAACATATTTTTTTACAACACAAAATAACAATCTACCAATATTAAAAAAATTAAGATGTCATCATGTAAAAACAATAATTAATTAATTACAACAGTAATATACAATGCAAATTTATGATACTGCATAAAAAAAACTAACTGTTAACCATTTAACAAATATATATATACTAGTGGACGCCCGCAGGTTCGCTCGCGTAGAATTAGACCCATCAACGACGTCTGCCCGCGTTCAGGTTGCCCACTTGACTTCAAAAAACGGCAAAGTTTCATACTAAATTCGCACCCCCGTTTTACCCCCTTAGGGGGTGAATTTTCAAAAATCCTTTCTTAGTGCTCCCCTACGATATAAAAGGAACCCCTGTGCAAAATTTCAAGTTTCTAACCCATATAGGTTAGGCCCTGCCTTGATATTTCAGTCAGTCGGTCAGTCAGTAGTCACCTTCTCCTTTTATATATAAACTAGTGGACGCCCGCAGCTTCGCTCGCGTAGAATTAAACCCATTAACGACGTCTACCCGTCTAACGACTTCAAAAACGGCAAAGTTTCATACTAACTTTGCATCCCCGTTTTACCCCCTTAGGGGGTGAATTTTCAAAAATCCTTTCTTAGTGCTCCCCTACGTTATAAAAGGAACCCCTGTGCAAAATTTCAAGTTTCAAGCCCTTATAGTTTAGGCCCTGCGTTGATATGTCAGTCAGTCAGTCAGTCAGTCAGTCAGTCAGTCAGTCAGTCAGTCAGTCAGTCAGTCAGTCAGTCAGTCAGTCACCTTCTCCTTTTATATATATAGATTGATAGATTGGTAAAAATGACTTTAATTTTTCTTTTCAAAGTTGCGGAACTCACACTCAATAATGTTATTCTCTTACTGGTTCATTCTTATTCAAACACATAAAACGTTATTATGAAACGAAGCAAAATTCCCGAAGTCATTACTTTTTATTTGACCCTCAGGTACAGCGATATTTAACTTATAAATAAGGATTAGGCCTTTGTATATCGGCAAGGTATAAAAAATGAATATCGCCTTTGTTTTTATACCTTGACTTTGAATGAGGTGTTTCCAATTAATTTTTAATGACTTTTCACTTTGAGGCGACTTTAGCCCGATTATTGAATTCTCAGAGAACTTACTTATAACCACTTGAAAAGTGCATTAATTAATTAAGAAAAAAAAAACTTATAATGAGTTTTCATTGAGCTGCTAACAGGTATAGTTGTGAGGTAATATTAAATCAAAATTAAAATGCAAAAAATAATAATAAAACTAATGACCAAACACCTTGTAATATTGATTTATCAATTAAAAATATATAGCTATGTTATCTTCATAGCAATTCAGGCATAGCGTAGAAATTTCTGCTGTGATTAAATTTTTTATGTGTCGAACATTGAGTTCGCAAATGTCACATTTCGTTAATGTATGTAACTGTAAGGACACGTCACCTACTGACGCAACACTAATATCAAGGTGCATAAATTTAATCTTATTTAGCGCGCCTCTTTCAGAGCATACGGGTATATACCTTGTATCTACCGCCTGATGGCCCACTAATCCCACTACTGGGCCTAGAGAGTGTTCCAACACGCTGTTCCAGAACGCATTGGTGGAGGGCTTATTGACCAATACGATAGTCAGAAGCTTCTAGAACGTTTATAGCGCTCCGACATGGCTTACCGAGTATCAATTGTAAGATACAATAACCGGTTCATTATATACTACGAAGTAGTGCCTAGGATGTATCATTTGTCCAAGTTAAGCACTGATCTATTCTAGAAATAGCAGGGTTAAGGCCATTTGTCTACCTACCTAACTCGCTAAATGTGAATTGGCAGACTCAAAACGCCCATGGAAATTGTGGAGATAAGTGGCCAAGTACATATTGGTAGACTTCACAGGACGAACTCTCGGGCATGCATGGTTTTAACTTATCCATCTCCCACCCGAAATCGGCTTACCATGGCTTTGTGCTATTTATTACGTAGCAATGTATTTATCTTTCCCTTCACTGTTTATATTCTAAACGGATTTTCATCCCGATTTGGCGAAAGCAGGAATCCGTATGCAAATTTGGTTTTCAGGCCATTGCAGGAGGGTATTCGTGATGAATGGTGATGAATAAATCTTCTTTTAGTGTGTGGTTCAGAGGCAGATCCATTGTTGGGAGCGTTGTCGAGTGTAGGGTGACCAATACGTGCTAGGAGGTAATTAAATGCTTATACTTTACAAACCAAGGATTAATCTACTTTACAACAATCCGCAAAGTAACGCCTGATAAAATTAATTAGCTTACACTTTAATTTGAAGGTGGTAGTCCTGTTTTTAAATACGATAAATTAGAAATATGTATTAGAAAATGACTAGTGGATTCCCGCAGCTTCG
Source organism: Carterocephalus palaemon (assembly GCA_944567765.1). Lineage (NCBI taxonomy): Eukaryota > Metazoa > Arthropoda > Insecta > Lepidoptera > Hesperiidae > Carterocephalus > Carterocephalus palaemon. The sequence goes on from OX155641.1 coordinate 1,561,437, forward strand.
CTCGCGTGGATTTAAACATAAAAATAGTTTCGTTTACACTTAGTACTATAGCCTATGTCAATGAGTGAAGATGCAGCTTTCTAATGGTTAAAGAATTTTTGAAATCATTCCAGTAGTTTTTGTGTGAAAACATTACAAGCAAATCTTTCCTCCATATAATATTATCGGTTAATTTAAAACAATATTTTAAAAAAGTAAGTTAACCAGATTAAACGGAAATGTGAAAAAAACGACAGAAAAACTTCAAAAAAAATAGATTGTACTGCAGTTTAAGCTACGAGCGAACTACACTCAGCTATGCAGTGGTAGAATATTATGAATTGTCATCTGAAGGATTTTTAGCTGAAAGTAACTAAAAATCCTTCGGATGACAATTCATAATATTCTACCACGTTACATCTGGTCAGGTTCAATCTAACGTTGAATAAATAACACGTTTCATTCAACATTTACGGATGGGTGAGTTTTCATCTTCATTTTGAACACACCTGCTCACATTCCAAGCTAATGAAAGCCTTATTTTCGTCCAATAAAGTTCAGTTTAGCTTGCTTCATAGTACAGTACCAAGTACTCATAAGGTCGTGTGTACTTCAGGTTTGACAATAAGATGAGTCTACGTAGAAGAATGGCTGACAAGACACCCTACCTTTTTGGAGCATGAAGCAGACGCAATTTGTACGTGCTTACGTCTCAGTATAGAAATGATTCAAAACCCAGCGATTGTTAACAATTTTTAGTACAATACAAGATGAGCCCGTGACTGCATCGCGTGACTTAGGTATTTCAAAGTAACGTATATCGTGAGCCTAAAGATTAGGGTTATCAAACGCACATGCAAAAACAGGGTTAAAAAATTCCAAATTCAACCGGTTATTCCATAGTACAACCTATGGTCGTATTTGAAAGCGATATTATTTTATTTATATAACAAGTGCGAGTCAGACTCGCGCACGATGGGTTCCGTACCATCTATATATATAAAAGGAGAAGGTGACTGACTGACTGACTGACATATCAATGCAGGGCCTAAACTATAAGGGTTAGAAACTTGAAATTTTGCACAGGGGTTCATTTTATAACGTAGGGGAGTACTAAGAAAGGATTTTTGAAAATTCACCCCCTAAGGGGGTAAAACGAGGGTGCAAATATAGTATGAAACATTGCCGTTTTGCAAACGTCAACGTTGGCAACCGGAACGCGTGCAGACGTCGTTGATGGGTCTAATTATACGCGAGCGAAGCTGCGGGCGTCCACTAGTTATCTATATAAAAAGACCAAAGAAATCATGTCTGTTGTATGAGTCTTTAAGTTTTAATTTTTTTTGATTTTTAGTATTTGTTTTTATAGCGGCAACAGAAATCTGTGAAAATTTCAACTGTCTATCACGGTACATGAGATACAACCTGGAAACAGTCGGGCAGCGGAGCCTTAGAAATAGGGTCCAGTTTTATACTTTTGTTACGGAACCCTAATTATGTCCGTATCCGACATCCGTATCCAAATACGAAATTCAAAATTATAAGATCCGGTCTATAAATTGGCCTCTATGTGTCCGTAACTTCAATCCGTCCAGTACTAATGACGTCAACACTTCGCAGGTCACGTGGGCAGATCCGCCATGTATGGAAGCTAGGCGTGGCAATCATAACCTGGTTACTTATCGGCGATCCTGATCGGGCTAAACTACTTGGTAAGTAAAATATACTTCCATGTACAAAAAAATCTTCAAATGGATAGCAAACGAGCACATGGTACTGTCCTTTCACTGCAGCCAATAACAATCATGACACCATATATTAAAATTTCACACGTAACTATAATGAAATTCTACATTTAGACTTTGCAAAGTCCTGTCATGAAATCTCATCATTTAAACCTTATTCTTAAGAAATTAAGGTATATAAAAGCTTGATCGTCTTGTTGATCATTGAGTTTCAAGGACCAGGATTCCATGATGCAAAAGGTTCAAAGGAACAGTTTAGTTGAAACGAATAGAGGGAGAATAGATGGCGTAAATATGAGGGGGAGGAAATTTGAAACGTAAACATTCTATTGCCGCAGAGTAGTTTTGCAAAGAGAACTTTTGTGAACCTCGTTACTATAGATCGTTTAAGAAGTCGGAAGAATTTTTAAATCTTACGAGAAGCGGAACAAACCCGAAGGCGTGGAGCAGAAGCATTTAAGAAGGGCGATAAAGCCCTTCTGAAGAAGTAAAGTGCAATTGCGCTTCTGAGCAACGTCTACAAACTATTCTCAAAAGGCCTCACTTATATAATAGCTCGAAGGTTCTACGACTCCCGAACAGGCTGGTTTCCGATGAGGCTACAATGTCATAGACAATGTTATAATAGCAGCGGCTGCGAATGAGTGATGCTCGTTTGCATGCTCGTTTGATTTCTTATCAACCTAAATTAAGAAAATTAAAAAACACGCTTTTATAGATTAGTTAAATGCAGAATTTTTGTTTTATTTATTGCATTGTCGTCAGTCCTTGGTAAGTGTGAAAAGTTTCAAATTAATCTGACGTTTTGATGTGGGCAATATCACGTTCAAAGATTCCATTAAATACATATATACCTACTAACATACATACATACAAACAAACAAACAAACAAACAAACAAAAAGAACATGATTTTGCAATATTAGTTGGTATCTAATCTACACCACAGTTTTTTTATCAGGCAATTAAGGTATTCAACTAATCTGAACAGCTTCGTTGCAAGAATCAACTCACACTGGGTATGCGTTTATCTGTGTTCCCCATACGAGATTATATGGCATAGTCAGTAATCCGAAACATCGTGCAGATTCCCGTTCCTTCAGCCCTCAGCACTCTTCTTAAATACATCCCTTTGGACCTCCAATCCAAAACCGACCTTACATCTTCCCACCTCAGTCTATTATAGGATGGCAACGAGTAAATGCATGTTACATTAAGCTGAAATCTTATCGCGGACAGTTTAATTGCGACTTTATGAGTAGGATTCAAGGTTTATTTTAAAAAATGGAACCCACGATGCATTACCGGCGCGTTAATTGGTGCTTCGCCATTAAGACGAGATCGCCAGGTCATTAACCTACAGTTCGTATTTGCATTTCACGCTTGACTGTTTAGGTGCGAGTGTCAATTAGTGACGCTTTCGTTAATGATGTCGCGATTAAGCGTGAATTGGGAGCGATGACGGATTAAACTATTGAGTATTTAATTGATCAATTACACAAATATAAATCAGGTGTAAAAAGAACCTGCAAGAACTTATAATTAATGGCAGTTGGATTCTGACATAGTTTAAGAAGTAAGTAATTGCGGTGAACACACTTGTGGTAAGGACATCTATAGAACAATGCTCATCAATAACGATATTAAAAAATCAAAAAAAAACGACTTCCGAAGTAAAAGTTAAAAATAATAGTAATTAGTTTGAGGGCACAGGACAGTCCCACAACCACAGTTGAGGGAGGTCGAGAGCATACTCCACCACGCTGCTCCAATGCGGATTGATTCGTTTATTCATGTAATATTTTTAAGTCAGGCCAACTTTCATGTTGATTTAAAATAATCTGCCGGCCTGACTGTAAGTGGAGCATGTCTAATCTGTAATCAGACTTTTCAAATAAAAGTAGAATCAAAATCCATCGTCGGTAAAAAATAATCAAGATCTAAAGGAAAACTTTTATATAAACTTAGTTTTAAGCAGAAAGCAAATAATAAGCCTGCGCAGTCTGTCTACTTTTTTTTAACGAGGGGGAATCTTCGCGAGATGCCCGACCGCTGGGGGAAGGCCGGGGTATGTGAGATTTTTACTCACTAAAACCTCCTCGGCAGCCTTCCTGCGCATATAGTGAGGCTCCGGGATCTCCTAGGGAACGCACCGGTGCAGTCTGTCTGTACCTACCCACTTGTCCCCAGTAGTCCCACTTGTCACCAGTTATGCTATACAGTTGTAAAATGTACCAGTTGTAAAATGCAGTTCAACTACATACTAACTGGTAACTGCGCAATGATGTGTCAGTAGGAACAATAACTCAGGGCTGCCACGAATGATGCATCGCTTCGATTATCTCGATCTCTCGTTAATTGCGAATTAAAACAGAATCGGATTGCTCCGGAATGTATGCAGTCGCCATGGGAATGCAAAATTAATTGCGATCGCATAATACTGGAGATGCAGTTTTTTGTCATTTATAAACCCACTTATAAGTGTAGTAACTGTATGTTACTTATATATACGTTAAAAATTCATCATCAGGACAAAATCCACTGTTGCATTCTTAAGTATTTCGATTTTTGTCGTTCTAAAAGAAGAAACTAATAAGTAAGTAAGGAGACCAGTGAAAAGCAAGGAAGCAGCAATATTTTAACACAGTTTTAACACAAACATCTTGTTATGATAAATAATATAATTATTAAGAGGATGCAGATGTAGATAACATTATCTATATGTTCGAGGGATAGTAAAAATTTATATGTATAAAGTTGTAGGTGAAGAAGATGTCCAGGATTCCACTAATATAATGGGCTACGAATTTACCTTTTATATTGTAACAAAAGTAAAAGAACCAACCGATCCAAATACACCTAAGCTATATCTTAAAAAGCTAACCGAAGTTAAACATTTAGGTAGACCAGGTTTGGTGTACAGGAAATACACAAAGCGTAATAGTGAAAGAGACAGCTATTTGTCATCAGTACAGGCAGCGCGCGCGCTCACAATGACAGGTCACAACTCGCTGCGACCCACAGACGTCCCACTGCTGGGCACGGGTCTCCCCCACAAACGCAGCTGCGGGAGGTCTAGAGCATACTCCACCACGCTGCTCCAATGCGGATTGGTGGAGGGGTTAGTGACCAACCCAGTGTCGAATGTTTTCAAGCCACCCGAAGGTCTTCGACAAGGCTTAACGACTGTTTCCACACAACTCGAATGACTGCAATGGTTACAATTGACACCAATTCACGGCACGCGTTTGGTGCGTTGGTGGCGTATCTACCTCTTGTAATGTATAGTATAATATCATTGGTACCTATAGCATCTCAATTCCATTACATTTCTTAATATTTCTTTCATTTAACAGACAGCTTTAAGAGGATATCACAAGCGAACAAGTCGACACTTTTTCCATACAAACGTAGTCCCCTGTTTCCTCCTAGGATAAAGAAGTTACAGAAGAGAAAAAAATACCATACGATTTATACATACCTCTGCCATGACTGTACGTTTTGGTTTTTTTTTTCATAATTTGATTAATAGAAGAGAAAAAAAAACATTTAAAATCAAAAAAATCGACTTTTTTTACATACATTTTCAAACATCAAGCAAACTGGTACATACTGGTTACTAACATATCCCAAAAAAGCAAAACGTACGGGCATAGCTTAGACCCTGTTCTACATTTTAACTGAAAGAAATATTGAAATCAGTCTAGATTTCGAGGAGGAAACAGGGGATTACGAAAGGACGATTTTCTTAATTTTACGTAGGTAAAATCAGTTTGAGACTGCACTTCTCTCTATCGCACGCTAAGGGGCTCAGCGCGACGGCAATATTTTTGGTAAAAACCTATTCTTCAAAAGTGACGGTCGACTGATATCCTCTTAATACGTGTTGTAACTCTCACTCCGATCACAATGTCTCTCGGAGGGTAATCAAGTTGTTCGCGCTCAACATGTTGAAACAGAACGTGATATTAGGATGTGCATTAGCTCAAACATGCTACTCAGAGTGGGGAACAGAGTGAGTTATTTGACTAAGTGTCGTGTGAGATTTTGAAGACAGTTTAATCTCGCCTGCTTGAGTCAAATTGGGACTTTTCTCTAGACTTGAGTCACATAGGGACCTTTATTTATATAATAAGTATATACTTGAGTCCGGTAGGGACTTTTCTCTTCTATACTAATATTATAAAGAATTTGTTTGTAATGTTTTCACACAAAAACTACTGGACCGATTTAAAAAATTCTTTCACCATTAGAAAGCTGCATCTTTACTGAGTGACAGTATAATATTATTAGGTATAAACGAAACTATTGTTATGTCTAATTTCACGCGAGCGAAGTTGCGGGCGTCCACCAGTATAATAATATAATAAGTATATACTTGAGTCACGTAGAGACTTTTCTATACTTAGTATGGCTACTAGAAGAAGAGACTGGTACGGTTTAACTAGTTAGTATCTGGTGTTAAAAAGAACATTAATTGGTCATTTCGTTATTAGGTATGAGGGACTAGGGAAGAGAATGTTAGTGAGAGTTAGTCCTATTAGTTGATGTTAGTAATAATCCATCAAACCATCCAAAAAATTATCACTCGGTAGAAAAAGTAAAGGTACCCATATCTATGTACATTTTAATACAAAAATTAGCTACAATGAGATGGTGACTTGAATTCTTGATTTTCCCCTTTCAAAAACGCCCAACGTGTCTGAACACGTTTTCATTATCAATATGAAGCACTTTATACCACGACGTTCATCTTCGTACTCCAAACTTAATGCCGCCCAGAGGATAATTAAGTCATTGGCATGCGCTAAGCTTATCAAACACAACACAATAATGTGACATATTAGTGCATGCATTAAGTAGTTTGAACACCCGATTCATCAACATATATATTACTTATATATTATTACTCTTACTATCAATTACTAACTGGACTATTATTAATGCCAATTTACATGACTAACAGTCAGCAACAGCCCGTATGCCTCTAGACATTTATACTGTCCTCATACTTACTGAACTGACCAACTTATGCTCAAATTAACTCCGACTGCTAACTGGAATAACTATCGTAGTCCCTATTTAAGTCTTGCTCAGAGACTGTAACTTTTTTGCATAAATAAATCACATTAGAAAATTGCTGATATAAAAATCAGCAACCCACTCACAATCATGTTTGCAGATCAGCGCCAAAATCGATTTAAAAATTTGAATAACATCTGCTTACGACATCACATAAACATCATAGGTCATATAGAATAAGCGAACCCAATCTAAACTTTGTGTACCAATGTCAACAAATACTCTCGAACGACCCATCCTATCAGCAAACTTTAATTGCCTGTGAGTAGGTCCTGTAGGTATAAGATTGCGAAGAACAGGATAACTTCTGGGTAAATTCTGGTTGTTATGTTACAGCTTAGTGGCTATCGAACTCGCCTTTCACTCGAGCGGTCCGGGTGTAAACCAATAAATTTTCTGTCATTCGTGCATACCATTTACAAAAAACCGATTATATGCGATAAGCTATGTGTGATTATAATATACGAATGGAACATCGTGAGGAAACCTGCATGCGTCCATAATGCTCTTGAAGGCATGTGAAGTTGGCCAAGTCACACTTGGCCAGCGTTGGACATTAAGACCTAAAAACTCGCATTGTGGTAGGAAAGTCGTGTTCAGCAGTGGGACGTAGATAAAGATTTTGGTGGGTTGCCAATGAGCCAAGACTTTAAAATATTTTCATAAGTGTTAATTTCCATTCGTATTTGGCGACATGGCGGTTGTTGCAACCGACTTGATAATGTAGAAAAGTGTATATTATTATCTTGCCCAAACTCACCTTATTAATATTTTAGAGATTGAAAAATGATCTAGAAATTATCTAGAGATGAAAAATCTACAACTAACAGTAAACAGAAACTTTACAGAAATATAACATGCCACACTATTGAGAGCAGAGTTCTTTAATTCACTTAAATTTCCTGCAGTAAGCTAGCAACGTTTGCGATAAAAATACAAGGCGCCAAAAACGGAACCTTACTGTTGACGAGACGTGACGCCATTTTGTTATGTTATGCGCTATAAAATGGCGGCTTTAAATGCCTTTTATGAAGCAACTCTAGATATTCATAATGTGGAGTTCTGTGTTATTACAAAACTTTTACCTCAATTAGAATGCAAAAATAGAGGTGATAAAGGAGTCCAGTTTGAAAATACGTATGGTAAGGGATTTTTATACGTATACAAAACCACTAAATGTTCCCTACGGTTACATAATATTGGAATCCGTTGACTCTGCCTGAGACTGATAGACGTCTCTCTCGCTCACGCACAGATCTCACCCACAGACAAAACCGTGGGAGGATTAGAGCATACTTGACCAGGCTGCTCCAATGCGGATTGGTGGAGGGGTTAATGGCCAACGTAACGTCGAATGATCCCAATCACCTGAAGGTCTTTGACAAGGTTTAAATTTAAAAACAACTGTCTCTGCCTACCCCAGTATAAAAATCGTATTACTTCCGACCGGTGTCTGTCAGAGTCCAAGTTCGATCCGCAGCCAGCTTTTAAATCTATACAGATATCATGACTTATATAATATAATATCTTGATCTAATATCTTGATATAATATCTTGACTTATATAATATCTTGACTTATTTATATGGATACGAGATAGCCAGTTCGTTAGTACTCTGTCATATACTGTGGACAGTCCTGTTAATTGTTGTTAGTTATAATCAAGATAGTACCTCTTTTTGGATAATATTTGACAAATATCCAACGTAGGCTGCATTGAAAATCAGCGCTGTTGGTTTCTTTCTCAGAGCCAACAGCATAATGCTGAGTGTAGACCATTTTGTTGCACTCACTGCAACAGGGATAACGTTTTTTTTTAATTTATTTTTTATTTTTATTAAACGCTTTATTATACCTAAATATGGTACAACGTTTAGGCATAAGTTATCATTGCATGTTAGTTATTGTTTAGTTATAGTGTGTGTGTTATCTTTGTTGCAATAATGCACAAATAAAGTTATTCTTTCTTAAATACAGTAGGTAATTAAAACGTTACAAATTCCCCAAGCGGCCGTGCAATGCAACTTACATTCCCAGTAAAACGATTAAGCATGCCAGTTTTAATTTCACTCCGAGAACACGCTAATTCCCGCCGCGGCTCATTCAACTGTCTCGCAGTTGATTCAATTTAAAACATTTTTCGCGACGTGGAATTGCCTCACAATAAACCGCGCCTCGTTGGAACGAAACTCGGCACTGTGTACGGTATACCTAATTACCTGGAATGACTTTTGTGACTCAGCTGCCTGTAGTTTTTACTTGCAGTGACTCATACATTAAACGTTTTGAGTTACCTATTTGATGGTAATAAATAATAATACTAAATATCATGGACATCCTCACACACGGCCATTTGTCCCCAAACTATATAGAGACTCGTTATGTATATACATGAATAGATATTTTTTAATTTTAATCATTTATTGCATTCATACAGGTAGGTAAATATCTGTTACAATGGTAATATTATAATTATGTCCTCCGCAATATACCTAAAAGGCGTTCAATTTTTGTCAAATAATTTACAATCTTAGGCGCTATCGGTAGTAATCCTGCCTGTTGCGTTAACGGTCCAGTCCAATTTGACATTTTAATTGAAAAGTACCAGCATTCAACTTTTTTTATAAGACAGCAAACGAGCTTGCAGCACCACCCATCCGCTGGCGCCCATGACAACTGACTTTGAACAAGACTCAAATAAGGACTGGGATGGTTAGTCCAGTTAGCTGAGCTTTCCCGGGGTCACTGGGCCCCTGTCTTTCCCGGGGTCTTTGGACCCCTGAAAAGGCTACTATTTCCGCCCGCAACTGTTCTGCCCCAGCAAAATCTCGCCATGCAAAAAATATTCCAAACATCTCAATAAATTCAAGCAAAAAATAATCCACAATCCCATCTTCTTAAGATGCAAACACAGTCGCTGTGTAAGCTCGGGCCTTTAACGCATAGCAATTAGGGTGCCCTTTGACCCACATCCAAATTTAGACTGGATAACGAGACTTACCCGAAGTGGCCCTAAATGGGGTCAGCAAGTCCATTTAGTGAAATGACGTCATCGCTTACGTCACTCAGCTTAACGTCCGAGGAAACATTTAGGGATAACGTTTTAACGTATTTTTTTTTTCAGAATATTAACGAAGCAGCGTTGGTCTTCTAAATATAATTTAAAAAAACAACATTACACAATGATTGAGTAAAGTAATCTATATATATAAAAGGAGAATCGTATTATTCTCGGGCCATGGATGTGGCCTTGTCCCACTTAATTAGTTTTTAATGTGTAACATGTGTCACATATCTAGGGTATACCACGAAGGTATGAATGTGTAGCATTTATTTATAGAAAATTACGGACTCTTGTAAGGCGTTTTTCATCTTGTCTGATGATTTAAGTAGCCTCAGACAAGGCAGACCGCAGAGATTATGTCGCAAACTTCATATACTGGAAGGCTGTTAAAACCTGTGCATAGCTGCAACCCATATATGTCCCACTGTTGGGCTTAGGTCATACATACAAATCTGCGGGAGTTTTAGTGCAGATGCATTGTAGAAGCGTGGTGGAGTACGTCCTAGACGCAAAATTTCATGAGTGCTTCTCTATTTCGGAGGGAACGTTAAGCTGTCGGTCGGCTATTTTCAATGTTGAAAACAATAGTTAAACCTTGTCGAAAACCTTCGGGGTGGCTTGAGAACATTCGACACTGGGCCGGTCACTAATCCCTCCACCAATCCCCATTGGAGCAGCGTGGAGTACGCTCTAGACATGTACAAGAGACCGGTGCCCAAACATTAAAAGTTGGTATTTTTAATGATTTGTATTCGAACCCCATACTTGACATAATGACTGTTCTTAACGAGCGCAGAGAAACACGGAACAACGTGTACGACCGATAAACTTGCACTTACCGAATATTTTACGATTTAACTTGAACTTGACGCGACGACCTATTCAAGAGGCAAGTTAAGGGTCACGCCGGCTTGAGAGGCCATTTTATTTCAAGTACCACATTGTTAGTACGCAGGTACAGTCAGCAGAATAAAAACAAATACATTCGGTTGGATTTTAACCAATTAGAAATGGAAGAACGTTGTGGAGTATCCAAGATTTCTCAGTCTACTGAGAAATCTAGAGAGACACTACACTACACACTACTCAGAGAGTAGATTCAGGGAGTAGAGTCGGAGAGTAGAGTCAAAGAGTACAGTCACAGAGTAGTGTCAGAGAGTAGTGTCAGAGAGTACAATCAGAAAGTAGAGTCAGGGTCAGTTGAGTTGTGTATTCAATTAATCTTGTAGCCATCAAAAGCGGTAAGCAATATATTCATCAATCTCCTTTACCTACTGCTGAAAGTAGAATTCCCACAGTAATTTATGCCATGATTATCGACTCGATGATCAAATTGGATAGTTTTAGAGGAAAATATATCCTTAACTTTAAAATATATCCTTATCCTATCTACTAACTATCTATCTATCACCGCAGGAAGTTCTATCTAGGAAACTCCTATCTACTGGTGATATATTTGTGGAAAATTTACTGGTGATATTCTACTAAGATATCCAAAAGGGACCAATACTCCACAAATTGCATTGGAGCAGCGCCGTGAAGTAAGCTTCAGGCCGCAGCTAAAGTTGTGTGGGCGTACCGTGCTCTACAGTGGGATTCCTATGGGATGTACCTTAGCTAACCTAAAAAGGGAAAGTGGAAGTAGTTGAAAGGTGAACATAGTAAAAGTGGTGACAGCCCAGTGGCTATCGAACTCGCCTTTCAGTCGAGCTTTCTCAATTGAAATCCAAGCGGCACGCAATGTTAAGTGAGATTTAAAGTCACCTGCTATAACGGTGTAGGAACCCTGCATTCTTAGGAGTTCTCCATTAGTTCTTGGAGGCATGTGAAGTCTGCCAATCCGCACTTGGCCAGCATGGTGGATTAAGGCCTAACCCCTCCAATTCTAAGAGGAGACCCGTGCCCAATGCTCAATGATGAATAGCTAATCCTTTGCCTTTTATTGATCAGTTTAGAATAGCATTATTATCTTATCTCTTTTCTTTAAGTAGTTTGTAGTTACCTAGACTTTCGTTAAGCGTGTCTAATCACCTCATAGCGAAATAAATTATTTGACTTTGACTTTGACAATAGTGGGATAAAGAAAGGGTTGTGGTGGAGGATTATTAACGTTGGTTGCCAACTCAGGACATTTACCGCAATTTAAAAGCGACCTTTCCTGTTCAGACAGATGGAAAGCGACACGAAATGACCGTGAACGCCATTCAAATGACCCTTCGACCTCTCGAGCCATCAGGCTACATCGATCAACTCTACGCGTCGCTTCGAGTGCCGACGAGAGTTTGAGAGGCGATTTTGCTCTCAGCAGTATGGGGTACTTGGGACCGTATTTTCGGAATAGTATGTAAAGTGAGTGTACTAGGTTTGTGAACTCAGCTTGTGACAGAAGGTATATTTTTAGTTGTGCTTCTGATAAATTGGATCAAAAGTAGCATCGTTGAATATGTTGAGAAAAAAAATTGCAGCAGACGGCACATTTAAGGTATTGCTCATTGAATTAATTTGGATTAATACTAGTATTAGAGAATGTGTATTAAGAAACAAATTTTATTTTTATCACTTGCTCTGTTTGTGATGCCCTACGAGCATGTTAGGAAGCAAGTACTATGGGAAAGGCTACATATAATATTAGGCTGTGAAATACCATGAAACAAGGAAGAGGTAGGACCGTGGCTACGCGACTGTGGCCTGTTGCTTTAACTGTGTCCTGTAATGTGCGGTAGAAGGGGCTCCGGTTAGTCTTAATGTTGCACCTGGCGACGAAATTACGACAATTGATAACAATATTGAGTACTAGTTAGTTCGTTCTTTGGCCGCTAGATGGATTCAGAAAGTAGGCGGAATTAATTAGTGCATCTCGCTTTCTTCGACACCGCAAATCAGCGACACTAGTTGTTTATGAAAAAGTGTATATTATTTACTTATACACATAAGAGACGAGAGAAGATCTCTCTTCCGTGGTTCTTGTACCTATATTACTATCTAGAGACCTAGAGTGATTTCCTACGGATCTCGAAAAAGGAAAGTTCAATAATCAAATAACAAAATGGCGTCACGTCCCACCGTTGATAAACTTTCAGCAAGCACTTCGTATTTTATCTCGCAGACGCTGCCGGCGTACAGACTTCATAACATTGTAGTAAATAAATGAAATAGAGGGAGAGAATAGAGTATTTACTTCGATACTTTACGAAGCAGTCCGTTCCAGTTAGTTTATCCAACAGACAAAAAGAGGAAATGTTGGATTTGGGTGCTGCTGCAGCTCGTTTGCTATCTTAGATCAATAAAAATCGATAAAAATAATTTATAAAAAGTAGAAAATGAATGGTTTGTTTCTTCGCTACGTATTTTGTGGTTACTTTTTAAGCAGGATTTTTTTACTTCAGACTGTAATTTAACTGCCGGCTGCGACCGATGCAGCTTAACACTTACAATCGGTGATAATGTCTCAAGCTATACTATGAACGCTTCACCATCACTTACCATTTATAAACAATTCTCTAATAACGATCAGACTTTTAATTCCTCTGACAAACATCTAAGAAGTCCCGGTCCCTTTGTTCAGTAAACGCCATCTCCTTAATTTCAAATAAAAAACGCTTTGCCTTAACAATGCCTTACTTTTGTCAAAAAGGAGCGGGGAACGGCGAATGCGTAAATTTTAACAAAATAGCAGGAACGTAAACAAAACGACAAAGATGTCTGACACACAATGAGCGCAGCTAAGGGCCCGGTCGCATGAGGCGACTTTCTACGAACTATTAAAGAACTAATTCCAGATTAAAGTGGTTATTTTTTATTGTTAAAACATAGCAAATGGACACGCAGCACCAACTGCTCAATACGCCCGTGACAGATCAAGAACGAAGCTTAAGCACGTTCCAAGACTTTCATAAATTGGCTGAGATGGTCGCATATTTTAATACGTTATGTAAGCAGCACTGTTCTGAAAACAACATAAATCCCACAACACAAACAAATAAATATTTACTTGCCAGCCTGGCTAAATTGAACCTGTATCGTCACACGGAACGATTTACGTTACCATAAAATCGTATATACTTTTCACATTTATTCACTCAAAACACAACAATTTATTCACTCAAAATACCACGGATTAAATCAATATTTACGGATTAATCATGTATTCTATCCATCAGCATTTTGAGGGCCACTGCTGGACATAGGCCTCTCCTAAACGACAGCACTCCGACCGGTCCTGTGCCTTTTGAAACCAGCGGTTTCCCGTCAATCATGTATAAAGTTATATCATCATATATCATATATCATTGCAACAATTTTATATAAAAAGTCCCACATTTTTTTTACAGTACGCGAAGGACGTTACATGTGTAACGTCCCTAAAAGTCCTTGCAGTGACGTAATTTACAAGTTTTTCAAAGTGTGCTCTCTTCAGTATCCCCTTGCAATTAGTGCTTTAGCTTTGTCTTTCGTCCACGGCTCCTTGTTGCCAGTGATATGGAAATAGAAATCTTTAGAATTCGTCTCTCATAACAAGGAAATAGCTTTGTCTTTTATGTTTATCTAGTGGACATCCGTAGCTTCACTCACGTGGAATTATAAAAGGCAACAGTATAATTAATAATTGCTATCCATCTTCTCTTCTCATGGACATTATTTACTCGACAAACAAGCTTTCGAGATAAAAAAAACAGTTTCCTAAAACTATCTCACTGATATATTTTATTTATTTAATTTTTTAAGTTTATGTATTACCTTTTAGTATACAAATGACTTACATAATGCCATACGGCAATTTCTACCAGTTCACCCTGGGCGATGGTGAGAATACCTAGTGATGGTAGGTTATAGGTATATACCAAGTTTCCTCAAAATGGTTTCAGTAGTTTCTGTGTCCATCGCGCACACGATACAGATAGATAGACGGTCAGACAGCAGCTGTCGCTATTGCGATTGTTAAGTTTGAGGTCCTAGGTTCACTCCGTGGGAGCAAGGTGCAAGGTTCTTGAGACCTAAACATAATAATAATAATAATTAAAATGTCTCGAAGGGGCCTACGTGTTGGACCTGTGTCCCCACGCAAGCCTTCCAAATTACCGGGTCCACATCCCGTGAAATTTAAAGAGATACGATTGTTAAGTTTGAGGTCCTAGGTTCACTCCGTGGGAGCAAGGTGCAAGGTTCTTGAGACCTAAACATAATAATAATAATAATTAAAATGTCTCGAAGGGGCCTACGTGTTGGACCTGTGTCCCCACGCAAGCCTTCCAAATTACCGGGTCCACATCCCGTGAAATTTAAAGAGATACATAATAATAATAATAAATATCTCGGACATTCTCACACACGGCCATCCAACCCCAAAGTAGGCGCGAGCCTGTGATATGGGTGTCAGAGACTGATATACATACATACATCGATATTTTTAAATACATACTTAAAATAGATAATATTAACATCCAGACACAGAACAAATAAATACAAGTGTTCGTCACACGAATATTTGTTCTGAGTGGGATTCGAACCCACGACCCTTGGCGCAACAGACAGGGTCACTAACGATTGCGCCAACGACGGGCCTGTCAAATAATAATAAACTGGTAAATAGTAGGCAATTGGTATATAGTATACCTATTGCCAGGCCTATTGTCAGGCACACGTACTGTCGTGTATCTACTATTTGTTTCATGAAGAGATGACGCGAACCCTGGGGCCTTTTTCATTCTAGGTGAAGCAATGTGATCGGTCTCCTACACGCAATGATCGATCATACTCGTAGGTCGAAGGGGCCCTCGGCATCAGGTGGGTTGTATCCTAATAATTGCTTAGCTCGGGAAACATATTTCAAGTACGTGCAGAATACAAGGTAAATTATGTTATTAAATAAGCATTATTACCAACCAACTTACCCCGCGGATCCGCTCGCGTCAAATCTTTTTCCATCCAATTACCTGTAACACCAACGGATGGTTTAAATTTATAAATTACTAGTTGACCCCGCAAACGTTGTTCTGCCATATGAAATGTCAAAGTGACGCAACTCTTCATTTAAATGATAATTCATACAAAAATACATACTAAAATTGTGATTAAAAAACGTTTTCCAGTGGACCAAATTGTGAATCTTAACCATTCTCGAATCCCCCGTCGAACACGCAAAAAATTTCATCAACATCTATCCAGCCGTTTACACATACACACGTACACAAGAAATATTTAAATTAAGATATTTATGTTATCAATGGTAAAATTTATAGTTTGTCTATGATCCATAGATATTGTCTCTCTCTCTCTCTCTCTCTGCTTCCAACATTAATGTAAGTAGAATAGGTTTTATACATTGTTCAAATAATATATATTTTGTTATCAAGTTGTATACTTTATCTTTTAAATTCAGATTAAAAATTAATCATTACAGAAGATATTTTAGTTGGAGTAAATTACAGTTCTTCTTACTGAGAAAAATGAGCATTTTATTAGAAGACGTTTTATTGATAGCTTGCATCCGACCTATCCCGGGTCTAAGCCGGGAATCCCGGGAAAATTGGCCGAATTCCGAGCGACGATAGCCTGACATGATGATGCATTATAAAGGATTCAGCTAATCGAATCGGTTTATCTATGTACAGAAAATACATTGCTATGGAAATGGCGATTTATCCTGTAAGAAATACATCGGAATTTTTATTTACGACTGCAGGGGATTGACCTGAAAAGTCTGAGGTTCAAATCTCAAATTGCTTCTCTAAGTTACGAAAACTTTTTTGTTTTGCTTGTGATCATTTATTTTAATTCGTCGTGATTTGGATACTACATTTCCTACTACACTTTTAAAACGTATCTTGTAATCATAATCTAATTTTAACGTTGCATTCACTATCATAAGGCTATGAAATACAACTAAGTACCTACCTACTTCTAATAAAATATATTGACATAAGGCGTTTAAAACAGGATGTCGTCCCTACAGAGCAAATTGGAAATACCTAGTTAAATTCTGTTATAAACCACGTACGTATGTAGGTATGCTTACATAATGTATGTACCAAACATGCTTTAATGCTGAAAGGCGGAAAAAAGGCGTAGTCTACTCCTACTATATGATGTCGTCCTACTTCAATTTTTATTGCTGTAGCTTGATATAGAAGACTTATCAGCGCCATCTTGTGATTTTTCACAAACGAATTCCTACCATCATCTTGTAGCAAGCTTAAAAGTTTTAAATGGTGCTAATAGATGTCGCGGTAAACTTATTGTCGTATACACACATTTGTTGGTCGAAGTTCTCTCGTTTCTCGCTAGATGTACGTAAAATTAGGTATGCATCAAAGTAGCACTCAGAGCAATGATATAAAATAAAATACTATATTACACTTTCATTTTCTTCTGCATGTAAATATTTAGGTAGGTACATAAGAGCTTACAGGTACATAAGTTAGTGGGCAACCCATATACATACAATATATTTATTACAATATATTATTTCTTAGATTTAAATATTGGTTATATTAAGTGTCTATCTTCCACACGCTCAGCAACGGTCGTTACGTGAGGTTAGAATACTTACTTAACAGAGACTGTGCAAACCTGTGCCTCGAGAGACTTGAAGGCACTTATAATATGAAAAATATAAATACTATTCCGTCCACAAAATATAAACTGCCATTCGAGGTGAAGGTTCCTGCGGGAGAGCAAGCAAGAATACCTTGCGTTACCGGCAAGCCAGCTCGAAGACAGCTGGCACTAAAATTTAAAACGTGACCTAGGTATCGACCATAGAGAATTTGTTACATAGAAATGACTATAGATAGGGTTCCTAGCTTATTCTTGGGCAGGTTAAGCCGTTGTCGCCTGTTGTTTACAATTGTAAAACGATCGTTAAGCCATGTCGGGTCCTTCGGAAAACATTCGACGGTGCCACCAGTACCCGTTCACGTTGTTGGAAGTTTTTAGGCCGCCCATAGACCTGCAATATAGATATTTTTTCTACCAATAGAAAATTTACGTGTGTCAATAAGACAGTTCTACCATTCGCATGGATCTACGCTGTAACCCAAGTTTAGCATGTCACTTGCCTGATATTCGTAAAATCTAGCGAAGCCTTTCTTTGTGGGAATAATGCTTAGATGTAGCTTTGCTTGTTATAGAAGAAATATAAATGTATTTACGTTAGCGATGTTACTAAACGAACGAAGGTTACCGACATAGCTCGAAGGATCAGTGATCTGAAGTGGCAATGGGCAGGCCACGTCGCTCGACGGACTGATAACCGTTCGGTAAGAAAAGTCATCGTGTGGAGACAGCGTCTCGGAAAACGAAGTATTGGCTGCCCTTCGACGAGGTGGACGACCTGAGGAAGACAGCGGGAAACTGTTGGATTCAGAGGGCGCAGGATCGGGAGGAGTGGCGACGATTGAGGAGGCCTATGTCCAACAGTGGACACCAAAAGGGCTGATGGATGGATGAGTAGAGAGAAAGAGTAACAAGTTAACTGGTGTAGGTATACCAGGTATACCATCTCTTAGTTTAAGTCTGCAGAATTGCCATGAATGTGGAGGTAGCATATACGTGCACATTGCCTTGTGTGATTTATACTTTCGCTGTTTATATATCGTTAAATGAAAGGGCACCTCCGATTGCATTTGTGGAAATGTACATAGTTTGAAAAGATAAGGTAAGATACAAAAAATTTATTTCTTAACTATTCTTAAAAAGCATAAACATATAAATGTAAAAAAACACTGGATTAAACAAAAATATACTTACATTAAACAAAGTCAGAGAAAAAAGATGAAAACAAAAATAAATGTTAATCGATCTGTCCGGCCGGTCATTCGCCGTGCGCGGGCGCATCCCGCCCCTCACCCCGCTATCCGGCTATCATCCGCTGCGATCGCTGTGCGCTTTGTGAAGTCTTGAAATACTTTATCTTATAGACGTTTGTAACATTCTTAAAAATGTCAAACCAAATATTTGTTCAGTCGACAGTCCCTAGGGAATGTGGCCAAACCGTACAAGCCCGATCTCTCGCTACAACAATTTCGAAGATAGGAGTGAAATTTAAAACGTGACCTCGTTTACTATGTCAAACGTGACACAATTCACAATAATGTTGTCACTATTTTAGTTTACCCAACGTAAAACAACCTTTAAGTTCTTGCGGGATAAAAATGAGGTTATGCTTCTATAGGTAACTAATATTATAAAGAGGAAAGATTTGTTTATAATGTTTTCACACAAAAACTACTGGACCGATTTCAAAAATTATTTCATCATTAGAAAGCTGCATCTTCACTGAGTGACATAGGCTATATAATATTACTAGGTGTACACGAATCTATGTCAAGATTCAAATTTCAAGATCCATTTGTTTGCACTAAAATTAGTACAGTAAGTTCTTTAATTTAACAATTCAATAATTCAACGCGAGCGAAGCCGCGGGCGTCCACTAGTATACATAAAAAAATAATCGATATATTCGAATATCGATGTCATATTCAATGTCGATGTTCAACCAATTTTTATACTAGCAAATTTTTATACTAGCGAACTAAACCTACGGAAACTTAAACGGTTGATATTAAAACATCTTTAAGATGAAGTGAAACAGTTGTTTCCGAGCAATTTCCTTTATACTCCCATAAAGATGTTCCTGAGCACGTTATAACAACCATGGGAGGGTTGAGCTCTCAGAAATAATAGTTCGCCTTACTTCATAATAGTTTGAAATGTTTCGTAATACCAGTTCACAGAGGATTGTATTTAACTTCGCGCTGAGGGATTGAAGATTTTCTTTAGACTCATCATCATTCATCATCACAACCCTTTCTTTGTCCCACTGTTGGGTACGGGTCTCCTCTGAGAGGAGGGATTAGGCCTTAGTCCACCACGCTGGCCAAGTGCGGATTGGCAGACTTCACATGCCTTCGAGAACATTAGAAGAACTCTCAGGTATGCAGGTTTCCACGATGTGTCCTTCACCGATACAGCAAGTGTCATTAATTTAATTTCTTAAATCTCACAACTTATAAAAGTCATTGGTGCGTGCCGCTGGGGTTTGAACCCGGACCGCTCGAGTGAGAGGCGAGTTCGATAGCCACTCGGCTGTCACCGCTGTTCTTTAGACTACCGACTATGTTTTGACGAATCCGTAGCACGGTAGGTATTGAATGTTACTGCTCCGCGTCCCAGATTCAAATCCCGACCGGGCTAGATATTTAATTCGTAGATAAATATTTGCACTCTGGTCATGGTTGTTATGTTGTGCAATGTTGTGTTGTTTCGTGTTACCGCCACAGGACACAGGCCTAAGCTAAGGTTTGTGTTTCAAATTTCGCATTTATGCTTTGGTTTTAAATTCGATATTTTAATACTTCAAGGCTACCATTTGAGAAATCTCGCATCTACCACCCAAATCCTTTTATTGAGCGTTTTGTATTGAAATTCGATATTTATACAATAGCTATCACCTTAATTTAAATTCATATAAAATTAATAAACACTACACGAAACAATAAATTGTTAGCGTCATAAACTTGAACTTAAGACGCTGTAGACCCGCCGATACCGCGCTTGCTAGTTTTTTGAATCCATGGGAAACATAAAAAACAGTGATTTAAAATTCTAAAAATAATATATGTCTTATTTAAGAATCTGTCGAACATCCAGTCGGGTTCAGTAACACAATTAGATTAACTTTACTCGATATAAAAAAATCCCAAAGTTACCCCCTTTTCTAATGTTTAATCTATCTTATCAGCTACAAAACAAACGTTTAATTTTTATTTTTATATGAATGAAAAGATAGTAAGATTGTCTAGATCTAGTCGTAGATTTTATCTAGATAAAATGATTAAAATAATTACTATGTTGAAATATCTATCAAATGCGCGAGAAATCCAAGCAGCCCAATCGCGAGTCATACTTCAGTCGCGCGTCGGCGCTCTTAGACGGTGGACCTGTGTCAGTTTTTTCCGCGCAATCATATATTTAATCCGTCAAATGCAGCTCATAGCTCATGTCAATAAAATGCCACAGTAAAAGTAAAACAGTAGTTGGTAGGTGGTAGAGCCTATAGGGAACCAAATAGGTTTTATATGAAAACTAATTGGTTCTATATAGAGTTCGCCCGGGGCAGTACCACCGCCCGCCACGGTACCTAGTACCATTTCTGCCGTGTAATAATTGATTTTAAAGCAATTATGGTCCGGTTGGAAAGGTGTGGTTTCCGGTTACACTTCTTTAGAGGCGACCATCTTAGTCCTCAAGGGTACAGTCACAGTTGTCATGGGCGGCAGTGGAAGGGTGGTGCTGGAAGCTCGTTTGCTATCCTGTATCCATTAAAAAAAATTTGTGTGTACTTATGTACACGCGTTAGAATTTATACTTCTTTGTATAACCTTTGCAAGAACAACCTGCACTGTCGATGTCTTATTTCAATCAATATGACATTGACGTTGTCACAAGAAGAACAACTGAAAATAAATAATTTTCGAGGTGGAAACTAGGCTATACCTAAAAGGTATTTAATACATTGAAAGTTTTATTATAACGCATTAACTATCTAGTTAAATAAAGTTTATTTAAATATCACAAAAAATCACCGGAATGAGCCCGCAGACTTTGACAATTGAAAGTGTACACTGTCAAACCAATTTTTGACAATGTTGACTATAGCTAAATTTTTTACACTTTATTACTTCAATTCTTAATTTATTATATAGTTGAGGTTTTGATTTCTTTTTTTTATCTTTCTTCTTTCCAATATAGTGCATTCTCACGTATTCATATTTTTCAATCACAGCTTTCAGAAAACTTACTCTGTGGTTAAATATGGCTGGTTACTCTAGAGAATGTTGATGGATTTCTTTAAAAATATTAATGTTTATGAAACCTAACAACATCTCCAGGAATTCTAGAATAAATTAATTGTATTATACTAAAAATCCAAATCAAACTAAACATATTTAAATCTATACATATATAAAAGAAAGTCGTGTTAGTTACACTATTTATAACTGAAAACGGCTGAACCGATTTGGCTGAAAATTTGTGGGGAGGTAGCTTAGAACCAGGATACTTTTTATCACGTTCCGTTTGATTTTTTTTTATGTCAGTTGAAAATTTGACAATTTGAATTTTTGAAGTCGACAGGTGTGTTTGTTTCGAGTTTCTATAGGCTAATAATTGAGCCGATATTATCATTAACAATACCATACTGCGACCAAGACGGTCAAATCTTTACTGACAAAGACGTAATGCAAATAGGATTCGAAACATTGCGAATCAAAGGACTGAAGAAGAACAACAAATTGTTCTTGAAGAGCGCTTGTTGTAGTATGGCTCAACAAGTTCTCAATCACAGTGGATTAAGTTTCCACAATGTGCCCAAGAAGTAAACTCTATTAAAAGAAGGTGAGAAATGGCATTCTGCTTAGCAAGATACCTTGTTACGACGCAATTATTGGACAATGTAACGTCAATTCTAATTTCAAACGCAATTGTATTCAAGAGTATGAAACCAAATAACACTCAAGATGTGATTGGAATCACATTGATGTTGGACAATAATTGATGTTGTTTTCAAGAGAAAGAGTCCTGATCTGGCACCGTATGACTTATTTTGTTTCGTATAATAAATTTCCTATTTAATCCTATCCTATATTATATTTCTCTAAAATAAAAATCTGCTGAAAGGGATACAGTTTTTATCGCTGGAAGACGCGCTAACAGCGTTCGAGAAGGCAGTGGAAGGGGTGTCTGCGGCGACTGGAAAAAATGTTTCGAAAATTTGTTCAGACCCATGAAACTTTGTAAAGAGGATGGTGGAGGGTTCTTTGAAAAGATTTAATTAAAATATTTTATCCATAGAAGTTAGTTTTTTAGTTTCTCTAAACTTTCTTTGTGTTCCACGTACATAAATAAATAAATATTTATGAACAATCCCACCACGTTAACCTAGTCCCGTGGTAAGCTCGTAAGAACTTGTAATACGGGTATCAGATAACGGAAATAAATGTAAGAAATTTTATATTACAGAAACAAATGTCTTGTCCAAGGCGGGATACGAACCCGGGAACCCTTCCTTGGGTGTCGGCCGTCAAACATACAATATAATAAAATAAAGGTATAGAATATTAAGATTAAGAATATTAGATATTATAAAATTGTACCATTTGAAGTAAATACACTTTTTTACAAATAAATATTTTTGCATTTGTATTATCTTTCCTTCTGTTAGAATACTGTAGTCATATTGATATCACTGTACTGTGACATCTGTGCTACGGCCGCCTGCCGAACTTTTGGCGTGTAACACATTGACAGCTCCCCGCGGATTGCCCCGCACCTCACCCCCTCAAATCAGCTCGAACGCCGGAATATAGGGCCGAAAACTTTTAAAAACATAGTATCATTAAAAAGACATAATAGTAACTAAGATTCACCATAGCGACAAGAATTTAAACCAGACGCCACAAAACATTGTAAGGTTCATTTTATTAATTTTCATTTTAAAGACAGTTTAGGATATATTTAACGATTTAAAATTGGTTACCATTCTCACTAATTTTGTTTGTTAAATAATTTTTACAGTAATATTTTTTTTAATTATGCAACTTGTTTCGAAGTCACTTAAAAATGCGATTTTCTCTACATACCTCGTGAATTTTTGACGTCATCGTATCCCAATCGAAGCCGGAAACGCTTGCATTACCTGATTAGCCCGCTGCCTCTCTCACTCTTACCAGAAAAAAAGAGATAGAAGGCCCAATTTGGTCCATGAATAATTTAAACCGTAGGCCGATCGCTGTGATAGCCGGATAATTAATCTTACATCCATTCGGCAACGGGAATGGTTTTGCATGTACGATGAGCCTTATTAATCTTTCTGCAATGACGTTATCTTCATGAAACTAACGACCGACTCAAACGTTTCTCAAATTATTGAGTCGAACAGTTAGATGGGTATTTTACATTCGAAGGCCTAACTTAGGTATTTGCTTCAGTAAAATTTTTTTGACTAGGTCCATTTTATTACTAAACCAAACTCAAAATAGTATTAGCCAAGCTGTCTCCAAAAACATACGTGAGCCGATCCTGTCCCTTGTAGCTCGAAAGCCAAGACCCCAAGCAAAGCAGTCGTGCTAACGATCACTAGTCCAACGAGGCAGGCTGTATATAACATTTATTTGAAACTTTGCACACTAATCTTTATTTTTTTTTTTTCCGATGACAATTGCAATTTTTTATAAACCAAAGTTTTAGTAGCCAGTGGCTTTGCCTAATTTGGGGTCCGATGGCCGTAAGTGAGAATGTCCATGATATTTATTATTTTTCCCCAATACGAGTCTATCTGGTGACAGATATTTGAAAGATTACCCCTATCGACACAAAGGTCGACTTAAATCGTAATTGCTAACACATAAAAGGCAATGAGAGAGGTTTAAAGCCATTTTGAAATCGCAGCCGCATATTATCGAAACCACAATGAAATAAAATTGAGAGCTACGCTACATTCCACTATCGGATACAAAGCATTATACTACCTGCGTGTGGCACCTTTGAACTTTTCATATTAAATACTTAGAAATCAGAAATCAGAAACAATTATTTTATAAATACAGGTTAGTTCAATGGTTACATAAGGGTTTATCAGCTATGCCATCTAACGGCGTACAAATAAAAAATGTGCAAAAAATTAAAAGATAATAAAAAAAAATCTTTAAAACTAAAATAAAACTTTATTAAAATAAACTAAACTATTTACTAAGACTTGTATGAATCTCTCGTCGCAATATAATATTTTTATAAGCCTCACGCGTCTGAAAATTGCACGGTTCCCGTGGAAATGGAATTAAACCTGTAATAATCATTCTATTCACGATTTTTTGTTGGTCTGTTTGTTTGTCCATCTTCTCCACCTCAACAGAATGATGTATAACAGTATTTTTTTCGTATATGTACTATCGAAACTAGTCGGCCTATTTTAAAGCATCCTTGGATGATAGAAGTTATGCGCGTAAATCATCGAAAAACATTCTATACAAATCATTTAGTTTAGTACTAGTAGTTTTTAAGTCATTTACCGCCATAACTTATAACAGGATTCCGTAGCTCAAGTAACAATCCGTCTGTTTTTGCCATCATCTACAACAACTCTAGAGTTGCCATTGAAACTTTCCAACATCAAATGCAGGTTGCTAAGTTCGTAAACCTCGCCGCCCGGGCATTATAAATTGCATGATTACAAACAAAAGTTGCATTTAAAAGGCGTCTATTCGTTTGGCGCTACACATGGTTTAAAGGCGTGACTAACGTTTATTATGGTTGCTGCCTCGCTCGTCTAGTGGTTAACCATGTTAAAGTTAAAGTTTTAAACTGTTATTAAAAAGAACTAAAAATATTATATGTTTTAATTATAGTCTTACGTCGTACTTAGATACACAAAATGTTATTCACGCCTGTAATTGGCATACGTACCTGCCTTTTGCCTATATGTATAAAACTGCCTGTCAACAATTGTATGTACTGCTGTTTGTGTGTTATTATAAATAAATAAATAAAATAACTGCGACTGCTAACCGTAGGGCTTGGGTAACCTTAGCCCCTCACAAATAAAAATGCCAAGAGTGTCCTCGTAGCTACAAAATAAAATGATTAACTTGGCTTGTGGCAATGATAAGCTGAGCGCCAACCATATACTTCCAGCCAACTTATCGAGCGTGAAACAACCCTTGAAGATATATTTGGGAAGTGATATTTTAGTAACCATTTTTTACACAATTACAAAGTTACATGTATTAGTCCAATGGCTATCACCACACAGTGGTGCAGCATGGTTCAGGGTTGTATGTGATTGTATTTCGCTCCGAGAACGCTCGCCCAGTGTGTACGCCGCGCAGCAACCACAGAACAGATATTTATCTATTCTGTGGCAGCAACCATCCATCCCGTTTTGAAACTTCACACTGAACTTTAATCCTGACTAACGTAATTGCTAAAGTTTGTATACAAAACCGTGTTCGCGGCCGCGATTTACTGTCAGACGGTCTGTAATTGATGTAAGGCTTATCTCCTCCTGATACAGTTTCCTTATAAGTTTTCCTGTTGGAACAGACGGGGTGTAATGCTCTTTTTTGTTCAGAAGATACAAGGTTTCAGATCTTTAGAATTGATGAATTGAGTTGGTAGTTACTGACAATGAATAATACCACGCCTATATTTCTTCGAAGGGGTATGCAACTTACCATTTATCATCAGAATTATTTTATACGTTAGATCAATCGGCAGTGACCCTGCCCGTTACACCAAGGGTCGTGGGCTCGAATCCCACTCAGGACAAACATTCGTGTGACGAACACTTTGTTTGTTCTGTGCCTGGATCTTAATTATCTATTTAAGTATGTATTTAAAAATATCTATGTATGTATATCAGTCTCTGACACCCATAGTAGGCTCTGTCTAGTATGGGTTCAGGTAGCCATGTGTGAGGATGTCTATGATATTTATTATTATTATTATTATCAGCCCATTGCGTTCTAAAATGTTATTAGGAGTAATTGGTATTCGGTGATTATGAACGAATAATTAATTAAAAACATGTAAATGATAATTATAACACCAAACTAGTTGCTTCAACAACAAACGTGTAGTACGTTACGCATGCATAATTCATGTATCACTAAATTTAAAAATTTAAATTATAATCACCCAACTCGCGCGCGCGTTTTAATGTCATATTTTCGCTCGGCGCCAACTTTACAAGTTCGTTAGCATAAATTTTTCCCCCTCAACACATCTCATGTAACGTGATATACACGCATACTTGCTGGCCGCCCGCCAGAGCGAAGATAAGACTCTTATGCTGTGGTTTCAGTGTTAAGTGGTGGTGGATCCTCAAAAATTATGTTGTGTTAGGGACCTACTAGCGAAGCGCTCGCGAGCGAGGTATCTACCGATTACAAACCAAGGATTAATCTACTTTGCAACAATCCGCGAACAAAAATATTATATATGGTGGTGTATACATTCATGCACGCAGCACCTCCCACACAGGAAACATGCACACGCGATCAATGAATACATACACCAACACACACAGCAACAAATAGTAATTGAAATTATAAATTGAAATTATGAAATCTAATGAAATCTCATTGAAATAATTACAAAAAAGATCAAGTGATTTAAAAAAAAAAATACTTTTTAAAAATTCTCACAGTTCTAGTCGCGCGTAATGTATAAAATGAAAACAGCACTCCCAGGTTAACAATGGTCCCGCAAGCGATCTTGTCGAGTTATTTATACAGCGTAAACAAAATTAGGACGTCGTTGCTCGGTGATTACGCTGTTCCTGTGGGTAGGTTTTACGGGCAGGAGGTGCTGAGATAAAGGCCTTTTATGACTCGACCTATTGGAGCTACGGTGGATCCTATGTTTTGGAGGGAGAAGTCTTATTTGTAGTTGTCATATATACTAATGAAGACCATTTACCATAATAATATTTGCGACGCTTGAATCTTTTAGATAACTATGAATTTACGGCGCTTGCAGTAGAAACTTTAGGTCCTTGGTCGGCTGATATGAAGACATTCATGGAAGTCTTATCCACCAGACTCATTTCCGTCTCAGGTGACCGGAGGGCTGGCAGCTTTTTCGCCCAAAAAATTTGCCTCGCTGTACAGCGGGGCAACGCTGCCAGCGTTCTGGGTACAATGCCACCAGGCCCGTTTCTGGATGACATATTTATTTTGTAATTATTTCTTTTTAAATATTTCTTTGTTTTAGTTTATGGTTATTATTAAATAGTTCATATTAAGTACTGTTTTATGAAGACCTCGTTTATTACGCCTCGCGTTGCTGTGTTGCGGCTTACATACAGGAAAACACCACAATTGGACATTACATAGTCAGAGCGCATATTTAATTTTGTCTGCGAAATATCTGCCCTGCCGAGATTCGAACCTGGTACCCGTGGTGCTGTGGTTAAGGTCACCGCCAAGTTATCAAGTTACGTGTTGCATTCCTGGTTAATTTCCGACAGTTGTTCCAAGATTTTCACATGTGTCATGGAGAGCGGTTGGTGGTGAAACACGCTTGTTGTCTATTTGTGGATGAAAATCACTTCATTGATTTTCATCCACAAATAGACAACAAGCTGTTTCCTGAGGTAACAATAGAAACACACATTATCAACCGATCGAACTGCAGTTGACTAGGTAACACGTGGTGGAAAATTTTCTTCGACGCTTTCGTACTTTTGAACGCACGTTAAGCCATAGATCTGTTGCTATCGCAAAATAAGCTGGTCGTAAAACTTCCTACAATGGGATTGGCCAAACCCATTCGCACTGCGGCAGAGATATCATCATCAGATCATTCATGCATCCATCAGCTTTTTTGGGTCCACTGCTGGCCATAGGCCTCCCTCAATCGTTGCCACTCCTCCCGATCCTGCGCCCTCTGAATCTAACGGTTTCCCGCTGTCTTCTTCAAGTCGTCCACCTTGTCGGGGGCGGCAAATACTTCGTTTTCCGAGGCGCGGTCTCCACTCGACGACTTTTCTTGCTTTTTTGCTAAAGCAGAGATAAATGTGTTGTCAAATGTCATCAACACACGCACTTATAACTAGTGTTGCATATCTCGCCACAGTTATCAAATCAACTATCACATTGGCATTGTTACGTATTCCCGTTGGGCCGATAAGCTTCGTGCTGCTAACGCCAGGAGCTTTAATATGCGCTCGATGATATGGCAGCAAACGCCCAATTACCTGTCGAAACCGGTGTGTTTCGTATCGTTATACCAGAATCATGATAGTGTTTCATTGTACTGCTGTCAATATGTGCGACCTACATTGATGATGCCTTAGGCGATATGTAGAATTGGCAGATATTGGTAAATTGCCACGTAATGTGATATGTGGGCATTGAAAACCTCTGAACATAAAATATCGTGTAGTATCGTGAAACCATCATAAAATCATAATCGTTTGGAGTACTTAACGTTTTTTTTTTTAATAAGAAGATTTGCAAACGATTTGGTTTTACAAACAATTTCTCGTATTCCTAAGCTATGGTGACTACTTACTATCGGGTGCCAGCTTATTCGTAAATACTATCTACTACTATCAGGAGATGATAAGTAGGTAATCAATATAGATTCCGAAAATTTGTTTTTCAAATTTATTGTCTGTCTGTCTGTCCGTCCGATAAACCGTCTGGATGTCCGTCTAAACAGAAACGATACCAAAAATACATTCCTTTAATTGTTGGTCCGTAGAATGTATAAAATCAGCCTCCTTCAAATGAATATTTTCATGAAAATGCACTCCTATAAAACTACTAGTGGACGCCCGCAGTTCGGGTTGCCAACTTGAAAAACGGCAACGTTTCATACTAACTTTGCACCCCCGTTTTACCCCCTTAGGGGGTGAATTTTCAAAAATCCTTTCTTAGTACTCCCCTACGTTATAAAAGGAAATCCTGTGCAAAATTTCAAGTTTCTAACCCTTATAGTTTAGGCCCTGCGTTGATATGTCAGTTAGTCCGTCAGTCAGTCAGTCAGTCAGTCAGCTTCTCTTTTTATATATAAAGATTGATGTGCAGCCCACAGGTGCAACCATAAAACGAAGGTAGGCAGTTCGATAAATATTCCCGTGGGAATATCGATACATTACGTACGACGCTGCAGCGGAGTAGCAAACCGCTTTGGGAATTCAATCGACACACGCTCCATTCCTTTTTCCTTTTACCAACGCGTGCTCTGTGAAGCCAATTTGTAAAAGGAATTTTGAACAGTGCAGTTGATAGTGACTGATATTGTTCGAGTGGCTTCCATCCGAAAATTGCGACGGATTTTTAGTTGAACTTGTTTCTGATCCTTTTTTGGAGTCAGTTTTTTTTGTGTTAATTTTATGCTATAAATCTAAATAATATTGCTACAATAAACTTACGTAATAACATACGTACTTAAAAGAGAAGCATCATATTTATCGTGTATATCATTCAGGTTTTCATCGTTAGGAAACCTATAGAGAGTTCTACCCAATGATGTCTGTCAATCTGCATATTATGGCCTATCCTACTGGCCTATACAACTCCATTTTGAAAGGAAACCCGTGCCCAAAACCAACAAAAGTGGGGCTAAAATATCGTGCAATGGTGTGTATTGTTACAATGTTACTATGAAAGAAGAGTAACACTAAGGTCATATGAACGATGTTACTTTTGATTGACTCGTACTTTTAGTAAAGATACCTACGAACAAAAGCAATGCCTATTATAGAATGCGGCCATAAATTCAACCGCACATTCCAAATTTTCCTTTTTCTAACGTACTGCGAAACCCATTTTTAAAAGGAATATTCGAAACAGTCCAGCTGATAGATTGGAATTATTTGAGCCGTTCCTACTGTGAGTACGTTTGCTTTTTGATTGCCGCAGAAAGCCATTGTTTTTTAAAAGCTTTTATTTAACTTCACTCGTATGTAGGTATTCATTCATTCATGTATGTATGTCCTGGAATCTTGCAATCAATATTTCACCCACTTCCACTGAAGCTATCGAGCTGAAATTTGGCACACATATTTGGTTCCGATGACAATGCATGAAAATAAAAAAATTTATTAAAAAGCTTTTTTAACGGTATAATTTTATTATGTATAATTAATTATATAATATATAATTAATCTTCCGTCATTAGCGGTCCACTGCTGGACATAGGGCTCTCCTAAACGACACCTCTCCGATCGGTCCTGTGCCTTCTGAATTATTTGTAAAGAATTTCGTTACTCTAAGGAATTATCTCGTCATTCAAGGTCATTGACCAGCGAGCTGTCTAGTCATAAAGTCTAGATAGTCGGCTACAATATTTGTATTCAACATTCAATATTAAAAACAGCTGCCAATCGCTGTCCGCCGCCTGCTTCCTGCGCTGTTTACTCTAGATATTTGCATTTTATTGACATCCGCCTGTACTGTAGTCGGTTCAATTAAAATTTCAGTTGACTTGAAGTTATTGCGGTTAGTTGATTCAAGTCATAAATTGTTTTTTGTTTAATTTGGGGGACAAATAAAGCAGTAATTATGCTGCTAAGTCGGCTGTTTTTGCAGATGTTTAAATTAAAATTAATGTATTATAAGATTAAACACTATTCGTTTACAGACTATTATCTAGGTAGGTAGGTACGCCAAGATGACACGCAAAATCGTGAAGCGTTCAACTTTTTTTTTGTCCCTGTAGCTCGGGACCAGAATAGTGCTACGGTAGCCCCGCCTGTCGTAAAAGGCGACTAAAAGGGGGCTTCTGGGTTTGCGGGCGGTGAAAGTGGGAGCTCGAACTGTCCATCACGTGACCCCGGGAAAGACGGGTACGTTACATATAGGTTATCAAAATTGGCGCAACTTACTGTGATCCCACTACTATATTGGATGCCAACCCAGTGCCGAACGTTCCAAGCCACAGAAATTCGGACAGAACCGTCGCCAGTCAAATTTTAGTAGAGACTCAAACATGCAAAATATTTGCTCAAAAAGTTTGGTGTATCGCAGTGTTTATGACCTTGAGCCTCACAGCCAGAAAAATCGGGAAGTGATAGTAACACAACATGTTAGAAGATCGTTGTTGTTGCCGATGCCTGACACACACAGAAAACAGCACAATTTAACACCCTGTTACAAATATTTATCAACTAAAGTACTTTTGAAGATAACTTAATACTCACTTATCTTACACTTTCACCAACCTATTAAATTTGCCACCTACTAAAACTACAAGCAACAGTTAATGCAATAAAATATTGTTACGTGTTAGGGTTCGAAGGATTTGGAGAGAAAGACCTGCTGACTCAATGAAGACTTTATTCACTAGCACTAACACAAAGCACAAGGTTCAAACACTAAACACTGGGTCCAACACAAAACACTAGGTCCAACACAAAGCACTAGGTCCAAACACTAAGCACTAACGATGTCCTAGGTCGTAAGCCAAGTCGTAGGTTTCACTTGTATCACTCCGGTATCACTAGTTTTCACTTCGAAGTCGCCTCGAAAGCTCAAACTGAACTAAACTCGCGGCCTTCCCCGCGACTATTTATACGTGCCGTCGCGAGTACTAGACGATTCTGGAAAGATACCGCGTATTCCCGAACACGCGAGAATACAGGCCCACTAACGCCATCTAGTATCGAGTCGGGATATCACGTTGTCTATGCGTTCACTGAGTGGTTCCACCAGCGGCGCTAGATGGCGCTAGCTTCCCTGTGCCTTCGTAACACCACTCCCCTCTTAGCGATGCTCGTCCCGAGCATCGTTGTTACTGCCATGGTAACGCGCCAGACGGTCTATGTGTACCACTTTGAATGCTCCTCTTGGTTGCTTTTGAATCCTATAAGTCACATCATTCAGTCGGGTAACCACTTTGTATGGACCGTCCCACTTGGTCTGCAACTTTGGAGATTTTCCTTTCCGGCGAGTTGGGTTATGCAGCCACACCAGTGACCCTTCCTCGAAGCCGCTCGTGTTCGATTTCCGGTCGTATCTGGTTTTCATGCCCTCACTTGACTGTTACCCATTTTCCCGTACCAAGGCGTGTATATAGCGCATTTTTTCCCTTAAATTGCAAACATAGTCTTGTACGGTCTCTGGTCCCTCCGGTGACCCTCCTGTCAATAGATCTACTGGTATTCGTAGTTCTCTACCGTAATTGACATACGCCGGGGTAGCTTTTATGCTCTCATGCTCGGCGGTTCGGTACGACAGAAGGAAGAGTGGTATATACTTGTCCCAATCCTTTTGTTTGTCGTCTACCACTTTCGCCAAATGCCTCTCCAGAGTCTGGTTAAACCTCTCAACCATTCCATCAGACTGTGGATGGTACGCGGTGGTCCTCGTCTTATGCATGCCCAAAATTTTGCACACTTCCTGGAATACTTGCGATTCGAAGTTCCTGCCCTGATCAGAATGGATTTCTAGAGGCACGCCAAAGCGACATATCACTTCTTCGACTAACTTAGAAGCGACTGTTGTAGCTTCTTGGTTTGGTATGGCGAACACTTCGGGCCATTTGGTGAAGTAGTCCATGACGACCATAAAATACTTGTTACCCGATTCCGTTACAGGAAATGGCCCAGCTACGTCAACTGCTATTCGTTCCCACGGTGCACCGACGTTATACAACCGCAGGTTCCCACGGCTCCTGGTCTGTGGTCCTTTTACAGCAGCGCAGGTAGTACATTTGCGGCACCAATCCTGTACATCATCTCGACAATGCAACCAGTAGAATCGTTCTCGTACTTTTGTTAACGTCCTCTTGACACCTAGATGACCTCCTGATACGCCATCATGTATTTCACTGAGAACATCTGGTACTCTCGTTCGTGGGACAATTATCTGAAGATGGAACTCTCTGCCGTTAGTCTTCTCCCATTTCCGGTAGAGTATTCCGTTTTGAAGTATCAGACTGTCCCATTGCGCCCAGTACGCCTTAGTGACAGCGCCAGTGGGTGCAACCTCGCTCCAGATTGG
The DNA here is from genome assembly GCA_944567765.1 of Carterocephalus palaemon. Taxonomy (NCBI): domain Eukaryota; kingdom Metazoa; phylum Arthropoda; class Insecta; order Lepidoptera; family Hesperiidae; genus Carterocephalus; species Carterocephalus palaemon. Next base: position 1,594,812 of record OX155641.1, read on the forward strand.
TTTTACGTCACCCCGTTTCTTCCATGTGATGATGTGCCGAAGGTCGTCATCTCTTTCTTGAGCCTCCCTCATAGCATCATTCTCCCAGAGACCCAAAGGACTTGTTCTCGTTAGCTTTAATGTTATTTCGTTAGATTCCTGCTTAACACAATGTTTACAGTCTTCCGAACACGGCCTTCGTGAGAGTGCGTCGGCATTCCCATGTGTTTTTCCGCTGCGGTGTTCCGTCTCGAAGTCATACCTGGAGCTGTTCAATCCATCGAGCTACTTGACCTTCTGGGTTCTTGAATTGCAGTAGCCACTTCAAGGCTGCGTGATCAGTTCGCAGTAAAAACGGTCTGCCGATGAGATATTTATTGAAGTGTTGTAGCGTCTTCACGACAGCCAAGAGTTCTCTTCTTGTCACACAGTAATTTCTCTCTGGCCTGGATAAAGATTTGCTGAAATATGCAATAACAACTTCCCTTTCACCCTGTTTTTGAGATAACACCCCTCCAATGGCCGTGTTGCTTGCATCCGTGTCGACTATAAACCGACCTTCAGTTTGTGGGTAACCCAGGATTGGTGTTTCACACAGATGTTTCTTTAGTTTCTGAAAAGAATCTTCACAAGTCCCATCCCAACTAAATTGTCGTTTATCTTCTGTCAGCCGATGTAATGGCTTGGCTATCTCTGAAAATCCCTGAACAAAACGCCTGTAGTATGAGCATAGGCCGAGGAATGCCCGCACTTCAGTTTTGTCCTTAGGGGTAGGCCATTTTTGAACTGCTTCCAGTTTCTCCGGGTCTGTCTGGATTCCATCGCTGGAGATAACATGGCCGAGATAATTGACCTTACTCCTGAATAAACGACACTTTTTCGGGTTCAACTTTAATTTGGCTCCCTCTATTTTGGTGAAAACTCGCTCCAAGTTTCGCAAATGGTCCTCGAAGTCACGGCCGACAATGATGACGTCATCTAAGTAGACTAAGCAAGCCTCACCAACTAAGCCTGCCAGTACACACTCCATGAGTCGCTCAAATGTGGCAGGTGCGTTGCACAATCCGAAGGGCATGACATTAAATTGCCATAAACCTTTTCCGGTCGAGAAAGCTGTCTTCTCCTTATCTTTTGGATGAATTTCCACCTGCCAGTATCCAGATTTCAGGTCTAGGGTCGAGAACCATTTCATGCCACTCAAAGTATCCAAAGTGTCGTCGATTCGAGGTAACGGGTAACTATCCTTCTTAGTGACATCATTGAGACGCCTATAGTCCACACAAAATCTCGTGCTACCATCTTTCTTCTTCACTAATACAACAGGTGAGCACCACGGACTTGCAGACGGTTCAATAATCTTATTCTTTCTCATGTCCTCCAAAAGGCCTTCAACTTCTTTTTCCTTCGCAATTGGTATCCGTCTTGCTCGTTGACGAATTGGTCTCTCGCTTCCGGTATCTATCCTGTGCTGAACCATCGACGTTCTTCCAAGGTCCCCTTCTTGACTGGAGAAGATATTCGCGTAGCGCTGTAAAAGCTTCTTAGCTTTCATGCTCTGCGAATAAGTCAGATTACTCTTGCAGTCATCGAGTAGCTCAGTCACTAATGCGTAGTTGTTGCTGTTTGCTAAGTTTGCGCCTGTCGTCGAACTACACTTTTTCATCCAGACAACTTCCTCGCACTTTCCAATGACGTCACCTTCGTTCAAGCAGATCTCGCGATCACCAAGATTCAATACCTTGACCACAGCGTTACTGCTTCCACTAACAAGGGTTCTCGCCGTCATCAGTTTTTGCGCTGATGTCTTGGTAGGTGTGTCTTCGATCAACACGCACCTGTTTGACTTTTTCTTTCCAGCTGGCGGCAGTTTCACCAGCACCTGAGCTTCCGCTCGTCCAGGTATAGTGATTTTCTTTACACATGCGACTTTCCCGCAGGCGCCTCCAAGAATGAAGATTTCTTCTTCACCACACTTGAAAACTCCGTCAGCGACATTAATTCTGCAGTTGTGTTTCTTCATGAAATCCAAACCCAAGATGCAATCATCCATAATCTCAGCCACGATAACGTTATGAGAGTAAGAGTACTCTCCTACATACATCGTAACTGACATTTCTCCCAAGACGGGTATTGGCTGACCGGAGGCAGTAAGAAGCCGACAGTTAATTCTCCTCTTGTGTCCTCTTGCGGCTTTTACCATATTTGGGTTCACTATTGTTCTAGAGGCTCCTGTGTCTAGAGTCATTTTGCAATCCGTCCCGTTAATAGTCCCCTGGATCGCAAGACTATTCCCGTTGCATGCCTGGGAGATAACAGTTATCGGGGCTTCCTCTGCGTTAGCCAGCACTCGCCCCTTAGACCTGTTTCCCTGATCCCGGGCAGGGGACGAAGCCTCTTGCTTCTTCAGCTCCTCTATTTGTTCCTCGATCCTTTTCTTCCATGCCATCTGGGTCTCCTTCTGCGGGCAGTTGAGCTGAAGATGGCCCCTCTCGCCACACTTGTAGCACATGACTCCATATCTTTTCTTCGTAGGAGCCTTAACCTCCTTGACTTCCTCAGAGACTTCGCGGATCTTATGGGTCTGCCGTATATCATGGCGAACCGCCTCGACCTCCAAGGCATGCGCCAATGCTTCCTTTAGCGACGTATGGTGACGAAGCCTCACTGCAGCTCTGACCTCCAGGTCTTTTATTCCGTCGACAAATGCTTGAACAATATTCGTGTCCACCATCTTGCTGTCGGCTCCTGGGTGTGCCTTCCTGACTAGTTTTTCAATTTCCAACGCCCATTGTTGTAGTCCTTCTCCTGAGCGTTGGACTCTGTCACGCAGTTGGGCACGGAACACGTGCTCCAGGTGTCGCTCCCCGTATCTGGATTCAAGTGCCTCCATCAGGTCTTTGAACCCATTTCCTGTATGTGCTTCCAGGACCGACAAAGCTTGCCCTCTGAGCGCAACAGTGAGAGCGGTCAGGCATTGTTCTTCCGTCCATCCGTTGGCAGTAGCGACAGTCTGGAATTGCTGACGATAAGCGTTCCAAGAAGTAGTGCCGTCGTATGGTGGCACTTTCACTCTTGGTCCTTGCGCCACTACGGTAGTTCCACTAGACATCGCAACTCCCGTGGTTTCAAGGCGCACTACTTTCTTCTGTAATTCAGTGAGGCCGGTTTTCACATTTTCCACATCCAATCCCAACCCGGTAACTCGTTCCTCCACTACGTCGACATCTTTCCGAAGCTTAATCACCGTGCCACTAACATCATTTATAGCCCCAAGCACTTTTTCTTGGAGGTCTCTTTGTTGCTCTTGTAAAGCGCCGAACTTGTGTTCTTGTGCTTCTCGAATCGCTCTCATTTCAGCCTTTTGTTCGTGTGACCTGCGTTCGTGTGATTCCTTCATTTCCCGAATCAATACGAACAAACTTCCTAACTGAAGAGCCACTTGTGAGGCTGTAGAAGCTTCGGTGTCACTGGTGGGCGTGGCCTGTATGGTAGGCGTGGCAAGGTGGGCGGGGCCTGAGGTGGGGCCAGTGGGCGGGGCTTGGCCCACAGTGGGCGGAGCTTGGTCCCCTGTTGTGGCCTCCGCAGCTCGTTGTGCCCTTGTCCTGACGCCCTCCTGTAAGTCCTCTCTCGGAGTCAATGGCATCTCCAAATCTCACTTCCGACACCAGTTGTTACGTGTTAGGGTTCGAAGGATTTGGAGAGAAAGACCTGCTGACTCAATGAAGACTTTATTCACTAGCACTAACACAAAGCACAAGGTTCAAACACTAAACACTGGGTCCAACACAAAACACTAGGTCCAACACAAAGCACTAGGTCCAAACACTAAGCACTAACGATGTCCTAGGTCGTAAGCCAAGTCGTAGGTTTCACTTGTATCACTCCGGTATCACTAGTTTTCACTTCGAAGTCGCCTCGAAAGCTCAAACTGAACTAAACTCGCGGCCTTCCCCGCGACTATTTATACGTGCCGTCGCGAGTACTAGACGATTCTGGAAAGATACCGCGTATTCCCGAACACGCGAGAATACAGGCCCACTAACGCCATCTAGTATCGAGTCGGGATATCACGTTGTCTATGCGTTCACTGAGTGGTTCCACCAGCGGCGCTAGATGGCGCTAGCTTCCCTGTGCCTTCGTAACAATATTAACAAAAGCTGCTTTAATTAAAACATTCAGCGAATATCAGTCGCGCAACAACCGCACCGCGTAAATTTCGAACAGCTATAAACGTTGCGATATGCAAAACTTTCTGAGCATAAATTTAGCAAGTTTGAGCATCGAATAAAATTTTATTGGCGACGATCTTGTCCGGCCAATGGGTCGGTCGCAATTAGCCGTTGTTATGACTGTAAAGTATAGCAGTTTCATACATTTTATGACATTTATTTGAGTATGTGTGTACGTAAACAAACTCTCTCTCATGGATAAAGTTGAAGTCTTTTAGATAATTTCACTCATGATGGCATGTTCAAATGTTATAAGTTAGTACCTACATAATCCTGTCCGAAAATAAAAGATACAACGTTTTATTAAATATATTTTACAATCAAACGAGCATAGTAATGTTCGATTGTAATTATGTGAACGATTTAGTCGAAGTGATTGACAAGTTGTAGCAACGCCTACTCTAAAGTCTTCCACGTAATTTTTAGATCAGGTATGTTTTATTTTAAATAATTTTTTGAAATTGCCACACTGACGGCAGCCCCACTCCAAGTCATCCATCTGTCATGGCCGCGTTCAGTGTCTCGGTCCAGATTTCTCTCATTTAGTTTAGATCATAATATGTTTGTTTCATATTTCATGGGTGGGTTACATAATGCATTATGTGGTTCCGATACCGGGAATCGAACCCGAGCCTCCTGGGTGAGAGCCAGGTATCCTAGCCACTAGACCATATCGGATATAAGGGAGGGAGATTATTAATCACTTCGACTAAATCGTTCACATAATTACAATCGAACATTACTATGCTCGTTTGATTGTAAATTATGTTTCACGAATTAGTCGAAGTGATTGACAAGTTGTAGCTGTTTAGAGACAGATTTCAGAAATATGAAACCTATCTTATAAAGAAATAAAATACCTTGTGGTATGTTACTTTATTAACAAAGTTAACAAAAGGTAGGTAGTTTGTCCTTTTTTTTTTTTTTCGGTAGTAATATAATACAAAAGTGATGTAAATAACACTAGTGTAAATTGACCAATTTTGTTTTTGATTTATGTTAAAAAATTTTACTACAAAAATATAAAATAATGTAATGTAGTTAATTAACTGAGTTTTCTCTTCATTATAGATCATTTCCTGCAGACAGAATCAATTGCAAATTATTTCGAATGGTTTACAATACGTATCTATGTTACAATAATTTAGCAAATATACAAGAGGAATCACTCCAGTCTGCAGTGTTTCGAATGCTATCGATACTGAGAACCAGATACGAACTGCAGCATGTCGGGTGTTGTGTCTATAACCACTGTTAAGAAATTTCTTTAATATGTAGGTACATTGATTTAATCTTTATGCTAATAATAAAATAACATATAATAATATGGAGTATGTATATAAAACGATTGTTAGTAGTACGTAAGGTATTTGTGGCAATAATAAAGGTCTATTTTCATTAAAATTATTCTATGCTGATAATCTAATAAAAAGTTGTTTAACACTTATAAAACGTTTATTAGTATTGCATAAGATACTTGTGGTACTAATAAAGGTCTCTCTTTAGGCACCGGACGTACAACAAAATATGGAAGTTTCAAAAGAGGTTGGTACCTATGTATTTGGTTTGGAGGTTATGGTTATGTCAGAAATTGTATCTACGTTTTAATAATTTCATATGGATGTTTGACGTTTTTATTAATGATAATTACCGACAATAATTCTAACAAACTTATCTAATTTAATTGTTAAGTGATTCAAGGTAAGTAAAATAGCTGGAAAATTCCTTCTATTTTTACCTATGTATCCGATGCGCTGCGACTAACGCAAACAAAGCTAATGTTTTCATAATAGTGTTCCAAATGAAACTTTATTTTTGTTTAATTTTGTAATTATAGTTTAGCTAGTTTGAAGATTTAAGTTAAATCAAATTTGTGAAAGTTAATATTGAAAGTAATATTTTTTTTTTTTTTTTTTTAATTATTGTTAAGTAGAGAATAATAACCTCATATAACTATAGACATGTTTACTAAAAACAAGATTTTACAAATCCATAATGTTTGTAATTAAGTACACCAAATAAAAACCAAGGGAATCTGAGCCTTTTTATTTATATAAGAGTACCATATTATTATAACTCGCGGCACCACTAGGCAAATTGTGAAGTTTATGGGGCAGTCTGGAGAAAGATATTAATTAGACCCATAATGATAATGATAATGATAGAAAACATGGGTCGAGATGGCCAGTATGGTACATACTATCACAAGCTTTATCGTGTATCAGTTATTGCAACATTCTTAAAACTAAAGCAGAAGCTTTGTCAAATCCTCTCATTTTAAACGGAATGCACCAACAGCGGAGGCTCCAGGATGCAGGACGCATCCGGGACATGTAAGAACATTATGTAGAACATTAACATTAAGAACATTAAGTGCTGTGGTCTGCGCGTGTTAGTTATATCAGGAATGCAAAAACTGTGTTGTGTGTTCCACTATATTTTCAAACTTTTTAAGAATTATACAATCGGCCTCGGTTTCTACTCGTATATATGATGCAAATATATTTTGTGACATTTGTATTCATTGCCATACTTATCTCTCGAAAAATATTAACTACTTATTAAAATGAGGGTACTGTAGCGACCCCATTCGATTTATGCATTAAGCTGTAAAGTCGTAATAATATCATTATCTCTCGAAAAATATTAACTACTTATTAAAATGAGGGTACTGTAGCGACCCCATTCGATTTATGCATTAAGCTGTAAAGTGGTAATAATATCATTAAATTTGTATGTAACGTTAACCAATCGTAATAATGTGTGATCACACTTATAAAAATTGTTTGCAAACACTAAACTGCCTTTAGTTCCAATTCATTAATGTGTAGTGATTTTTCCTTATTCTTTCAATAACTAAAATATTGTTTGTCATTCGAGACTGAACCACGTCCATTTATTGACGCATCAAAATTTATTTTGAAAATCATAACAGCGAATTTGACTAACATTATGTTATCAATACAATAAAATACAAACACTCTTTATTTGTACACCGATAAAGAACATGTTACAACAACAAATTACAATTAGGGTATACAAAAAAGACGGCAGTTATTTAATCTCTAAAATATCAGTGTGCAAAGTTTTTGTAATAAAAATGATTTATTTATAAGAATTCAATTGGATTGCTGAGTAACAAAATAAATATGGTATTCCAACGATTTGGTGTATAACTAATAATACTGTATATGATTACTGTATACAGTATAATAACACCGTCTCTCAATTGACATTTTTGAAATATTGAATGTTTTTGTTCGTGAGATGATTAAGTACGAATGATGCTTTATGTTTTTAATTATATACATGAAACCCAGAAATTAATCTTGGTTGTAAGTAACTTTTTTCGAATTTAAGTTAATTATAAATCCGAGACTTCTAGAATTTAAGCGATAAATCAGACATTCTAATAAATTGCTAAAGAGATCTATTGAATGTGTCATCACTGTTTAAAACAGAGGTTATATTATACAAAAAACAATAAATTAATTATGTGTATATTCCATTACTGATTTGCGTCACACATTCCGGATGTTAACGAATGGATCGAGGATACCGTTATATATATATATATATATACCGTTATAGATACTTGAATCTCAGGTATTTATATAGTAGTATAAAATGTATGAACAGTTAAAATTATATAACATAGCAGTCTAAATTATATCGAAGCCATAAAGTAAATTATTATTAATAATTTTGAAGCCAATAATTTTCCATTTTCATGTGATCTACTACAATAAATTAAATATTAGATTAAATATTTAATATGAATCGTATATCACCATTCGGTTATGACCTACTATAAATGCGCTTGATATGAACCCATTTTTAACAAGCGATCTAAAGCATTATGGTAAACAATTGCTTCTTGCTTTGATTTATAGTAAACACTTCAAAATTAAGTTTGTAAAAGAGTACTCGTAGGTATTAGTGGAAAATGGTATTTCATAACCTTATATCCCATCCAGTATTACTGGATTATTGATATAAAATCCGAAGTCTGCCAGCATATCGTAAGTCATCATACCTCGTAGTCAGCTACCTGCGACAGGGTCGGCGCAGTTTAGCTGCGGCGGCGACGGCTCCAGCGGCGACGGCTCCGGCGGCGACGGCTCCTGGCGGTGGACAGTCCTGTTCGGCTGGCGCAGGCCCGCTGTTAAAGTCGACAGCATCGCTGCTGGCTGATAGCGCCCTACATCGTGGTTTTCGATGTAAGGATTTTGGAGTTTAAATTGCAAAAGAGTTAGTCCGACTGTGGGTAGATTTAACATTTCTTATTTTCTGTTATATTTTTCTATGATATCTCTAGGATTTAAGACTAGAACGGATGTGATTAAGGCATATCTAGTATTAGTTTCGTAAAATGAGCATCGCAAAGGCGACAGGCATTTTTATTCTGAGTATAAATGAATCGGCGTGCACTAAAACGGCTAAAGCAATCCCCATTTGTTTAAATATCAACAAAGAGGCACCTTGGCCTCTGGGTCAAGGTTTGGTGGCGGCAAAAACATTTTTTGGGTAATGTGTACTCGGATAAAATTTTATCCTTGAAAAACCTTTGGTTTATCGATTAAAAGGGTTTACCCTTTTAAAGTATAGATTGCCAGCGAGTGGCGACATCCTTATGAGTCGCAGTGACCAAATTAATTTTAAATTTCAGTACCTTCAGTATAGCAAATTTTCAACGCCTTTGGGCGTGGCCTCTGCTGGGTCGGCAGGGGCTGGCGCTGGCTGCTCCGCTGCGGCCTCCTCGACACCCGCCAGGGCCTCCTCCGGCTCGCGAGAGGCTAGCCGTCCCTGGGGACGCGACCGCTGGCAGCACAGAGCACGGGCCCGGCCGGGATGAATCCATCATGGGTTCATCGTACTCATACTTGTATAAGTATGGCACATCTGCGACATATGCAGACAACACAACCAAAGAGGTTTATATAAATACCCAAAAGGGCAGTATGGCAAAACCAAAGAGGTTTATAAATAAATACCCAAAAGGGCAGCATGGACCCGCCAGGGGTTTGTCGTCATCATACTTGTATAAGTATGGAATATCTGCGACATCCGCGAACAACATTACCGGATAGTTATATAGTTATAATAATATAAAAACCCACGAGGGCTATATAAAAAACTTGTAATAAATTATTTTTAACTTTCTCCCTAAGGCGTGTGAAGACTTGAGCACGTAAACGCTGAATGAGAGAAATCTGGACCGAGACACTGAACGCGGCCATGACAGATGGATGACTTGGAGTGGGGCTGCCGTCAGTGTGGCAATTTCAAAAAATTATTTAAAATAAAACATACCTGATCTAAAAATTACGTGGAAGACTTTAGAGTAGGCGTTGCTACAACTTGTCAATCACTTCGACTAATTCGTGAAACATAAATATTTTTAAACACGCTTTTATTCTCTTGGTATCTAAGTATGTAGGAATGTATGTAACGGAATCTTTGAACGTGATTTCCATCCACTCAAAACGTCGGATTTATTTGAAACTGCACACTTATGATGCAATACATATTTTTTTAAAAAAATCTACAATTTTGTTCGGTTATCTAAAAAAGCGTGTTAATTAGTTTAATTTTAATTAAAATGTTTTTTAATGAAACAGTGTGTACCTACTTAAAAGTCCATTGTTATAATGATTTGGGACAACGAAGCGGTATTAATCATAAGATGTCTCAAGAGTTCTGTTGTGACGCTATGTGCTCTGTGGTTGTACTAATAATCCATTAGGACATGTAGGTAATTAAAAAAATTCCAAGAAATATTGTACCATTCCAGTTACAACTTGTTACTGGGAACTTCTTAAATATCAAGTAGAATTATTTATTATTCAAGTAGAATAGGATGAGTCGTAATAAGACGAACGTCTCTTTTTGTGTTAGTAAAATTATGATAATTTATATACGGGTTAAATCAATAACCATTATTTTTACCCGTTACAATTCCGGTAGTAAATCAACCAATTGTGGATTGGTAGACTTCACATGTAAGAATGAATGAATGAATAATTTATTTATACAAATCATAATCAGCACAAAGAAATACATATGATCATATAGTTATACAGCATAAGACATATTATAAATATATTATAGAGAAAAACAGAAAACAAAATTTAGTTACGCCTATGGAATACAAATAAACAAAACAAAACTATTATTTAAAACACGATAACAGTATTTTGTGCTGCAGCAGTTTGCACAAAAAGGATCTCAGTCAGCTTATAGGCTGAAAAACAGCACTGATTTTCAGTTAGTCCTACGTGTCTTCCAGGCCACTATGTAATAAACTTAACCTATAGGTATGCAAAGCCTAATCTTTACCTATATAAACTACAGAATTTCCAATAAATTTTCCCAACTACGAGTAGGTTTACGTAGGTTGAGATCGGCACAAGTTGCCTCAATTGAGGCAAGTTAGTCTCGGCTCAATTTCCGAGCGTCGAACTCTCAAACTTTCAATTCCATTCATGAATGAAATACGAAATCAACCGTACATTCATACTTCATTAAAATTTGTGTTCGAATTCACTGCAATGGTTCGTAAATTGTGTTAAGAGAATATCAATAGATATCAGTAGATGAGATATTATACAGAATAGTTTTAGTTATACAGTGACTATCAAACTCAGCTCTCACTCGAGGGGAAGTGGGTTCAAATCAAACGACACTAAGCAATGATTTTTTTAAGTTATGTGCAATTTAAGAACAAAATAATGTGAAAAAAAATTGAAAGTGAGCCTCCGTAATGTTAACACAGTGACGAAAAGTAACTTTATAAGTATACCAGTTTTATTATTATAATACCTACCTACTTAATTTATTTCTTTGTTTCTTTCTTCTTTAATGACTTAGAACCCAGAAGACCGGATGCCCTTAGCTTCTATTGCGTGGAAAAATGCTTGACGTTTTGTTATTAAGTGGTAGAAGAAAGAATACAACATGAAGAATAACTTCCTCGAGAACATTACTGGACAAGCTTTACTGTGTGAAATTGATTAAAAACACCATAATTAGTGACGTTATTTTATTCGGGTATATTCAGCCCAGTTTATGCTAGGAGTTTTAAAATAGTAAAACCTAAGTGTAATATAGCGTCCATAGCCCAATGGCTCGCGTCGATTCAATGTGATCGAAAGAGTTAAGCAACGACGAGCGCGGTCGGATTGTGGATGGGTGACCGCTAGTGGCAAAATTTCATGGACGCTACCGTGCTTCGGAGGGCACGTACAGCCGTCGGCCGCGGTTGTTTTCAATGCTGGAAACAGTCGTTAAGCCTTGTCGAAGACCTTCGGGTGGCTTAAGAACATTCGACACTGGGTTGGCCACTAACCCGTCCACCAATCCGCATTGGAGCAGCGTGGTGGAGTATGCTCTAGACCTCCCGCAACAGTGTCTGCGGGGGAGACCTGTGCCCAGCAGTGGGACGTCTATGGGTCGCAGCAAAAGTGTAATGTCATCAGGTAATTGATTTTACAATGTGTCAATGTAAAATCAATTAAACAGTGTTCAAAACTAAGCAGTAACCAATTCCGAACTATGTTATCGTAATCTCCAACCAATTCCGTTACCGGATCAAGTTTATCAATCTTCTCAGACTAATTCCTATAGATCAAACGACAATTCATCAAACGCCAGCGACTGATGCGGAAAAGTGTCGCGCCGATGCGGCTGACGCGAGTATGATGGATCGCGTTATTACGTCTCGGTGCTGAGTGTAGCTCTTGAGACCTATTGGAGATTGCTGCTCTATCTGAACCTTTGGAACAGTGCTTCCCAAACTTTTTTAGACCATGCCCCACCTTAACGCAAGCCTATGACGCCCCTGGTGTTGCACGTGTCCATAGGCTACAGTGACCACTTGCCAACTAGTGGCCCGTATGTCTGTCTGTTGGTCCGCCTATATAATCTATATTATAAAAATGAATCGCAAAATGTGTTGGTAAGCGCATAACTCAACAACGCCTGGACCAATTTGGGCAATTCTTTTTTTTAAATGTTCGGTGAAGTTCAAGGATGCTTTTTACGGCGAGAAAAATTTGAAAATTCATCCCCTAAGGGGGTAAAACGGGGGTGCAAAGTTAGTATGAAGCTTTGCCGTTTTTAAAGTTAGTGAATGTGTAACGCGAGCGAAGCTGCGGGCGTCCACTAGTAAAAAATAAAATTAAAAAATCGCTAACAATTCACATATTAGATTATAAAAATAGGAGCGAACACTATCCGCCTACAAACTTCTCTGGAATTTGGCGGGATGTTTTTTTATGTATTAGTATTATATAAGCATTTACTGAATAAACATTTCAAAATTTTTTATGCCCCCATACATAATTTTTAACCTCGTGAATCCCCGACGAAGTTTACTTGACGACTCTAACCACCCAGTTGATATTTTGGTGACGACAAACGAAATTATACCTAATAATTATTTACAGCATTTTTTTAAGAATTTGCCTTTTTTGTTAAATTTGTCACCGATATCAAGCATTGCATTTAAATAACCAAAAGTGTATGTGCAGTGTGCAGTTTCGAAATAATGGACTGATAACCGATGTCCTCTAACGGAGACCACGACTCGAAAAAAGGAGCACAGGGCGTCCTTTGACAGTTGACAGATGACCTGAAGAAGACCGCAGGAAACAGCTGGATTGAGAAGGAACAGACCGGATGGAATGGTGTCGTTTATGAGAGGCCTATGTCCAGCAGTGGACCGCAAAAGGTTGATGGATGGGTGGATGAGTGTATTTCGAAAGGGTATTAAAGGTAATTTGAACAGGGCTGACTTCAGTTTTCAAACATGCATTGGCCAGGCGCGAATACGTGCAAATAATTACTGAAAATAATTAATTAGTACTGAATACTTAAACAACATTTTAAAACGATTTATTTAATTAATGCATAGTATTATTATTAATATAGGTAACCCCAATTATTTGAAACTAGTATTTTTACTTTAAAATAGCAGCAAGCACAACCAAGCAAGGCACTTTGTTTATATTAAATAAAATATAATTATAATACTGAAACAAGAGTTTCTTAGAAGGCGGAGCAATGAAAGGAACTACGAGAGTACGGAAACTACCAGAACTGCCTTAAATTTTTACAATATTAAAAACTTCTATTAAATGTGACAGACGTGTATCTTTAAGCTTCTTCACAGCCCTCACGGCTGGTCAAGGCTGGTCACGGCTGGTCACGATTTGTCAAGGCTGGTCACGACTGGTCACACCTGTACAGAACTAGTCACAGCTGGTCACATCTGGACACGGCTGGTCACGTTTGGACATGGCTGGTCACACGTCGTATCGTGGCAACTCACGGCATTCTTCGCAATTTCATACATTCAGATGTAGGTCGCAACTGTGAAGACACCACAAGTAAGGTCGTGGTCAAAGGCAGAGAAGTGGATATTAGTTTGGCGAATCCGCAGAATGGGGCGCGGCACCAGACCAGGTTATCTTCGCGTCTTGCCATCTATAAACATTTAAAAATAAAATTATGTCAAAGTCAAAGTCAAATAATTTATTTCGCTGAGGTGATATGACACGCTTAACGAAAGTCTTGTTAACTACAAAATACTTAAAGAAAAGAGATTTAATACTAGTCTAAACTGATCAATAAAAGGCAAAGGATTAGCTATTGATCATTGAATGAATAGCTAATCCTACACAGGAGCCTAACCTGCCTTAAGGCTACCTAATATGGTACCTAAGGCTATGAACCAGAAAGGAAGAAGGATGTTGGAAGTAGTCAGAAGTATCATTTGTAGGTCTAGCATCTCTCTGGCCAACTACCGGGAATTATAAGTAAGCAAAACCCAATAACACTTCACCTGACCCGGAAATCGAACCCAGGACTCGAGCTTAGCGACCCTTGCGATCACTAGAACATTGGTACATCACTTGGTAAGAATCAGTTTCTCGAGCGGCGTGGCGCTGATGTCGTCACTGCGCAGCGGCCCCATGTCCTCGTGGGCACGCGTGTCCACGTTAAGCAACACGTGGCACCCGCCACACGTGTAGTAGTGTATGTCGAAACTGGAATAGAATATATTTTTTTTGCTATCAACGATTATACAGGGTAGGTACTACTTCTATTCTATTCTACTTGTGTACGCTTTTTTGGGACAGGAGGTGCAAGTTAATAAAATAATTAGTAGTTTATAAATTTTCTTCAAATGTTACATGTTTACATCTTCTGTACCAAATCAATATTTTCTATTCTATTCTATTCTATTCTATTGCGTCAAAAGGTGCTTAGGTCACTTTTTAACCGACTTCTTAAAAAGGAGGAGGTTCTATGTTTGTATTTTTTTTATGTATGTATGGTATCACCCATAAAATTTTTGCCACTAGCGGTCACTCATCCACAAACCGACCACGCCCGTCGTTTTTTAGATCTGTCGCTCACATAGAATCGACGTAAGCCATTGGGACGCGATCGTATAGGACCACTCAAAATTAAGTATGTGTTGTCTTACCTTCGTAAGACAACACAGCTTGTATATATTACAGCGGAGTTGCACTTACCGTCTCTCAGCGTGGTAGTTACGCAGCAGCTCGCGGTTGGTGTTGAACAGCACTCCATAGTGGCCAGAGCAGCTGGTCACCTGAAACAGAAGACGGGGGAGAACGTAAGCACAGTAGGAATTCCAGGACTTGTTCATCCAATCGCTGCGACCCATAGACGTTCCACTGCTGGGCACGGGTCTCCGCCATTGACACTGCGGGAGGTTTAGAGCATACTCCACCACGCTGCACCTATGCGGACTGGTGGAGGGGTTAGTAGCCAACCCAGTGTCTGTTCTCAAGCCACCCGAAGGTCTTCGACAAGGCTTAACTGTTTCCAGCATTGAAAACAACCGGGACCGACGTCTTTACGTGCCCTCCGAAGCACGGTAGCGTTAATGAAATTTTACCACTAGCTGTCACCCATCCACAAACCGACCGCGCCCGTCGTTGCTTAACTCTTTCGATGAAATTGAATCGACGCGAGCCATTGGGCTATGGACACTACAATGCTCTCTTTCAATTTTAAAGTGTATGTGTAAAAATCCAGTAAAAATTTGTAGCATCCACGTAGCATCTGTCCGTGGAAAGGACATCTGGTTTAAAAATGTAGAATTACCTATAGGCGTTTTGAGAACTTATAATGATAGATGGCAATGTAAAATGCTCCAACCTCCAACGCTCCCGCTGCTCCAAACTCCATACAATCGGTTGGAGCCGTATTTGCCAACTTCATGAGCTCAGGTACGTGAAGGATCAAAGTGATTATGAATTGTGTTAAACTTAGAGATCATACGCAACGCACCCAAATCGGCAGAGCAGGAGTCTTCAGCCTAGACCCAGGGTACTGCTTATTGACTGAACTCGCAACGTTTTCATCCACTCCATACCACACAAGCAGGCCAACTGGACTGCGGGACAGCACTCCGAACTGTGGCATAGCCTAAACATAATAAACAAACAATATCATGAGTAAGTTACAAAAGTGCAAGTAATTATTACTATACGTACATATAAGTGAAGCATCCATAGTCGAATGGCTCGCGTCGATTCAATGTGATCGACAGAGTTAAGCAACGACAGGCGCGGTCGGCTTGTTGATGTTTGACCGCAAGTACCAAATTCATGGCTTCTACCTTCGGAGGGCACGCCGTTTTCAACAGTGAAAACAACTGTCGAGCTTTGTGAGGCTTGAGAACATTCGACACTGGGTTGGCCGCTTACCCCTTGAACAATGCGCGTTGGAGCAGCGTGGTTGAGTATGCTCTTGACCTGCCGCAGATGTATGTGGGGGAGACACGTGCCCAAGGTTGCAGATTTTATTATATATATATAATAAGCTAGTTGATAATTTTTTAATGAGCATGTACAACCGCCAAGACAGCTATGATAAAGAGCGCGAAAGTCATTAATTGAATCAGGCGTTACTTTGCGGAACTCCATTATTACAAACCAAAGACAAAGTAGATTAACTACTTTGCAACAATCCGCGAACAAAAATGTATGGTGGTGTATACCTTCATACACGCAGCACCTCCCTCCCTTCCACACAGGCGATTAACCGTCGTGGAGTCAACTTACCCTGAGGATGCCTTGTTTTGGGGCGAAACACGTGTTGGTGTGTGTTGGCGCATGTATTCATTAATCGCGTGTGCATGTTTCCTGTTTTAGAGGGTGGGAGGTGCTGCGTGCATGAAGGTATACATACACCACCATGCATTTTTGTTCGCGGATTGTTGCAGAGTAGATTAATCTTTGGTTTGTATCGTTGAAGTCAACATTGGTATTTACGTAATGATCTTCATCGCCAACATATTGCACGCCGTTGTGCAAGTACGGCGTGGCTCGTCCGGTGAGCAGCAGAGTGGCGACGTTCAGGGAACCCTCCACTTGGGCCGACACCAGATGCGACAGCTTACCGTCCAAGTCTTTCTTTATACTGAAATGGAATTAAGTTTTTATAAAGCTATAAGATTTTTAATAAAAAACAAATACCCTGTTCGTCTAGTCCAGGGGTCGGCAATCTACGGCTCGCGAGCCACATGCGGCTCTTTAGTTGCATACGCAAATATAAATAGATTGTTTTTTTTTTTAATCAAAAACTTTATTTAAGCAAGAACTATTTATTGCTGGCACGAAATTTATTTGTGGCTCTTTAAAAACTTTGTAATTTTGGACTCTTCCGACTCAAAAGGTTGCCGACTCCTGCTCTAGTCACAAGTCTTTTGGATTTGATTCCCTGGTCAGCCAAAGTATTGTTGGTTCTGTTCTAATTTGTAATTCCTAGGAGTATAGTAATAGGTGGATGACCTATTACATGAGACCGAAACTTAAAATGTAGGTAGATATAACACACCGCCTATCTGCCTGATGTTATTGATTTTATATTGATTTATGATAATTGTTATGCAAGCTCAGTGAAAACAATGCAATTACCCTTCTACTAGCTACTTCTATAAGCTAAGTACATAAAGTAATATTATTATACCAAAAACATTATTAATGCCATGGTGAGCCTTTAACCTTTAATTTAGAATCTAAAAGGCTCTCATTGAATAATTATCTTGCTTTTTAGCTTACTTTTCACAGCCCCTTGACAGCATTACAGCATACAGAAGGAGCATAGCTCCCGCGCCGTCTTCAGATTGAAACTGTTAGGAGAAATTTCATAATCAATAGTCAACATCATTTTCACAACCAAGCTCAACTTTGTCAAATGACATGACCTGGCTCATAATAATCCTAGGGATATATCAGCTAATGCTGATCTACAATTGCTTTCTCAAAATGGGTCCCATAGAATAAAAAATATTCATACCAAGTAAATGTATCGCTTCAGAAATATCTGGATATCCTCCAAGCTAGTGAACTCGAACAAGTGCAGCTTGTAACAAAAAAACAACTAATGAAAATTTCTGGAAAAAGAAAGAGAGAAAGAAAATATTTATTTTGTCATAATACAATTACAAAGACACAGAATAATATGTTAACGCATAAAATGGAGCAGCGTGGTGGAGTATGCCTAGACCTCCCGCCGTGTCAGCAGTGCGAAGTCTATCCATCTACAAACCGACCGCGCCCGTCGTTGCTTAACTCTTTCGATCACATTGAATCGACGCGAGCCATTGGGCTATGGACGCTACGGGTTTTGTGGGGTAATCCCACTTAACTCGGCGTCGCTCCCACGACGTCAGGTGCCTTTTAAACGTTTCCCACTAGTTAAACCATTATGAGGCTATTTGGTTTTGGTTAGACTTACCTTTTCAGTGATCCCATCCTGATAGTAGTGGGCGCTGTGCTGCACGTACGTGTTGGTAGAGGGGAGAGCCACCACCGCCCTGCCCTCCCCCTGGGCGCTGAACCCTCCCCCGCAGCGCCAGATCACCTCGCTGCAAGCGCGCCACAGGGCCTCCTCTTGCCGGTCTTCTGAGGGCCGGAGGTAGCTGAGAGGGGAGGGGGGTATTATAATTTTAACGCAGGCAATATGCATGGCTGCGCACGCGCATGCGTGTAATTTAATAAAAACACTGTTTCATGCAGTACTCCTTATAATTTTGAATGAAACGATGAACAACTGAGCGTAACAATGTGAATGTTGTGTTCACCTGTAATTGTGTGTACACGACTGCAAGATTTATTTATACTGTTTTTATACTGTTTCATGTATCATAATATGTTGTTGTGCCTAATTTAAATACACAAATGAATAAATAAACAATGACTTATAATAAAATTTAACAAACGTATGCTGTCTGTTTTATAAAACACATTTACAATTTATCCAAACTAAAATGTTTGCATATAGTATGTTTCTTTGCATATTGTATGTATTTTTGTCATAAGATAAAGGATCTTGAAACCGAAACGCAGTTTCCTCGTAGTAATTGTATGAAGCAATTGTGTCTCTGTTGGAAAAATAATACAACACTATACATATTTATAGATACGGCCTTCTCAGGACAGCAACGAAAGAATTTTACCGAAAGAATTAATCAATTAATTTAATTTATTTGTTCATAAGCATACGAAGGATTCACATTATACACTTACAACAAAGATAAGATTTTATTTATTTGCTCTCATAGAGGTACAAGTTGTGTATTCAAACCATACATTGTGAGAGCCTGGTGACTGAGGTAGGTTTTTTCAAAAACCTGTGGTACAGTTCACCAGCGCCCCCCGCGGGAGGATTTTCGAATACTGAATAACAATTTCTGGATACGACCGATATAGACTGTCATATAGAAATCACTTTCGAAGTAAGCAAAACTAGAAACACATCTGTCAAACAGATTTTGCTACCCGTAAGGACTAAGTTGGTATAATCAATAGGGCTACGTTCTTTTACCTCGCCCGACGACGCTCGATGACATTATCCGCGTTCTAAAACCATCGGGTGATCGCTCGACGATCACTAGTAGCCGTTCGTAAATGTCGCCCGACGACGCACCGGTCACCCCACGAAATAGGTGGGTGAAAGTCACCCTGACGTTTTAACATATTGTCAACTGTCATATTAAAGCTTCTATTTTGACATTTGGCACTTCTTATAGATAAACATTTTTAGATTTTTCAGGATAATAATATTAATTTAAGTTTTCATTCGCGCTAAACAGTGTTTCGTGTAAATATATTAATCTATCTTCATTATATTCATCGTTGAATCGAATCAAAATGGAAACAATGAATATTGTTACTCAAAATGGCCAGTTAATATTACGACGATCAAGGCCTGTTGTACCTTTTGTAATCTCTTCGATAATTCAATATTGTGTTTTTGTAATTACTTTGTGTGTACAATAAAGTGTATTCTATGTATTTTAGACTAAACGGATGGATTTTAATAAAACTGTGATGATATATAACGTGGTTTTAATTTTGTTACATCTTAATGAAAAATGTAAAAAAGTCAAAAAGTATGCATTTATACATGCATGCATTGTATGGAACTCAAGACCCTGGAATAGGAAATAGGGTACTTTTTATCCTGAAGGACACATTAAATAAATAGCTTTAAATTTAATATATGGCAGTAAAAATTACCCTGTGATTTTTATGTTTGTAATAAGTACATGGGGTACAATGTACATAATAAAATCTAATTTTCAAAATGGAAACAATTTCATTCAGATTATTGTTTATTCAATGAAGTGTTCTTCACTCAGGTACATCAATTAAAGTCACATTTTAGTACATTAACAGGATTTTTATAAGCTTTTATGTAACTTGCTTTGATGGCATGATGTTCCAATTCACAATTTGCAATCCATTTTCTAAGCACTTGCTGGCATCCAATTGAGCTAAAATTTGACATAGCTATGTAACTTTGGTCAATATGGTACCATGGACCTGGCCTGCACATGGAGCCAAAATAATTCTTCAAAACAATCAAAACTCCTCAACTACAACACTCCATTATATACCTTTATAATTCTAAAAACTAGAAACTTAATGAAAAACAGTTCTTAGGGTAAACTTATCCCCCTCTGAGAAAATAGTGTTGCAGCTATTTCATCTCGCAATATTCCGATCAACTTCTACATTGCTTGTGTCACTGTTGTCTTAGGTCTGGTGGAGTGGAGATGAAGCATGCCCTCATCAACATACTCTTGAATATGGAGATCAGTATGGCTCAGGCAAATGTTGTGAAGGACACAATAGTAAAAGGCACCAAAACAATTCTGACGATCTGGCGATCCATTTGGCCACTTAAAACTGGTCTTTTTTTTACGGATTTAGCTTGATTCTACGTAAAAAGATTTCCACAATTCAAACGAAACGACTATTGTACATAATGTAAACAAAAAATGACAAAAATGTCTATTTTGACAGTAACAGCTATGCAGTGTCGTTCGTAAACGTCGGATGACGGACGTCGCCCCATCGTCGCTCGGCTTGGAGTGAACGCCCGTCGTCGGGCGAGGTAAAAGAACGTAGCCCGGATATATAATATATTTATACAATATTAACAGATAAAAGGCGCATAGGATCGTATTACTTTGTAAGGAGAAATGAGCGTAGCGTAACCCTACTTATTCTGAAAGAAGATCCGATCCCATCAATAATGAGCTAATCATGATTGATAGACAGTACCGATACGTCGTACAACATCCCGAGTAATAACATCATAAACGTTGATAAATAAAAACAAGCGATCAATTTCACCTTAGCATCATTTCTTTCACAATATTTATTATACGGATCATACCTAGATAGCAAATGATAGCCGCCCATGACGCCATTCCACGCCTGTCACCGACGTGTTGCTACCCTTGAATGCCATAACCATAACCGTAATCCAGAACATTACGCACTTCCATTGGGAACACAATTGCTTTAAAAATAATGGTTACATGTGTGCCATCCATACTAATATTATAAATGTGAAAGTGTGTTTGTTTATTTATTTATTTGTTTATTTGTTTGTTTGTCCGGCTTTCACGTCGCAACGAAGCATTATATGGTTTGGTTTTTGTGTGTGGAGATAGTGAGGAGGGTGGAGAGTGACGTAGGCTACTTTGTACCGCGGTAAAACATCCCCATGGGAAGATATCGATGTTTTGTTATTTGCTAGATATTTAGTTCCGGATATTGTTAATAGATGGCGTTAGAACAATTTAGAAGTAGTTAGTATAGTGGTTAAGTAGTTAGTATCTTTTAATCGTGGAACTGTCACTATTCATCCACCACACTCATTGTTAATTCCCTTTAAGAGGATATCACAAGCGAACAAGTCGACACTTTTTCCATACAAACGTAGTCCCCTGTTTCCTCCTAGGATAAAGAAGTTACAGAAGAGAAAAAAATACCATACGATTTATACGTACCTCTGCCATGACTGTACGTTTTGTTTTTTTTCATAATTTGATTAATAGAAGAGAAAAAAAATCATTTAAAATCAAAAAAATCGACTTTTTTTACATACATTTTCAAACATCAAGCAAACTGGTAATTACTAACATATCCCAAAAAAGCAAAACGTACGGGCATAGCTTAGACCCTGTTCTACATTTTAACTGAAAGAAATATTGAAATCGGTCTAGATTTCGAGGAGGAAACAGGGGATTACGAAAGGACGATTTTCTTAATTTTACGTAGGTAAAATCAGTTCGAGACTGCACTTCTCTCTATCGCACGCTAAGGGGCTCAACGCGACGGCAATATTTTTGGTAAAAACCTATTCTTCAAAAGTGACGGTCGACTGATATCCTCTTAACCGCGCGGGCGGAGCCGCGGGCAAAAGCTAGTTTTATTATAAGCTTTTATTTAACTTCACTCGCATGTATGTATGTAGGTTCGTATGTATGTCCTGGAATTTTGCAATCAATAATTCACCCACTTCCACTGAAGCTATCGAGCTGAAATTTGGCACACATATTTGGTTCGATGACAATGCACGACAATAAAAAAAGTTATAAAAGCTATTTAAAAAAAAATGAACCGTATATTATTAAAAACATAAAATACCGCAGAAATGGTATGGTATGTTGGTACTCTTTTAGATTTTTGATCCACTGCAGTCGATCGAGGGTGGTATCCGCCACGTATGCCACATCACAACTCATTAAAATGTCTCGATGGGGCCTCTACGTGGACCCGTGAAATTTAAAGAGATACAATAATATTATTATGATTATTATAGTAACGGTTTAAAATAGTTGCCTAAAGAGAGGAAAGAAGAAGTCTTCATATCAATCTGCATTTAATTTTGATAAATTTATTAGTTTTCATTTAGTGTCACTCATTAGGTCGTGGTGGACTAAGGCCTAATCCCTCCCATTCTGAGAGGAGACCCGTGCCCAACAGTGGGACAAAGCTAAGGGACAAAGAATGGGTTGTGATGATGATGATGATTAGGGCACATCTATTACAATAATGGTATCTAAGCGGACAACTAAAAATATTCCGTTGTAAGTCTTCATTGTTCAAATTAATCCATGGAGGCCGTAAAACTTAGCCGCGATGCTTATCAGAGTTAGCCGGGATACCCGGGAGACGCATTATATCCCGATGCCTCCCGCCCGGATCTCTCTCGGATAACGCTATTAGTGGAAGGAGCAAATTTCGGGATAATTGTCTAGGATTTCGCAACGTAGGCGTAAGCATCTAGCTAGGCGATGTTATTTTTTGGAGATATCATCAATCCATCCATCAGCCTTTTGAGGTCCACTGCTGGACATAGGCCTCTCCTAAACGACACCACTCCGACCGGTCCTCTGCCTTCTGAAACCAGCGGTTTCCCGCCGTCTTCTTCAGGTCGTCTGTCCACCTTGTCGAAGGGCGGCCTGTGCTCCGTTTTTTGGAGATAGCAAACAGGCATAACCACCGATCCTCTGCCGCCCATGACAGATTGCTCTAAAGGTCTTGAACAAGAGGTATCTAGCTGTGTGATATACCCGTAAGATAGCAAAGTAACATGCAAAAACATAAATCAGTGCCAGCCATGACAACGGTGACAGAACTAGGGGTCTTGAATTAGCTACTCTTAAGGACTAAGATGGTCGCCTGTAGAAACCTTACCTTTTCAAACGAAACACAATTGTTCAGAAAGGGTACTACGGCCCCATACTAACTACTTTACCCTTTACCATTTTGTTCTACTACGGTAGAACAAATCGTAGTTCGTAGTAGTAGGTTTTAATAGAACCTTTGCAAAAACATAAGAAGGTAGATCCTCCTTTGGCACCGCACTAATTTCACGCAATGAAGACTCGGTTGGTTGAATTGTGTCCGTGAAAACAAAATTATCTACCAGCTAACCACTGTGCTTAACGGAAAAGTATTTATGATTCTGCACAATATAAATAGGTATAATATCATATTAAATAGTTACATGCATTTATGTTCTCGAGAGCTTGTGCCTGGCACTAAGCCAGCGTGGTGGAATATGGCCTAATCTCTATCGAGAGCCGTGCCAATAGTGGTAAAGAGTTCGAGTGAGGAAAAAGTCAGGAAATCCACCACGACGGCTGAGTGCAGAGGGCTTAGCTAGGGCTTAGGGCTTAGCCCTAGGATGAGCCAAAGGCTTTGCGCAAAGGAGGCACCGGTGCGTTCCGTAGGAGATCCCGGAGCCTCCCTAGATATGCTAGAAGGCTGCCGGGGGGTTTAGTGAGTAGAAATCTCACATACCCCGGCCTCTTCCCCCAGAGTGGTCGGGGATCATTCGAAGATTCCCCCCCTCGAAAAAAAAAAAAGGTACCGTGGCGGGAGGTGGTACTGCCCCGGGCGAACTCTATTGGAACAAAATAAGTTTCATATAAAACCTATTTGGTTCCCTATAGACTGCTGAATATGGTTCTATTAATAATGAAATGTAATACCTTGTGAATGTATGCAACGGAAATAAATGAATTGAATTGATAATGAAGATATTAGTGGAATAGGTTTTGAACCCAGACCCTTAGAATAACTAGTGCGCTATATCTGCTTAAAGCGAGCACTGGAAAGTAATTCGTTATGCCCATAAACTGGAACGGGTCTGTGCGCGCCATATTTCATCCCAATGACCGACTTTATGCGCTAAGCTTTGACGCTGTGTATTTAAACTATTTGATATAGTGCCGCCCTCGATACGGACCGGACATTACTGAGGTTCTACTGGACTTCTGGACCACTGCGCAAAAGTTGTGGGATAACTGAGGGTAGATTGGATAAGTTATAGAATATGTATAGAACTAGGTGACCCCGCAAACGTTGTTCTGCCATATGAAATGTCAAAAAGACGCGACGCTTCACGTCAATGAACGACGGTTGAAAATAAAAATACTAAAATAGTGTTTAAAAAACATTTTCCAGTGGACCAAATTGTAAATCTAAACCATCAACACACATCCAATCAGCCGTTTAGGAGGAGTTCACTGTCATACACACGTACACAAGAAATATATATTAAGATAGTGTAGCGTCCATAGCCCAATGGCTCGCGTCGATTCAATGTGATCGAAAGAGTTAAGCAACGACGGGCGCAGTCGGTTTGTGGATGGGTGACCGCTAGTGGCAAGATTTCATGTACGCTACCGATAGTACTAATAGAAAGTACGCGGTGACAGCCCAGTGGCTATCGAACTCGCCTCTCATTCGAGCGCCGCGCCGGTCAAACCCAAGCGGCATGCACCAATGACTTTAAGAAAAGAAATGTCACTTACTATAACGGTGAAGGACACATCGTAAGGAAACTTGCATGCCTGAGAGTTCTTCATAATGTCCTCGAAGGCATGTGAAGGCTGCCAATGCGCACTTGGCCAGCGTGGTGGACTAAGGCCTAATACCACCTATTCTGAGAGGAGACCCGTGCCCAACAGTGGGAAAAAGAAAGGGTTAATAATCCATAATCATAATCCATCATAATCATAATCCATCCATCCACGAGCCGACCGCGCCCGTCGTTACTTAACTCTTTCGATTACATTGAATCAACGCGGGCCATTGGGCTATGGATGCTACTATATTACTAGTGCCTGGTAACCGTTAAAGGACAATACAGTAGCTGAAAATTTAAAAAAAACACAAGCGAGGCCTTCCTTGATGTGTACACTTAAAAACACACACACATCAGTTGTATGTGTGCGTAATATTTCATCAGGCGACCGGCTTTCTATAAGCTCTGTTTATTTATATCATCTGATACAAAACAAATTGCAAAGTAAAAAATTTAAAAAAAGAACACCCGACTGTAAATTATTTATGTAGGAAAATTTGCGAGAATGTTTGTCAACCAACTTTATCGTTAAATACTAAACTGTTTAAAATAAAAAATGATACAAGGAACTGTTGACGCTAGTTATATTATTTTTTAAATTTTAAATGTGGTAAATGAAATTTAATCCTTTCCGTAATCTGTGCTCCTGTGCTCTGTGCTCTGTGCTGCTGTCGCACGCTGATTGGCCAAGCGCCATCATTCAATATTTCGCGCCCTGCGGCTAACTAACTAGAAGGCACAGATAGTATAGAAATGTCAAAGTTGTTGTTAACGTTATGGACGCGCGGACGCACTGCTGCTGTCCTTAATTATAGTGTTAATTGTGATTTCGGTGTGATTATAGTGACGAACTTTCTCCAAACTTTTATTATGGACAAGTAAAATCGAACATTGATTGTGTGTTGATTGAACCCCTCAAAGTGTGTGTTTTAAGGAAAATTCCACAGCGGCGGTTGCGTGAGTACCTATCGATTACATTTCTTCCTGTTTTTGTGTTTTCTACGTATGTATTTTAGCAAAAACCTTTTAAAGAAAATGTTACACACTTAATACCTACTCAATGATACTGCACTTGATGTAGTTGTTCGATTATTTTTATTTTCGTTTTGACTTGACAACATGGCGTCAGGTTGTCGCTGTGGTGAATCTAAGTTACTGTCATACATGACGTAGCATTAACCTAATCGCCTAACCTATCTACAGATAGATTTGGCTATCGGAGATAGAAATTCGACACATTTTATATGAAACTTATGTCAAATATCTATCTCCGATAGCTAAATCTATCCGTAGATAGGTTATTGACCTCCAACGTAGAACGACATAAAGGAACAAACATACTTAGGTATATAGACTGATAAAAACAATACCCTTCTTTGTGTCGCGCAGCAGACTAAAAAGGGTCTAGTTGTGACTTGTTTTATTAAAGTAAAATATGAGTCATAAATCATGACATAGGTACTAACATAATTATGACCTTTTGGATTCAGCTTGGTTAAAAGTCGGCCTGTTGTCGAATGTTTAACGAGTGATGTGAGGTCTGCATAATCTGTAAATGAAATGTAGATCTTTGCTCGACTATTGTCACCCAAACACTTTAGTTACCTTGTAGTATCTTAATGCAATAGTAAAAAAATTCAGTTTTTCATCTGTACATATCAGGCATTCATTCATATATGACTTAACTCCAATATACATATATATTTCGATGATGTGAATTGATGCTAGCCGCTCGTCTAACCGAAAAGCACCGATCTACTTATGTACCAACGCGGCAACGGTTAGAAAAAGGCTTTGTTTGAACTAGAAAAAGGCTTGTACCGCCATTTTGTGTGCCCGACAGTATTTCAGCGAGTGTGCGCGACGATACGGGAATACTGGGAAGGGGGCGTTAGAATAAAAATGACGTGTTTATGAAAAACTAACAGTCGAAGCGAGCTATATTCGTAACAAACGAGCCCATTCTGGTTGTAAAGTGCGAAGGCTTTTGAGGTGAAATATTCGCACTTGTAAATCGTTTTTTACGGCACACTAAATTACTATAGACACATTCAAAATTCAAAAATTCAAATAATTTATTTCGCTATGAGGTGATTACACACGCTTAACATAACATAACATTATTATTTACTGATTTCCCCCGTCTCTGCCCACGTCATATTGTTTCACGTACAGAATTACGTATCGTCTAGAGATGTTTAATAAAATATAAGGCAGGCCACGCCAGAGATTACCACTTCAAAGTCTATCTGCACAAGCAGTTTAGCTGATCATAGCCAGTGAAAGCCATCAATCGATTTAAAATTGATCGATACTTAATTATCGTAGTGTAATTAAGTGAATGTAATAAAATTGTAGCGTCCATAGCCCAATGGCTCGGGTCGATTCACCGTACTCAGCAGTGGGATGTCTATGGGTCGCAGCTAGGATTAGTATTATTATCTATACCTGTCCGGAGGCTCAGCCGACTTGTTATCCTTGGTGACGGGTCTGGAGTCAAACAGCAGCCACTTGATGATCTCAGCTTGAAGAGCCGACAGCAGGGATCTGGTGCCGTTGCGCGGCGCGGCCAGCCCGTAGCCCAGGGGCTGGTCCGCAGGCCTCATGACGAGAGGCGTCCGGATCCACTCGCCGCGAGGAGGGCACGACGCGGTACCGAAGGCTACTGTACGCAGCTCCTGGAATAAGAATATGCATCAATATCCATTACAACCCTTACTTTGTTCCACTATTCTGTGTTCGTCTGGGAATGGAATAAGCAGAACCTATGTACTAAAATTTTGTTATTTCCTTTTTTTTCTTTACATATTGTTTGTGTACATAAACTTATAAATAAATAAAATGTGAGGGGCTCGCCTCGCTGGCCTAGAGCGGATTAGTTGTCTTCACATGCCTTTGAGAACCTTTTATAGATCTTTCGGGCATGCAGGTTTCCTCACGATGTTTCCTTTACCTTTAAAGCAGGTGAAATTTAATTTCATAAATCACACATACATAACTTAGAAACGTAATAGGTGCACGCTTGGATTTGAACCCGGATCGCTCGAGTGAGAGGCCAGTTCGATAGCCACTGAGCTGATACGGCCATAATACCTGGCTTAAATACTCTTATAGCTGAAGTCGCGCCTGACACCCTAGCGAGGTCACTCTTCAAGTCACTCAAAATGTTGACACTACCAGCTATCGTCTTTTTACAGGCAGCAATATATGTCCAAGAGAATTTGAATACCTATAGGAGACTGGGTGAATCTCATGGGAGCACGCGTCTCTGGGAGGCTTGCAGCATTGCGGTTTAAGTTAACTAAACCAATACACAAACCCATAACTGGCAATCAATTCGAACAGACTGCAGACATTTAAGTTTAACATTAAGAAATGGCTTATCGAGCAGGCATTCTACAGTGTTGAGGAATTGACGAAAAGCAAATGTTGAATAGCAGCATGGGTATTCTCTAGACCTCCCGCAGCTGTGTCTGTTGGGCAGACCCGTGCGAATGGGACGTCTATGTGTTGTTGCTACGTAGTACGAACACTCAGCAATAATATAACAATTTACATTTACAGTATCTTCTATTTGGAATACATTCAAAACTTACGGTAGCCAGCTCCTCCGTAATAGGCTTTCCGCCCGCGACAGCCGGCTTTGCGCCGGGCACCAATCTATTGCGCGCATACAGCACCCTCTCTGGAAGGAAATGAAAGGAAAAATAAATTGCATTTCTATGAAATTTAGTATTGAGTAGGTATTTGGTAAGATATGTTCCTCGAGTGTTTCATAGTCTCGTTTTAATTTTTTGGTCACAGAAACTTAATTCTCAAAAGAAATAACATCTCACTGAATGAAAATACAAATTAACATTACGTTCACTTGTTGAGTGCACACAGTTTAAAGTTGAAAGATGAGTTTTGGGTTGATAATTTAATATTTATGTTATACTCATGCGTAGTTAATAAGATAAAACAACAGCCTATGGTCGGTAGTTTGAAAAATAAAATATAATTACTTGGTACTCGTACTAGCGATAAGTGTAAGTATTTTGCCGCGTGTTATTATCCACCGATGCAAGAGAAGGATGTTAAAGGTTTAACTTTCTGGTTCGTATGTGACGTCGTAGCTCCTAAACGAATAGACCGATTTTGATGCAGTTTTTATTGTTTAAAAGCTGACGTGATCGTGATAGTTCTTAGCTATAAATTATGTACTTACAGGCATTTGATGATCATAAGCTCATTTCCTACATAGAAAAAATTTATTACTACATTTCACAGATCCAATTGGTTTGAAATTTTGTGTATTGTTATTGCGGTTACTTAATTTTTTTTTTATTCTCAGGCATTTAAGACTCTTTTTCTGGAGTATTAGTACAGTGTTACCTTAAGGAAATTGTGAAGCTTACGAACATAATGAAATCAATCTAAGTGAATCAATAAATATACAGGACATTCTCACACACGGCCATCGGAACCAAAACTAGGTGCGAGCCTGTACTATGGGTGTCAGAGACTGATATACATACATAGATATTTTTAAATACATACTTAAATAGTTAATATTAATATTCAGACACAACAAACACAAATGTTCGTGATACGAATGTTTGACTTGAATGGAATTTGAAGTGTGGTATGTATAATATTGGTGGTGAGCCTTGCTTATTACCATACTCTGAGCTACTCCTGGTAATTTTAAGATTGGAAAACCTAATACTTAAATAAATACTTTGTCCGACTGGAGGGTCGAACCCAGGATCCCAATCGAACTCGGGCTTAGCAGTCGCACTAACGACTTCCAGACTAACGAGGCAGCAATGTAATATAAGATTTTTCAATTGCATTTCCAACCCATATTGCTCATATCATTTTCGTTTTGGTCTCTATATATTCAATTCGTACAAGTTAAATTCTGTTTATGATAGCTTGTGATATTTCATTTCCTTTAAAACGTTTCAGATAGACGGATTTAGCTCGACATGTTCGCCTTTTCACATTGGGGACAACATTTTTGATATCCGGGTTTTATAAATGTGTATATTCCGGCTTTCGGGATCCTTCAATAGCTTTTCAAGGTATTTGAAGCAAGAAAACCAAAGGAATTAATCATGATAGAACGGCGATCATGTATTATGATACTAAACGATGCTTGTCACTTTATTCGTCAGCCCTGCCCAAGTCCCGTAACACTACGAGTATAGTAATTAGTGAGGTGACACTCGTTTTAGTTGTAATCAAATCTGTCTATAACGTAATGTATCGATAACGTAACGCACCGTAACAACACAGTTGATTAAAAAACAAATTTAATATAACCGTTTGATGGCTCTACCCCGGGCGAAATCTTAATGCCTAGAACCTATAACTCCATTGGGTTTAGGTCCTGACAACTTAGGTACCTATTGGATTATAAGCCGTGTTCATAATATCAATTATTACAAATAAATAGTCAACTAGCATAGTCAATTCAATAAGAGCCAATATAGAATTGAATTCAATGAAAGAATTTACTGTGCTATTCAAGGAAACGTAAATAAAGTTATTCGAACCGAATATCTCCTCTTGTGACGTCCCGAGCACGTGTTTCCTTAGCATTTGTGTTGGAAATTCCGAACTCGAGCGAGAAATCTGTCGCTATCTCCAAGTTGACCCGACCGATAAAGTATTCACAGAAGTTTGTAAGCGCTGAAAACGATAGAATTGCTTTTTATATCAAACACGATAAAAAATTCCTTTGAAGGTGACGATCGTCCGATAGCAGTTCGAAACAAAAGTTTCGTTGTTAACGTACTTTGTAACTTTAAACTCGACTGATACACCTTTGAAATCGATGGCAACGCGAATTTATAAATTGACTCGTTTAGTGAAAATGCTATTAAATAACCTGGTCACTTTTGCATTTTGGTGTAAATTCCTGCCAATGTTTTGCTTGTAAGACTATCTGAAATATATTTTGTAACTCCGCTTACATCTTCTACTGAATTTATTTGCAATTAATTAGCTGTGTCATGGTTTAAATCGATTTAATGTTAAATTAGTCTGGTAGCTTAGAAATTAGAACAGTTCGTAAAACAATTCGTTAGATACATCAACTGTTATCTTTGTAAATTCTAATGAATTCTAATTAGTATAGCTACAAGGGAAATGGTGAGCCGTTTACATAAATAACAGTGGAATACGGCCAGTGTAAAACCGTTAAACTGATGAATTAAATTTTGGGAAAACTACAGTAGAGAGGAGGAAAATTGTACTGAATTTGGTAATACAGGATGATTGAGTAAACATATTTCTGACTTCCACACATTACATCACATTTACATCTACTGATTTAAACTCGATTGGTACAACGACAAGCTCTGTAGAAACTGAATGCCAAAAGAAGAATGTACGATTCACACCGAAAACTGATTCCCAGAACCAGATCAAACCCAAACACAGTTCCGTATCAGTAAAATAAAATGCTCAGCACATCACTCGATGCAAAGCGGAATTCTATATAGTAAGAGACGCGAGTGTCTCAAAGGCTGGAAGTTCACTAGACCGTTTTCCATTTCAAAGGTCTTTTGTTATTGAAATAAGGTGTTATACTGAATTGATTGTAACTGAATAAAGTGAATCAGTTCTACAATGCCATGTATCAGGGAATGACGGAAATAACGTGTGAAATGTGAGCATCGGGTGGTAATTACGTTCGTGTCGCGATAGGCGAGCGTCAGCACCGGGTTAGTGTAAGGCCACGATACCTGATTGAGTTCGTTCTTGAAACATGAGAAGGCTTACTTGAGAACACGCTAGGATGCGATAGCAATACTTCTTCGCAGAGGACGTTTTGTCTATACTAATATAAAGAGGAAAGATTTGTTTGTAATGTTTCCACACAAAAACTACTGGACTGACTGGTGTATCTGTTGCCGCATTCAAACGAGAAACATAAATAAAATATTAATATTGCGCAGTTTTTTCAACTGTATTGAAGATTCTTAAATTTTAGTCATCATCACAACCCTTTCTTTGGCCCCCTGTTGGTCACGGGTCAACACTCAGAACGGGAAGGATTAGGCCTTAGTCCACCACGCTAGCCAAGTGCGGATAGGCAGACTTCACATGCCTTCGAGAACATTAGAACACTCAGGCATGCAGGTTTCCTCACGACTTGTCCTTCACCGTTACAGCAAGTGACATTTTCTTTAATCGCACATAACTCAGAAAAGTCATTGGTGCGTGCCGCTGGGGTTTGAACCCGAAGTGCTCGAGTGAGAGGCGAGTTCGATAGCCACTGGGCTGTCACCGCTTCAATTTTAATATAAGAGAGAAATAAGAAACATTTGACTTTGACTTGACATAAAACCTTTTTAATTAAAAAAAAAAAACAATATATTACCTTCACCATGCAACACAAGGTCCCGCGATCCCCGAAGCATATTTAATCTGTTGCCCGACCAATCAATTCACCACAGTCCACTAAAACCTATATAAAATTCACTGAACCACAACCGAGTTGAAATATTTATCACTACGAATGCAGTTTGGTATAAACCTATCCAACTAGAAACGTTTCATTAGAAACATACTCAACCCTTCACAGTACGTTCAAACCGCAAACCAATGTGATGATGCAGCTTGATTTGATAAAAATAAACCTTTCGTCCTAGACAATAAGGCTTTTGTGTCGGTAGAAGAGTGAGTGCACGTCACACCTTCGATGTGGGTAGATTTATAATGCTTTAAGGTGCAGTGGTAAACACGATTTCAGTGTACACGTATTCAATAGCCTTTGAGCAGGCGTTCAAGTAATCAATTTCAAGGTTGGCTTCAAGGACGTATAGCTGCCTGCCTATAGACAGGCAATTACGGCAGTCTAATGATATACGGGTAAGTGTGGGAAGTGGTGTTTATGTAATGTGAATATTTTCACACTAGTTTGTAACACCCGCCGGCGTATGATGAAAGTATAACACAGTATTCATATACAGTTAATATAGTTCTATAATTATCTATAATTGTTATATTTTTTATCTTAATTTTGCCTAAATTGAACTGTTTGTGTATAAATTTTCCCAGTCCAGTTAGTTTAGTTAATTGTTCTTAGTTGATTAGTACATTCCGCATGCTCAAACTGCTCGACAACTCAGGGTTGTGCTGAATATCAGCAATTTGGCTGAGTGCTGTCCCTTTTTGCCATTCAGCGAATTATCGATTTTTTTTTTACTTTTTTTTTGTAATTTTTTTTTTTAATTTTTACTTGTTGTTTGGCAAATTATACATATAGTGTGAGGTAAAGATTACTTCTGTGTTGAAAGGCTTGTCTATCTAATATTGTATCGGAACTGGGGCCGACTTGCCACTTGACTGAAAAATTGAGGAAGTTTGAACGTACTGTGAATTTTACTACGTGAATAAACGAATAAAACCGCATTGGAGCAGCGTGGTGGAGTATGCTCTCGACCTCCCTCAACTGTGGCTGTGGGAGGGAACTGTGCTACATATTATTGAATAGTCCTGTGCCCACAAACCAATTTACAATTATTTCTTACTTTCTAGTTTTGATGTCGGGGTTTTAATATTTTAATCTGAGATTTTAATAAAGTTATTTTATAGCTCTCTAACTAAATGATCGACTAATATTTCCTATCATAAATCACCGCCACCTCTGTCCCACTGTTGGGCACAGACCTGATTCGAAATGTGAAGGCTTTAATCCACCACGCTATCCAAGTGTGGCTTCACTCTCAGGCATGCAGGTTTCCACACGATGTTTCCTTCACCCTTACAGCAGGTGACATTTAAATTCCTAAAACGCACATAACATAGAAAAAACATTGCTGTGTGCTTGGATTTGAACCCAGTGTGAGGCGAGTTCGATAGCCACAGGGCTGTCACCGCGATACCGCACAAAATAAATAGGTACAGTCG
The DNA here is from genome assembly GCA_944567765.1 of Carterocephalus palaemon. Classification (NCBI taxonomy): domain Eukaryota; kingdom Metazoa; phylum Arthropoda; class Insecta; order Lepidoptera; family Hesperiidae; genus Carterocephalus; species Carterocephalus palaemon. The sequence goes on from OX155641.1 coordinate 1,628,642, forward strand.
AATACAGTACGCAACTTGTACCGTGAAAAATGCTTACTATAAACAAAGTCAAAGCGGTTCTTTTCGTATGAGGTCCGACAAAAACTTAAGCCCTTTCAAGAAACAAGTTAAGGATTGGCCTATTCAGCAAGGGCCCTTTGTCTTAGAAAATGAATACCTACCTTGTATCGAACAGGAATTTACTTCGGAGCCAGACTGTTCAATCAATTGTATTTACAAAGTCAAGTCAGTTCTATTCTCGTAGATAGAATTAAGAGCTACGTTTTAAATGGTTACCTTACTTTACTTAAGAAAATTGAAATTTACAAGGGAATTTATTTACAAGAACTCGAGTGCAATATCCAATGTCATTTGTTTAAAGTGACTCTCGTTATACGAGTGGGTTCTTAATTTGAATTTATCAAAACGTTAAGATTATTCACTTTCGATCTTTTAAAGTGAAACTTTTATTACATCGTTCTGAAAATGTTGGCTTGTCTGTCGCATGTCGCGTGACGCACGTCGCATTACATTTTAAAATTGAATCTAAAATTTTATTTTTTGTTGAGACACTGGGGATCGAACAAACGTTAGACCATTCGACCAAGCGTACTTAACAGAATTTGTTGAAATTAAGATACATATATTTCGAACGGCTAATAGTGTAGTGACGCTTGTTATTTTTATTTCCCATTATCATTCCATTTTCCAAGTATAAAATTAAGATTGATAAAGCAATTTTTATACCCTTAATGGAAAATTATTTAAAAAAAAAGTAGTTAAATGTCTATAATGTGTAAAAAAAGTTTCACTTTTACCGTGGTTTCATAAAACCACACAATTTAATTATTATTTTTTTGTGAATTATATACCACTAATGTACTTGAATGTAGAGTACGCGCAATGAAAAATTACGGGAGGAAATCTCAGAGCAATAAAACCTTTATGAGTATGTAAGGACAACGCAACATAGCTGTTTGTTGTTTCCTGTTTCCTGAGTTGCAGTTATGACATTTGAATTTCGAACATAGTATACCATAAAGTAGAAATTCCAGTATCACACGCTGACTTATTGATAAAAATAACTATGTTAGGTATATAAAATATGAATCTGCCTTTGAATACAGAATTTCTAGATGCAGCGGCCTTTCTATGTCCCACAGCACTGGACTCGATTTCTTGCGCATAGTCCAATACGCTGGCTAAGTGCGACTTTATATGCCTTCGAGAATATTATGAAGAAATCTTAGGCATGTAAGTTTCCTCACGATGTTTTCATTCACCGTACTAAGTGGCATTTCATTTTATAAGTCCCACAAAAGTCATTGATGCGTTCCGCTTGGATATGAACCCATAACCTCGAGAGGCAAGTTACAACCGTTGCGATGGTTCACATCATCATAAGCATGGCCGAAAGCGGTCACTATTTCAATTTCCTTTCCGCTGAGGTAAAGCCATTAAGTCTCCGTGTTAAGCCACGTGTCGCTGAGCATAACCCACGAACCTATCCTCGATGCTATAACCGTTCGACTCGATAAGCAAGGCTTTTGTAAATCCAATTTACCATGAGACTATCGAATAATATGGAATACTGAAGCTTTACCACCTACCGACCTTATAGGAAATTAATCTTTTATTTTTAGCGCGATAACACGCCTTCGTGCACTATGGCAATAACAACCGCGGTCATATTTTAAAATGGCGGCGCATTCGATTTTTAAAAGACCGTTATATCGGCGCGGGATTTTTTTTTTGCTTTTATGCCAGGAACGTTTTCTTTTGATTTATTGATTTACCGTTTCACAGAAACTATTTTTGTTGGAAGCTAGCCTGCACGATGCTAAATTACGGAGAAATGTTGTTTTTTTTGTTTACAGATATTTTTAGTAAATTTTATTTATTTTTAAGGTCTAAGTTATATCTCTTTCCAGAAACTTTTTTTACTAAAATATTTGTGTGTCTATTTCACTAGGTTATAAAGAATAAGAAGTTATTTTATCTTTGTGTCGTAGTTATAACATAAGGAAAGTATTCATAATAAGCGTTTTAGTTAATAGTTATTTACACTATACTAATCCTCACGATCTACGATCAAAAAATACGAAAAATTATTTATGTGTTACATTAATAATTATATTATTTATGTCACTTTATAAAACCATGTTATAAATAAAGAAATGATTATCTATGCCTATTGCACAAATAGCTTTTTTTAAATCTTACAATATTTATAATTATATAAAAATCGCCAGCGTTAAAGAAGTCGCGTTAAAACACAAAATGCCCGGTAGCAGTTCGAAGTATGGATTTGTGCTCGGAGTATTGTAATAATAATATGCTCACCACCTATCACATTTGACCTAAATATAATTGGTGAAAAATGGATTTACTACACTCCTCTGCCTGCCCTTTCGGGGAAATAAAGGCGCGATTTTATATTATGTTACCTAATTACTCTATGCTTACCTCCTTGTCTACAAACGTCGCCATCTTTCATCTTCAAATAAACAATTAAAAAACACCAAAATAAGTAGTAGCTAACAAACGAATTGAACTGCACTTGTTCTAGAAAGAAACCCTTTCCTTCAAGTCAACAGGCTAAACTGATGATTACCGCTGAATTCGTAGATTGCCTTGCAATTACAAACAATAGACTTGAGCGGAAGCGAACTTCGGGCTTTAAGTGATTTGTTTCACTTAGTGCTATGAACTTGTTTTACTGGAAACGACTCATCAGCAAAATAAATCATGGGATGGGACTTATAGACCATGGGTAAGCCCACAGACCATTACGCTAACCAAGTGTGCATTTTGCAGAACACACAAGCCTTAGTTTACAACGCAAGTTAAGCATACATTAGGCAAAATTCATTCAATAAATAAATAAATTGGCCAGAATCCACTACGCTAACCGAGTGTGCATTTGGCAGAACTCACAGGCCATAATCTGCTATGCTAGACAAGCGTGCATTTGGCAGAACTCACAAGCTGTAGTTTGCTATGCTTGACAAGTATGCATTTGGCAAAATTCATGTCCACTGCACAAACCGAGTGTGCGTTTGGCAGAACTCACAAGATTTAGTTTGCTACGCTTGTCAAGTATGAATTAGGCAAAACTCATTGGAGTCCACTACACTTACCGAATGTGCATTTGGCAGAACTTACAGGCCATAATCTACTATGCTAGCCAAGTGTGCCTTTGGCAGAATTCACAAGCTTTAGTTTGCTACGCATGTCAAGTATGTATTTGGCAAAATTCATAAGAGATAGTCCATTACGTGAGCCGAGTGTGCCTATGGCAGAATACACATGCTATGCCAGTCATATTTTTTGTTTAAATTAGTTTCATTAGTGTTTGTCGTAAAGCATTACTTACATACATTATACTACACGTACATAATTATGCATTACATTATAATATGCATAGATATCTGGAGTATCAGAGAAAAAATATTTTATTAATAGTACTTATTATATTTACCTATTCATTTTAAATGATTATTAATTTTAAAGAAGGCAATGAACGATAAGCAATAAAGTTTTAATAACTCTATAGCTTATAGAGTTTTAATAACTCTGTAGCTTATCGTTCCGAGGTATCTATCTGACATTTCTTTTCATATACATAGTCAATGGCCATAGCAGTTAGTTTGTAAGTATTATAAACTTAAATTTATTGTAACAAATGGTAATTTTGATATTGCATTTTTGTTTTAGTATCCAACAAACCAATATTTTGCGACTAGTAACTTAAGGGTACCAAACTCATAGAATGAGTTTATAAAGGACTAACAACTTCTTTTTAAGTAATTCCTTAACATAAAAATATGCCAGTAATTTCACATCTATAATATGGAAAAGCTGAAACAAATTCTGCACCAAAATGCTGTCTCTAGCAAATGCGGGCTTAGCTTTTAGCTTAGTAAACTCAAACGAAGAACACATTTACAAAGTTTTATAAAAAGTGTCAAAAGTACAAGAATTTTTGAATGGGTATCAAGATGAACACTGAATTCCGCACTACATTATCTACATTAACAACCAGCTAAATTCCTAGAAGTCATGCTACATGACCACGCAGAGACAGAGGAAAAACTAGGTGGTAAATTCTTGACGCAAAAATAATTGAATTGCCTTCTGAAACAAGAATCCGTCTGCCAAATTTCCACCCTTTAATACTTCCTATGAATGAACAATTAAATTCTGATTCATTTCGAATTGGAATAAATCTTTTGTTAAATGAGAAATGTTTTTGTAAATGTAATTGATTGAGAATCGAAGTGATTCTCGAAATTTAAATTAAGATGGTTGAATACTGAAGTAGAAAGGGTTAACGAATAACATTTTGGGTCACTCGTATTGAATACCGTAGATCCGGGATATTATAAGGATCAGATAAAATGTTTGTTAACTAGAATAAACGTCCAATGGTCAAAGGCAAAATATGTTGATTTGAAAAAAAAATATTCATTTATTAAAATTAAATGCTTTTAAATAATTTTCTCTCATAAAGAATATTCATCAGCCACAGAATTATCGAGGAAACAAGGAAAGTATTATTCCTGTCTGTTTCGTTAAAACATTTTTCGAATCATACGTCGTAGTGCAAGTATTGCCTTAGTGATTGATTAACTGAAAATCAAATGATTTAATATTACCTTTAATCGAAATATAATGGTATCTACAAAGATAATAATATCATGAATCTGGGTCTCTACCCTATTCCATAGCTGAATAAGGAATGCCTTATCCAAATGTATCATTATTATTCCGGACGTATTTCAAATTCAATTGATTTACTGACGAATTAATGCAGCTTGTAGCCCATCGTAGCTTATTCCCAAGAGCCGGGGTTACACCATCGGCTTAGCTGAGTAATTAACAACTTAAGGGATTAGTGCAAGCGAAATGTTGCCAGCCTTAAATCAGTCAATTAAATACGAAATGTTATATTCGTGCGAATCGTCTTGAGAATCGTTATAACCCCAAATTTGCATACATGTGCTGGATTAGTTTATTGACAGTATTAAGGCCTCTGTCAACCCAACCCAAACCATCAGCATTTAACACCTTTCAGATTCTACAAGGATCAATAGACTTTTTTTTTAAATAATTTACGATTAAAAAGATAAATCATTACAAGCAACTTGATATGTAATTCAGTCATTTGGTGGTTTGAAGAAGCAAGCTGATAACACCATTGAGTCATCAAAGTGTCTGAATCCATAAACAAGACAATATGGTGTAGGTACAATTCATTTTATAGGCACACTGAATTAGTTATTGCCTCAGCTGTTTATGAGTTTTGCATAAAGAACTTGTCTGATGAACAGCAATAAAAATAGTTAAGATATTAAATAATTTATTTAACCAGTGCTATATTTGTAGAAACATTCAAATTTTCTTTAGTTTAAATAATTGATTCAAAAAACTAAAAGCGTCGTTTTTGGGATGTTTACAATTGGATATCTACATACTATTACCCTATCTTCATATATCCACCCTAAAAATTCTAAGAACTTCCTACTCAACCAGGGTTTGACTGGTGGAAAATGCCATCAACTATGTCAATAAAGTTGTATAAAAAAAACATTCTTCATGTATGTGGCCCCTGAAGCTCATAAGCTTCCTTGAAAATTAGAAAAAAAAGTAGGTAGTTACAAAATAAATATTCATGTGGTATTATCTCTTATTTGATCTCATTTTTATAAATGGTTATAATATTATATTTCAGCTGTGTTATCGCTTATCTCTCGCAGTATGAAAGTATATATAGGCACTTAAAATAACACAAAATTGTCCTGAGCCTCAACAAGAAGCCTCATTCTGACGTTTTGAAGAAATTCTGTAACTACTGCTGCTTCGAAGATATAAACGTAACACAGTGTTTTATGAGTGGTAAAAATCCTGATTAAGAACCTAGCTATTGGCTGTTAGTATGTGACAGACGGTCGTAAAGCTAGCAAGCTTTCCTGTGCAAATAAAATTTTATTATATGTGGGAGAAGATGTGCAAAATGTCAAATACAAAACTAGTAAACATTGCAAAAACGTGCATTTTGATCAAATGTGTGGCTAGGTTTATGTTAAAAACATTCAAAGGGTTAGTGCAGTATCAACGCATGCGTATAAAATTATGAGACCTATAAATTTCCATACAAATGTTGAACATTTTCATTATGAGAACTGATTAAAATATAACCCTGTTATTCCTATTCTTTCGTTTAAGCTTCGATATTTTTTTTAGTTTCTTGACTTTAAACAAAATCCGGTTTATCTTTTAATTTATACCAACCGTTAATACCTATACTTCATCATAATGCTCTATCGCAAGCTTGTGATAAGGTAAATGTAGGCGCGTATTTTGGATACTACGGTACCAGGTGTGAAATAAGCTAAATTTTGCGTTTGCATTTGATTCTGCATTGCGATAGCGCTATAACATTTAACAATCAAATTTATTCCATCTCGATAATAGATAAATGTTTTGTAAAAAATAAAAATAAATTTACGACTAGCTGCTGCCCACGGCTTCACCGCGAGAAATTTATAGTATACCTATACTGAAACAAAATTAGGATTAAAAGTAACAAACATATAAAACACACACTAATTCACCCATTATTCACCTGTATAATGTTTATGTGATTTGTGTGATAGTTATAATTATGATGTATGAACACATAATAATATTTATTTGTAATTTTTACAAAGCTGTTATATTTTACTTACCTTCATTTCGTCTTCCTAAATCAGGTGAAAGAAGCAGCAATCTCTTGTCAGTGTCACCAGCTTGTTCTCTCTTCTTTCCACCATCAAATTTTTGGGGCCTCATCTTTTCATAATTTATATCGTTTTGTGAATTTGGAGTTTGATTGTAAACAAGATATTTAGTCAGCTTATCTGTAGTCAGTTCTTCCTTATCAATGTCTTCAATATTCATCGTTTGAATTCAGAGTGAACTGTTGAAACTATTCGTGGGTGTGAATAGGTGATTCAGTGTTGTGGGTAAATGTAAAGTATTGAATGTGAAATCATTGGCAGTGTTGGCAAACATGAAATGAGGAAATGTAAAAAAAAAAGCTTCAAATTTCATAGACACTAAAAAATAATTAATTGAGTAAAATTATATAGAACAAGACAAAAAAGTGAAACAAATGAGAAATACATTGATATTTAAAACGTTTTGCAGTCAATCCGTTGCACAAAATGTAATAAAGTGAACAAGACTAATAAATAAGAGGATAAGTAAATATATATTAGAGGATAAGAGGGAGATAGACAGAACGAACATGTTCGCACACGGCAAATGTTAGAGTAATTCTGTGGCACCATCGCGCGCCGTGGAACGCTTATGCAAATCACAATTTGGGTTGTTCGTATGGGGAGCTAAAATATTCAGGTATGCAAGTGGCTGTGCCGCTGTTGCAAATTGATTGCGAATTCTAATTTTTTGTCACGATATTGCTTGGTTTTTTAACGGATCGTTTAGGGTTGGAGTCCATAATTGTTTTCAATTAAACTGATTTAAAATTAGCCTCGCTGTACAGCGAGGTCATGCTGCCAGCGTCTGGGTATTTAAATGCCACAAGGTCTGTTTCTGGACGACACATTTATTTTCTGATTACTTGTTTTTAAATTTTTGTTTGTTTAGTTTTAGGTTATTTATGTTGTAATTAATTTAAACAAACAACGAATATAGTAAATTACAATTGTATTTAATTCTTAAGGTGATTATTTACTATATTTGCTGAATTTACAAAGCCCTATGAAATATTGCACAGTAAAAACTTAAAAAATAAAACTATTTTTATTTATCTAACTGAATCAGCAGTGTTTGTGTGAAGTTATTTCCTTTTAATTGTTTTTGGTGAGCTATTCGAATGTTAAATTTAATGAAGATTTGAACTAAGAAGAATAAATATTTGAACTTTATTTTCCTCAAAAAACTTGATTGCAATGTTCGCAAATATTTTACCTCTTAAAAGCACCCTAATAGCTTTTGAATACAATTTCTTTTAGGCCGATATAATATTTTGTATTACAAAATACATATTTAAAGCAGCTTGAGCCTCGATTTTCGTACAAAACGTTTTATCAACCTTTTAAAAGTAAGTAAAATTTAATGGCTATCCACACTCATGTGTAACGACTAAAAGAACCCTTCGATAAAACGGTCTAAAAGAAACAAAGAGCCACTCAAAGGCTTTTAAACGTGAGGTCCGACCGAACTCTTTTGTCCTAGCTTTAAATTTTTACGATCGTAGATCCCGTATTTTGTGAATATTTACAAAATTGATAATTTAGTCCACTTTTCTATGTAGATGAGTGTCATTGTCACGCAAATGTTTAATACGCTTGTATTAGCTTGGTATGTATATTATGTGTATGTGTGTGAACGTGAAATTCGTCCACTTTTTTTTTATGGATACAAGATAGCAAACGAGATTGCAGCACCACCCATTCGCTGCCGCCCATGACAACTGTGACTGACTTTGAATAAGACTCAATTAGGGACTGGGATGGTTATTCCAATTAGTTGAGAAAGTTAATTAGAACATTAGTTGGTCAGTTCGTTAGTAGGTATGAGGACTGAGGACTGTTAGTGATAGTTAGTCCTGTTAGTTAGTGTTAGTAATAGTCCAGTTAGTACTTGTTATTAGGAGTCTCGTTTTAAGTCAGTCACAGATGTGTTGCTACCCTTGAGGACTAAGATGGTCGCCTTTAAAGAAGTGTAACTGGAAACACAACTTTCCAACCGGACCATAATTGCTTTAAAAACAATTACTACACGGCAGAAATGGTACTAGGTACCGGGGCGGGTGGTGGTACTGCCCCGGGCGAACTCTATATGGAACCTAATTGGTTGGCTTTCATATAAAACCTATTTGGTTCCCTATAGGCTCTACCACCTTTAATACCACTTCAATACGTCGGATTAATTTGAAACATAGCTAAGGAACACTCCTAAGGAACGATGACTGCGCAATAATTAGTTATGAACAAAAGCGTGACCTTTTTTTGTTTTAATTTTTTTCAAAAAAAGAACCGTACCACGTTACTGCAATATTCAAACAATGTTAAACTTCACGGTGGCTTCACGTAACTCACAAAGTTGGTTGCATGTTTTATGTGCACCATATTTACAACTTGGTGCGTGTGTGGATGCATTCCTTGACACCTTGGATTACTCAACATTTATCACTGCTGCAAACTGAATTTATGTAGTTTGTTTTATGATAATACGAGTATACCTATATTGAAAGTGGTATGTTTTTATGACTAGTCTTCACAAACATTTCATTTTATTGTTTATTTTTATGTACAGTATTTTTATTTTTATTCTAACTACGTGAACATCTCTAGTATCTAAGCTGTCACGTTATTTTTCATAAGTACATGGAAATGCACCGTGCTTCGGAGGGCACGTTAAGCCATCGCTTCTGGTAGATTTCAATGGTGAAAACGGTCACTAAGCCTTGTCGAAGACCTCCGGGTGGCTTGAGAACATTCGACACTGGGTTGGCTACTGACCCGTCCACCAATCCGCATAGGAGCTAGTTGCCCAGCAGTGGGACGTCTAAGGGTTTCAAATAAGCTAAGCTTCATACATTTAAACGGCATACCCTGGATTGTTGTCCTTATTATATTCACAGAAAAAAATACAATTTATTACGCAAGTACGAATATTTAATCTGTCATAAAGTGTGTCCTAGCCTTGGACGTATTTTGGAATCGATGATAATTCCATCGCTGTGCAATGTACTAGGTGACCTCGAAGCTTCGCATGTAAGCGTCGATGCATGGTTTTTGCACCAGTTTTACCGTACAGCCTTGAGTTATGACCTACAGATTTCCTATCGAAGGGCGTTTCTATACTGTTTGTGTTCGCTTTGTGTTGTAGGTATGTTAAATTGTTTATTTATTTGTTTCAGAGTAATTTTGAATATGGAATGGTTTTATAGGTTTAAGGTTGTAGATACTCTGTACTACCACTTCTGTGTCCCAATGTTGGGCTTGGGTCTCCTTTTGGAATAGGAGAGGTTAAGATAATCCACCACGCTGGCCAAGTATGTATTGGCATTATGAGGTCTTCACATGTTTTCCTGCACCGTTGCAGTAGGTGATATTTAATTAATTTATTAGCTTACATGAGAGTAGCAATCAACCAAACAACAAAAGAACAATTATTACCCGGCGACGTGGAAATTTATCAAAACAATTTTATCAAACAAATTGACTAAATAAAACGATTTCAATCTTTCAATCAACTTCCACTACAACTTTCAATCAACAACATAAAAAAAATTGACAATGCTTCTGATCTGAAGCTAAGTTCTGTGTCTTTTGTTGTTCATTCTCGCAATACTCTTATTTCTTATGACGCGTAGCTGAGGCGAAAGCTAGTAATTATTTTAAGTGTTATTAAAGTGTTATTTTTATACTCGTTTTATACTCAAGAAACATTGCCACTGTAAACCAGACTGACACTACAAACTTATTCCGCATTAAGTATAAACTTTGAACTTTAGAGAAATACCGACTTGAGATTTTCCCGAGAAAATGTTCGCTTAAGTGGATTGCTGTCTCTAAAGCGTGATGTTAGATGTTTTCTCCATGAATTAAGCTGGAATGTTTCCATTTAAAATGAAAATAAGTTGGTATCTTTAAATTTAGGATTTACTTACTCATTTTACCCTTATCATTTTATAATTATGTATGATATGATATTGATGAATTTCAAGTAGATACACGTGTAGAATAATTATCTTACCACTTCAAATTAATAATAAACCTTGTTTCATTATCGTATTGATTGAAATTTTGTACTTACTAAGAAATTAAATGTATGTTTAATGTAAAATTTTTGGATATTACTCGTTTTATTTTTAAAAAGTTATTATTGTCATTTTACTCATTAGGTTAAGTGCTTTCGATATCAGATTAAAGTTTTTTTGATGTCTGTAATAGTTACGGAATTATCGCCTGTGCACACTTAACGATTACACCCGGTGTATATACATATATTAAGATATATTGAATATATGATTTTATTTTCTAATAGGTACCTACTTATTATTCAATTATACTTTTTGTGTTTTTAATATTAATTTAAAATAAAATATTAAATACAGATAATCGTACGATACAAACAAAACTTACCCCTAGCTTTCCTAAAGCTCAACACGGCATTGACACTGGTCCTCTCACATATCTGAACATTTAACTTAACATTTCTCCAACGATTCCCCGTATCTTTACTCATGTTGTGCGTGAGTGTTATTGTATAGTATTCTCGTGTTTCTGTGTGGGGGTTGACTGACTGATTTCCCTCACGGCTTGAGTGTGAATAACCGAGCTGTCCAAACTTCGACGGAATATGGATATACATGAGGTGTTGAAACAGTTGTTTTATTTTTATTAAAGTGCTTACGAAGCGATTTGATACTTGAAAGATAATAAAAAAAAAAAAAAAAAAAATCAATGGTGAAAACAATATTGTTAACCAGACAAGGAAGACACTGGGTTGCCTCTAACCTCTTACCAATCCGCGTTGGAGCAGTGTTGGTTGTATTTGATCTTTTATAATGTATTAATAATTGGTAATCTGTCAGTCTAAGCATAATCCCACTAAACATAAAAATTATTAATTAATGTTTTTCGCTCCTTATTCCTCAAACAGTGGATAAGCATCTGTGACCGACTTGGAACGAGACTTATGACTCGATTGATGTCTCGACTTGTTCAGGGTTTGTTATAGTTATTGCTTAACTTTAACCAACACGTATAGATTCAACAACGTTCATAATAATAGAATGTATAATGCAAGTATTGTAATGAGCATTTGCGAGAATCCCAGCTGGCAATTTACATCAACGACTCTGTAACTTTTATCATCATTTTAATAAACGACCACACTCAGATATTTTCTCCCCGGCGTCTCGACCTCGTTAGACTTACCGGGCCAACTATCATGAATATTACTAAGGGAATGCACGCCGCGGTGTCTGTATATCTTTTAATTTAATAAAATGCTCGCGAGACGAACGGGTTGAATACATAATTTTTATTAATACACTGCGCGGTGCACTGTTGAATTTTGATTAGAAAATGATGGATGGGAAATGAATATGATGAAATTTTAATAATAAAATATAAAGTTAACATATTAATTTAATATTTGAAGTAACACTTTTTAGTTGAATATATCTATTGATTTTTAGAAACATACTCGTATATCTTTCTGATTCATGAAGTACGGATTACTACAATAAATCAAAATTCGAACGTAAATTTTCTTTCATTCATTTGAAATACCAATTGTCAATTATCAGCAGGTTCTCTATTTCGTTGTGTTCGAGCAATGTGTGTTGTCAGTGATGACTTACTGATCCGAGTCGTGGTCCTTTACCGTCGGCCTATTTCACAAGCTCAGAGTCACTCAGCGTGCTATGGAGAGAGCCATGCTTGGTATTTTGCTAAGCGACCGACTCAAAAATAATGAAATCCGTAGACGAACAAAGCTCCCCGACATAGTTCGCAAAGTTAGTACGTTGAGATGTCAATGGGCAGGTCACGTCGTTCGCAGGGCTGATAAAGTGGGGAAGAAAAATCGGGATCAGCACGCGGGGAAAGCACAGGATAGGTTGGAAGGGCGACGTTTAAGCGAGGCCTATGTCCAGCAGTGGACCACTAAAAGCTGATGATGAAGAAGATGATGTTATGTCCATTAAAATGTACTAAATTTCGTTGAACATGTCGATGAAGGAAATTTTAAGAAAGCAGTGAGTTCTACAAAATATTCACGTTGGCGTATGTATAAGCATTAAGCAGGAACAGAATATTCACGAATCCATTTTTACAATAGAACCTAGTACTATTTTTTCAATGATCAAGACTATATAGTCCGCCGTTATCGATTCGAGTGTCGTATAAGGGGTTTATAGTCATTTCAAGGTTGCAATGGCGCTATCATCAACGCCTGGATTGTATTCTGGAGAACCATTAAGCTTTTCTAACAAAGGCAGCCAATTTGCACGAGCTCTTTTATTAACTTTTATTGGAGTGCTCATTGTAGCATCCCCTTTATATGAGGGTTATTAGATTTCATACGGGTTTTCTTTTTTGTGTTGTAAAGTGCGTTCAACTGGAATATTATTATATTAGCCCTTATTTCTGATTAGTTTCCTTCTATCTATCCATCGCCACTTAAAAGCCCACTGTTGGACATGGGCCTCACTTAATATTTTATTTTATTCTATTTTACCTTACCTTACTCCTTATCCAATTCCTCTACATTCAAATCCTGCTGTATTTTGAATCTCTAGAAATTTTCTTTACTGAATCTAAGCTTTGACATATCTCACGCATTTATATATTAGAAAACAACTAAGCATGTATGTTCCTACATCCTACTAAAATCTCAAAAGTGGTGACAGCCCAGTGGGTGTCGAACTCGCCTCTCACTCGAGCGATCCGGATTCAAACCCCAGCGGCACGCACCACTTTTCTAAGTTATGTGCGACTTAAGAAATTAAATGTCACTTGCTATAACGGTGAAGGACACATCGTTAGGAAACCTGCATGCCTGAGAGTTTTTCATGATGTTCTCGAAGGCATGTGAAATCTGCCAATCCTTACTTGGCCAGCGTGGTGGACTAAGGCCTAAGGCCTCCGATTCTGAGAGGAGAGGAGACACGTGCCCAATAGTGGGGCAAAAAACGGTTTTGATGACTAAAATCTCTAGATAGGCTCTTCTAACGTAAAAAGATGTGATGAATAAAGATTTTATTTATTTGCTCTCACATAAGTAGTCTTAATTAAAGGTACAAGTTGTATATTCAAACCATACCCGCAAAAACCAGTTCCCGCACTATGAATATGTATATTATTATATGAATATGAGAAGATATATATGAAGATGACATATTGGTCATCTTTTTTCTGATCTGTGTAAAGCATTAAGTACATTTAACATCCCCAGCGAAAACACGTCGATATCTCAACAACACGAGCCTATATTTCAATTAAACGCTTTCGGATCGAGCAGCATTATTCCTGGAGCACCCGAAACCTCTCGGAGCAGCGAAAAAGGCCATATTGAATTAAGCCTCATCAGTACTGAAGACACCTAATTCTTCAAGGTAACTAATAAACAGGATATTACGTGTACTGAATCGGTCCATGCCAAATAAATGTGCTGGCTCGATCAACGTCGTGGGATACATCGGCCGCATTTGTTATAGCACCTGCGCAGAGGTGGGGTGGAGAGGCTTCTAACACTTTATTGACATTATCAGATCTATGGTGATCTGATAATGTTTATGTTTATTATTGTGTATGTCTCTAACCTCATTACGGAGCTGAAATTGCAATATATTATTAGTATGTGAAAAAAATATGAAAAAAACAATCAGTTACATTATTTGTTACAGCTATTATTTATTAGCTAGAGCAGAGATGGGATGGAGAGGCGTCTATACATTTTCAATGGCAAAAAGGTTAAATGGAAAATAGTAATCTGTAAGAATCTTTTTGGAGAAAGTGGGGTAAATATTGAAAAAAAAAGTCGAAAACAAAATCTGTTACACCACCAATGGTTGTTATAGTAAGTTCATATTTATTTATGGGTAAAAATATGTTTTCGCGTTAATCATCTTATATTGTATTTGGTATAATTGGCACAACAAAAATGATAGAAACAAGTAAAACTTAAACATTATTTAAATAATAATACACCTATTACGAAATAAATGTTTAAAACACTGGATTAAAAATTAATAAAGTGAAAAAAATTACGAAAGTGAAATGGAAAAAACTAATTATAAAAAGCATTGTTTAACTAGGTAGGAATATAAGAAAACAAATTCCTATATTTACCTAAAGAAGTAGGCAGAAGCTTGTACTCACTTTTCAGTTATGTTTCGGTGGTAAGCCTATTGCTATAAACCGAACACAAATAAAACTTCAAGCTACAAATACGAATTTTATGTTGGAAATAATCAATAATAATTTGCCCCATCCGAATATCGAACCTTGGACATTCGCTTAACAGTCGCGTTTGTGACCTATAAGGATTGTGATGTTAATGATAACTTTGTATGCAAATGACTCATTCTGTTATCCCTCGCTATTACTAGTTATATAGCATAATATTAAATTATGCTAAGCTTCGTCACTCACTACTTAGTAAGAGAGATTACTCACGGAATTCGGAATATATTAATACTACGTGCTTCATGTCGCAAGTGTTAACTTCCTTCCACGTAGTTACATGTGCGAATCGTAATTTTGGGCAACTTAGAAAGTAAGGTAGAAATTCAATGAAGTTGGACCCAAGTGGATGCCAATTGCGACGATGGTTTATTTCATTTTAGAAATGGAGTATGCGGAAAATCGTAAGATCCATACTAATATTATAAATGTGAAAGTGTGTTTGTTTATTTATTTGTTTGTTTGTCCGGCTTTCACGTCGCAACGAAGCTATTATATGGTATGGTTTTTGTGTGTGGAGATAGTGAGGAGGGTGGAGAGTGACGTAGGCTACTTTTTACCGCGGTAAAACATCCCCATGGGAAGATATCGATGTTTTGTTATTTGCTAGATATTTAGTTCCAGATGTTGTTAATAGATGGCGTTTATTTAGCGAAAATTTAGTTAAGTAGTTAGTATAGCAGTTAAGTAGTTAGATAGATAGATAGATAGATTAACTCTTTATTGTACACCAAGACATACAGGAACAGTTACATGGAATAAGGATTAAATACGACATACAATAGGTGGCCTTATCGCTAACTAGCGATTTCTTCCAGGCAACCTTGGGCTGAGGAGTTAGAGAAAGAGTCTAAATATGGTAGGGTGCACAAAAATAAATTAGGAAATATATAGAAAGAAATAAAGACAGTAAAGCAAGAAAAACATATAGATAACGAATAACCACAAACTTTATTTTAAAAACAGATGAGAGAGGAAGAAGGGGAAGAATAGTAAAATTATATTTGTAGGTAATAGGATTTTAGTTGACTTTTGAAGGAATTCAAAGAAGGGGCATTGCGAATGGATAGGGGAAGGGAGTTCCAAAGACGCACAGCAGTTACAGAAAAGGATTTAGAAAAGAAGATGGATGAGTGAGTAGGGGTACGAAGTGCAAGAGTTGCTGAGGAGCGCAGGGAGCGATCGTGGGTTTGATAGGTGTACTGAAATCTCTGTTTCAGATAGGGAGGATAACTAGGATTAAAAAGCACACAGTAAAGCAGAGATAAGATATGAGCATTCCGGCGAAGGCGAATTGGGAGCCACTTGAGTTTAGTGCGAAATTCAGAAACATGGTCATATTTGCGTAAGTTAAATATAAACCGTATACATAAATTTTGAAGGCGCTCAAGCTTATTTAGTTGCTCCTCAGTTATGTCGAGATAGCACACATCAGCATAGTCGAGTATTGGTAGAAGAAGAGATTGAGCAAGCGTAATTTTCGTGGGGATGGGCAAAACATGTTTCAGCCTTCGCAACGAAGCAATCGTTGCAAATAGTTTTCTGCTCACTTCAGCGAGCTGCGGAGCCCAGGTAAAACATTGGTCCATATATATTCCTAAATTTTTAACTTTAGCGCTGTAAGGTATGTCTACATTATTTAATTTTAATGGCAGAAGTGAAGACCAGTCAATTTTTGATAATAGCCGAGAACTTCCTAATATTATTGCCTGGGATTTGGCAGCATTTAAATTAAGACCATAAGTGAGAGCCCATTCTGAAATACGGACAAGATCTGCATTGGTTCTTGCAATGGCCTGAGGCAAGTCACTAAGGCTAGCTTGATTGTAAATCTGCAAGTCATCAGCGTACAAATGGTAGAGAGAAGAAAGTTGAGAGCTGATGGAGTTTATGAAAATACTAAATAGGAGCGGGGATAGCACACCACCTTGTGGAACACCGGCAATTGTATCGGACCAGCTGGAGAATCTGTCCTGTACTTGGATACGCTGCCGGCGTCCATACAGATAACTGTGAAACCAGGCAATCGCTGACGGAGATATGTTGAAAGAAGGTAGTATCCCTAGTAGAATGTCAAAATCCACAGTATTGAACGCGTTGCTAAAATCAAGCAGCGTCAACACTGTGAGTTTTTGACTATCCATCCCTAAACGTATGTCATCAGTTATATTCAATAGTGCTGTGACCGTACTATGACATGGACGGAAACCGGATTGCATGGGATTAAGAAGGGTATGACGTTTCAGGAATGAGCTTAATTGTTGGTGTACAAGACGCTCGAGGACTTTTGAAAGAAAAGGAAGTATGGAAATAGGCCTGTAGTCTGAGAAAGAAGAAGGATTTGATTTTTTGGGTAGTGGGATTACTTGGGCTTCCTTCCAGATACTAGGAAAAGTTTTTGCGTTAATGGAATGATTAAGGATGAATGTAAGGGTAGGAAGTAAAATATCAAGAATCGGAGTGATCATCTTACGACTGATACAATCACTGCCGACAGCATCAGAAGTAAAAGAGTTAATTGCCTTCTCAACATCACGTACAGCGAATTGCATAAACGAGAACAATGGAAAATCGAGATTGGGAAAATTTGAAATTTGATTTAAGGTTTTTGATTTAGTGTTGCTATCAATGCAAGATGTCGCAGAGAAATGAAGATTGAGATTATTTATGTCTAAATTATGAGGAAGAGTGTTTTGTTGTTTTTTCCCAATTCCCATGGATTTTAAGAATTTCCAGACCTTGCTGGGGTCTCCATTTTGGACAGACTTGTGAATGTGGCGTAGTTGCAAATCTCTACACATTGTGTTACAGCGATTTCTTGCAGATTTGTACTTCTCCAAGTTAGTTAGTATCTTTTAATCGTGGAACTGTCACTATTCATCCACCAATAAATGTGTCATGTATGATAAACAACTCATTGTTAATTCCCTTTGACCACGCGGGCGGAGCCGCGGGCAAAAGCTAGTATTATATATAAGCGTATAAGCGACCTTGTTATACAAAAGTTCGTATAAAATTTTAATGAACGCTATAATAATTAATAAGTACACATTAAT
The DNA here is from genome assembly GCA_944567765.1 of Carterocephalus palaemon. Lineage (NCBI taxonomy): Eukaryota > Metazoa > Arthropoda > Insecta > Lepidoptera > Hesperiidae > Carterocephalus > Carterocephalus palaemon. The sequence continues at coordinate 1,646,670 of OX155641.1, forward strand.
AATACATCGATCATGCTTGTGTGTTTGTATATTAATGTAAAATTATTCTCCAGAAAAAAAATAGTACCTATATCAGCCAAACGTTTTTTTTTTTTTTGGTAATTTGGGATCGAACAGTTTTCATCACCGGTTCTAAGATTTTTATCTAACACTATATAACTATGGAGAATGATAAAATTGTGTCGAGATATAAGGTCTTACCCAACACTTGCCTTCATCCGATAAAGGCATTACACACTTATCTTAAACCGTCCGTCCATTGTAACATTTATGGTCGTGACGATTAGGGACCCTTCTTACTATCAATTACAGTGATTAAGAATAAGTTTATGTAGTTTAAGATTTCATACACCCACACGATTTCAGACACCTGGTTGCAGTACATAGGCCTCAGAGCCTGTCAGAATCAGAACCTTGCTGAGTAGCAGTTAATTTTTATTTTTCAATAACGTGTTAGACTTGTTAATAATGCTGTTAACAGAAATATTAGTTTGTTATCCAGTTTGTTAGTCACATTATCGAGTAGACATAAGAATTTTCTCGACGTTTCCAGATTTTTTTTTCGTCACTAATCATTAATATAATCCACCAACACCACCACCAAAACCACAACCCTTTCTATGTCCCACTGTTCGGCTCGAATTACGAGAGAGAACCAGCGGTAGGTATATAAAAAATGAAATAACTATACATTAAGCGTATGTAAATACCAAATAATGAATTACAAAATGATTCGTGAATGTGTATATTCATAGTTGAAATTACAGGTTCACTCACTGTGATTTTACGTCGGAAATAGGCGGATTAGTTTCGATCGATTACGACAAGCTTACTCACGACCGGCTTACTTACGTGTGATAATTTCAAAAATGAGTGAATCTGATTTTTTATTAAGATAAAAAGGTCATAAAATAATTTAATTTTTCCTATACTCATTAAATAAGCAGGGAATAATCAATATGCGACTCCGTGGATTCTCGAATCTAAAACAAAAAAAATATAACAAGCCTGTGAGGTTTTCTACAATTGTTTCGCACCGCTGCCTCACAGCATTGGCTGCAATAAACTTCCTGCACCGAACCGCACCTACAGAATACTAAATTAACTGAGTCTTGAATTTGTGAATAATACTTGAATAATACACCTTTTTTTAAATGGATATAAAATATCAACCGAGTGTACAACCTTCAAGCCGCTGCTACATATACTATAAAAAAATTATATGTTTGAATTAGATTATATTTTATTAAACACAACAGATGTAGCGTCCATAGCCCAATGGCTCGCGTCGATTCAATGTGATCGAAAGAGTTAAGCAACGACGGGCGCGGTCGGTTTGTGGATGGGTGACCGCTAGTGGCAAAATTTCATGGACGCTAACGTGCTTCGGAGGGCACGTAAAGCGTCGGTCCCGGTTGTTTTCAAGTGTGGAATCAGTTGTCAAGCCTTGTCGAAGACCTTCGGGTGGCTTGAGAACATTCGACACTGGGTTGGCCACTAACTCCTCCACCAATCCGCATTGGAGCAGAGTGGTGGAGTATGCTCTAGACCTTCCGCGCCTATGTCTGTGGGGGAGACCCGTGCCCAGCAGTGGAACGTCTATGGGTCGCAGCGAAAGACACCAGAAGCTGACGTCTATTAATCAGACAATAAAAATATAAAAAATATAAATTATTCATTGTATAAAAGTGCAGCTATGAGAGCGATTAAACATTAAAAAAATTAAGCTTACCTTCCATTTAATTAATTTTAATTACGGGAAGGTAAAGGCTCCAATTTCAGGTCCAAATTAATATTTAAACAACCTTGCTTCAACCAAACTTGTCCGTATGTGCGGTGCTAGGCGTGTGGACCCAATTTCCTGCGGGATTATAAAGGACTGCCGAGACGGTCTCACAACTTCGAGTAGTCTTGGGATAACTTGGAATACTTCGGATCCCATTATGGGAGTAGTAGGCTGTCTTATGCATGTTGGGAACGTTTGAATATCGTCTGAAAGTTTTTTAATTACCTACTCACTTGTCACAGCATAGTGTGTTGCGTCCATAGCCCAATAGCTCGCAACGATTCAATGTGGAAAGTTAAGCAGCGACGGGCGCGGTTTGTGGATGGGTGTCCGCTACCGGCAAAATTTAATGTGCTTTGGAGGGCACGTTAAGCCGTCGGTCCCGGTTATTTTTAAGGTTGGAAATAGTCGCTAAGTCTTGTCGAAGACCTACGGTTGGCTTGAGAACATTCGACACTGGGTTGGCCACTAACCCCTCCACCAATTTCCATTGGAGCAGCGCGGTGGTGTATGCTCTAGATCTCCCGTAGCTTTGTTAGAGATCCGTGCCCAGCAGTGGAACGTCTATGGGTTGCAGCTAGCTAGCTAGCAAAGCATAAATATTGGAAGCGCCTGGTCAAGAGTTAAGAGACAGTAAAGCGATAGTATTAATGTGATAATATGAAATGCCGGTAAGATTGCATACCACATTTCATTTTATTGTCTTCTTGAAAAGTATATAGGCACAAACATACCATATAAACTACTGTTTATCTGCATTCGACACTTCTCATAGCACTAATGAAGACGTACTTTACTTTGTTCCTTGGTATCACTTCGGTTCTTTACTTATCGCTCTTGATCACTACATTCCTCGGTCGCTATCGGCTTAGACGCCCCACTAAGAACATTCTCGAACAGAACAGTGTTTTTTAAATTTCGAACTTACTCGACTTAATTTATTGCATTCATTCGCGACGCATCGTCATATTTAGTTAGGAACACAAGATTCAATAGAGTAGTTAATGCAAAGAGACATTTCCAAAGAGTATTGCATACACAGAGTTTTCACTTTTGCAAAGTCGTAACATTACGTTGGAGCAGCATGATGAAATGTTCTCAAGACTTCGTCAATTAATCAGTCAGTCGTCTCGTGATGAAGACTCATGAACTATGGTTAGTTGCAAATGAATTGCGGATATATGAGGCACCATTATCCTGATACCCCATCGCTTAAGGCTTTATGCGAAACGGGTTCTTTGTTTCCGAGCAAATGGCTTGAGAAGACGAGAGCAAGCAATTTGCGCAGCGTACACTGCAATTTTTGCCTCAACCCGCAACGTTATGCGGTTGTCACCCCAGGAATTCGTGGCTGCAATTATTTCGTTTGTAATAAGTTAAGATGTTCTAGAATTTCATAGTCTTTGAAGAAGGGATGTAAAAGGAATAGGTTCGTCTTTCCTTCGAGTTATTTAATCACGAGACAGTTCAAAGCAGCTAGCAATGATTTCCGTTTGACTATGTATGTACAATGCATTATGGTTATATTAAAAACTGTAAAAAATAAAATATAACCATATGCATTATAAGGTTATATTTAATTTTTAACAGTTTTTAGATAACATAACAGACTTACAGACATCACGTTTATTGTCCCAATGCCTAGCAAAAAGTTTATTCTAACATGAACTCTTCGAATCGGATTTATGAATCGGATTTTTCTAACATGAAATTCCCAGTAGGTAGTAACATGGAGTTTGACATTGTTCCTGGTATTCCTGGATTACATGGGATAACCCGTCCAGTTTTTACTAACAAATAAATTTGTTACTTATAAGTTCAATGCTAATAATATTAATTAATTACTTAAAAAGCCATACAGGTCGTTCATTAAAATTACCTCACCTCTATTTCATATTCAATTCATTTTAATTCCATTACACTGTATTATGACCACTATGGCCGATCCATTAACGCAAACTCCAACGTATTATTTAAGTAGAGCCTAATGAGAAATAATTTCCTATTCACAGAAGCGTTCTGGGGCTAACTCCTAGTTTTCCACAAACGCTTTGTAACAAACATTCTCACAGCCATAACACACGGTAAGCGCATGATCCTACGTAGAGATGAACCTTGAAATAGTATAATAGCGCTGCTGGCTATGTGAAACTTTGTTAAGCTTTTAATTTAGGTTAGGTAGAACCTTTACAAACTTTCCTTCGGTAAGTTAAAATTGTTTGACTGTCAAAAAACATTCATAGCTCGAAATCTCGCTAAGGCTAGCCTTAGCAATTTGATTAATTAAATTATTATTAGTGGTCGATTCGCTGCGACCCATAGACGTCCCACTGCTGGGTACGGGTCTCCCCCACAGACACTACTGCGCTAGGTCTAGAGTATACTCCACCACGCTGCTCCAATGCGGATTGGTGGAGCACTATTCTAGTCCAAAACTACGAGTATCTGGGAACTTTGCGTCGCACCATATTTTTTATCTTCACCACTACATTTACGCAATATCCATTAATGTAGGGAACATACCGTCTTGGGCGCTAAAACATGTATTGCGGGACAATGATGATCCAAATGGCAATAAAGTAAAACTCCACACAATATGCGCTTCTCATCCAGTGTGATATGGTCTGAATTGGATTGCGCTGAAATCAGAGGGATTGTTTGTCCTACAAGCTAGATTTAGTAGCAGAATTTAGACAAACGTATGGGGACAATTGAAATATTTTGGTAGATTTAGGTAACGTTTAGCTACACTAAGCTGGATTCATTGTAAGCGAGCAGAGCGGTGCCAGCCCAGTGGTTATTGAAATCCCCTTTAAATTGAGGGTTCCGGGTTCTAATCTAAGCGGCACGCACCAATTTATTACAAAGTTATGTCCAATTTAAGATATTAAATTTCTCTTACTGTAACGGTGAAAGAAAACATCGTGAGGAAACCTGCACGTATGAGAGTTCTCAATAATGTTCTCGAAGACATGTGAAGTCTGCCAACCTGCAAGGTATGAATTGAAAAAAAAAAACATTACATGTAAAATATCAAAAAGCCGACTTCAAAACTAAAGTCAGAAATAATAATAATTCATTTGTGGGTACTAGTCGTACAGTCACATTTGAGAGAGGTCAAGAGCATACAGGTCAGGCCAACTTTCATGTTGAGCTACTAATATTATAAGAGGAAACTAAACAACTTTTTTCACACTTTTTTTTTACTAATACTAAAAAATGGATGGAATGCAAAAAACCAAACTATTATGTCTTTGAAAATGTTATGTTCAGATCAATTGATTTTTTACAAGGAATTACTCGAGTTGGTTCCGATTTTCACATGAGTCCAATCTTGAATTAAGATCTTATATATAACTAAAGGGTCTCGAAAAGGCTCTTTGTTACTGGCACCGTTAAAGTGTCTCTTTAATGACGAAAAAAAAACTTAAGTGGGCATTCTGAATTCAACGTGGCTTTAATTCGGTCTTAACTCCCGAGATTACGATCGTGGGGGATATAAAATTAGGGAAAATTGCTTTCACTACGCAAAAGTTAACTCTTTCAACGTTCTTAACAATCACTAGATTGGTCGTTAAATTAAAACTTTGGTTTTAATAACGTAATACTTTCTAAAACAAATTTGTGTTATACAAAAATTAAATCTATTTTTTAATGTATGATAAACAAATATAACACGCTAGAAATGGTACGAATGTAGCGTCCATAGCCCAATGGCTCGCGTCGGTTCAATGTGATCAAAAGAGTTAAGCGACGATGGGCGCGGTCGGTTTGTAGATGGGTCACCGCTAGTGGCACGCTACCGTGCAATAACTGCTTACTATCCGACTGTTGTTTGGTATTTTGGTTAGAAAAGGTTAGAAAAGGTGGAACTAAATGCAAACAAGCTGGACCTTACGGAAGCAGAAACAAGAAACCCTTTAAAAGTTATTTTATAAAAATAAGATGCTACTATAATATAGTCCTGTGATTACAATTTGATCGCCTTTTTCATTACACATTTGTCTAGTGGTCGGAAGTGTGACTGCAACTCGAAGTTTGGAAATGAGCCCGGTGTATGGCAATAATTGGCTCACTCAATACATCGCATCTAAACATAGCTGATGAAGCTAACTATCTCTGCCCTCTCTTTCGGGGAATTACAGGCGTGATGTTATCCCCATCAGAACCATAAGATACACATAAGAGGAGTCCACATATTGCATTATTGCTTGTAATTCAGGTTAATTACAAATTATTGGAATAATCGTAAACAATGAACCGCCTTCGTATTCCGTTTATAAATTAATAGATGGTTCCATATTTCAATGGGCGTTCTCCGATATTCGGATGGATGAACTTCAACCAATAGATCGGAGAATCAATGTTCGCTTCTTGTACCTACCTACGATTACCTATAACATAATAGACTATTCATGATGAAGTTGAATCTCTAATAGCGCGACTAACTCAGTTGTACGAAATCATGACAAATTGTAAATGGCTTGTTTTGTTTGTTTGTCCTTCTTTCAAGAAACAACAGACCGATGAATCGACGAGATTTTTGTGTGTGCTGCAAGTTATGTTTAGGTCCCATATAGTAGGTCGAGTCTATTGTCATATTACACTTACACTCTTGTCTCGTACCTCGCCTCGTGCTTCGTCTCGTGTCTTGATTGATGGTAAATACAATAAAATTTATGGTTGCGAGTCGTCTATTCACACTCCTGTTTCGAGTGTGAATAGACGACGAAATTGTATTTGCTATCAATCACGCGAGGTGCAGACGAGACACAAGACGAGGCACGAGGCACGAGGCGAGCCGCGAGCGTCTATTCACACTCCTGTCTCGTGGCTCGCCTCGCGCCTCGTCTCGCGACTCGTACGCGAGTGTAAATTATGCATCATACACCGGGCACAGCTCCAGACTCTGAACTGCTATCACAAGCTAGAAAACCCCATTAGTTGTTGCTTGACCCTGGGATCAAACCCAGGATATCTATCTTAGGAGTCGCAGGTATACTCACCAGACAAATTAGTTAGTTGAATGAAAAAGTTTAAAATGCTTGCAAAGTTTAAATTTAGCTTGCAACATACAAACATTCCAAGTTTAAAGTAAAATATTATTTAACTATTGGTAATTCTGTCATTCTACAGTTAATATACATCTGGGTGACCTGCAGATTGCTTGAAAATTTGAGATAGGAAAATGTTACGTGTACCTGAGAGCGGCGGCCTCGATCTATATCTGATATTCAAATGCGGCACTGATATAATAATATGCAGATAAATAAGTTTTTATCTGTATATAGAGGAAAGCAAGAGAACATGCCATCTGCAACATCTGTAGCAAAATGTCACAACTTCACCACGCTACTCCACCGCAAATTAATGGAGGCAAATTAAAGGAGGAAGGTTTTAGGGCGCCCGGATGCCACCACTACATACTATAATTACCTGCTTGGAAAGCGGTCAAGAATGATTGTCTCATTCAATAGTGCTAATCCACTGCCACTCCATACTCCATATTTAATACAGGTTCATTCATTATTGTTAATGGAGATAATTCGCACCAAGGGTTGTTATAGTTTATTTTATAGAATACTTTATTACGGAGTTTTTTGTTTTATTTTATATTTTAATTTAGTGTTCTAGGAGAGAATATTTTCAAGTATTTTATTGTATAAGCGAACACAGTTCCCCATAAAAGAATTTAATACTTTACTTATAAAAACGGGCCTTTCGGAACGCTAACATTTATAAAAGACCTAGAAGATTGTCATACGTTTACTTGAACTCATTGCACACTATTTGCTAAGTAAGATCTTACTAGACTTTGAGACTTTTTTGTAAGTTATAGTATTTTATTTTATTAATACCGTTCTGTGATCCACACAGTCAAAGGCCTTAGAGAGATCACAGAATATAACTATAAAATCATGCGCCTCTTCCCAAGCTTTAGTAATAGATCTTAGTAGATTTACACCAGCGTCACTGTAGAGCGCCTGTGAAAACAAAGGATCGAGTATTAGTAGATCTACTTGATCAATAAGTGTACGTTCTACGAGTAACTCAGCCTAAACCTTAAAAGTTTGAGCAATAAATCGTTCACAGTATTTGCCAAGGCAAACATTCCTCCGTTCCAGTGAAACATTTAGATACTACACACTGTATTTTTGTATTTTTTTTTTTTTTTTCGGGTAGTTTTGTTTGTGGTGACAACAAGTTGCTCCGTGTTATTCGTATGTTAAAAATAGTTTAAATGAGAATTAAGCCTGTGGCAGTGTGAAAATAGACAGTATAGTTGTGACTGTGTAATAATTTTGTGATAAACAAAGTCAGCGTACCGGTTTTCAGTGTTTTAATACATATAAAAAGTTGAACGGCCGGCCGTGTTTTGTTTTCATTGTTTACCTACCGACATTTGCTCGCGTAGTTAACTCTGTCAGTGTTTTGGAGATAAATCGGGTTAATTACTTTAAATTAAAAGGTGACACTAATCATAGAAGAAATGGCTCAGAAATGTGGCAGTTGTGGCAAATTTTTTTCATCGGATGGTGCCAAATGTAGCTCGTGCGGACATTCTTTTCACCGACAGTGTGCAAAAATAAAAGCCGACGCTCGCCTTCCTTCAAACTGGCATTGTAGTAGCTGTAAGGAGAAGCATACAGTGTCACCGCCGTCATCCAGCTCAGCCAGTCCAAACACTGACGACAACACAATGTCGACAGCGGCGGTAAATATGACACAAGAGTTCAAGGTAATTCAAAACCAACTCAAAACTTTAATCGAGGAATTCGCATGCCACCGCCTCGAAATGACAAATCTCAGGCAAGATATGTTAAACCTGAACTCCACTGTGGCCGACATAAATAAAAGATTGACGGCGGTCGAGGGCAAGGTTAACAATATTGCCAAGCGCCTGACAGAAGCTGAGAGCAAAATTGACGCCGCGAGTTCCAGTTTCCGGATCGCGTCAGATCTCGAAACCCGTCTCAATGACCGTGACCAAGAGACGTACCTGACCGACGTGGAAATATCAGGAGTAGAGGAGCAGCCTGGTGAAAATCCTATTCACCTGATTACGGTGATTGCTCAAAAAATCGGAGTGCCCCTCCAGCAACACGAGATCGTCTTCGCCGAACGAAGCGGGAAGCGACGCGGGACGAGCGGCGAGGGGGCCGCGGGCGGGGGCGGGCCGCCGCGCGCGCTGGTGGTGCGGCTGGCGCGGCGGGCCCTGCGCGAGGAGCTGCTGCGCGCCGCGCGCGTGCGCCGGGACGCGGATACGAGCGGGATCGTCGCGGCGACCAAGCCGCGCCGTTTTTACATCAATGAGCGGCTCACTTGGCTCAACCGGCAGCTCTTTCGTAAGGCGAGACAAGAAGCAAGCTCCAAGTCGTTTCGGTACGTCTGGACGCGCCAGGGCCGCATCTTCGTCAGACGGGAGTCAGGTTCTCCAGCGCTACGGGTACGAAGTGAGGCGGACATTGAAAAAATTTTTTCGTCGTCGCCCCAGGTCTCAAAGATATAGGAGTACATGTTGTCCTAAAGTATTTTTTTCAACGTATTCACTCAATTTAATTAGTGTCTTTAGATTTATTACATATTTTTTGGTATTAAAATTTATTTTATGTTCAGTCGTAATTAGAAGTATGTATGTAAACTTCCAATTATTATATAAGCAAAAGCATTCTGTGTTAACGATGTGGAGTGGAGTATTTAGTTTAGTGATGCAAAATGTCAAAATTAATATTGTTAACTATAATAACCACCCAAAAGTATTTTGTAAATTTATATATAACTTCATTTTTATTTACAGTATTTTATATTATTTTAAAATCATGGTAGAGTATAATATTTATAACTCCTTATTATTTAATCAATATGAAGATATTCAATGGTCATATAATTATTGCCCTTATTATTGTACATCTAATATTAAAGTATATACATACTATAGTATAAATAATAAAACCTTGAGACCATTCTTGCATATTAAAGTATGTCACTATTATGTATTTTTATTAACACTTTTAAAATGACTAAGCAAAAATCAATGAAATTTGGTTTCCTCAATCCAGGGTCACTGGGAACAAAGCATGATGAATTTATAGCAGCGATGTTAGATCATGCAGTAGATATACTAGGTGTAAACGAAACATGGCTGAGGCGAGGGGAGGAGGCGCGCGCCCCCGCCGTGCCGGGCTACCGCCTGCTGCACGTGCCGCGGCCGCCCGCCGTGCGCGCGCGCGGCGGCGGCGTCGGCTTCTACCTGCGGAGGGGGCTGCGCGCGCGGATCCTACCGCACCCAACCTCACTGCATGTCGAGCAAATGTGGCTAAGTATTAGTGTGGGCGGCCAATCCTTACTGATTGGTACCGCCTATCGTCCACCATGGCTCTCGCTGCACATATTCATAGATGCGCTTATCGACTCCTTGTCCTCGTTCACGTTACACAAGCATACTATTCTTATGGGTGATTTTAATGTAAATATGCTTGATAGTAAAAGCATCAATGCGAGTATCATTTTGGATTTTCTGAACATTAATAAATTGCGCCAACACGTAGATTCAGCTACGCATTTTACAGACCATAGTGCCACTCTGCTTGATCTGATTTGTTCGGATTCCCCAATAACCCAGGTTAAAGTTAATCATATTAAGGAATTAAGTAGTCACTCGCTCTTAACATGTAAACTTAACATGCTAAAAACCCGGAATCCCGCTAAGTTAGTTACGTATAGACCTCTTAAGGATATCAACATGAATCAATTTAATATTGATTTGCTAGCAGTGGATTGGCAAGCTATCCAAAAGATGTCTGAAGTAAATGATATGACGGTGAAATTCAATAAAAATATTAAAGATTTATTTGATTTACACGCCCCTCTCAAGACTGTATGTATTAAAGACCGTCAACATCCATGGGTTACGTACACGGTGAGAGTAATGATGAGGAAACGCAACGAGGCGCAAAAACGAACCCGTAAAACTGATTCTGACGCGCCTAAAGTTTTATATTCAGAACTAAAAAGAATGGTAACAGCAGCCTTACATGCGGAAAAGGCGGCTTATTTTAAGTATTATATTTCCAATAACATTTCCGAACCAAAAGTCATGTGGAAACACTTGAAAGATCATATTAGTTTTAAACCCAAAAATGACTTGTCCCTCCCGCACATTCTCAACGATCCAAACAAAATTAACGATCATTTTTTACAGGTACCAGGTAACTCCAATGTCCCTCTCTCGTATATGACATACTATGAATTCCATAGATACTGTTCAGCCTCTTTTGAATTTAAGTGTGTTTCCGCAGTAGAAGTATATAAAGTAATGAGGACATTAAAATCAAACGCTATGGGATCAGACGGTATCTCCCTTGATATGCTACTACTGACGTTGCCTAGTTCGTTAGAAACAATTACAGCAATTATAAATTGTTCATTTCAGACAAGCGCGTTTCCTAGTACTTGGCAAGATGCTCTCGTAAAGCCGCTTCCAAAGATAGACAATCCCATAGGACTTAAAGACCTTAGGCCTATCAGTATTCTACCTAATATCTCGAAAGTACTAGAGAAACTTGCATGCAACCAGTTGAGAAATTATTTAGAGCTAAACAACATCTTGCCCAAATATCAGTCTGGATTTCGTAAGACGCGAAGTACTGCCACAGCTCTGATGAATGTAGTGGATGATATTCTTACAGGCCAGAACGAAGGGGAGAGTACTATCTTGGTACTGTTAGACTACACGCGGGCATTTGATTGTATCAATATTTCCCTACTGCTTTCTAAGCTTTCGTACTACGGTTTGAATGTGGAAGCAGTCAAGTGGTTTGAAAGCTATTTCCGTCATCGCTCGCAATGTGTAGTATTGGAACAAAATAATAGCGGATTGAGGCAATTTTCATCTAGGAAAGCAATAAAAAGGGGGGTTGCACAAGGTTCTATACTTGGTCCACTTCTCTTTATTTTATATAGTGCAGATGTAGTCGATAACATTAAAAACTGTAAACATCACCTATATGCTGACGATCTACAAGTGTATATAACTTTCAAGGCGTCAGAAACAAAGTCTGCCGTTGAGAAATTAAATGCAGATCTAAAACGTATTTACAATTGGTCAGAAAGTAACACACTTGTCATCAACCCTAGTAAGACAAAATACATGATACTCGGTACAAATAAACAAGTGGAAAAAATTGCTGAGAATAATCCGTGTATACATATCAACGGCGAACGAATAGAACGGGTTACGCAAGCACGAAATCTGGGAATTTTGATGGATGAGGGCTTACGTTTCGAATCTCATGTCGCTAAGGTAGTGCAAAGCTGTTTTTATAGATTAAAAGTGTTGTACAGGATAAGGAACTACATTGATACTACCCTACGGATGAGGCTCTGTGACTCACTGGTGCTGTCTAAATTTAATTATGCTGATACTGTGATAGGACCAAGGCTGCTAGTGCGTACTCAGGGCCTCATCCAACGGGTACAGAACGCGTGTGCTAGGTTCTGTTATAACATTCCACCCAGAACTCATGTCACTCCCTATATTAATGTAGCAAATTCGCTTAAGATGAAGTACCGTAGGCAACTTCACTTTGCCACGCTGCTCTTTGGAGTTATTAAAAACAAGTCGCCACCTTATCTATACGAAAAACTTGTATGGTCCGTAAATCCTTATAAAAATCGGCTTAGGTTTGGTTCTCGGATTGGATGTGGAGTGGCTTTTCGAGGTTGTTTCAAATACAATGCCACCAAGTGTTGGAACAATCTGCCACCACCGATGCAAGCCCTAAAAACAATAAACAATTTTAAAGCTTTATTTAAAACGCATCTGCTTGGCTGTCAGAAAATGGACAGATAAAACACGCTTGACACGCATGCATAATACACACACCAACACATGCAGACACACACACACACGCACGCACACACACACACACACACACACACACGCACCCACCAGAAGTACACATGATGGCATTGGCAAAATGTACATAAATTACAAAGAAAAAATCTTACCTTGTAAGCTGTCCCCACAACCAGTATACACTTAACTTGTAGTTAATGTAACGTATCAATATGTATATATGTATATACCTATTCTTATACACAAATATATATAAAATATAAAAAAATTAAGTTTAAAATAAATGTTTATAAAATTTAAATTATTACCGATGCACTAAACGGCACTCACATCGAGTAGGTTGCTTTTAATATTGTTATTTAATTGGTGTTCTATTTCGACTGCTTTATTTTTACTTTTGTTTTTATTCAATTTGTTTTTTTTTTTTTTTTTTTTTAATTTCTATTGTCATTGCTTTATTGCTTTATGTTCGTGTAATATGTTATGTTAGTTATTTAAGTTTGTTATTGTTATACCGCAAATACGACTGCTCGAGAAAAAAAAGGGCTACGCTGAAAACCAGCAGCCGTGGTTCTCCCTCAGTACCACGGCACAGGCTGAGAGTAGTCCTATTTTGTCTCTCTTCTTTTTAATTTAATTTATATGTGTGGCTTATTTTTGGTTGTTGTTGTTTATTTAATTATTTTTCTTTTATTGTGTGTACCTATATTGAGACAAATAAAGGTTTTCTTTCTTTCTTTCTTTCTTTCTATTGCAGCCCAAAAGTTTAGTTTAGATGCACCCGATTTCCATACCAAGTACTGTACTTGAATAAATATACGTGCCGTCTCGTATGGAAGCTAATATCGTGGTACGTAAACAAAATGCAGGCGAAATTACAGAAATTGCGCCGGGAGCTATTTTTTGCGGGAAGCAAGTGTACAGAAGATGGAATGCTTACGATGCTCGAAGTTTCTCGAAGAAACGACATTAAGAACATAGCTCAGACTCGAAATGCATTATACTCAGTGTGATAAGTGTAGCAGTTAACACTAGATCCAGGTATTATGCCAAATCTAGGCATAAATATAAAAATAACATCCATACTAATATTATAAATGTGAAAGTGTGTTTGTTTATTTATTTGTTTGTTTGTCCGGCTTTCACGTCGCAACGAAGCTATTATATGGTATGGTTTTTGTGTGTGGAGATAGTGAGGAGGGTGGAGAGTGACGTAGGCTAGTTTTTACCGCGGTAAAACATCCCCATGGGAAGATATCGATGTTTTGTTATTTGCTAGATATTTAGTTCCGGATGTTGTTAATAGATGGCGTTTATTTAGCGAAAATTTAGTTAAGTAGTTAGTATAGCAGTTAAGTATTTAGTATCTTTTAATCGTGGAACTGTCACTATTCATCCACCAATAAATGTGTCATGTATGATAAACAACTCATTGTTAATTCCCTTTGACCACGCGGGCGGAGCCGCGGGCAAAAGCTAGTTATGTATATTGTTCTTCTTAGGGGTATGCAGTATCTACAGTTTCTCAATTATGTTTAGGTCCAATGTAATATGTTGTGAGCGTATACCACCGGGCATAAATCCAGACTCTGAGCTAATATATACTACTAGGAATTAAGCTAGAAAACCTAATAATACTTGCCTTACCCGGAGATAGAACCAAGGTCCCTAGTTCATGGGGAACCGTGCAGCTCTTAGAGCGAGACTAGGAGAACAAGGTACATTAAATATTTTTTTTCATTTAATCTCTCAAATACGCGATATGTACGCTTAACATGATAATAATAATCATTTCTAATCCGATAAAATAAAATTCCTTTAAAATCAAGGCTGCTTACACACTAAACATTAAAATAAGTGTTTATTCTTAGAATCGAAAATACTTGAAGATTTATTTATTTATTTTTACTGAACCACATAGAAAAGGTAAGTCATTAAGTCCGCCCATTGTATATATCTTTAGAGGTGTCAATAAGGTTGAATAAATAAAAGGTACAGGATACAAATGGCGAGCTTAAGCATAAAGCATCGTCATTCAATACTCGTCTTTTGGCCAATATTCGTTGATGCTTTATTTTTTTGTCACCTCAGTATTACTTACACTGAAGACACCTGTGACTTCTATGCATTTCTAATTTTACATATTTATCTATTTCAACTAATATTTAGCGTGTTGTTATGTCTTAATTAAAATTTGTTGGTGTGATAATGATTTTCGGTAAATAGTTTCATCTAATCTAATGCAAACTGTGCAAACATATTAATATGTCTTCATTCACAAGACGATCAATATTTACTCGATACGATTTAAATGTTAAAAGATGTTTCATTAAATAGAGTAAAAAAATAAAAAATAATATAACAATATATTATATTCTATACCAAGAATAATAAAATAATAATTGTAAAGGAAACTATCGGGCTTGAAAAGGAAACTTGAAATGCCCGATAGCAACACGGAGTTGGATTTGCAATAGGCTCACCACCTAACCTTTTCTTACCCCCTTGGGGAAATTCAGGCTTGATGCTATGTTATGTTGAAATAGTTTGATATTCTTCGTCTCACTAACAAATTCTTATTACGTCATCGTGTGTGCGCGCCCTTATCATACTCAACCGTGCAATATCCTCACTATAAGCTCCACTAAAAATGCAATTCTGCCACATCCACCTCTTTTACAAGCCTCTTATGAACTACAATATGTAATGAAAATACAGCTATTGCTGCCTTTATGTGCACTCTAGGAGTTGGAACTCTTGTATGAAGACATAGGGGTTGTACTCGTAAAGTTTTAATTAGGTTTATTTTCAAGAAATGTTTTTGATAATTTTTCTGTTTTATTCTGCACGATACAAAATGTTTGTAGCCTAGTAAATTCTTGTAGAACTGTAGCTACACTTTTGTATTCATGCGCGCATTTCTGTTTTGGATGTGATAAACTTGTTACCTATTTTTCTTTAACCAGAATGGGCCAAAAGTTTTTAACCGACTTCAAAAAAGGAGGAGACAATAATGACTCCTAAAATAACTGTTTATAAATACATATATATTTACATAAGAATCAATAATATTGTTGATTGTCCTTAATTTATATTGTGCACTTGCTTTGAAGTAACATGAATATTAATTTTTTACTTTTTATTTTGTGTTTGTACATATAGGTATAGTTTTGAAGTCGGTTTTGTTTAACGATTAAATTTGGTTCCATTGGCTAGCGTTGGGAGAAGTCTGTATCAAGCAGTGAAATGTTGACTGAACAGTAGCAGGGTAGCGCCCATGAAATGTTTGCCACTGTCACCCATCCACAAACCGACCGCGCCCGTCGCTGCTTAACTCTTTCGATCACATTGAATTGACGCAAGCCATTGGGCACTATTCTAACACTTGACAGACCTGGAGGATATTCCACCACGATGCTCCAGTACGGATTGGTAGAGAGGTTTATTGCCAACTTAGCGATCCCCTTGAAAATACAATCTCATTTAAATTCAACTAAAAGTATTAGCCCAAATATTTCAAGAAGTTATATTATCCAAACTTTCCCCTCATCCCGAATATCATAAGGAGTCTTAATGGGGAATATCGTCCGGTACGTAATGGGAGACAGTTTGGAGACACCTATAAATTCGTTTTACGATCTCATGGCATCTGTAGGCATGGGGGTGCGTGATTGATCGTACGCGAAATTGAGAAATTGTTGGGACTGTAATTTTTCATATGAAAGTGGGTTTGTGTTGATTCAGTACTTATTGCCTGAAGTTATGAGTGGAGTTGATCGGTAAAGTGAGATATGATGTCTATGTAATAAAACCTACTCCTATGTACCTGTAGGGTTTGTTGTGACCGTTACGTCAATAAAACACGCCTTTGATCACTCAATAGGTGGAGTAGGTAATACGTCCGGCACACGTCCGAACTTGCTCACAGCTAGCGTGACTGCCGCGTACGCTACATCACCTACTCCTATTTAAGTCACTTAGTTTGCAAGCAGTTGCCATGGTAGTATTTATAAACTGCTGCGTTTCAATTCACTTACTCTTCTCGTACCTGAAAAGGTCGCCTTGAGCGTAATCCACTTCGCTGTTTCATTGCCATTGGTGGTTGAGTCAACCCGGGTTTGGAAGTATTAAGGCCGCCGGAAGGCCTCTAACATATATAACATATATAACATATCTAACATATATAATAAATAATAATAAATAAATACCATGGACATTCACACACGGCCATTTGTCCCCAAATTAGTCGCGAACCTGTACTATGGGCGCCAGAGACTGATATACATACATAGATATTTTTAAATACATACTTAAATTGACACCCAGACTCAGAACAAACACAAGTGTTCGTCACACGAATATTTGTTCTGAGTGGAATTCGAACCCACGAACCCGGGCGCAACAGGTTGGGTCACTAACGATTGCGCCAACGGGCCGTTCGTGTTATTTTAATATTTTTTCCGGCCGCGACTTGGGCGACATAACAAGACACTATTGATCAGTCACAAGTATTTTATTTCTCATCTTCGCTGCATGCTCGTTTTCCCAATAAGTGGACACTTGAAACCATGTCAACTGCTCCATAACCAAAAAAAGGTTATAAAATAAACGTAAAAAACGTAACACAATTGAACTGCACGTGTCACGCCGTCACTCAGCGCGTCCGCTGGTGGCTGATGGTGAATTTATTTTAAATTCAATTCCGCACCACAGTGCACTGCACATCAATTTGATTTAACCACACAGGTGGTAGAACATATATTCATCCATCCATCGACCTGTTTAGGTCCACTGCTGGACATAGGCTGTATGTTGCCAGGTGCAGGGTCCGTTTGAGATTTTGATAGCCGGATCTCTGCTGGGGATTAACGCCCCTAGCGACGATACACTGACCGCTACCGTAACCAGGACGAACGGTGCTGCCGGGAACTTGGGGTCCAGGCTTAGTGACTTTGTTAATGGGAAGTGTCAGCCAATATTCAGCGCGCTTGGCCACTGTATGTTGGTGACTGCAGTTGGGATACTTAGAGACTGATGAGAGTCGCTGACCATCTTCTGGAATTCGGTATTACTTGCAGTAATACGAAGTCGCTCGATAGCAACAACCGTGAAGGGGAAATGATTCCACCTACTAACGTGAATGACCCACTGGTATATGGCCCACCCGAAGTACCACCATCGTTACTATAAGCTACTAGTGGACGCCCGCAGCGTCGCTCGCGTAGTATTAGACCCATTAACGTCGTCTGCCCGCATTCGGATTGGTCACTTGACTTCAAAAACGGCAAAGTTTCATACTAACTTTGCACCCCCGTTTTACACCCTTAGGGGGTGAATTTTCAAAATTCCCTTCTTAGTGCACCCCTACGTTATAAAAGGAACCCCTGTGCAAAATTTCAAGTTTTTAACCCTTATAGTTTAGGCCCTGCGTTGATATGTCAGTCAGTCAGTCAGTCAGTCAGTCAGTCAGTGAGTCAGTCACCTTCTCCTTTTATATATATAGATAGAGATTACCTATAAACTAACATTTTGTGTACCAAGCATCATCATCTGTTGGGTACGGGTCTCCTTTCATAATGGGAGGGATTAGGCCTTAGTCCACCACGCTGGCTAAGTGCGGATTGGCAGACTTCACATGCCTTCGAGAACATTATGAAGAACTCTCAGGCATGCAGGTTTCCTCAGATGTGTCCTTCACCTTTATAGCATGTGATTTTTTTTTAAGCCGCACTAAACTTAGAAAACTCATTAGTGCGTGCCGCTGGGGTTTGAACCCGGACCGCTCGAGTGAGAGGCGAGTTCGATAGCTACTGGGCTGTCACCGCTTTTACCTTTGTGTACCAAATCCTTGATATATTATAAATTCCGGGCGCATATTGTAACAGTCACATCATATTGTAAGTATGAATATACATACCCGTTTATGTGTTATGATTGGACGCTGATCTTGGCACGAAATTTATGCCAATTTTGGCACGCAAATCAAGCGAATATTGGCACAACAACTAACGCAACATACCCTCATCTTCCATGACTTATGAGATCGCTGTTATTGACACAATCCACTCAACTTTGATTACATAACTTAGATCAATTAATTATTGTTACGTGCCCCTGTTACCCTTACAAATCCACTTCTGTACAAACTGCGCAGGTAATCTAATATCAGCATTAGAGCAAATATCTTACTACCTTTCGGATAAGCACTCTCTGGGCTCACACAAAATACACCGAACCACATAAAATATTAACACGGGCCAGTATATACCAATTGACATCGTCCCCTACTAAGGTGGTTGCTTTGTTTAAAAGGAATTTCTATGACTATGAGACTGTCAAACCACCACCCATTCTTTGTCCCACTGTTGGGCACTCTCCTTTCCAGGAGGGAAAGGAGAGGTTAGGATTGAGAGGTTTCGCTGCGACCTATGCTGGTAACTAGTAACTACTGGGCATTAGTGTAACTGGTGTGCGTTAGTAGACTTCATATGCCTTCGAAAACATTATAAATTCTCAGGCATACAGGTTTCCTCACGATGTTTCTCTCTCTTCGACTCTTGGATTTGAAGCCGGACCGCTCGAATGAGAGGCATGTTCGATAGCCACGATACAGGCATAGTACGTTAGACAGTCCGTAGTAATACCACAGTGGAACTACTTAACAGATCCCCATCGCCTTTGAAGGTTCGCGAAGTGCAGTCGTTGCCACAGGGATGTCACATTTTTAAAATTTTTATTCCGTTCCATATTTGTTTATGGTCTAAGAGCCAGTGAACGGATACCTGTATGTATTTGACCAGACTTGGGTTTTTGTACATTGAGACCCCTATACCTACCGTACATGAGATGGGGACTCACTAAGCCCAAAGTGGTGGACGCGGCTAGTGCGCAGGCAAGACAGGTATCGATTTTTGGCTATTTATAAATGCATTTGACCACGTCTGCCGTTTTGATATTTGAAAATATATTATTATTATTAATGGAAAATAACAATGGCAGACCATTATCACGCGTTTTAACATTGTGGCAGACAATTTTGAAAATGTAAAAAAAAATTTTTTTTTTAAATTAATTGACCAGATCTGCCATCAATATATTTTATTTACTATAGTCTTAAAAACTTATGTTGATAACGGCAGACGTATTCATTGCGTATAAACATCAGCAGATAACAAAATCTGAGATACTACCCGGTCAGATGTATGCATATAGGCCATATAGCTATCTTTGTTC
The DNA here is from genome assembly GCA_944567765.1 of Carterocephalus palaemon. Taxonomy (NCBI): domain Eukaryota; kingdom Metazoa; phylum Arthropoda; class Insecta; order Lepidoptera; family Hesperiidae; genus Carterocephalus; species Carterocephalus palaemon. Next base: position 1,666,547 of record OX155641.1, read on the forward strand.
TTTCTCCCATGTATTACTATTGTACTCATTCTAGTAGCCTATAGTATTTTTTCTCATAGCTACTAACATTCGTCGGAAAGATTCTAACTATTTGTCCGCTATTACAAAGCATCAGACATCAATGAAAATTTCAGCAAAAAAGTGCAAAATTTTGACGCAACCTCAATTCCACCGTGTAAGAGTGAACTTTACCAACAATTTCTGAGAGCTCATTATATTTCTATGATTTGGAAAAATGCTTACAAAAAGCAACCTACTGCTTTAAACCCATTGGATTATGGTTGGATTGAGCAGGACAACAAATTAGTCTTCAAATGGTTCGAAGGAGATCAACTTCCATCTTTTGTGAGTGACTTAATCACCGATGTTCCTGGTAAGTTGATAAAAATCAATTCTTTACTTTACTTATCAAAACGGCAGACGTGGTCAAATGCATTTTTAAATAGCCAAAAATCGATACCTGTCTTGCCTGCGCACTAGCCGCGTCCACCACTTTGGGCTTAGTGAGTCCCCATCTCATGTACGGTAGGTATAGGGGTCTCAATGTACAAAAACCCAAGTCTGGTCAAATACATACAGGTATCCGTTCACTGGCTCTTAGACAATGCGTCAATCAGATGTGATACTCCTGCTAGTACGCTATCGAATGAGTACAATGTACTTTGATACGGGTACGACTGTAGGAAAGACTGTTCGGCTGTGGTAATATTAAGGCAAACAAATGTTAAGGGACGCGATTCAGTCTACCTCTGGGACTGAAGGGCGCTACTTTATTATCGCATCGCATTCGTTTCATCACATAACGTGATGCGATGCGTGCTGATGAGGTCTGTCAATGTGGAATGATACATTTATGGATACACTAGTGGACGCTGCGGGCGTGGAATCGCTGCGACCCATAGACGTCCCACTGCTGGGCACGGGTCTCCCCCACAGACGCAGCTGCGGGAGGTCTAGAGCATACTCCACCACGCTGCTCCAATGCGGATTGGTGGAGGGGTTAGTGGCCAACCCAGTATCGAATGTTCTCAAACCACCCGAAGGTCTTCGACAAGGCTTAACGACTGTTTCCAACATTGAAAACAACCGGGACCGACGGCTTTACGTGCCCTCCGAAGCACGGTAGCGTCCATCAAATTTTGCCACTAGCCCATCCACAAACCGACCGCGCCCGTCGTTGCTTAACTCTTTCGATCAAATTGAATCGACCCGAGCCATTGGGCTATGGACGCTACCGCCTGCCGCGTGGAATAAGACATAACAATAGTTTCGTTTACACCTATTAATATTATATAGCCTATGTACCTGTATGTATTGTTATATCTAATTCCACGCAAGCGAAGCTTCGGGCGTCCACTAGTTATGTTATAAACGTGTTATAAGATAGAAAATGTGCTTGTATATTATCCTTCACATTCTTTCGAGAATATTATGGAATACTCTCTGACATGAAGGTTTCCATACGATGTTTCCTCCACCATTGTGATTTTTAATATCTTAAATCGCACAACATAACTGTTATTACTGCCGCTTGGGTTTGAACCCCGACCGTTCGAGTGAGATGCAATCAAAACCTACCTTTGATCGAATCTTTGATTGAGTTATAATCAATACAACTATTATATTATCTAAGGATAGTATCTGCAAACTTTTACCAAGATTGAATATTAGATTGAAGTACAACCGCAGGTAGACTAAACCAACATTGACTTTCCGATGTATTGACTGAAGTTCATGCTACCGAATATCGGAGATAGCCCATTGAAATTTGGGACCACCTATTTGTTTATTAACTGAATAAAATTCGGTTCATTGTTTACGCTTCTTCCGTTAGTTTTAATTAGTCTCAATCATCAAAAATGTAATAATAAAGGTGGTTACGTCTTAATTCTCATATTTGCTCAACAAGGCATGCAATTATAATTAAATGAGTGTTAGATGTCAGGTATACTTAGAGGTCTGGTGTACAAAATCGATTTAAATTATTTTATAAAAAAAATATTTTTATTTTATATTATAGATAAGTGAAGATGCAGCTTTCTAATGGTGAAAGAATTTTTGAAATCAGTCCAGTAGTTTTTGAGTGAAAACATTACAAACAAATCTTTTCTCTTTATTAGTAATCTCTAATATATAAAATTTCCATGTCACAATGTTTGTTGCAGTACTCCTCCGAAACGGCTTTACTGATTTTTACCAAATTTTATATGCGTATTCAGTAGGTCTGAGAATCGGCTAACATCTATTTTTCATCCCCCAAAATGTTAAGGGTAGTCCACCCCAAATTTTTTTTTATAATTTTTTGACGAAATTTTTTGTTTTTATTTTTTTATGATACAGCATTAGAAAATACATACAACCCTGAATTTTCAACCCTCTACGATCAACCCCTATTTTTCCATCGCGATTTTTATTTTTAATAATTTCCTACTTTTATTGAACGCTTTCGATTATAAGTAGTGGTAGGGGTAGTGGTAGGGGTAGTGGTAGTAGTAGGGGTAGTGGTAGGGGTAGTGGTAGTGGTAGTAGTAGTGGTAGTGGTAGTAGTAGTGGTAGTCGTAGTGGTAGTGGTAGTAGTAGTTCACACACATTAAGTTCTCCCAAAATATTCACTAAAAATTATCTATATGGCAAAACAACGTTTGCTGGGTCAGCTAGTATTAGTATAGATACCTTGCTAGCTATGATAGGTTTCCTTAAACTGTCTATCACTCAGAGTACATCCAATAGCAATGTAATTATCAACACCCTGCGAATGAACCATCGAAGACTAATTGCACATTGAGTTCGAAAACGATAAGGGGAATAGGTTATCTTTGACTTTGAGCTTTGACTGACAAACGAGTTCTAACACTCACGCTTTACAAAGGTATTTTGTATTGTATTTTGATATCACCGAAGACACATATAGAGACGGGCTGTTTGTAATTATAAGTATGACGTAACATTCTGTAATCCATTTAATTTTGTCAAATCAAAATATATGAAATCAATGCATTTGTGTGTATTTTTAAATCAAAAATTACGACTAATAAATTACTGTTATTTTTTTTTAAAAACGCTTTTTATAACTTTTTATTTTTATTTTCGTGCATTTCATTCGTGCATTGCCAAAAATGTGTGCCTAATTTCAGCTCGATAGCTTTAATGTCTTTGTATTTTCAACAATAAAATAATGCTTTTAACTTTTTTTAATCTTTGTGGAAAATAAAAGATTCTTTTTCATTCTTCTTTATATCAACTTGAACGTTCTTCTTTATATCAACGTGAGGAGCTAACCAAAAAACAACTGTTCGGCTGGATTGCTCGCAGACGATTAAATGAGGTTGAGAGAATTGACCCATCCTTGTGGAATTTTTAATTGACGCAGAGCCCGTCAGCTAGTATACATAGAAGTCTCCTGCTATCACGCTATATTTCAATATTACGACATGCGTTCGTCCATACAAGGTTCGATTTTTAATTATACAATATACAAGTATGAGTATATAAGTTTAATTGAGGTATCTTAACTCTATCAGCACATTCATTTCCTATGTATTTCTGGTTACGAATAAAATGTACACACTTTGAACAAAAATTTCAATAGAAAAAATAAAATGCTCTTTTTATGGGAATCTTTACTATTTAATCGTTAAATATTATCCTAATTTAATTACTTTTCTTTTCTTGATCAAAATGAATGTTAAATTGAGAGCAAGATTGCCTTGAAAGGTTCCCGTAAGGAATGTCGAGCTGGTACGAGGTCAGTTCTGCTTTCTTCAAGAAGTATCTGCTCAGATCCCGAGGTGCCTGAGAGCCGATGAACTAGAAAAATCAATACAAATTTTAAAGTAATTTGTAGCATAATAGCTATGTTTTGATAACAATAATAAAATACTTCAAACTATGATGAACTAGTGGATGCCCGCAGCTTCGCTCGTGTGGAATGAGAAATATAAATTCTTCTTAATAAGCGTTAAGTTCAGCTCTACAATTTCCGTAAATGTGTTATCCCCTATGTTTATTTTACACTCTAAAGGGTAACATTTTTACAAACTTTGAATGCCATATTTATTTATGTCTAATCAACAGACTAAAATATAAATGTTATGCTTCTATTTCTGAAAATGACCAACCTTTCATACAACCTTTTATCCCCCTTTTCAACCCTTTACAAAACTTTTTCCAATTAAAAAGTAGCCTATGTCCTTTCTCAGGCTCTAGGCCAGAATTTGGTGCACAGATCACCAAATTTCATTTAAATCGGTTCAGTAGTTTTCGCGTGAAAGCGAGACAGACAGTCGGACAGAGTTACTTTCGTATTTATAATATTAATATGGATTACACAATATTGGAACGCTACGATAGCCACTCAGCCCACTCACTCGAGCGGTCCGGGTCCAATTCGAACGGTGAAAGGAAATATCGTGAGGAAACATACATGCTTGAGAGTTTTCTATAATGTTCTCCAAGGCATGTGAAGTCTGCTAATCCGTACTTGGCCAACGTAGTGGACTGAGGCCTAACCCCTACTAACCTTGATAGTTTATCGTGACTAAGAGCTTAGCTTAGTGGTAGGTAATTATTGTAAATTTGCCAGGTTAGGCACCTGTGTAGGATTAGCTATTCATTCAAAGATCAATAGCTCATCCTTTGCCTTATATTAATCAGTTTAGAATAGCATTATATCACTTCTCTTTAAGTAGTTTTTAGTTACCTAGACTTTCGTTAAGCGTGTCTAATCACCTCATAGCGAAATAAATTATTTGACTTTGACTTTGACTTTGACCATTTCTGAGAGAAGACCCATGCCCAACAGTGGGGCCACAGTGTTGTGGTGGTTTGGTTCAATATCTAAGGTACCAATAAAGGATTTCGATAGGTACAAATACAGACAATATCTTAGCAGGTATTATAATACATGGAAAAATTATAACCCTCTCCAAAGAATGTCAGTCATAAAATGAGTTGTCGGCATTCGGTTGGGCCCTCTACGAAAAGTGTCTATTCAGACTAGACAGTTCATATCCTAGAAAATTGCCTATCGAACGGCTGAAATAGCAATCAATCTGAGAAACCATTCTTATTGACGTGCTTATACACTTGAACGCGATAGTCAATCGTAATACCACGGCACTAAGTTCAATTTAGATACTACATGACAGACGCTTGTGATATTTTCGATCTCAGTTGTAACAAGATCATTCACAGTCCTAGTTCTATAAGTTTTGGCGAGGTTGTTTTAAAGAAGGTTTGGTTAACGATCATCGATTGGCCTGAACATTCGTCACTGGGTTGGCCACTAACCACCACTCCTTACTTGAACAACGTGGACCTCTCGCAGCTGTTGGGGAGACCCGTGCCCAACAGTGGGACGTCTATGGGTTGTAGCCAAGCGCTGATAGAACAGATATGAAGACCTGCCGCGAGTCATACTGCTTCCTCAGCCAACGCAAAGTGAAGTCCTTCGGACCCCACTCGGGGACCGGGACGAACACTTGCATCCAGCTCTGAAAATAAATAAATCAGTTGAAATTGTCCCCGGAATCTAAAACGTATTCTTTCTTCTTTCTTTCTTTCTTTCACTATCTGACCCCGCAAACGTTGTTCTGCCATATGAAATGTCAAAGTGATGCGACACTTCATGCAAATGACTTCACGTCAGTGAACGACGGTTAAAATAATACAAAAATCGTGTTTAAAAAACATTTTCCAGTGGACCAAATTGTGAATCTAAACCATTCTCGAATCCCCTTGAACACACACAACAAAAATCATCAACATCTATCTAGCCGTTTAGGAGGAGTTCAGTGACATACACACGTACACAAGAAATATATATATTAAGATGGGAAAGTGTGTTTTTTGGTTTGTACTTTTTCTCCACCTCAACGAAATGACACACTTTCCAATTTATATATTAGAAAGAATTCTAAATTCAATCTTGCGACACTGTGATGTTGTCCACTTATATAAGTAGAAATTATGACGTCAAAAACTTACCGCCTTCCTTCTATGAGTGATGTCATATATCCCGTAAAGGGCGCCCAAGGCGAGGAGAACTATCTGAGCTATCGCCAATAGGTTAAAGGTAATTTCTTCAAATAAGAAATCGTAATAATATTTTGTTACAAAGTTGTACCACACCAACGGGAGTGCTAACTAAAAAAAAATATTTAGTTAGAACAATGTACGTGTAACTACACTGCAAAAAATATAGAAAACAAACGAAACCATTGTATAACGCCATTTGTACTACCACTTTAATGTTTTATTATTTTCAGAATAATTTTTACTTTCTGCATATACAACTTTCGTATAGTTTCAAATTTAATACCATCTCCCATAAATTTTTCAAAAGAAACTGAGGTTGTCAAGTGTCTTGAAAGTGAGAAAAGTATGGTGATTATGTTATGGTAAAATTAAATAATGTCTTGTTTGAGATAAGTCTGAGCTTTTAAATATATTATGCATTAGTGGACGCCCGCAGCTTCGCTCGCCTAGAATTAGACCCATTAACGACGTCTGCCCACGTTCGGGTTGCCCACTTGACTTCAAAAACGGCAAAGTTTCATACTAACTTTGCACCCCCGTTTTACCCCCTTAGGTGGTGAATTTTCAAAAATCCTTTCTTAGTGCTCCCCTACGAACCCCTGTGCAAAATTTCAAGTTTCTATCCCTTATAGTTTAGGCCCTGCGTTGATCTGTCAGTCAGTCAGTCAGTCAGTCAGCTTCTCCTTTTATAATATAGATTTACATACTTACTAAAGTAAATATTGGCGATACAATCAGATTCCACCGTCGCAATCTTGACGGTGTTACGCCGCAGTGGAACGTTATATCTTCGAGCAGCCGTCCTAGTGGGTACAGGCAGTATACGGCCACGTACTCTGCCATAATAGACATAGACAGCATAAAGAATATGGCGAAAGATTGCACCTGAAATGGATGTTTATTAAATCCAAATATAAAATATCAGCGATGAATCAAATTATTCTTGATACAAATGAGAGATAAGCTATAATTGTAGTTGCGATGCATGGGGAAACGCACGGAAGGAGCAGTAAAGTTAATTATTGAAACTATGACTTATTTAATGACCAACCGCTATATTGGCTATCAAACTCGCCTCTCACTCGAGCGGTTATATAATTATATATAATTGAAATACTCTAATCACACGTGAGAGCGGAGCGCGACTCTTTATACTATGACGTGACCGCAAAAATTGTCGCTTTTACGTTCCTTATATTTTATACTCTTATTTAACTGTACGATGTAGTCTTCCTTACTTGTCTTTTAACTATCAGATTCATACAAATTCTCCCGATGATCAGGGCGGGTAGTACGTAGTGAGGCTTCAGGCGAGGCCACTTGGATACTACAATTTCGAGGATGCAGTTCAAGGTTATCGCCTGTACACAAATATATTATCCATATCCATACTAATATTATAAATGTGAAAGTGTGTTTGTTTGTTTGTCCGGCTTTCACGTCGCAACGAAGCTATTATATGGTATGGTTTTTATGTGTGAGATAGTGAGAAGGGTGGAGAGTGACGTAGGCTACTTTTTACCGCGGTAAAACATCCCCATGGGAAGATATATTGATGTTTTGTTATTTGCTAGATATTTAGTTCCGGATGTTTGTAATAGATGGCGTTAGTAAAATTAATTTTCTAACCTTATTATCTTTTGATCGTGGAACTGTCACTATTCATCGACCAAAAATGTGTCATGTATGATAAACAACTCATTGTTAATACCCTTTGACCACGCGGGTGGAGCCGCGGGTAAAAGCTAGTACAAAATAAAAGTACTAACAAAATAATCTTACCATGACTAAAAATTCCATGATACTGTTAAGCAGATAAAATACAACAGCCAAGCAGTCCCCCATGTACACGAAGTGAAAATAGAAAGGCCACATGAAAAATGTGGAGTAGTGTTCTGATGAAAAATACAATACAAGAGTACTTTATAAGTCCAGAGGAAATCAATAATTAAAAATCAATGTTTTTTTATATAATGTGCCGAGTGAGAAATGTTAAAGTGAATGTATTATATATTTACCTATCCCTTCGGGGATTTTGAAGCATAATATTATGATACTTAAGTCATAAAATGTTTAAAAAAATAATTGAAATAGCACCATCTACGGTTTTTGTAATTTTTAAAGATGATTAAATTGAATTTTACTGATTAATTTAGAATAACAATCGAATTTCTACCACAACCTCTACCTGTAGTTTTTATTTATGAATAAATCATTAGTAATAGCGACGTATAGCAATATTTTTTTTGCAATTTTCAAAACAAAAAAGGCTACTTACTGAAAATATTTTCTCTTAAATCAACGCGAACCATGTTTTGACAAAATTTTATCATCATATAAGTGACCAGAATCCTGAATATGTAGTATGCCGCATTAGAAACTACAATCATATTACTGTGGCGACTTATTTTTACCTAGAATGCAATAGTTGAAATTATTGAACACATTAGGTACACATTACATTGAAATTATACCATACTAGTGGACGCCCGCAGCTTCACTCACGTGGAATTAGGCATTCACTAACTTCAAAAACGGCAAAGTTTCATACTAACTTTGCACCCTCGTTTTACCCCCCCTAGGGGGTGAATTTTCAAAAATCCTTTCTTAGTGCTCCCCTACGTTATAAAAGGAACCCCTGTGCAAAATTTCACGTTTCTAACCCTTATAGTTTAGGCCCTGCGTTGATATGTCAGTCAGTCAGTCAGTCAGACAGTCAGTCAGTCAGTCACCTTCTCCTTTTATATAATATATAGATAGTTTAGTCTATGGGAAACCTTCTTTTCGAAGGCATTTAAAGTCTGCCAATTTGCACTTAGCCCAGCGTGGGGACTAAGGCTTAACCTGGTATTCCGAGAGGAGATCCATGCCCAACAGAGGGACAAAGAATTGGTGGTATGTTATTATTCATTCATTCAATCAGTCATATCTGATTTCCGTAATTAAATTGTGCCACTCTCTTCAAATGTTTGTAAAAAAGAAAGAAGAAGAAAGAAGAAAGAAAATTAAACTATTGAACTCATAATTTTAAATTATCTTATCCGGAAATCAGAACGCTCTTAAGTATAGTTAATTCTAAAAAAAATGGATCAAAAAAGTAATCTGAAAAAATCAAAATGTGCGTAGATAATTCAATTTTATAAATTTCCGGGCTTTTTATTTTGAATTCCGCCTCTGATTTCCGGCTTGAACATATTCCGGCTGTATGAAGGCTAGCCTAGTCATACGTCTTACGATATAAGAGTCTAGTGAAACGATACCTTATCCATTGATCTAGCGCTCAGAAAATGTATTATTGGGGGACTTGTCATTGATTCCGATATCAAATCCAGAATTGATGCAAACTGAAAAAACATTTTTTCAATAAAGAAAAATTTATTTATTTATTTTTTATTTAAAATTTTTTTTTTTTTTTATTAAACGCTTTATTATACCTAAATATGGTACAAAAGGCGGACTCAATGCTAAGAGCATTTTCTGCCAGTCAACCTTTGGGCTAAGCAGAGAGAAGCTAAGGCGGTATATTTTAAAAATTGTGTATTACCTGATTATAGATGATGGATGTAAACAATATTTATTTATATATTACCGATATTAATATAATTAAGAGTGAAAATATAACATGTATAAGTAATTTTATAATAATGAATAAACTTAATATAGATACATATATATCATTTAATTATAGCAAGCTGATAAACTTCAAATCGGGGTTATTTGTAGTAGTGAGTTATAAAATGAGCCCTTACTTTAGCTTTGAAAACAGGTTTACTGCAATTTTTCCTTAGATCTGCCGGCAGAGCGTTCCAAAGCTATCCATAATTTATACGAGTATGTACTATTGTTACGGTATAAATTTCTTTAAAAACAATTATAACACGGTAAAATGGTACAAGATACCGTGGCGGGGGGTTACGTTGCCCCGGGTGAAAAACATAAAACTCTTAAATATCGCATAGCTAGACGCCTGTATTTCCCCCAAGAGGTGGGCAGAGATGGATACTACCCAACTTTCACCAGCCAGTTACCCACTTTTAGGTCCCATGTAACCTGGTAACATATATCTGTATGTGAGACTTACCTGGATAATAACTAGAATAAGGAAACCAGTGGCTATTATTACAAACCAAGATGTCTTCAATTATAAAATCTTGTTCATCCTCCACCAACCCAGAAAAAGTGCCAAAACCATTATTCAAATAATATGTCAGCAAGTGCACAAATACTCCCAAATAAATTATATTCAGGATCCACTGAGTATAGTTGAGAATCTGAAATTTGTTTTAAGGACGTTGATAAAATGAATTTTCAAATAATTTTCCGTCTATTACCTACTATATTCGTCTATTACGATTTATTCCGTCTATTACGATTATTTTAAGGACGTTGATAAAGTAAATTAATATAATAGTTTTTTCATTGTCATCTAATTTAACATTAATGCAAAATTTCAATTCAATCGGTAACCGGGAAATGGATCAAATTTTAACATGCAAGATTTCATTAACGACAAATATCGGACAGCTGAAACTAAAACATAAAAGCTTGTAAAATTTTCCAATGATTACGTTAAGCTGTTTGCTGACGATTTTTTTCTGATTAACTAAAAATCATTTTTAATAAGTACCTACTGACACAAGTAAAACATATTTACAATTAATTTTAATTACGCTCGCAGCTTCGGTAGAATCAGAAATAGAACATTACTAGATAAAAGGTCTAGAAACTTGAAATTTTGCTCAGGGGTTCCTTTTATAACGTAGGGGAGCACTAAGAAAGGATATTTGAAAATTCACCCCATAAGGGGGTAAAACGGAGGTGCAAAGTTAGTATAAAACTTTGCCTTGAAGTCAAGTGGGCAACCCGAACGCGGGCAGACGTCGTTAATGGGTCTAATTCTACGCGAGCGAAGCTGCGGGCGTCCATTATTAGCATATATTTTTCTTCGCGCGTCTTGTTCATTTTTACCATTACAATTAACTTACCTTCCATAGATATGTTTTAAAAAGCTGAGTGTATAGTAAAGCAGCGATCACCAGCATAATTCCGTCACCAATGCCACTGTAGTACTTCATATATGGGGCTGTACTGGCGAACGTATTCTCAAAAAGGTCGCTATTAAAAAAAAGAATTTACATATGAATCAATCCAATATTTCTTTGGATCTTTTAGTGGATAAATACTAATATAATATAATCTAAGCCTGTCCTAAACGACGCCACTCCGACCGGTCCTGTGCCTTCTGAATCCATCGGTTTCCCGCCGTCTTCTTCAGGTCGCCTGTCCAGGTGGACGGGCAACCTGAAAAAGACGGCGGTTGCCGGTTGCCGGCCGGTAGACGGCCCTTCGAGAAGGTTGTCGAAGGGCGGCCTGTGCTCCGTCCAAGTCAAGATCTCCATTCGAGGACTTTTCTTCGTCGTTTCCACCACAACCCTTTCTTAATCCCACTGTTGGGCATCCTCGGTTCTCCTCGGGTCTCCTCGGTGTGGAAGGGATTAAGCCTTAGTCAAGTGCGGATTGGCTGACTTCACATGCCTTCGAGAACATTACGAAGAACTCTCGGGCATGCAGGTTTCCTCACGATGTGTCCTTCACCGTTATAGCAAGTGAAATTTAATTTCTTAAATCGCACATAACAGAAAAGTCATTGGTGCGTGCCGCTTAGGTTTGAACCCGGACCACTCGAGTGAGAGGCGAGTTCGATAGCCACTGGGCTTTCGCCGTTTCGTCGATTAGGAGAGGCGTATGCCAAGCAATGGACCACTAGAGGCTGATGATGATGATCTTAAGCGTTACCTAAAATACAGAATTGGAGCTACTTGGTATATCTTTAGCGTTACCTATAATCACAGAATAATAGTACAAGTACAGAAGGCCCACTTCAAAAAGTCGTTTAAAGAAATATAGACTCTAGCTACGATACGATTAAGTTCATTTCAGATCGCGCAGCGCTTAATAACCTACGCTTATAGTTACCTACAGGTTGCGTCTCTTCCTAGCGCGTAACTCTTACTTTTTCTGGCGTGCGTAGGTACATTTTTATACCTACACGTGGAGTGGAACAGGCCTGCTATAATACAGAATTGGAGCTACTTGGTATATCTTTAGCGTTACCTAAAATACAGAATTGGAGCTACTTGGTATATCTTTAGCGTTACCTATAATACAGAACTGGAGCCACTTGGTATGTCTTATTGGAATTGTTCCCCATCTCGTATCCATAGCTAGAATACATGGGCGTACCATTCTTTACTTTTCTAGTGAATTCGACGATATCGAGGCAATATATTGTATAATCATCCACATGAAATATATCTTTAGCACATCTGGAAGTAGTTCAATTTACATATTATTATTATTATATTCAACTAGTGGACGCACGCAGCTTCACTCGCGTAGAATTAGATCCATTAACGACGTCTGCCCGCGTTCGGGTTGCCCACTTGACTTCAAAAACGGCAAAGTTTCATACTAACTTTGCACCCCCATTTTACCCCCTTAGGAGGTGAAATTTCAAAAATCCTTTCTTAGTGCTCCCCTACGTTATAAAAGGAACCCCTGTGCAAAATTTCAAGTTTCTAACCCTTATAGTTTAGGCCCTGCGTTGATATGTCAGTCAGTCAGTCAGTCAGTTAGCTTCTCCTTTTATATATGTAGACTATTGGACGCCCACAGCTTCGCTCGCGTGGAAATAGACATAACAATAGTTTCGTTTACACCGAGCAATATTGTATAGCATATGTCACTCAGTGAAGATGCGGCTTTCAAATGGTGAAAGATTTTTGAAATCGGTCCAGCAGATTTTGTGTGAAAACACTACAAACAAATGCATCCTTTTTAATAAAATATTAGTATAGAAAACCCCAATACAAGTTTCCTGAACCGGGGATTAAACTCAGGATATCTACTTAGCAGTTGCTTTTGCGCCCACTACACCAGCGATTTAATAATTAAGGTTAAATAATTTACCTATTCCAAGGACTTTTGTTCACCAATCCGTGATAAGCATAGTAGAGAACAGGTATTAAAAAACTAATGTGCATAAAAACAACGTTGAAACTGCACCATATTGCAAGCCATAGACAACCTGAAATGATAAGACAACAACTATAAAATTGTTTTCAAACTAGCTGATCTCCTCGACTTCTAAAAACAACAATAGGCATTTGAAACTTTTCGACATTTTCAACAACTTTTGCCATATTTCAACGATTTACCTCAAACCATACCATTATGTCTATAGGTGAAAACTGCATGAAAATCTGTTCACTAATTTTTGAATTATAGAATACCGGGCCGTCTAGGAAATTTGTGAATAAATATTAACATTAATATCCATTACATTCCTCCAGAGTGTATAGAGTACCTGGTGATCCACCGGCAATGAATAAAGTTCACCTATAGAATTTACACTCGTTTAACACGTTTAGACTCGTTTAACACTTACTTATGTTAAGTTAGGTTAGGTTCAGGTTTGGCAGCGAGGTTCCTTCGACATCTGTATTGTAGTCTTTAAAAATATAATGCGTTGCCAAAGTGTGTTACTAAGTTCGTGGTCGGTTACCTTATTCTACGGTTACCTTCCCTGCCTAGTAAAATAAGTAAATGAAGTATCCTGTAAGTATGTCGTTTGCTATCCTGTATCCATAAAAAAAAAAATTATAAAATAAGCTAAGAAAAGTAGCTGTTTCCTGATAGCAACAACTTAAAATAAATAATCTCACCGTGGAATATCGGTACCATCTTCGATACAAAGAAGTGTTCTTCGGGTGCATACGAGCTTAGAAACACGCAGACGAACGTATTGGGGATACTTTTGCAGATCACATTGAACAGGTAGTACCATAAGATCCTATTGAAATAAAAATATATTAGGAGAAATTATTAGGTAATGTCCGTCGTCCCTGTAGCTCGGGACCAGAATAGTGATACTTTATCCCCTGCCTGTCAGAAGACGAATAAAGGGGGCTTCTGGGTCCACGGCGACAAGAGTGGGAGCTCGATAACATTTCGTCATTGGTGCATGCCGCTTGGATTTGAATCCGAACCTCTCGAAAGAGAGGCGAGTTCTATTGTGTCTCTGGACTGTCACCGCGCGCTGTACATTATAATGACGGACCATTTGGCGCAATCGGTAGTGACCCTACTGTTGCGCCAGGGGTCGTGGTTTCGAAACCCACTCAGGACAAATATTCGTGTGACGAACACTTGTGTTTGTTCTGTGTCTGGATGTCAATATTATCTATTAAAGTGTGTATTTAAAAAAATCTATGTATGTATATCAGTCTCTGGCACCCACAGTACAGGTTCGCGCCTAATTTGGGGGCAGATGGCCGTGTAAGAATGTCCATGGTATTTATTTATTTATTTATAACTAGTGGACGCCCGGCAGCTTCGCTCGCGTAGAATTAGACCCATTAACAATGTCTGCTCGCGTTCAGGTTGCCCACTTGACTTCAAAAACGGCAAAGTTTCATACTAACTTTTCACCCCCGTTTTACCCCCTTAAGGGGTGAATTTTAAAAATCCTATCTTATTGCTCCCCTACGTTATAAATGGAACCCCTGTGCAAAATTTCAAGTTTCTAGCCCTTGTAGTTTAGGCCCTGCGTTGATATGTCAGTCAGTCATCTTTTCCTTTTATATATATATACTAGTGGACGCCCGCAGCTTCGCTCGCGTAGGATTAGAACCATTAACGGCACAGTTTCATACAAACTTTGCACCCCCGTTTTACCCCCCTAGGGGGTGAATTTTCAAAAATCCTTTCTTAGTGCTCCCCTACGTTATAAAAGGAACCCCTGTGCAAAATTTCAAGTTTCTAACCCTTATAGTTTAGGCCCTGCGTTGATATGTCAGTCAGTCAGTCAGTCAGTCAGTCAGTCAGTCAGTCAGTCAGTCAGTCAGTCAGTCAGTCAGTCAGTCAGTCAGTCACCTTCTCCTTTTATATATATAGATAGATAAATACAGACTCTGCCGCCAGCAGAAAGGCCTTACATGTTAAAAGTGTCCATGTTCAGCGTCATGAGCTGGGTTTTGCACGGTGACGTCACGAACGCGCGGTAAAACGACAACTTCTCTTGAAACGTCGCTGGCACCATTGGCCGGTGGGACGCCGCCTCCTTCTGCAAGACCATTCCACCGTCACGATACTGAACTGCGCTGATAGCCAAGTAATAGTTTAGTTATGATCTACTGATTTATATTAGTGTTAGATAGTTTTACCAATGAATTAACTAGGGAAGAGTTTGACTTGTCTCGTTCAATTCTTTTGTAATTTTTATGCTGGGCACGGGTCTCCCCCACAGACACTGCTGCGGGAGCTCTAGAGCATACTCCACCACGCTGCTCCAATGCGGATTGGTTGAGGGGTTAGTGGGCAACCCAGTGTCGAATGTTCTCAAGCCACCCAAATCAAAGTCCTCGACAAGGCTTAACGACTGTTTCCAGCATTGAAAACAACCGGGACCGACGGCTTTACTTGCCCTCCGAAGCACGGTAGCGTCCATGAAATTTTGCAACTAGCGGTCACTCATCCACAAACCGACTGCGACCGTCGTTGCTTAACTCTTTCGATCACATTGAATCGACGCGAGCCATTGGGCTATGGACGCTACTGATAAAATGCTTAGTATATTTTAAACCATCTCTTGATGGTAGTGCTAATCTGCGCGGAATGACGATTTATCGATTTTTCCAGATTTACCCCGGGGACTGCCAGTTGCTATGTGAAGTCGTTGTTGGTACCTTGTTCATTATCTGGAGATGCTCGTGCTGACAGTCCATCCGGGAGACCATGGTCTCGTATGACTGCGAGCTTGTCGGTTTCGACTGCATATTGGACTCTCGTGGCCTTCCGTTGACTTTAACCGTTTACCGTTAACTTGGACCACTTCGTCAGTCCCAAATTGGTTTGGTTAAGTGTTTATAAGATTTATTCTATAAGAAATGTATTATTTAAAGCAGATCCATTCTCATCGATTTGACAGTTCTGAAACAGGATGACAGAAAACTCAGATCACAGTTTGTTATGAGTCAGTTATAGAACAAACGAAAAAGTATATGCAAGGCATAGATAAGGAAAAAAAATCGTACAAATACCATTAATAACATAGATACAAGCACGGCCTTTCATAAAATAACAGATAAATGTACGGACTATTTAACGCTACGTTACTATTGCTCTTTTCGAATGTAAACATCTTATTTTTTCTTTATTTGAAAGCTACTAACAAATAAATAACTAAATAAATTAAGTATTTATTCAGCTCATGAATTCAGGTTAAATCTTCACTATAAGTAATTATAGGCTATAATCACACAAATAACACATTGAGATTCTGAAGCACGCGCACATAATCCTCTTTGTAAGACGACTGTACCTACAGTTCTGCTGGATTTAATGCCAAAGCTCTGACGTGTATTCTGGTTGTACCATATACATATTACTGGAAATATTACTCGTATAGTGTGTTATCCGTTAAGTGTATAGCTTTACATATATTTGGTAGAGACACGTTCCAAGATGGCCACTGATGCGTTACTGCACTTTCCTTTTCTACATTTGAAGTAATGCACGCTGAAGTTACACTTATAATTAGAATTAAAATATAAATTCATTTCGTAAAATAAAACTGTAAGTATCGTACAATAGAAATAGAAATAGAAAATTGTTTATTTTTCGCCTACGAATACAATTACAATACATACTTTTATATATCACATTATAAGGCGAGCGGAATGCACTCAGCATTTGCTGCAACAAAGATGCTACAGCGCTGATTTTCTGTGCATCCGTTATGCTCGCTCAGCTTAGCTTTTATGAGTGTTAACCCTTTCCAGTTTGTATGCTTGAAACCATGCGCACTAAACTGTGAAGTGAAAGTTTAACAAATTAATATTTAACTCACTATTGCATTGTTTGAACACTGTAAGGACACTCCTGTTAGCCACAAAGACAAAGCTAACCGAGATTGTATGAACATGCGCTTGAATTGGAGGGGACCTGTCTGAAACATGTTCCCTTTAGTAAGTTCAGTTGTTCCTTACTGAAGACTTATTCCATATGAGAAGAGATTTAATTTTATTACTTACTAGTGGACGCCCGCAGCTTCGCTCGTGTAGAATTAGACATAATAATAGATTCTTCTTAATGCGTTAACGTTAGCTCCACAAATTTGCAATGAATCCGTAAATGTGTTATACCCTATGTTTATTTTACACCCTTAAGGGTAACATTTTTACAAACTTTGAATGCCTTTTTTTTATATCTAATCAGCAACCTAAAATATAAATTGTAGGTATGCTTCTAGTTTATACAACCTCTCATCCCCCTTTTCAACCCTTTACAATACTTTTTTCCAATTAAAAAGTAGCCTTTGTCCTTTCTCAGGCTCTAGACTATGTATGTACTAAATTTCATTTAAATCGGTTCAGTAGTTTTGGCGTGAAAGAGAGACATACAGACAGACAGAGTTACGAGTACTTACGCATTTATAATATTAGTTTGGATTATTGTGAGGTTAACGAGTTTGTGAACGCCTTGGCAGAACTTGATTAAATTAATGAAATATAAATATTGCCTGGTTTAACCGGTGTTTTCCTGATAAAATTTGTACAACAATTTCTATAGGCTACAGGTAACATCAGAACTTTGAGCACAATTATTAACTAATTCGCCTGTCAATCGTCTTGACACTCCAAAGAAAATGGACCTGAGTCAGCTCCACTTTCATTGTATCACTCCAACATAAAATATAACTCAGTTTTTCAGGTGATTTTCAGTCCATTGGGAGTTCTTAGCTAACTCCGGAAGATTGACATGCACAAACCACAATGATGTCCAACTCTTCCAACTGTACCAAATCCCTAAAAGAAATGTCCGTTCAGTTTCCGTGTCAACTACACGGAAAAAACATTTCTTTAGCAGATTTATTTTAATAAACGATGGCATCTAAATACACCTCAAACGGCCTTTGTTACCAATAAGACCGTCGACATAATAGGACTTACTCCAAACGGCGAACTGTACCTTAATCCGTATTTATTGTGTTTAGCTGCTAAGCAGGAGCGATGGATGGAAGAGCTTTGGATTTTTCAAAGTATTTCTTGAATGGTCAGTGGGTGTTTCCAAAGTAACAGCTAAGCCCTTGTACTGTCTGTGTATTAAATTTGTATGATTTGGCCAAACACTACACATAATAATATGTAGAATGTAAATATTTGCGAGTATATCTAACTACCTGACCCCGCGAACGTTGTTCTGCCATATGAAATGTCATAGTGATGCGACGCTTCACTCTATAAGGAACCAAATTGGTTTTATATGAAACCTAATTGGTTCCATATAGAGTT
The DNA here is from genome assembly GCA_944567765.1 of Carterocephalus palaemon. NCBI lineage: Eukaryota > Metazoa > Arthropoda > Insecta > Lepidoptera > Hesperiidae > Carterocephalus > Carterocephalus palaemon. The sequence goes on from OX155641.1 coordinate 1,684,936, forward strand.
CGCCCGGGGCAGTACCACCGCCCGCCACGGTACCTAGTACCATTTCTACCGTGTAATAATTGTTTTTAAAGCAATTATGGTCCGGTTGGAAAGGTGTGGTTTCCGGTTACACTTCTTTAGAGCCGACCATCTTAGACCTCAAGGGTAGCAACACACCTGTGACTGACTAAGTACGAGACTCCTACTAACAAGTACCTACAGTTAGTACTATTACTAACACCAAGTAATAGGACTAACTATAACTAACAGTCCCCAGTCCTCATACCTACTAACGAACTGACCAACTAATAATTAACTCTCTCAACTCCTTAATTGAGTCTTGTTCAAAGTCAGTCACAGTTGCCATGGGCGGCAGCGGATTGGTGGTGCTGCAAGCTCGTTTGCTATCATGTATTCATAAAAAAAATGTAGATAGATTTTTCCCAAACCATGTAAAGTCCCTTAACCGGTAATCCCGGAAACCACATAAAGACAAAGCGGACGAAGGAAAAATATAGAAAAATCACCCCTACTTACCCCGGCGCGGCGTGTAATCCTTATTTATTGTGTTTAGTGCTAATAGGGATTGATGAGGTGGAAACCTCGAGGTTGCTTTGTGACTGAGGAATAGTAAGAAACTGGCTATATTTATTTTTTATAGTATAGACGGACAAACAGACATGTCTGTACGGGCCACCTGATGGTAAGTGGTCACTATTGTCTATGGATACGTGCGACACCAGGGGTATCACAGGTGCATCTGAAGGAAGCGTTTCACACTATTTTAACATGCTTTTATTAGGTCCACTTGTATGTAACTCACAATGTAAGGGAATCTTAGAGAGCTAATTTAACCATCTTCCAAGGATCGTAGCGTAATGAAAATTGGCAGCTGTATGTACTTCTGAGACACATTCAATAATATGGTACTGTCGAGCTGATCTGATGATGGAGCCGGAAGATATTAGCTACTTTAAAGTGGAATCTAAGAGAGCTAATTTAACCATCTTCCAAGGATCGTAGCGTAATAAAAATTGGCAGCTGTATGTAGTTCTGATGACAATACAATAATATGGTACTTTCGAACTGATCTGATGATGGAGCCGGAAGATATTAACTGGAACTTCATGATGGAATATCGTATCATAGTCGTGTTTGCACTTGTGGTAAGGTCTTGTAATTAACTTTGACCACGATTAGGTTTCAAGGTCTGATGATGAAGCCGGAAGATAGGCACTGGCATTCCATGGTGGAATATCGTATCATAGTCGTGTTTGCACTTGTGGTAAAGTCTTGTAATTAACTTTGACCACGATTAGGTTTCAAGGTCTCATGACTTCTTTTTTAGTTTGATTTTTTATAAAAGCGTGTTTTTTTAGTTTTTTTAAACTATTAATTTATTTATATATTATACAAGTTATCATAAGTTATGAGAAATTTTGAAGTAAGTTAACTGCAGAATTGAGAAGGCCATAGTCGATATGACCGTACATATCGAACGTATCGTCGGAAGTTTTTAGGCCGCTCTTTGAGGCCTTGATATGCTGAAAAACCAGGATTGTCGGCTTAATATGTTCTACAAAGCACGAAAGTGTGATGATGAGTTTGAGAAATTTGGCCATCCCCTGACTATGCCGGAGACCATTCCTCCATAGATTCGAGTTTTAACCACAGGCTTTCGGTGCAGGCATACGTAAGTATGTGGCCAAATCATCTATGCTGTAAAGTGCATTTGGCTCACCATCATAGCAAATGTTCATTATGGCGTTTCAATGAGCATTCCAGCTTCCATTTGAGATAATGGTACCGTATCTCTAATGCCATTGTGCCTCTTATTTGACAACACACCGAAAGCGCAACGAAATAGCCGCTTAAACTCTCCCTTATGACAACCCGTATAGAGTTGGAAATTATCGCAATGTTTTTGCTAACCACGTACGGTTCAAGTTTGGACGAAATTCTCAATTACGTCAATAAGTATCTATTCCAGCGATGTTTGTGGCAGATGTCATTGAGCTAATTAGAGCGACCGGTCATATTCATGCTCCAACGGTTTCCCTTTTGATCTTCTAATGGCTTGAGGTTGTTTAACGTGTGATGCATGGTCTAAACTTTCGACCATGCATCACTTTATCACTTTATCATCACTTTAGACTAAAGTATCCATTTTGTGTTTGAAGTTTATGATGAATAGTGAGTTCTATACTCAAGAGATTTTTTGTGTGTATTTAATTAAAAAAAATGACAGGTTTTATTATAATTCTTTGAGTCATGTTTGAGTTGATTTTTGAATGTTGATAAATAACTTTTTATTTTGTTATTTAATTTTATTACTTATAGTGTAGACTATTGTGTATTGGTTTTTATATGAGTATTTTATTTATTTCCTTTTTGACATGTCTCATAATTATTTGATTCCTATTTTTAATGTTTGCATTTAATTTAATTTAAATTTTTATTTGATTTGACCATTTTATAACTTTTCTAGCGCATTAGAGATATCGCTGTAATGTTAGGTGTAAGTTAGAATTAAATTAAATAAATAAATTTAATATATACACATGCGGTAATAAACATCGAAATGAAAACTTTTTTTCGTTATTTTTTTCTTATTTGGGTTAAACCATTCACTCAATTAATAATCCACCAATCCGCATTGGAGCAGCGTGGTGGAGTAGACCTAGACCTTGCAGCTGTACCTAGTGGGACATTTATGGTTTGTAGCTAGCTTTATTCAGAAGGCAACCTTGAAATTAGGACGTCTAGCCATCCACCTTGAAAAGACAATGGATGGACCAAACATGTCGACCTTATAAATGTCCAAGGAGCAAAGGCAGACAAAGCCACGCACATCGAGGTGAGATCACAAAAGCATAGCGAAGGTAAACGACAGACAAAAGACAATGAATTTCAAAAGACAGTAATACAAGGTAATACTATATCCATGGAAGTAATAGATCCACCTTGGATAGTCCTTAGTATCAAAGTAATAAAAACAGTAGAGTATAATAAGGATATTGCTCATGATGAATTATAAAAACCGGCCAAGTGCGAGTCGGACTCGCGCACTAAGGGTTCCGTATCATTATCGATGAAAACGGCAAAAATATCATGTCTGCTGTATGGGAGCCCCCGTGAAATTTTTATTTTTCTGTTTTTTATTATTTGTTGTTACAGCGGCAACAGATATACATCATCTGTGAAAATTTCAACTGTGTAACTATCACGGTTCATGAGACGCCTGGTGACAGACGGACAGACGGACAACGGAGCCTTAGTAATAGGGTCCCGTTTTACCCTTTGGGTACGGATCCCTAAACATTGAATTATTTTTAGATGCTTATATGCCAATCAAAGCAGCTAATTGGGTTGTTTATAAATTGGTTACAGGGATACCCAATAATATGGAGTTCTTCTGATAATAATGATTCACGATCGAACGGACCTAAAAAGTCTGCAATTCAATTACGAGTATGATATATGATCAGACAAAGTGAATCTGTGTTATATAGTCCTATTGTATGAGTTGTAGCTACGACTTGCCTGCGGACTTGCCTGCGGACTTGCCTGCGGACTTTTATTTGTGCAATAACTAGTAAGTTTGTAGGGTAAATAGAATATGAATTTGTCTCCTAACAGAAAAATAGGAGATCACGGCTCGGGAAACGGAGCATAGGCCGCCCTCCAACCAGATGGACTGATGACCTGAAAAAGTCAGCGGGAAATTGCTGGACTCAGAAGGCACAGGATCGGGAGGAGTAGCACCGATTAAGGGAGGCCTATGTCCAACAGAGGAATTTGAAAGGCTGATGGATGGATGGATGGATGGAAAAGTAGGACAGGAATGCGCATGATTCTAGAATAGGTCTCCAGTGACGCCACAATTACATTTATATTAGAGAAGATTAGGGACGTGGCGCGTATTTTTGGTCCTACATCTTATTGTGTGTAATTACATCTCGGGCGCGTTACTCACGTCTCGAGACCACTTTTGGTGCAAGTTGGGGGTTAAAGCGAACTAACTTGTGCCAATAACTGGCAAATATCGCGCAGAGAAGATCGGAATAATTGGAGGCCTCCTTTTCGTAAACAATGTGACGCAATACAAACAGGACCACGTCTACGTCTCTCGTCTGCACTCCACCACGAAGGCCTATGATAACGTTGAGTACTTGACTGATTGACTGAATTGAAGATTAAGAGAAGAATTTCTGTTGGATCAGATATTTATATCGTAGACTAGTGGACGCCCGCAGCTTCGCTCGCGTAGAATTAGATCCATTAACGACGTCTGCCCGCGTTCGTGTTGCCCACTTGTCATCAAAAAAGCCAAAGTTTCATACTAACTTTGCACCCCCGTTTTACCCCCTTAGGGGATGAATTTTCAAAAATCCTTTCTTAGTGCTCCCCTACGTTATAAAAGGAACCCCTGTGCAAAATTTCAAGTTTCTAACCCATATAGTTTAGGTCCTGCGTTGATATGTCAGTCAGTCAGTCAGTCAGTCAGTCAGTCAGTCAGTCACCTTCTCCTTTTATATATATAGATATTTGTACTCGGGTCATGGATGTAAAATTGTGGTATATTCTGCGTGTGTCCGCACCCGCAACACCGGCCCTAGTACCTACTATATGTAAAGGAATCTTTGAACGTGATTTTCGCCCACATCAAAACGTCGGATTAACTTGAAACTTTGCACACTTATCAAGGACCGATGACAAAGCAATAATAATTTTTTTCGGCTATCTACATAAGCTTGTGTTTTAGTTATTTTAAACAATGTTTTTTCTTGAATTTTTCACAACATATTGGTCTCAATAAAAACTATTATTTCTACTTTAGCAACATGCGAACTATAATACGCCCGATTTTAATATTAAATTACACAATTTAACATTATTCGCTCTTGACTTGAACCAGCAAATAAGCTTGATAGCTATCAGTCGTTCCCAGAGAAGGGCTGGGTTTATCTTGCACGTGAAAGTGCGAAAATGCTTTGTTCTTACCTGTTACCTGTTATTGCTTGATACGATACAAGGACGAGACTCATGGATGAGATTCAGTGTGAATTCGACCGTTCCTTCGACTCTATTTTCTAAGCATAAAATGACATAAAAAAAGTTTAAAAATATTTTACAAGAATATGATTCATATACCTAATCAACACAAATATTCCTTCGAGCCTAAACGCGTGAAATTCCTCGTAGGGGTGGGCGGGGTGTGTGGTGCACTCGCTTTTTGCCAGTTTTTAAGGTCCCATGTAAAAGGTAGAATTCCAGATTGCATGCTACTACTAAGAATCTATGTATATATATATATGTTTTTATTGTCATTGCTTAAATTGTGTTATGTTAATTTAATATGCTATGTTAGTCATTTAAGTTATTTTTATTTTTTATTTTTTTATATACCGCAAATACGACTGCTCGAAAAAAAAGGGGCTACTCTGAAAACCAGCAGCCGCGGTTCACTCAGTACCACGGCATAGGCTGATACATTTGACAATAAAGATATTCTTTCTTTTCATTCTTTCTTTCTTTATACTTCTCTCTGAGTGAAGGTAAGGCCATCCCATGTAATAATACTTCATCTTCCCTCCCATAAATGCTAGCACAGTGAGAGAACGAGTTAGTAAATATATAAGTAAGATTGAAGACAGAAGAATGCCCTCGAGAAATAAGTAACAATTTTAAGTCCGCCATAACTTCGGAGTAAAGAACTGAGGCGCAGTGGGAACATTGTCTATAATTTTATATTTCTTCAGAAAAGTAGATCCTATTTTTGTTCTTACACATGAGACAGAGTATCGTGTGTGTTTCTGTGATCATAGGATAGGAATTAAACATGAAACACCTTCATTCTCTAGCCATTGGGCTATGGAAGCCTCAATCGTAATATTATGTGATTGATCGAGTTAAATATTATGTTCTGACAAGAAACAAAGTCAAAAGTGCACTAATTTCATCACTTTTAGTGTGCTGCATTTACTTTTTTACACTTCATTTTACACTTAACTATTTCGATCACATTGAAACGACGAGAGCCATTGGTCTATAGACATTACAACTACATAACAATTAATTTAACCTTATTCTGTAAATACAAAAAAAATAATCCGGTCATGGATAAAATTGTGTCACGATTACTTTGTGTTTAGGCCTGCAACAGGGGATAGAGCGTTTATAGTCAGGGACTTAATAATTCACAATGGACACCTGTTCTTAGATTAAATTTTTCGCAATAACGATATCTTAGAACACGTACAAAGATTGCACGTTGCATTAGCAAACAGCCAACAGACAATAAATCCCAAGAACAGTAAATTCACAGCCTATCGGATCTCATTCCTCCTGGGCTTGAGCTCGTAAATACATTTTTTAATTTCCCTTTATTTGCCGAGCGCTACATTTTAAGCTTTCTTACAACCAAACAGTGTCTTAAACAATGTGAATTAATGTGAATAAATGTGTTTCACAGATGAATAAAATCTTGAAGAAATTTTAAAGGTTTTTTGTAGGTGATTGAAAATTCTGGTGGGCTACCGACACATTTGTTCAATATAATGTTTTTGGTATAATTATATCGATGTATCGATCGTTGTCAAGTTCCCTTTGTCAAGTTGTTCCCTTGTCAATTAAACTAAGACTTATAAAACTTCAACAGCGACTTAAATTGAATGTTTTCACTGAATATTAAATTCTACAGATTTTAATAACCAACTATCAAAAAAAGGAGGGTGTATCTCAATTCGACTATATGCTTTTTTTATTTTCGTTTTAGTGTTTTTCTCCTAGAAAGGTGGTTCTGGTTACTCTTATTAGGCGACCAAGTTATTCCCCAATGATCTGTGATCACTTGGAACGAGACTGACTAACAATTACTAACTGAACTATTACTAACACTAAGTAACAGATCTAACAATCATTGACAGTTCCTAAACCAGTCTTCATACCGAACGCAGAATGACTGAAGACATAAGTGACATCAAACTTAACGACTGTTCCTAGAGTAGCGCTAACTCTGCAAGTGATCGACTAATCCTCTTATTCCCGAACACATCTCGCAAGCATCCCGGGATTCCGGGATTACTCCCGATACCGGGATCTGCGAGTCGCCAATTTACATGGGATCAGTTTGAGCTTATAAATAATGCGCATTATAAAGATTATGGAACGTCTCAACTTTATTAAAGGATGAAGGATTAGGAAGGTATCGTAATTTAATGAATATATCTTGTAAGATTAAATTTTAAAAATAGGAATTACGATGATTTCTACGATAAGATAATACATTTAAAAAAAACTTAATCTAACACCTATATTTATATCTATATATTCTAACCTTAATATTAACTATATAGCTATCAATCTCCTTACAAAATTCTTACATTTACCTTAAATGTAATCTTATACGCAACCCATATACGTCCCACTGCTGGGACTCCACCACGCTGCTTAAATGTGGATTGGTGGAGGGGTTAGTGGCCAACACAGTGTCGAATGTTCTCAAGCCACCCAAAGGCCTTCGACAAGGCTTAGCGACTGTTTGCTGCCTTTGAGAACCAAGATTTTGTAATCTAAAGGTAACCGGAGAAAATAATAAGTCAGTAAAGTCGGTAAGAAATAGGTACGTTGCAGCCCTTGAGTACCAAGATTTAGTCTAGACGAGGGTAGCCAGAAAACTGAATGTCTTTGATAAACCCACAAACCATTTTCATCCCACTGTGTGTTCTCCCACGTGGTATGTCTAGTCTAGCGTGTCTCCAACACGCTGCGGTAATGCTCAAAGTCGAATGTTCTCGAACTAACTGAGGTGTCTTCAACAAGGCTTAATGATTGATTTGAAATTGGAACAACTATAATAGACAAACGAAATTATCTGTGGCGAAATCAACTAACATTTACTATAAATACAGCCGCGCTGTTCCAAAGCATTAAAACTTTTGGCGTCGGAAATTTAGTCCCGCATTATTTCAAGTCGCAGTTCCATCTCAGCTGAACTTTGGACTAACACTAGTTGAAAGTTTGGAAGTAGGTAGGCTGCTAATGTTCGCAACTACGGAATTCTAATGCGTTTGCATTAAGTGCAGATTAGTTAAAACTAATGCACGGAGATAAGTAGTTAGAAAATAGCGAGAGTATTAATGCATACGTTTGTTAGTCAAGTTAGTTAATTTATTTCGCTATGAGGTGACTGGGCACGCGTAATGAAAATTAAATTTATTCCGTTCTTGACAACAACATAATACATACAAAAACATAACATTGACATATTTTGTTCACCCATGGTCGACCTTCGCAGCACAACAGGCGCTTACAATGAAAAGTTATGATGTTATTGAACTAATTAATTATTAATTAGATATTTGATAAATTATGTTATTAATTTAAAATTATTTATATTTGTTAATTATAGCAGATTATCACGCTAACGAATTAGGGTAACCTGTAAAGTTAGTCGTAAGTTTTTATTAAATAAATAAATAATTAACATTAAAGCATTCCCGAGTTGTGGTGGATGGAGGTAAGGCCTATTGACAGGCCCGTTGGCGCAATCGGTAGTGACCCTGTCTGTTGCGCCAGGGGTCGTGGATTCGAATCCCACTCAGGACAAATATTCGTGTGATGAATACTTGTATTTGTTCTGTGTCTGGATGTTAATATTATCTATTTAAGTATGTATTTAAAAATATCTATGTATCTATATCACTCTCTGACACTCATATTACAGGCTCGTGCCTACTTTGGGGTCAGATGGCCGTGTGTGAGAGATATTTATTAGATAAATAAGATATTACTTATGAGCGTGATTAGTTCATAGATTCTCTAAGTACCCAGACTATCTTAATAGTTAATCTAGACTAGAGACAAAGACCACCTGTCTAGGCCTGATAACTGGCCATAATGGTCTTATCACTGGCAATCAATCAAGCGAGCCATATTGATTGCTCATTTGCTCTACGTCCATCTATGCAGTGGTCCTCAAAATGGGCGATAATACTGCCTGGGGGCCTAGACAAGTGGCAAAAACGCTAGTAGAATAGATTAACAAATGTATGGGATTGACATTCGCTATCGACTAATTAGTCGTAAGCGAATGTCAATCCCATACATTTGTTAATCTATTCTACTTCTATTCTACTAGCGTTTTGCCACTTGTCTAGACCTGCTGGTGGGCGTTTAAGATATTGGCGTAGAAGCGATCTTGAAATGTCGCACATTTCACGTGATTGCCTGACATTAAATTTAATAATTTAATGTCAATCATTCACTAAAATAATATTTAAATTTTAAAATTACACTAAAACTAATATTTTAGTGTTTTACTTAAGATTTAGACAATCTAAATTTAGTGTAAAAAATAAAACAATTTTTACACTAAATTATTTAGCTCCCATAACGTAAGTGAAAAGGGTTATATTAAATATCTCATAAATAATGGAAGCCATGTCATAGTCTATACTAATGTTATAAAGAGGAAAGTTGTGTTTGTAATGTTTTCACATAAAAACTTCTGGACCGATTTCAAAAATTCTTTCACCATTAGAAAGGTGCATCTTCACTGAGTGACATAATCTATATAATATTACTAGGTGTAAACGAAACTATTGTTATGTCTAATTTCAAGCGATGAAGATGCTTGGAAATTAAGATATTTCCTTTTTAATACAAATAATTGTTTTTTTAATATTGCGGAAAATAAGTTTGAGAATCTCTGGCTGAGCATGAGAGCATGGAGCATGGAGTTTGGTGGGATACTTCAGACTACAGCGTAACGATGACGTTAATTCCAAACTATTGTATTTCTGGCTAATCATTTCTGTGCACGAGGTCGGCAGCAAGAAATAGGTACGATTTTATTTAATAAATAGCTTTATGGTAAGAAATACATATGTGACTTTGTTCAAATGACAGTATCAAAGCTTATATTATTTTGCATAATGACAGTGGGTGTAACATTTAATTTGTAACAGTAAAATGCAGGAAAATTCGGTCTAAAAAATATATATATACACTAAGGAACTCTTTGATTTGAATAACATAACATTAGAGTTAACCTTTGAATGACAACTGAAGACTACAGACACTTGTCATTCAAAGCTCAAAAATTTAATATTATGTCTTTAGTAAAATATACGACCTAAGTTTGTTTGACGTCAAGTGCGAATAAGCCGACTTCACATGCCTTTGAAAACATTATGCTTCACGATAATATATTTCTCACCGTTACTGTAGGTGAAATTCTATTTCTAAATTGCTCGTAAGTTTGGATTTGAACAAAACCCCCTGGAGTGAGAGGCCACTCGCTGCGACCCATAGACGTCCCACTGCTGGGCACGGGTCTCTCCCATAGACACAACTGCGGGAGGTCTAGGGCATACTCCACCACGCTGCTCCAATGCGGATTGTAGGAGGGTTTAGTGGCCAACCCAATGTCGAATGTTCTTCAGCCACCCGAAGGTCTTCGACAAGGCTTAACGGCTGTTTCCAACATTGAAAACAACCGGGACCGACGGCTTTACGTGCCCTCCGAAGCACGGTAGCGTCCATGAAATTTTGCCACTAGCGATCACCCATCCACAAACCGACCGCGCCCGTCGTTGCTTAACTCTTTCGATCACATTGAATCGACGCAAGCCATTAGGCTATGGACGCATGTTTGCATGGAATATAATAATGTCCAAGTCCACAGGTCGTTAGCATCAGCACGTCTTAAAAGTTTCTCCAGAGGCTGCTAACACAAATACGCGCCAAAACGGGAGAAAACTCCTAAATTAAAAATCTTCGTAAAGTAGGCTTCATATTAGAAAGGCCTTCAGAACTTAATTTCTTGTGATGTTACGAGTTTCACCGGGTTATTACTTGCAAACGTTTATTAATTTTTCTTATTATTAAGAAAAATTTGCCTCGGAAAATGTCTGAGAATTTTTGGTGTTGATACGAATTTGGTAAGTAGATGTACTTGCTTAAAACATACGCACTAAATGCGCATAACAACTTTAGCGGCATCAAAAAAAATATTGGTAAAATATTCTTTGTAAAAATGGTATCATTATACCTCGTAAGTTTAGTTCAGAACAAATTACAGAACACATTAATCTACATCAAGCATGCAAGCAAGTTTCTTTCGCAATATCCACTATATTTTATTACTTGACTAGCTTTTACCCGCGGCTCCGCCCGCGTGGTCAAAGGGAATTAACAATGAGTTATTTATCATACATGACAACGCCATCTATTAACAACATCCGGAACTAAATATCTAGCAAATAACAAAACATCGATATCTTCCCATGAGGATGTTTTACCGCGGTAAAAAGTAGCCTACGTCACTCTCCACCCTCCTCACTATCTCCACACACAAAAACCATACCATATAATAGCTTCGTTGCGACGTGAAAGCCGGACAAACAAACAAACAAACAAACACACTTTCACATTTATAATATTAGTATGGATATGGATATAATTTCTACTCTAAGGCGTTTTCGAAGTTTTAAAATATTTAAGCTTTTTAGAAACTATTTAAGAATACTTTCGTCTTAAAATTGTTACATTCTAATCTGATTAGTTTTTATGGCGGGTGTGTTTTTAACTAAATTTAGCTGAGTCGTTAGTTTAGATTTAAACTAGTCGAATGTCAAAAAGGTTGCAACTATGATAGAAATTATTAATAAATAAAGAAACTAAGTTAACTAGCTAGTAGAAAATTATCTTAACGTCGTATCGATCCTTAATATTGTGAATACAGACAAGTTACCTGATTTAAAAATAAATAAAGAGAGAGTTGGTTATTCAAATAATTTGAAGTGGTTGTTTTACGGTTGATAAATAACGTCTTATATTTTATTATATTATTTTATTCACATACTAACCCTTTGTATTGAGCATTAGACATTTTGACATTATAATTTATATCGTAAAATGAAATCGAATAGAATCGATTGAAACAAAAAATCATATGATAGAAACATGTTTTATTCATTTCAATTTCCATTTTGCAAATCATAATACATTTTTTTTTCTAAACACTTGTTTATTTCAAACATTCATCGACTGGTTTTCGAATTCAAAATTCAAGGATTTCCTATCGAAGATAGTTGAATTAGCCTTTTAAAAAGCAGATAGCTTGACGATCTAGGCTTGGTGGTAATTTGTAAAGAACCAATGTAGCGTCCATAGCAGAATTTAGCGTCCATAGCCCAATGGCGTAGCGTCCATAGCCCAATGTAGCGTCCATAGCTCAATGACTCGCGTCGATTCAATGTGATCGAAAGAGTTAAGCAACCACGGGCGCGGTCGGTTTGAGGATGGGTGGCACCGCTAGTGGCAAAAATTTCATGGACGCTACCGTGCTTCGGAGGGTACGTAAAGTCGTCGGTCCCGGTTGTTTTCAATGCTGGAAACAGTCGTTAAGCCTTGTCAAAGACCTTCGGGTGGCTTGAGAATATTCGAAACTGGGTTGGCCACTAACCCCACCACCAATCCGTATTGGAGCAGCGTGGTGGAGTATGCTGTAGACCTTCCGCAGCAGTGTCTGTGGGGGAGACCCGTGCCCAGCAGTGGGACGTCTATGGGTCGCAGCGAACCAATGAATAACTAATAAATTTTGAGGCAATCGAAATAAAAGTCAGATGAAAACTAAAGCATTTACTTGGTAACTAATATGCAGCAACTTTGGTGAGGCTCACAGTCGACTGATCCGCTGAAGGTAAACCTGGCTGGACACTCTGATTTGGCCATGCACTCACCGCCCCTGGCTTTGCACCTCCTTTCTGACTTGGGCACTGAAATGAGAACAATATTCATAGTGATAGTCCAATCGCTAAGAATTCAGGCTTTAACTGGATACCCTCTGTTACAATTAGGAAAAGTTTCAAAGTCACCAGGAGCGACGCCGTGTAAAGTAAAATCGGAATTTACGCCGAATAATATCTAGTTTCGCTGCTACCCATAGACGTCCCACTGTTGGGCACGGGTCTCCTCTCAGAATGGGGGGATTAGGCCTTAGTCCACCACGCTGGCTAAGTGCGGATTGGCAGACTTCACATGCTTTCGAGAACATTATGAAGTACTCTCAGGCATGCAGGTTTCCTCAGATGTGTCCTTCACCGTTATAGCAAGTGACATTTAAATTTTTAAATCGCACATTACTTAGAAAGTCATTGGTGCGTGCCGCTGGGGTTTGAACCCGAACCGCTCGAGTGAGAGGCGAGTTCGATGGCCACTGGGCTGTCGCATATTAACATCTAGTTAATACTTAGTAATTGTGTGATATTGTTTGAACAGTTCATAAGTTTGATATGAAGAGTTTGTTGATCTAATAGTTTATTCTAGATAAATGTAACCGGTAACCCCCCTTTTCCACCGGGGCGGCAGCGGGTAGTTGGTGCTGCAAGCTCGTTTGCTATCTTACATCCATAAAAACTTGTATGCCACTGTACTCACAGCCATGGCAACATTCCACTCCAAGATGTTGTTGCACTGGACACAGGCCTGAGGACTTAGCGAGCTGACCGTCAGGGCATTCATTAGCGACCATGCACAGGCCACCGAAGCTCAGACATGGTATCTCGTCGAAGGTTCCAGCTGCAAACAAATTATATGCAAACTAGCTGTCCCCGCAAACGTTGTTCTGCCATATGAAATGTCAAAGTGACGCGACGCTTCACGTCAATGAACAACGGTTAAAAAAAATACTAAAATAGTGTTTAAAAAACATTTTCCAGTGGACCAAATTATGACTCTAACTAAACCATTCTCGAATCCCCTTGAACACACACAAAAAATTTCATCAACATCTATCCAGTCGTTTAGGAGGAGTTCACTGTCATACACACGTACACAAGAAAGGCCTAATCCCTCCCATTCTGCGAGGAGACCCGTGCCCAGCAGTGGGACAAATAAAGGGTTGTGATGATGATGGTGATGAAGTCATAATTTGTTTGTATTATGTATGTTGTATGTTTTATACTGGTCAGCTTAGCAATATCCTTGCGTGTACTATACCAACGACCTTAACAAACTTCATATTTGTTACGAAAGTAAGTGTCATAGTTGAAGATGTCCAACACATTTTGACGGAGTGTGTCCGGACGGACTCTTACAGGAGTCTAATGATGGCAAAGATAATGCAGATTGGTTTGCTTAACAGCATTTTGTCCTCTCCTATGTCGGATGAGGCCAAGGTGCTGTATAAGTTAGTTGTTTTGGGCCTTTGAAAATAGGTAGTCATAATTATGTGTTGTTAATGTTATTTTTGTTATTCCTTTACGGGACGATGTGGTCGCTCAGCGACAGTCCCTACAATAACAAATGAAAAAAAAAAAAAAAAATTGTTTTCACTCTGTATCACTAATGTATGCGAATGTTTGTGTGCGAAAAAATACGTGATAAATACGCAGTTCTTAGGGTTCCGTACCCAAAGGGTAAAACGGGACCCTATTACTAAGGCTCCGCTATACATCTGTCCGTCTGTCACCAGGCTGTATCTCATGAACCGTGATAGGTAGACAGTTGAAATTTTCATAGATGATGTGTTTTTGTTGCCGCTATAACATCAAAAACTAAAAAAATTAAAATTTAAGTGGGGTTCCAATTAAACGGAGATGATCTTTTTGCCGTTTTAATAGATAATAGTACGGAACCCTTCATGCGCGAGTCCGACTCGCACTTGGCCGGTATTTTATGCTTTAACATATCCCAATCAGTGTTTAACACCTACCTTCAGGTTGCCTAATAACTTGTCTATACGCCATCACTATACCGAACAGAACAAAACAAATGAAAAATTTCAGCATTTCAACTATCAGTGAGCACCAACTTTCACAGTTCCCATACACTAAACACGCCAGGCTGTTGCAAACGTATTTATATAAACCACCCGCATGTATGATAATACTGCAATAGACTGCGTGTCGATAACTTATCGCAATGTTTTATTGATCGACGTTACGTAATTGGGCTGAATGTTCATCGCCCTGTGGTTAATTCTATCGGGAGGTTTTCCGCTGATAAACTTAGTACTCTTTGCCGTAATTTTGTTTTTCAGAAGACGTCTTATGAAAGCCAGATGTAGAACTAGTTATTTGTAACAAAAATCACGCGGTATCACGCGGTAGATTTGGATGTTTGGCACATACTCGTAAGAAGATAACCTAAATTAGCACATAGAGTACTTTTTATCCCGAAAATATGTTACCTTAGGATGCTTTGCACGTTTATATGAAAACTTGATAACACTTTTTCCGCGAGCGAGGCTGCTGGTAAAAGCTAGTTTAAAAATATGTGTTTAAGGTGATGGCTTCGCTCTGTGGCGAGAAATTTAAATAAAAATCATAAAACAAAATTACATCATTTTTAATTTTCGGGTAAACCTACCGTATATAGGTACATACTGTACCGGGCATACCATATGCAAACGTATAGTATTTTCATTTTCATTTTTCAATGTATCATTTTGGTTCTAAAGTTAATCCGAATTTGAATATTGCTCCATGAACCGTAAAGATGTCCAAAATGTATGGTACATTTTTTTAAATTCCCGCCACGGAGCGAAGTACTTAAGGTTATTTAGGCCGGCTGAGATATGCCACAGTCTTTAGGTGTGACAAGAGTAATCATTATGGATTACGAGTGACGACGTCCCGAAAGTCATCGTCAATTGGCATTTTGCCGTTTGGTGTTAGCAGCGGCTCTTAGGTGTTAAGGGACTGCCCCAATGTCTACTAATCGAGCGAACTCCGCATGGGTACGATAGCAACCCCTAAGTGCGACCACACTGCGTTTAGACACACTCCACACGTGTAACTCCAATGTGTTGTGCGCGCCAAGTGTGTTTAATCCAAATTATACCATCGTCGTATGAAGTGTAAAAAAGTGGATGCAGGAACTAAAAATAATCAAATTTGTTCATTTTTTGCTCGGTTTCTTATCTATATATATAAAAGGAGAAGGTATATATATATAAGGGCTAGAAACTTGAAATTTTGCACAGGGGTTCCTTTTATAACGTAGGGGAGCACTAAGAAATAATTTTTGAAAATTCACCCTCTAAGGGGGTAAAAAGGGGGTGCAAAGTCAAGTGGGCAATACGAACGCGGGCAGACGTCGTTAATGGGTCTAATTCTACGCGAGCGAAGCTGCGGGCGTCCACTAGTTAGAACATAAATTGTAATGTCTACAAAATGAGCCATTTCGAGACACTCAGAAAAAAAACTATGAAGTTGATATTAAGCGTATATACATTTTTGCATCGTAAATAATTCGTTTTTACTTTTTATGGAAATTCCAAATCAGGTCTTCTCAAGGTCTGCCTTTGACAGGTTTAATTTTAAAAATACTAATAACTCTTTGCAGTGAATTATGTGTTCTACCATTGACCCGCATATTTGCATGTAAACTCATCTATATAAATCAGGTGTCATGTTATCAATAAATAATTATCAAGCATTCATTGAAGGCTGCTTGTGTTATTAATGGTTGTTGGAACAACGCCCTGCAGATTTGTTCAGGGATCTTTTTAAATAAAATACACAGTACCACGGTTTTTGTGTGAAAACATAACAAACAAATGTTTCCTCTTTATAATATTAGTACAGATCAACATAAAAGTCTTTCCCTTTTACAAACGACTATATCAATCAATGTGTTTCAAAGATAACTAAGCGGTATAGATATCAGTTCGACAGATTGCCGTGTATGGATTAATGATCGTTTCCGACTTAATGGATTGATGGCTACGTAAAATCTTGATAAAGTTAGTTGATCCGTCAACCCATCCAAGTAATGGTTTTATTGGATAATGGATCAAATCGATAGACGGCATATTTTCACCCTACAATAACTGTTTTAATTTAATTTTTTTTAATGAATGAATGAATATAAATTTGTTTCATCAAATTAAAACTGTTACACAAGTATCGTAGAACAATATGTCTGTAAAGTAAATAATAAATAAATAACAACAGTATTATGATCTGCCGAAATAGGGCCACACTCAGCTATGGTCGTCAGTATGTACTTAAATTTATATTAACTAAACATAAATACTACAATAACATTCTTTAAAATTAATGAAATAGTTCACAGTTTTTCTCACCTATCGCAACTTTGCCCCACCTAACCAGCACGGTAATAGTATCATTATTACCCTGCAACCAGGGTTTGACTGGTAAAAAATACTATAAGGTATTAAGTCCGCCCATTCTATGTTTCTTCAGTGGTGTCTATAAAGTTGTATAAAAAAAAAATAACAGGAGAGATATCTCGCTCATAGTGTAAATATTGATACTTAAACTTCTCAAAGTGGTGAAGTTAAAGGCCAACCCAGTGTAGAATGTTCTCAAACCTCCTGAAGGTCTCGACATCCTATATAGATACAACGTAATATGTACTGACGAATAAAACCACCCATAAAACAAGACAAGTTAGTAAAACTAAATAAAAAGGTACTCCACTCGAATACCTTGTTCGTAGTTGACAATTTAGTGAGTATTAAAGTTTTATAGCAACTAAACTTTGTTTTAGTGCTGATTGCACGGAATTTAATTAAGGTGTCGTTGTAGTTACGACCTTTTGTTTTTGAGCGTTTACGTTCTTTCTTTTCTTTTATAAAATTAGGAGGACTCTCATTATTGTAGCAATGACTTGAAAAAGAGTTGATAATTTTGCTGGTATACTTTGCAATTTATGTTTATTATTTTTTTTGCAATATATGTTGCAAATCAGCGGTGACAGCCCAGTGGCTATGGAACTCGCCTCTCACTCGAACGGTCCGGGTACATAACCAAGCGGCACGCACCAATGACATTTCTAAGTTATGTGCGCTTTAAGAAATAAAATGTCCCTTGCTGTAACGGTGATACACACATCGTGAGGTAACCTGCATGCCTAAGAGTTCTTCATAATGTTCTCTAAAGCACGTGAAGTCTGCCGGTCCACACTTGTTCATTCTAAAACACAGTTTATGATACCTCGCCTTAAGAAAAATTCAATTGACATATTAAAATACTTACAAAAGCGGATCATAAACCACTTTCCGCTGACCCAAATTGTTTTCACATCTTAATAAGGGTTAAATTAGGGCCACAATATGGCGTAGCGCCAACAAGCGAGCAGTAATCTGACGCTTCTATCGGTCAGTCCGTATTAGTTCTTTATGTGTAAGTCACAAAAGCCTGCTGAATGTTCAAAATGCTCGCATAAAAGGAAAGTAGCCTTCGCCCGATCTGAAATACCAAGTATTCAAAAACAGAACACAATGTTTGAAAGAAAATATTATTTAGTAGAACGCCAGGATTACACGGGAAAAAGATGTAATTTAAATATTTTATTATTTTTTAATGTAATGTAATTTACTATTATATTGAAGACCGTTTTTTTTTTGTTTAATGAGTGGAAAACCTTGAAAAGGTACCCAAAGGTCGTGGGAGCGACGCCGGGTTATGTGGGACTTTCACCCACTAAAACCCGCTCGGTGGCCTACTCCGGCGCTACAGGAGGGCTCCGGGATCTCTTATAGAACGCGCCGGTTTCCTCCGGCGCTGCGCCCAAGACGGGCTCTTCCCGGTTTACACAACGCTGTACAGCCAAAAACAGCGTCGTCTTTCCCGGGGTCACATGATGAACAGTTTGAGCTCCCACTCTCACCGCCCGCGACCTCAGAAGCCCCCTTTTCTATTGTATTGTAGACCTGCAAACTATAAATGCAACTTAATACTAGATTTTTCGTCATTCTCGTCCTTAAATCTACCTACTTTATGCTGACGAAGGTCACGCAAGTACTAGATTTAGTGTCTTTGAACCATTCGGTAGCGTCCATAATGGCTTGCGTCGATTTTATATCAACAGAATTAAGCAACGACGGGCGGACAACAGACTCGCGAGTACCACCACCACTTAACCACTGAGCTACAAACACTTAGAAGATCCTGCTAGAACTTTAATTGTAATTCCTGTTTCATCCATTTACAACTCTGCTATCCATTCTTTCCTACAGGACACAGACAAAGTGCTTTGCTACGTCTGTGCGCTAATTTGAGTGCCTTTATTGATTGTCCGCTGTGACTTTTGATTCTGAATTACTTCCATTTACACTCGAGCGCCATTTGTTCACGATTTGCTTTGCATTAATGAAATGAAGAAACGGTTGCTGTAACGGTGAAGGACACAACGTGAGAAAACCTACATGCCTGAAAGTTCTTCATAATGTTCTCAAAGGCATGCCATGTGAAATCTGCCAATCCGCTCTTGGCCAGCGTGGTGGACAAAGGCCTAATACCTTCCATTCTGAGAGGAGACCCTTGCCCAACAGTGGGTCCAATGAAAGGTTTGTGGTGGAATGAAATGGAACTACGAGCACAGTAATTTATTTATTTATACATTTATTTAATAAAAACTTACGACTAACTTTACAGGTTACCCTAATGCGTTAGCGTGATAATCTACTATAATTAACAAATATAAGTAATTTTAACATAATAATAACATAATTTATCAAATAACATTATTCTAATTAATTAATAATGATACTGAGACCTTAGTATATAATAATAGCATTATTCTGTGTGCGAGTATGTTCCATTTTTTCCCAGAAGAAGGTATCAGAAATACAAGGCTTGATCCTAGTTCGGGTATCAGATAGCTATCATATGGTTTTCTGAATAGTGTATGTAATTAATACCGTGCACAGCTATTTCATAAATAATAATTATTATTTTTATTAAAATGTAAACCACACCAGTAGCGTCCATATCCCAATGGGTCGTGTCAATTCAATGTGATCGAAAGAGTTAAGCAACGACGGGCGCGGACGGTTTGTCTGCATGACATCTAGTGGCAAAAATTCATGGACGCTACCGTGCTTCGGAGGGCACGTAAAGCCGTCGGTCCCGGTTGATTTCAATGCTGGAAACAGTCGTTAAGCCTTGTCGAAGACCTTCGGGTGGCTTGAGAACATTCGACACTGGGTTGGCCACTAACATCTTTACCAATCCGCATTAGAGCAGCATGTTGGAGTATGCTCTAGACCTCCCGCAGCAGTGTCTGCGGGGGAGACCCGTGCCCAGCAGTGGGACGTCTATGGGTCGCAGTGAGCGAATGAATAACTAATTAATTTTGAGGCAATCAAAATAAAAGTCAATTGAAAACTAAAGCATTTACTTGAAAAATAATAAGCAACAGCTTAGGTGAGGTTCACAGATGTCTGATCCGCTTAAGGTGAACATGTCTGGACACTCTGATTTGGCCACACACCACGCGCCTTGCTCTTTGCAACTGCTCTCTGACTTGGGCACTGAAATGAGAACAGGTATTCATAGTGATAGTCCAGGGGTCGGCAACCTTTTGAGTCGTAAGAGTCAAAAATTACAAAATTTCAAAGTTTTTAAAGAGGCACAAAAAAATTTCTACCCAACAATAAAATAGTACTTGCATAAATAAAGTTTTTAAAAAAAAGAAAAATCCAATCTATTTATTCATAAGAAAAATTGTATATTCATAGATGCGTATGGAACTAAAGAGCCGCAGCTTCACATCCAAAGAGCCGCATGTGACTCGCGAGCCGTAGGTTGCCGATCCCTGTAGTCCAATGGCTAAAAATTCAGGCTTTAACTGAATCCCTCTGTTACAATTGGGAAAAGTTTCAAAGTCATCAGGAGCAACGCCATATAATCTAAATCCCAATTTACACTGAGTAACAGCTAGTTCATATTTAGTCATCATCACAACCCTTTCTTTGTCCCACTGTTGGGGCTCTTCTCAGGATGGGAGTGATTAGGTCTTAGTCCCACGCTGGCCAAGTGCTGATTGGCAGACACACAGGTATCCTCACAGTGTGTCCTTCACCTTTATAGCAAGTGACATTTAATTTCTTAAATCGCACTACCTTAGAAAAGTCATTTTTACCTTTATCGGTTGGGTGTTGTGTTGTGTGTATGGTGCGTCCATCTTAGTCCCCAAAAGGTAGCAACACATCTGTGACCGACTTGGAATGAGACTTACTAACAATTACTAAATGGACAATAGTCCAGTGTTAGTAATAGTAACACCAACTAACAGGACTAATTATCACTAATAGTCTTTGTCCACTAAAGAACTGAATAACTTGTTAACTGTTCTAGTTAACTATCTGCTTACTGGACTAACCATCCCAGTCCCTATTTGAGTCTTCTTATCAGTGACAGTTGTCATGGGCGGGTAGTTGGTGTTGCAAGCTCGTTTGCTATCTTACCATAAAAACTACTGTACTTACATTCCACTCCAAGATGCAGTTGTACTGGAACAAAACAAAACAAATGAAAAATTTCAGCATTTCAACTATCAGTGAGCACCAACTTTCACAGTTCCCATACACTAAACACGCCAGGCTGTTGCAGACGTATTTATATAAACCACCCGCATGTTAATCAGTTTAGAATAGCATTATATCTCTTCTCTTTAAGTAGTTTGTAGTTACCTAGACTTTCGTTAAAAATTATTTGAATTTTAATTTGAATTTGCATGTATGATAATACTGCAATAGACTAGACTGCGTGTCGAACTTATCGCAATTTTTTATTGATCGACGTTACGTAATTGGGCCCTGTGATTAATTCTATCGGGAGGTATTCCGCTGATAAACTTAGTTTAGACTCTTTGCCGTAGTAATTTTGTTTTTCAGAAGACGTCATTTGAAAGCCAGATGTAGAACTAGTTAATTAACAGTTTCGTAACGTCACACGTTACGAAACTGTTAAAGATTTTGATGCATACAAATTACATCAAAACGAATGGCCAATCGAAAAGATCGAAGAATAATATCTTGAAAATAGGCTGGGAATAGATTTTTCTCTCCGATAGTCGGATCCGATAGTCTGATTAGACAATCTGAAGGCACTATTGCCAGACATTTGTTTTAATACTAAATACACATACGATCCGATAGTCGAATCGGACGTCCGAGTATGTGTGGCACGAGTGCCTTCCGATTGTCTGATCAGACTATCGGGGAGAAAAATCGGAAATCTATTCCCAGCCAATAATCCATTAACATAATTACATAGCCCATAGCTTTAGGCTTTTGTAGCTTACGTCAGCATTCGAAATCTTTAGACAAACATGGCAGAAAGAGGTAATTAAAATTTATCTTCAGTGTTTACAGCAGTGACATTCGCCTCTCAGAAGAGCGGTCCAGATTCAAAATCTGCACGTACCAATGACTTCGCTCCCTGCGACCCATAGACGTCCCACTGCTGGGCACGGGTCTCCCCCACAGACACTGCTGAGGGAAGTCTAGAGCATACTCTACCATGCTGCTCCAATGCGGATTGGTGGAGGGATTAGTGCCAACCCAGTATGGAATGTTCTTAAGCCACCCGAAGGTCTTCGACAAGGCTTAACGACTGTTTTTGCCATTGGGAACGACGGCTTTACGTGCCTTCCGAAGCACGGCCACGTCCATGAAATTGTGCCTCTAGCGGTCACCCATCCACAAACCGAAAGCGCCCGTCATTGCTTAACTCTGTCAATTATATTGAATCGACGCGAGCCATTGGGCTATGGGACGCTATATGGTGAAGCTTTACGTCTTATAATTATACTTACAAAAAAGTAGTCACTCCAAACAATGAACAAACGGCAAAACGGTCGACGACGGTTCATACATATTTTAAGTAAAACACCCTGTACTAAATGGGGTAGCTCTCACAACAAATAGCTCCAGTATCCCGTGAGCAAGAGCGATGGGGACAACCGGACAAATGCGGACAAATTGGACCGGCACAATTAGGATGGCGGTATCGAGCTACGATAATGGGGTCGTTGTTAAATACATTTTAAGGCTTTGGTTCCACAACCCTTTCTATTTCCCACAACTGGGCACAGACAGCTCTTTTCTCACAATTTGATGAATAACGCCTGAGAATAAAGACCTTATGGCGAACTCTCAAAAACAAAACCATCAGACAAACATTACGTCGAAAAGCTTATTGTGATATTCAAGAGTATTTGAATGATAATAAGGCATGGGACTGAATTAAATTTTAACAGGCTATCATTATGCTTTTCTTTGTATTAATTATAAGGGAAAATACCAAATATTGAATAGTAACCGAAATTCGGGATCTAACCTGTATTGCGATAGGACAAAATTCAAATTAGATAATAAAGATAGGTTATTAATTTCGACCATTAGAAGCCTGCTAAAGTAGATTAAAACTGATCTACTAAATACTTTAGTTAGTGAAATTAAAAAAAATCTAATTGTAAATCTTTTTTTCATGCTGAAATAAAAAATATTTTCCTAATTGCCTTTCAATATTGTACTAGGACAGCATACTCGTAGTGAAACATTTTCTATTCTCTATAACCATACATCTCCATCATCCTGTGCCATCCGGCTGAATGACGTCATTAAGATGCAGAGGCAGGCACGGGTTTCCATGGGGACCTGCGGCTCGTTAGACGAAGTGTGTTTCGCTGTCATCACGGCTTGTTAGGTTCAATACTCCGTGAGATCCGACCGGATTCCGCTCGGTAGACGGTCGGTCGCTAACGAGTACACCAAAAGCGATTGAAGATGCTAAGCTATGTCGCCAGGGGTCGTGGATTCGAATCCCACTCAGGACAAATATTCGTGTGACGAACACTTGTATTTGTTGTGTCTGGATGTTAATATTATCTATTTAAGTATATGTATTTAAAAATATCTATGTATGTATATCAGTCCCTGACAGCCATATCACAGGCTCGCACCTACTTTGGGGTCAGATGGCCGCGTGTGAAAAAAAAAATCCTATGCATCGCAGGGTTCTGTACACTGTAGACTGGAACGCTCTTTACGCTGCTTCAGTGCGGAAAGCAGCGGTGAAAGAGGGGTAAATGTCGCAACCCATTGTCCAACTGTTGGTCTCTGGATTTATTTGGGAAGTGGAGGGGTTACTTCACGTTGGCCAAAATTCGGATTGGTAGACTTCACATGTCTTTTAGAATATCATGGATAGGTACGAGTAACCCGTGCATGCAGGTGACATTCAATTTTATAAAAAGAACATAATCTAGAAATCATTGGTCAGCCGCTAGGATTTGAACCCGCCACAGGGCCGTCACCGCTCCATCATGTAACAAAACAAAATGTTGCCACTACCGGTCCCGGTACCCATCCACTTGTCAGCCGAAGCAAGAGCGCTTATGCACAGTACATAATGTAAACCACAAGCGAATTTGACATACTTGTACATAATTTGAAGGCGATCCAATTTACCTTTTATTAAAAGCTTTTATTTAACTTCACTCGTATGTTTGTAAGTATGTCCTGGAATCTTGCAATCAATATTTCACCCACTTTCACTGAAGCTATCGAGCTGAAATTTGGCACACATATTTGGTTCCGATGACAATGCATGAAAATAAAAATAAAGTTTTAAAAAAAAAAAATTTTTTAACGGTATAATTATTTTAATTTGTTTTTCATTAATTTGTAGTGGACAGGACTGTGACAGGGTGTGAGTAGATACTATGGGAAATCGTGCTAGTGTCCATAGTTTAGTTAGTCAAACAAGTGTCTTAGCTAACTGAGAGCTTTTCAGGCCTCTTGAGGGTAGTATTAAATAACGGTCTTGAGTATGCAACCAATGATTTTGCCCTCGTTCGGTATTTTGCATCATATGCATACGATGTTCCTCACAATTTTCATTTATTCTCCGCAAAAACACTGCAGACGCTTATATTAAAATGTCAAAGACGTGAGGTTATTTTTTCGTCTGGCAACTAAAACCTAGACAAGGAATTGCTTGTGTGCAAGAGCAGTATCAAGGATTATTGTGTAGATGGTTGGAATTTTATTATTATAGCCAAGTTATTATCTAGTCTTATATTGCAGGGACTATAAGTGTGTATTTTTAAAGTTTCATTGATCCATACAGCGTTTAAGGGTACATTTATAGACAAAGGATATTTCCTTTTGTTATAAATGTGTCTTATTAAATTTTAGATCATTGTAGAGTTTATATTATACAGTTATTATAACTAGTTTCATATTGCAGGGACTATACGTGTGTATTTTTAATGTTTCGTTGATCCATGCAGCGTTTAAGGGTAAAATAATAGACAAAGGATATTTCCTTTTGTTATAAATGTGTCTTATTACATTTTGAATCTTCGGAGAGTTATATGTAGTCCGTGGTTATATTATCATGTCACATAATAAAGGATTAAAAGGAGTATTTTTTAAACATTGTGGCATGAAGCTTTCCTCGTGATGTTTCCTTCACCCTTACAGAAGATCACATTTCATGTCATAAATCGCACATAACTTGTAGCGTCCATAGCCCAATGGCTTGCTTCGATTCAATGTGGTCGAAAGAGTTAGCAACGACGGGCGCGGTCGGTTTGTGGCAAAATTTCATGGACGCTACCGTGCTTCGGAGGGCACGTAAAGCCGTGGGTCCCGGTTGTTTTCAATGCTGG
Organism: Carterocephalus palaemon; assembly: GCA_944567765.1. NCBI lineage: Eukaryota > Metazoa > Arthropoda > Insecta > Lepidoptera > Hesperiidae > Carterocephalus > Carterocephalus palaemon. The sequence continues at coordinate 1,710,358 of OX155641.1, forward strand.
AAACAGTCGTTAAGCCTTGTCGAAGACCTTCGGGTGGCTTGAGAACATTCGACACTGGGTTGGCCACTAACCCCTCCACCAATCCGCATTGGAGCAGCGTGGTGGAGGATGCTCTAGACCTCCCGCAGAAGTGTCTGTGGGGGAGACCCGTGCCCAGCAGTGGGACGTCTATGGGTCGCAGCGACATAACTTGATAACTCATTGGTGCGTGCCCCTTGGATTTGAACCCGGACCGTTCGGGTGAGAGGTAAGTTGTCTACGTTTTTATTGGTGCCACTTAGAGCACACATTTTAACTTAATTCACAATATAACGGGATACATCAACTACCTACATTGCCTGCAGGATAATGCGAAGAAAGAAAGCTACTGGCGTTTTAGAAAATACAAACAAATCTCGTATTTTTCCTACTCTTTATTCTGCCACCGAACTCCTACATCCAGCAACATGAATAACACACGCGAATACGGATTACGGTTGTAAAAAATGTTGATTTAAAATTCCGGACTCTGACTGTGAATCTGTCCGATTCTGATTTTTACATTTTAAAGTGAGGGCGAGATAAAATGTACGTATATTTTGAAGGTATTCTTAACTGATGCTATATGTTAAAATTATACGTAATAAAGTACGAAAAATAATATAATAATAATATGTAATAATTCGTGCTTCGGAGGGCACGTAAAGCCGTCGGTCCCGGTTGTTTTCAATGGTGGAAACACGAAGTCGAAGACCTTCGGGTGGCTTAAGAACATTCGACACTGGGTTGGCCACTAACCGCTCCACCAATCCGCATTGGAGCAGCGTGGTGGAGTATGCTCTAGACCTCCCGCCTGTGTCTGTGGAGGAGGCCCGTGCCGAGCAGTGGGACGTCTTTCGGTCGAAGCGAAGTACGAAATAAATATTATTGAATAAAACCTGCGTAATTTGAAAAAATATTTTCAAACATTCATATTAAATGAACTCAAAATATAGAAGCAAGTTGAAAAATTGATATTTCTGCCTTAATTGAATGATCATGGTTGACAGTATTCACAAACGCAGTCCGAAGCATCAAATACATAAACCATGATTTCATTTTTGTTATCGAATGATTCCTCAAACTGTGTTTTATGATCACTTTCAACTGTGATCATTCAAATTTAAAACATATAGGTTAATTTTTGAACGCAATTCGGGTCTCCTAAATATTTCCGAATACTCGTTTCATTCCGAGTTTTTTGCTAAGCCCTGCATCAATTTCCTTATTTATCTTTGTCGGTTTAATGAGACTCGTAACTTGTTGTGAATCGTTAATGATTTGGGGACACGCTAATACTTTTGTCATAAAACGTAGTGTTAACAATAATTATGTCGTTTGAATTGCTTCTCGTGGTTACAAAGAGAGTTCGAGCTATATTAATATTCAGATGACGTGTTTATGGATCCGATAGAGATTTGAATCACGCAATGTTTTCACACTACACCTGAGGAGCAGCATTAGTATTGTAATTCAAAGATAATGTTTGATGGCTCTGTGGTGCAATGGTTACCTACTGATCCTATGCGGCAGGTGCTGGGTTCGAACTCAGACATTTATTTCGCATATCAAATATTAATTACTCGTGTCATGTAACACTTAGTTTGAATCAGTGCATATTTTAAGTTATTGTGTTGGTGATTATCTTGTTGGTGTAAGTTATTAAAAATTAATTAATTAATTTACTAAAATCCAAAACACCTTCGAAACTCTATACTTACTGTGCTTTCGATGTCCTCAGTTGCATACACTGATCTAATTACTCGTTCGCGTTTAGCATCCACGGCATTTCTAGGCGCGGAAATATTATCATTCAAAACAAACACAATGATTTAAACAGGTCATTTAACATTTTATTAGTCGTTGCGGTTTTAAACAGAACACTCCTTAACAAAATTTGAACGGTCTCAACTGAGAATCGAATTTCAGACCCACGTCTCGTCAGTGAAATGTCTAACCAAACAGGGGGTAAAACGGGGGTGCAAAGTTAGTATGAAACTTTGCCGTTTTTGAAGTCAAGTGGGCTTACGAACGCGGGCAGACGTCGTTAATGGGTCTAATTCTACGCGAGCGAAGCTGCGGGCGTTTACTAGTTAAGAACATATCGCAGGCGACCATTTTATTTTGGGGTCTAGACTTTTGTTTATAGATTTATGTTAGTACAATAATTATTCTCAGACAGTTGAGCGAGAAAAATCACGAAAAAAAAAACATCATAATAATTTTGTTCACTATCAATATAATGTAACTTGCACACCATCCGAGACGCTCAACGCGGAGCTCGTCCAAGTCATATTTCCCGCATGCCTTCCATAAATCTGCCGTCTGTGGCACAATCCCCTCAGGGCGGAGAGCTATCAATCAAAACGGGCGTCTTCCATTACATGTGTTCCGTCGTAAGACACGGCAGGTGTACCCGCCCTCTAATATTAATGGGCTAACACGAAAGTGAAATTGTAGATTAACCCATGATATTACATGAGGGAGAATGATAACGAAAGTCATCGAAATATAATTTTATGGACCATACATGAAATAACTCGTTTATACACACGACACATAATTAGTTTAGTATTATACACACGACTCAAAAAATTATTAGTTTAGTAGTATGTAATCAACATTTGGTATGATCACGAACCTTACTCTTTTGTATGATTCATGCTCTCCTGTTCGTGATATAGTGTCAAATTAGTGTCAAAATTAAGAATTACGCAAAAATTTTACACAACAGTCACTGTTGCGTGCCATTTGGATTTGAACCCACACCCCCTCAAGTAATGGCCAGCTGTCACCGCTATTACCAATCGGCTTCGTAATATAACAAAATCATAGAATTAACTTCACTAAACACAATTTTCTAACAAAATGTCAACTTATATTAGAAACTCGTTTCTTCCTTATCAGAAGACAAGTGTTCCCTGCGGGGTAGATCCTGTGCAAACCTCATTCGCTCATAATCGCCCGCGAAGTAGAGTGAATTAGATTAGATTAGATTAGATTAGATTAGATTAGATTGTAGATTTAGATGAGATTAGACTGTAGCGTCCATAGCCCAATGGCTCGTGTCGATTCAATGTGATCGAAAGAGTTAAGCGACGACGGGCGCGGTCGGTTTGTGGATGGGTGACCGCTAGTGGCAAAATTTCATGGACGCTAACGTGCGTCGGAGGGCACGTAAAGCCGTCGGTCCCGGTTGTTTTCAATGCTGAGAACAGTCGCTAAGCCTTGTCGGTCACCCATCCACAAACCGACCGCGCCCTTCGTTGCATAACTCTATCGATCACATTGAATCGACGCGAGCCATTGGTGCGCAGCGTGGTGAAATACATCCCAAGGTTTTCCCGTTGCTATGTAATACCATGGTAAGCCATACATTATATAAGGAAAAGAAAATTGAATAAACGCGTGGTGTTTAAATCTTATGGATGTCGAATGCAATTACGTAAAGAATCAAGCTTGAGATAATATTTGAAGTGATTTGTTATCACGAGTGTCTGGACCTTATGTGAACAAAATTCAGGAGATATGAAGTTATAGAAATGACAGAGCTAAAAAGTCGTTGCGTAGAAGTAACTTTAAGTATTTAATTTACTCAATCAAATAAGTTTTTTTTAACTATCATAAATCTATATATATAAAAGGAGAAGGTGACTGACTGACTGACTGACTGACTGACTGACTGACTGACTGACTGACTGACTGACATATCAACGCAGGGCCTAAACTATAAGGGCTAGAAACTTGAAATTTTGCACAGGGGTTCCTTTTATAATGTAGGGGAGCACTAAGAAAGGATTTCTGAAAATTCACCCCCTAAGGGGGTAAAACGGGGGTGCAAAGTTAGTATGAAACTTTGCCGTTTTTGAAGTCTTTAGACGGGTAGACGTCGTTAATGGGTCTAATTCTACGCGAGCGAAGCTGCGGGCGTCCACTAGTATATAATAAATCCTCCCGACCCGATAATTATTCGGGGTCTTTGTTACATAATTACAATATTTATAGTCTAATGTATAAATTTTATCTAACAAATATAATAGTAACATCAAAAAAATATTAAATAACAATGAAATAAGTCTAAGATTGATTGAAGACTATATTATTATTATTAAAATAAATACATAATTTAAGAAAATTGAGCCTTGCTGATAATAATCCAGAAGAAAAAAAAAACAATTGTCATGTCCATCTTAACGTGTGTACCTACTAATACTATACAATTGCGTATGCGAAATTAAATTACTTAAAGAAATTTCCTTTCTTTTAACGAACTGATTAACTTTTGTTATTTTTAACACTCTATGCTAACAGGACTAACCATGATAATATAATAATACACTTTAGTTTAGTTTTTAAGGTTTAAAAATACGTCTTTCTCTGAGAGTCCTTACTCTGCGACAGCCGGAGTGGAGACTTGGCTGTAATTGATCGATGGCGCTATTAGTTCCGAGCGGACTGTTCGCGAGTGCATCCACTGCGCCATACTGAGCTGCATTAGGACTAAGCTTGTAAGAAATATCTACTTCGATACTAGGAGAATAGTAAACACTGCCACTAATAATCTTCCCCGCTCTATCTACAATAAGCAACAATTTAATAAAGACTAGAATATAAATAAGTTTGTTCGTCGTACACAAATTATAATATTCTAAAGATAAATTTACTAACTAGAAAACAATTAACTTAACTTAGAAGTACTAAAGAAAATACGACTACTCAGCATAAGCAGGATGCACAATTCTGTGATGGTAGTTCGAAGACGACCAGTGGTGATTCTCCACAAATGTTGGAGTGACATCACAAAGGCCACATTTGGTCAATATATTTAGTTTTCTTTAACACAACTAAAACCTTTGGTACCCTATATCTAATATTAAACAGAGCTCAGAATGGGGACAGGCATTAAATCAAGCCTTTGTAAACACATTTTTTTTTTCCAATAAATAATAAATTAAATCCTAGTGACTTGAACGGTTTCATCTCCAAAATAGCCGGGGAAATGTTTTAATATAGCGGGAATAGGAATTCCCGGCATTAAATATTGAAAATAATTATTATAGCAGTTCAAACGAAATCAAATCAAAATAATGTTTATTGAAAATGTACAATTTAAGTTTATTTCGCCAGACTCTACAGGATAGTACATTTCCACAGAGTAACGCACACGTAGAGCATTCTTTTTTGCGAAATAGTAACAAAATAAATACAGCCTTAATAAGTATACTAGAGAAACCTGCCAAATCGTAATTGTGAGGAAATTAAAAGTGGCAGGTATTCGAGCGTTTGATCACACTATTCCAATGCTCCTAGGATTACCAAGTTTCCCAGCAACCAATAACTTATACACCCTAACTTCGCAGAACTCTGAAGCTGCCGGTTACAGCCGATCGTGTTAGAAGGTTTCCTCGCAATTAATCTGGAACTTAAGCGGTAATAGCCCAGTGTGTGGAATTTGATCTCTTACTCAAATATCCGTGTTCAGAGTGACACTCACAAATTGCCTTTTAAAAGGACCAACTTGCTGCGACCCATAGATGTCCCACTGGACACGGATCTCCCCCATAAACACAGCTGTGGGAGGTCTAGAGCATAATCCACCATGCTGCTCCAATGCGGATTGGTGGGTTTTTTTTTTAACATTTCAGGTTTTTTTATTTTATTTTATTTTATAAGAGTGTATTGACTTGGACTTTACTGGTTGGAGTAATGAACAACTATTAAGTTGTAATTGTTTTAGACAACAACCTGGCAAGTGCGGATTCCAGCCTTAACATACCTTCGAAGACATTACAGAGATCTTCAAACACTAAAGTTCACGACCCCTTACTTGTTACCTTTAAGCAACAGGTCGTTAACAGTCGAGTTAAGACAGGATCGAAATGTTTGTACCAAAAGGCCGTTTTTATTTATTTTTAGATCTCGTCTCAAACGTATGTATAATGTTTGCTCTCCAAGCAAATATCACGAAAGCCTTTGTTGTTCCCCTTTATGGACATAAATAAGAATTGTAGCGCTGGGAACCGTTACACTATCATAAGAAGGGATTTATCGCTCGCTTGATTACGATTTACGTTCCGGCGCAAGGGTTGAGAGAAGCGCGTTTATTAGCGCTGCGACCCATAGACGTCCCACTGCTGGGCACGGTTCTCCCCCACAGACACTGCTGCGGGCGGTCTAGAGCATACTCCACCACGCTGCTCCAATGCGGAGGGGTTAGTGCCCAGTGTCGAATGTTCTCAAGCCACCCGAAGGTCTTTGGCAACGACTGTTTCCAGCATTGAAAACAAGCGGGACCGACGGCTTGACGTGCCCTCCGAAGCACGGTAGCGCCCATGAAATTTTGCCACTAGCGGTCACCCATCCACAAACCGACCACGCCCGTCGTTGCACTCTTTCGATCACATTGAATCGATGCGAGCCATTGGGCTATGGACGCTACGCGTTTATTGTAAAGTAAAGTATATTTGAAAATAGGTTCTGTACATTTTACTTTTGTAAGGTGTCAATAAAGTATTTAAAAAAAATTGTACACCTTTCTTTGTCCCACTATTGTGCAATAGTGTAATAAATGTATTTGATTTGTTTTGGTTTGGATTATATATCAAAGTAGTACTTAGTATAAGAAGTATAAAGGGCATCATATTTAAATTTGTCATACTAACCAAAAGCTCACTCTTTGGAATAGTCGGTTCTACCCATTCCCGCTACCGCCTTTGACTTAGACCGCGTGTAGGTCTGATGAAGGGAAAGAATATTTGATTTGTTTTGGATCGTATTTCATAGGTAGTAGTAGGTACTTAATATAATAAGGTATAAAGGGCCACCATATTTAAATTTGTCATGCTAACCAAAAACTCACTGTTCGGAATAGTCGGTTCTACCCATTCCCGCTACCGCCTTTGACTTAGACAGCGTGTAGGCCTGATAAAGGGAAAGAAAAATGTCTTTATGTGACTCGCGGCTCGAATGCGACGCGGCGAGATTTGGTCACATTTCTCTTCAGTTAGCGCCGCTGGCTCTGGATTAGGCGCTGCAATAGCCGGCTAGCCTTTTCTCCTCAGTAATATAAATACAGGCTTTTTGTATGTGACAAGAATATCAAACGAACAGAACGAAGATGCTGCTGAACTGAAGAATGTTCGCTTGTTTGATATTGACTGCACAAAAGAGACAGCTCTGCACATTCTTTAGTCTGTGGAAATGTCTTCAACACTATATAACTAGGAATATCCTGCTAATATAATAAACTAGTGGACGCCCGCAGCTTCGCTCGCGTGGAATTAGACATTCACTAACTACAAAAACGGCAAAGCTTCATACTAACTTTGCACCCCCGTTTTACCCCCTTAGGGGGTGAATTTTCAAAAATCCGTTCTTAGTGCTCCCCTACGTTATAAAAGGAACCCCTGTGCAAAATTTCAAGTTTCTAGCCCTTATAGTTTAGGCCCTGCTTTGATATGTCAGTCAGTCAGTTAGTCAGTCAGTCAGTCACCTTCTCCTTTTATATATAGATAGATGTGAATATTTGTATGTCTGGATGTTTGTTACTAAATTACCCAAAACTGCAAAACGTAATTTGGTTGAAAATTGGCACATAGTTACACGATAACCTAGATTAGTACATTGGATAACTTTTATTCCGAAAATATGTTTCCTTGGGTTGCTTTGCTTAGTGGAAAACTGTCTGGCAGACCGTCAATAGATGGCGCTGACATTAATTCTATACTTTGTCACTTTTTGATTAATTTTGTGATTAATTATTTTTAAATATTTCTTTGTTTACTGTTAGTTTAATTATGTGCTAAATATTAAAATTATTTTCTTTAATCTATAGTAAATTCATGATTTTAATGATTTGAACATGATAATGTGTTAAGACTCTGTCTGTCCTTATTCAAAATTCAAGGGGTCTCCGCCACCCTTTGAGGCTTTCGTGTTGACATTCCGTAACCACTACAATGAGACTTTTGTTACGCCGACAATATCTAGGTGTTTTACCGGTACGTTGTTTGTTTGACTATACTAGCTGAGTACAAAGGTAAACTGTTTATTTACCTTCTTTTACAATAGGTACGCGTGTACACAAACTACAAACTAAAAAAAAAAGATTATGTTGAATCTTACATGAATCGAAATCTGAACGACATAATCACCGCCTACCATAAATCAGCAAGTTATTGGGGAAATGTTAGATATTTGCTGTAATTCAATTCCGATATATACTAACTATGCCTATCCTATGTTTGAAGGGAAATCCTTAATCTACAGGGTATTTATTAAGTTCATAAAAAAGAAATACGAATTTTGTACATTACTCGAAATTTAATTTAGGTTTTGTACCAAAAAAATTGTATTGGATAACCGTAATAAAATCGTTGTGAATTTCGCGCATATTATTTATGATTCTGTACAAAATAGAGGTAGGTTATACTATTTCAAATTTTCCGGCAAAATTCCTTAGCAATACGGAAAAGTAATTTAGCACCAAACAGGTACATTTCTAAAAATACTTTGGCGTTTTCCAGGAAATACGAACCTAGGGTTATCACAAAGGATGAAGATATCTTGAAATGTACTTATTAGCTAGAAAGTATATAGTATAGTATTTAGCTGAAAAGTATTAGTACCTGTAAAAAAACTAAAATACTATGAAAAAAAAACGAAACAACTAAGTTTTTATTTACTAAATAACTAGCATAAAACTAAATATATAAGAAAACTAATTCATTAAGTGGGTTAAGCTTTAATTGATCGGTATACAATTTTCATAAGTTTAAAACTTAAATACATATCAATCGGAACTTAAGAAGGAAGATTTAGAAGATGACATAAAATTATTTACAACGAGCAAGGATAGGAATAAATAAGAATTTCGTAAGAAGTAAGATATTGAATATACGACATTCATATATACACGAAATAATTATATGTCATGGTCGAGGATTAAATCAATTCATTCATCTAAAATACTAAGATAACATAAAAAAAATAGCAAATTTACTAATACCTTTAATGTGATATTTTATGTTTCTAATCCTTGCTAGTGACAACCCTACACGCCGCGTCAGAAAGTCTGATATAATTTTAATTACGGACCCTAACAGAGCTTGAAGGAGGAAATGAAAAAAGAGGTATTGAGAAGTTTCTCAACAAAAAATATACGTAGCTAAACGATATAAAAACAGTTGATTCAAAGGTGCTAGCCAATTAAGCTAACAGTTTTTAACGATGAAATTTTTAATGAATCACTTAATAATTATATCGTTAGAAAAACGTTAGCTCTAAGTTAAACAGCTCATCAGGCTAATATTTAACATCTAGTTTCTTAACTGTAGATGTTGGGTTTTGGGTATCGACCGAATTTAAACCCAAGTAAATATAAATACAAGCTGATTTGGTCATGAGTTTAATCAAATTAAATTAACTTTACCTGGATAATACCACTTTAATGGCTACTACTAAGAGCCATATGGAGCAGCTTTTACAGAGATTAGAGAGCGTTTTCAATTTAGGCTTAAAATTGGCGCAACAAAACCAAAGTTATGATTCCGGGTCAATAACAACTCTCCCGAAGTAACCCAGATTGTAAACTGGGAAGTGGTGCCATCATACGTCTACCTGGGTGCGCTCATCTCAGCGCCAATTACTTTGCTACTGCCTATTCTGATCATGAACATTACTTACTAACTCTACCCAGGAAAACCCTAGGGAACCTTCCATAAATAATGAGTAATTTGACCGAATAAATTGTTTTCACATTATGCCTGGAAAAACAATCTTCTCTTCACTTAAGTCAATTTTTTTTCCCCTTTTCAACCCTTTGTAGGTTGAAAATTCGTACTCGTAATAAAACATTACGTCACGGCTGTATTTCCTAGAAGGGGTAGGCAGTGGTGTGTATACACGTACTTTTAACCTGTTATGTTCAGGTCCCATGTAATAGGTGGCCTATTAGCCTATTGCCATACACCGGACACAAATCTAGACTGCAAGCTGCCGGGTATTTCAAGTTAGAAAAACCCAATAGTTGTTGCCTGACCCGGGGATCGAAGGCAGGAACTCTAGCTTACAAGTCGTGGTTACGACCTCTAGACCAACAAGGCGGTTGCCATGCAAAATAAGTTTTGTCAAAGAAAAGCACTCAAAACGTAGTCGTCAAAAACTTGAATGTCTGTTCTCTGAGGTTCTCTTGCATACATTGCAGAGATTTGCTCAAATTCAAGCTGATGGCCAAACCACAGAACGAGTGTTTGTTAGAAATGGCCGATCGGTGGTTTCAACAAACTGTTTTTGTGGAATTAGACAAAACAATTAGTCTCATTTATACTTAGTTGCCACCATCAAAGACACTACCGATCGAATTCTGTCCTTCTAACTTCATCCATGGTTAATTCGACGGGAAAAAGTACCTACAATGACCTACATATCCTATATTTTTATTCATTGAAATGTAAACATTTGAAGCAAATATGAAGCAATTCTATTGAAATTTAATTAAAACAATTTTTCCGGGAACAAACACAAAATATTATGCTGTTCAAATTCCATCAACTCGTTTTCATGATTACACATTTCAAATTTATCCTATAATGTTTGAAAAAAATCAAAAAGACTTTCATCCTACATTCCAGGAGAACCTTTTTATTTTTCGGGATAAATAGGATAAAAGATCCGTCTCAGGGATTTATTGCATGTGTGCCAAGTTTCATTAAAATCGGATCAGTAGTTTTAATTCCTTCGCGCACATATGGACAGAAATCTTTATTTTTTTTTTACTTTTTTTCTATCTCGGAAGCTGAGATTGAGCCCGGCTTATGGAGGTTTTTTTGTCATTTAGTATTTATTTGCTTTTAAAACACACATACAATATACATATATCGATCTGTACATGGTATTCAGCTAAAAATTAGCATGCAAATAATTCTAATATAAAAAAAAGTAATTATATCTACAATTTCTTAATACTGATGTCATTAAATAATTAATAAAAGTATGTCAAGATACAGAAATGTCAGAATATAAATATTAGATGTCAACTATACCACATAATGCATGGGCTCACCTGTTAGCGCTGCCTACTAGGTCAGATGTCCCAATACCTACTAAAATTAAAGTAATATCATGACATCTCTACAAAATGTATCGTCTATGCAAAGACTGCAATATGTGAACGAAATCTTCATCGTCTGAAGTTGTAAAATCCAACGGATATTGCTAAAACTCCTAACATTTCATAATGAGACGAATACCAGTTCTCTAGACAGGATGGGACGTTTTAATTGTAGCGCGTATTTAATGCTTTCTAATGTGAATTCAAGTGATTCTGTTATAATTAGTTCTTGTGGATAAAGTCATATTATTTTCATTGGAAATTCTTATTACTTATAAGGATAACTTGTGATATGGAATTTGTGGTAAAAGCCATTGTTCGAATCCAACATTGATATGAGAATGTCACGAATCACACACTTAGGTATATGCCTTGAAAAAATTTATGTTAGTGCATGATACTTTTCATTATTTAACTTGATTCCAATAGAATGTGGAATCAAGTTAAATAATGAAAATTATGAGTTTAGTACCCAGTTGTATAAGGTTGTTTAAAAAAACACATTACAATTTTATTGTTTGATCCTCAGTCCATATTACATTAAAGTCAAAACCACTACCAGAAGCGTTCTCACGGGGTCCACGAATTGACAAGTTAAATACAAACTGTAAATAACTCGCCGACAAATCATAAACCATTTATCTCAGTGCCGTCTCCGGCTCAAAAGGAAAGATCTTAATTAGGTATCCTAGAGGACTCACTGAAGATCATTCGACGTCGAAGTTACTTCAATTCCCTCTCATATAATATTACTTGGACACTCAGCGCAATTAACTTTAGATCTGGCTACGTAACCATTCCAAATAAACTTATCTTTTCATCTCACTTTTCCTTTGAATAGTATTAGGTTCCATCCAACGCTGGCAAAGGCATTCCTAACGACTGAAAAGTTTTGAAGTATTATCGTACGTAAGTATGTCTTATTATTGTGCCCCAAAAAAAATGGATGACTGGATGAGCAGTCACTAAACCAACTATCAACTAATAACACTCCTAAAATGATTTTCAGACCATTGGATCTCCTCACATGGTCATGGACTCATTAATGTGCAAATGTTGCTTAATTGTAATTATGCCTAACATCCGTTTGACTTTTACAATAAAATAATTGGCTTGTTACATACTAGCCAAACCATCTATATTTGCTATATAGTAGTAGCCGTATGTAGTCGTATTTGTATCTTCAATAATATATAATTGGGAAACTTGACATTTCAGGAAATATAGAATTGCTTGGACACCCTACGACATTTATAAAGCTAAGACAGGGTCACTACCGATTGCGCCAACGGGCCTGTCAATTATAGGTATTATATCAAGCACGATAACTAACCATCTTGCTGTGGATGAATAATTTTTATGCATAGCAAACGACCATGCACCATCTATCCACTGCCGCTGTCTTAAGACTCATAGTACTTATACTATACGTGATTATAGGTGTATATCTAACAAAAGACGTTTTATATCAAAACATATTGTTATATTATAGTTAGTACGTAAAGCATCTTTGTTCCTTAACAGCACTTGTTCTGACTCACTAAAATTTTGTTCACTAACCAAATTAATCAAAAACATCAATTGAATAAATACACATTAATATCGCGTAAATACAGTCGCGAAAAGTCTGTAAGAAAAGTGAAGATAAATGGTCCGATACAACGACATAACTTGCCTGCTATTGGAAATAATCATTCGCGTCATAACTCATTCTTTCTTCGCGTAACATTTCTTCCTTCCGACCTCATTGTGGTTCGGCTGACTCATACCAAACGAGCTCTAATGGACAACTCATTTATGGTATCGTAGACGTAATTAGTTTGAGCTGCTATGCGCTTTTTATATGATTTACTATAAAAACAAGCAACAGACAGTCGAACTGAGAAGCTTCACGTATTTGGAAGACGTTTAAAAAGCTGATAATCATAATCATTTTTGTAAGGATTATGAAAAGGAGTGAAATAAGAAACAAAATTTTAAAAAAAGATTTTTTATTACAAAAACATAAAAAAGTAAATGGCGTTGAACGGACAATGATTTGTTTTCATAAACATTAAATGGATATTATTTAATATACTACAGAATAGCCTCTCAATTCTGTTGCACATTGTATAGTTACGACCCTTGTTCGTCCCACTGTTGGGCATGGGTCTCTCACACAGCTGAGAGATATCTAAGAACATACCCATACATACATAAGGGATTCGACTCGTCATAAGCGTGCGTTATGATATATTTTCAATTGCGCAACATATTTGCCAATAACAGAGCGTTACTCATCTTTCGTAATTTGTGTCGAATCCTTACAAATTTTATGCTACATAACCTAATATATAAATATATACGTCCGCGTACATATTCGCTTGGCTTGAGGTTCTGACCATAATTATCTGTTAATTTTAATGAACTGCGTAATTAAACCATTCCTTATAAAAAATTTTTTTTTCTTTATTAAACCTGGACGCAACATCTTTCACCCTCTGGACAGTCTGTGGAGCTCTTCAAAAGAGTAGGGTTGCAAAATTCGTTCTCACTCCGACACACACCACCAAGCTTCATACAACGGGTTTCCTTAATAGACACTGAAAATATTTATTTATTTATTTATTTAAGGCTTTATTGAAAAATCCTAGATAAGATTTTACAAAAGGCGGACTTAATGCCCCAAGGCATTTTCTACCAGTCAACCTAGTGTGATTGTTAGAGCTGGTGGTAGGTGTCAAAAAAAAAAAAAAACAAACAGAAAAATTAATAGAAATTTTGCTAAAAAAGAAATAATTCAGAGAATAAATAAATTCAAAATCAGGAATAAAACTACGTAATAAGTAAAAAATATCAATAAAATGCAATTATAGGTAATTATATGATAAATACATACCTACATATAATATATACACAATAAATAAATAATATATAATTAAATAATATATATATATATATATATAGTATAAATATATATATAGTATACATAACAAAATAAATATTTATAAAATAAAACAACATACATACGTTAATAAAAATGCAATGTGATCAATTGGGTGATATTAAATAAAGGTGACTACGAACTTGTCTCTTAAACGAACTCTTGGAAGGAGCTTTTCTAATTTCTAATGGGAGGGCGTTCCAGAGAAGTATTGCCTGAACGACAAAGGAATACTCATAGAAACAGGTATGGAAAGCTGGAAGAGCCAGCGTGAGATTTTCCGTCGAGCGCAGTACTCTATCATGTGTATTGCAACGGTAAAGAAAATTGCTCTTCAGATAATATGGAGTTGTTGCATCATTGAGAATAGAGTACAGGAGAAGCAGAATTCTAGAATTACGCCTGTGACGAATTGGAAGCCATTTAAGCTGAAGTCGGTACTGAGAGATGTGATCAAATTTGCGTAACCCAAATATAAAGCGTATACAGTAATTGAGAAGGCGTTCTAGCTTGTTAAGAAGTTCTTCAGTAAGGTCTGGGTAGCACATATCCGCATAATCAATTATGGGGAGGACAAGAGTATGGGTAAGCATTATCTTAGTCTGCAAAGGAAGGAAATTTTTTAAACGGCCAAGTGAACGAAGTGTAGCAAAAACTTTACGGCTGACCTCATTTACATGTGGATGCCAGCATAGTTTACTGTCGATGAGTAAACCAAGACTTTTAACTGAATCACTCAGAGGGATTAAACAACCATCATAGTAAATTTTCGGCAGGGAACCATTGCTAATCCTTGAAAGTAACCTTGAACTACCCATTAAAATGGCCTGGCATTTGGAAGGATTTACCGAAATCCCATGTTGGTAAGACCACTTTTTGAGCATTTCAAGATTGCGATTAATTTTGTCAAACGCAATGGGAAGTTCATCCAAACTAGCGTGCTCATACAACTGAAGATCATCAGCGTAGAGGTGATACGAACAGTTGAAGGCTAAGGTTAGAGAATTAATAAATACTGAAAAAAGAATTGGAGAAAGAATACCGCCTTGCGGAACGCCAGTTACTAAATCCGCCCAGTCAGAGGAATTATTCCCACACTTGACAGATTGCTGACGACCGCGAAGATAGGATGAGAACCAATCCAAAACAGTGGGTGAGAATCTAAGCTGGGAAAGACTCGCTAACAGGATATCGTGATCAACTGTGTTGAAAGCGTTTGAAAAGTCAACAAGCACTAGCAGGGTAAGTTGTTTGTCATCCATGCCCCTCCTGACGTCATCCATCACCTTAATGAGAGCTGTTGTAGTGCTGTGACCAGATCGGAACCCGGACTGATAGACAGACAACAGGTTATGGCTATTTAAGAAAGAGGAGACTTGCTTATGAACACAGGATTCTAGAAGCTTCGAAAGGAATGGAAGAATTGAGATTGGACGAAAATGAATAGGCAGAGTAGGATTTTGGATTTTGGGCAGGGGCAAAAGGAAGGCTTTTTTCCATACAGAAGGGTACTGGCCAGAGTCAAGGGAAAAGTTAATTATATGGGTAATCGCTGGGAGGAGGTGGTCAAGGATAGTGAAAACCATTTTTCTACTGATTTCATCAAAACCCACCGCCTTGGATCGGATGGCGTGAACTATCTTTATAAGCTCACCCTGCGAAACATAGCTAAAATGAAAGCTCGGGATACTATCACATTGCTCAGTTGCTTGAATTTGTAATAAAGTTGCAGATCTGATATTAGGGTCCAACGGAGGGACAGATACAAAATGATTGTTAATACTGTTCAATGTGAGTGAAGGACCATAATCCAACTTCTGCGACTTTTTAACCCCGAGTGAGTTAAGAAACTTCCACACCTCTGCCGGTGAGGAATTAAGGATATTATCATGGATATATCGGCGTTTAGCTGTTCGTATCATCTGATTACATCTGTTTCTCGCAGACTTATACATCGTCCAATTAAGTTCAGTCCGTTCCCTTTTAAACTTCCTAAACAGTTTATCGCGTCTCCTCATCGCCATACGCACTCCCACTGTCATCCAAGGAGCAGGGGGACGTTTCAGCCTGACTCTTCGCAATGGCGCGTGAGCGTCGTACAGTCTAAGAAGGTTTGTATTAAAAATATTAATTTTGTCGTCGATTGTGGACGCTTCTATGAGAGGTGCTAGAGACAAACGCGAAGCATCCGCCTGAAGCTTATCGTAATTAATTCTGGAGAAACTGCGTAAGGACAAATAGGTTGGCTGCTGTTTGGGTGGTTTCAGTTTATACGACACATAGATTAAGTCATGCCTTGAAAACCCTGGAGCTGGTACTTGACCATATGTGTCAACAAGTTGGGGCGAGGAGGTGATGATATGATCAATCCAGGAATCCGACGTATCAATGTTATGATGTGTTGCCGCAAGAGGAAGGATTGAAAGATTGACGGATTCAATGATTGATTTAAAGTAAGTAGCTTTAGAGGAACTTTTTAAAAGGTCGGTGTTAAAATCGCCCATTACTATGTAGTGTGAATACCCAGACCCGATATGTTCGAATGCTGTTTCTAGTGTTGAAAAATTGTTAACGGAAGGAGGACAATAAACAACTCCAAGAACAACCCTCGCACCATTAATATTAACCTCCAAGAATAAGTACTCGGGGGTGGAAGTGCCCATTGATTGAGATTGCAAAATGATTTTAAAAGGTAGAGATGCTCTTAAATAAATGGCAGTCCCACCGCCACGAGCACCCTCTCTGTCGTTCCTAATGAGAATAAAGCCGGCCATCGGATACAATGATGAGTGAAGATTTGATTTAAGCCAGCTTTCAGATACTAAAATAGCATGTATATTATCACATGAAAGGGAAACCTCAAGCTCTGCAAAATTACTTGGAATGCTTTGGGCGTTAATATGGCACACATTGAATAACTTTTTACGTGAACAAAAAACTCCATCCAAGTGCGCCTTCAATGTTGATGCATTACTACTATTTGATAAAATAGACTCATCACAAGAGACGAAAGAAGTATTCGAATCACCGCAAGAATAATAAGAATCAATATCAGACATATTTATAAAAATAATATAGATATATAAAATAAATAATAATAATAATAAAAAAAATATAATAATACTAAAATAAATAAATTAGATTTTATGTAATTACAACAACTATCGTTAGGTACTTCACCGCACCATCCCAGTAAGTTGACTGTTCACATATTATAGAGGTACCAAAACGAAAACAACAGCAATTCACACTTATAACAAACTATCTATACATTATTATGTAAAACATGAAGTACATATCCGTGTTTACATTAAAAGGGAAAATAAATATATTTATTTAACAAAACAAGCTGTGTACGACACAGAGACTTTTTTGGTTTTAGTCTGTAAATTATTAAACCATTGGAGCTAAATGTATGACGTTTATTTAGTCTGTAAATTATTAAACCATTGGAGCTAAATGTATGACGTTTATATTTTATGACATTAATTGTATGTTAATTAACCCAAATAAAGACGAAGGGAATATAAAATTGTAATTAATGTAAGTTTAAGATTAAGTATGTCCACACTGTACTATGTCAATGGCTATGTCCATTATGACGTTTGAAACACAAAATGACAATGAGCACGTCCACACTCTTCTACGTTTATGGTCATGTCCCTAACTAAACGTCAGATAAATGTTTTTTTAATGTTTACATATTTGTTGTTGCTGCATTTGGATGTTTTTATTTTCCAGAAATTAAATGAATGTTACTGATAAGGTTTGCTAATTTACAAAAGCACCAAACAAGAACGTTTTCAGGAATCAGTTATAATAACACACTATACAGTCTATTTCTTTCGTCGAGATCTCTTCGGTTCATCATTAGTTTCAGTGTCCATAACCTGTGTTTGCTTTGGATGTTGGGAGGAGGAGGCCTCCTGAGCAGCAACATCCGTGCAAGCTACAAATTTTGCGGCCAACGCGGCAAATTCTTGATCCCCAGATATCTTTTCACGAGCCCCGGTAGGAAGTTTTACATGAATTGTACCGTCAAGTGTCCAGACATTGCGGACTCCGAAATGAACGCGTGCCCTCTTGTAAATGGAGTACCGAATTCTAGTAAGAAATTCAGTTATTGTAAATTGAGTACCCTTCAACTTTGACTTAGAGTTCCAAATATTTGTTTTGGTCCGGTGATCATTGAACTCAATTAGAATAGGCCGTGGACGATTCTCAGTGTTTGACCCTAGACGATGACAGCGCTTGATTGAAGAGGAGGATACACTACTAATACCCATCTGGTTGTTTATCAACTCAATCACGTATTGCTCTGGCTTGGAGCATTCTTCTTCAGATATGCCACTGTATAAAAGTACATTATGTCGCTGCCTCATGTCCATATCATCAACTGTCTTAATGCATGTAAGGATTTGTTCGTGAAAAAATGAAAGCATTTGGCTAACCAGGTCCTTGAATGCATAAAACTCCTCACTTAGCTTTCCAACACTTGGGTTTGCAGACTGTTTGGCATCTTTAAGACGCTCCTCAAAATCAGCAAACTTCTTTGTCCAGTCCAACTGAAGCTCCTTTTGGGTGTTCAATATATCAGCTACTCTAGCCATTCTTGAATATTGACTTAGTAATCTTGTATATTATGTGAGGTGGCAAGTGCAAAATTGCCTGTTTGAGGTTATGTGACTGGGAGGTACAGGTGAGTGGTCAATTACAAATCACATTTAAAAACTCATATTAATGTATAAAGTTACACTATTTAACAATAAAGTGAAACTAGTTTTGATAAGAAAAGTGCACTTAGAACTTGATTAATATTAATTATTAGATGGATACCAAAAAACACTTGTTGTTATTTACACACCTACCCTCTATCTATTCTACCTTCTATCTATTAAAATAATGGAAATTAACGTTTTAAAATTTTTTGTTATTTATCTTTTGTGCGTCAAGCGTCAATTTAAACTTTATTACATTATAGATACACATAAAGAACCTTTTATAACCTAGAAAGCCGTGTCACCACAAGCGTATTGTCATACCTCCATAGCAGCACTCAACTCCCTTCTGTCTCTGTTCGGGACAGAGTCCCGTCTCTTCCGTAAGCTGACCTTTTGGACAGTCTTCGGCGATGGTGCAGATACCGCCAGTCATTGAGCATTGCTGTTCCTGGTATACTGAGTCTATTGCTCGGTCTGCAAAAAAACAATCTTCTATATATATATATAATATTGTTAGCAACTACCCTCATTAAGTGGTCACTAAACTGTCAACTACTCGACCGTGCCTATATAAAGCCAAACGCAGCCAACAACAACACACTCTCTGCTCAACCGTCGAACGGTAAGGTTGTCGGTACATACGCTATGTGCCGGTACCTAACGCTACTTTGCTGTAAGTACGTTCCATCTTTTGGTGTAGGTGATGCCGAATCTGGTACTTATTTGAACCTGTGTTCTTTTTATTTGTTTTTCAAGTGGCTAAAATCAGAAGTTTGATAAAAATATATATAAAAGGAGAAGCTGACTGACTGACTAACATATCAACGCAGGGCCTAAACTATAAGGGTTAGAAACTTGAAATATTGCACAGGGGTTCGTTTTATAACGTAGGGGAGCACTATGAAAGGATTTTTGAAAATTCATCCCGTAAGGGGGTAAACCAACGGTGCAAAGTTAATATGTAACTTTGCCGTTTTTGAAGTCAAGTGGGCAACCCGAACGCGGGCAGATGTCGTTAATGGGTCTAATTCTACGCGAGCGAAGCTGCGGGCGTCCACTAGTTAATCATAAATGTTAAACGCTGACACAATCATACCCATGCCAGGTAAGGCATAAGGCTTACACCTGTGTTGCAGTTTCGGACACACAGATAACAACACAATTTTGCTTGTATGAACCGAGTACAAATATTTATCTGCGAAATTATATCGGTCGGGATTCGAACCCGGGACTTACAGTTCGGCAGTCAGAGTCATCAAGAGATTTCCAAGGATGAATATAATTGAGCAAAGCGAGGAAGTGCTAAGTCCCCTTTTGCGATTATTGTAAGGTGCAATAAAGATTTAACATTAAGATTACATTATACAACCAGGAGAGTAACATAGGATACTCCACAACCACAAACCGACTGCACGCGACATTGCTTAACTCTTTCGACCAAATTGAATCGACGCGAGCCATTGGGCTATGGACGCTACAAATTAATTATTGCTTCAAAAATATACCTACAAATCAAACAAAGGACATATCGACAGAAAACACATTTAATTACAAATTTATACAAGAATAAAAAAATATATCCTAATAATATTATACGAGTAGATTCAACCACAAAGTAAATGGAGGTGCCTCAGCATTACCTGAAAAGGGCTTATGACCCATACAGTGCTATTTTTCAGACACACCCTTCTCCCTAAGTTGATAGGCAGGTGTAAAAAGATTTCCACGATACTGTGCGTGCCCTCGTGTGCTGGACTGTGTGTGTGTGTGAACGTGCGTTTGTGCGTGAATGTGTGCGTGCGTCACATAACATAACCTAATATGTGTATCGAACCACATCGATCTATCGACGCACCCCGTAGGTTATTTTCACACATTTGATAAAGCGTAAACATTATCATAACGATCGCAGTCCATACCAAAGTCGCAATTATTCGCTTCATTTATTTCAATTTAAACGGAATTTGCTGCAAATGCACTATTAATTTTACCCCGTTCGCGTATACATTTGGTCCCGCTGTACCGTTATTATTAGCTTATTAGAATTTTATTGTTAAAATTTAATTTACGCGTAACTATTTCCTTGTTAGGGGGAAGAGACTAAATTTTAACATACATCGCATGATAACACTTGCTCATTGTTGGTTGTTAGGATGGGAGGAGTCAGACCATAGTCCACCACGATGAACAATAGGTGGCCAATAGGTTGGCAGACTGCACTTGACTTCGAGCATTGTATTTGATTCTCTTAAGAACTTTCAGATTGGTACAGGTTTTCTTTATCTGTGACAGAATTTGACATTTAATTTCGGGGTAATGATTTGACGTAACTTACATGATGCCACTTAGTGTGCCGCTAAGATATGGAATTTTACATACTTACATAGCTAGGATTTGAACCCGGTCCCTTGAGTGAAAGGCTTAAATTCAGTCACTATGAAAATTGTATAGGTGTACACATACTTCCGAATTAATGACTCTGTTCAGTCTATATTAATGATAATTTGATTGTGACATTGTGACTAATAACTGGACATTAATACGGAATACAAAAATGTATTAATTTATAATTGCTTCGGTGATTAAAACTGTATCATGGTTGATTTGATAAACCATTAGCTACTATTCAATCGATTGTTGTTTTAAAGTTCAAGTCATAAGTTCTATTAGTTTTAAGTAAGTTTAAAAATATTTTTTCAGAGAGGCTGTTAATTAGTTCTAAATAAATACGGCATTCAAAGTTTGATAAAATGTTGCCCTTAAGGGTGTAAAATAAACATAGGGAATAATACATTCACGGATTCATTATAAATTTGTCGAACTAAAGACAACGCGTTCTATTATTATGTCTAAATCCACGCGAGCGAAGCTGCTGGGCGTCCACTAGTATGCCATACACCGAGCTCAAATTAATTAGATTTGAAAAATATACTTACAGTCATCCTCACTTCCATGGACAAATGCGAGACAGAGAACTACGGTATAGATGTAACACTTCATTGTGACACGACTGCGCACGCGCAACGACCGATTCAATGTGATGTAATTGCTCAACGCATAACCTGATTGTTGACACACTCACGGCATAGATTAAGTTATTCAAAGAGACTATTTTAATTAAGGCTACTCATAAATCTGACGTGATCTCTCTGATCGGTTTACCGAACTGTGGTCTTATTCGATAACAGTCTCACTAATAGTCCTCATTTCTAACTACTAACTTGTAACTGAAAAACTTATTATCATGTTTAAATCAGTTTTCCTATAGGTATTATCTTATCTACTAGACTAATATTTGTTCGAGACTTGTTCAAAATTTATCTAACACATAGGCGGCAGCAGATGGAAAGAGCTGCATGCTCGTTTTGTATCTAGCAATTTAACTTTTAAAGAGGGCACGTAAAACCGTACCTGACAAACTACGAGAGAGTATTAGGCCGTGGCTATCGAACTCGCCTCTCACTCGAGCGGTTCGGGTTCAAATCCAAGTTGCACGCATCAACTATTAGTTATGTGCGATTAAATAAATTAAATGACAGCTTGTGTATCGGAAATATGTATCATGAGGGAACTTGCATGACTGAGAGTCATGAAAACTGACTGAGAGATCTTGAAAATGTTTTCAAATGCATATAATGTGAAGTCTGCCAATCCACCGTTGGCCATTGACTGGTAGACTGAGGCTCCTCCCATTCTGAGAGGAGACCCGTGCCCAACAGTGGGAAAATTTTATTAATGGGTAGTGGTTGTGGAGATGGTTGAATTGTTATAGAAAAAATAGTTATTCATCTTGGTTAACTGTGGGTTGACTTGTTAACGGAAAAAAGATCCATGCTCAATTTAATCCTGTTTTATTTATTAAAGGGCACCCCGAAAATCAGCGGCTAGCTGTTTCTCTGTCAGCTATCTACTCTATGACCCAATTCTTCTCTACGAAGGTACTGATTGAGACAGATAAGCGTTGGCGCTCAGGGATTACTCGGTCATACTAACGTAGCGTGACATCACCTCAGTGGTAGCAACGCATCTGCAACTGATTAACAAATACTGCCTAACTGACTTGAAAACTTACAACTCTCTGGTTACCTTCAACCTGTCTCTTTTTAAATTGTTCCATTATTCGGCACGGTCCTCTTGGAATGTGTTATTAAATGGCATTGAAAACATCGAAACATTGTGATTTATGTTTACTCAGCATGTTTTCTCTGACAATAAATTACTTGAAACACAATGATATTTTAAGAAAGTTATGTACGTCACATTCATACTGTACGCACAAAATAATTGTTCCGCGATACCTACATACATATTCAATAACATTGTATATCTACATTACACACACGCTATAAGTGCGACAGGAAATACACAAAGCGTAAGAGTGAAAGAGACAGCTATTTGTAATCAGTACAGGTAGACAGGAGACACAGCTCGACTGACTGCAATGGTCACAAGTAGCACCAATTCAACGCACGCGTTTGTTGCGTTGGTGGCGTATCTACCTCTTGTAATGTATATAATATCATTGTTGAAACACACCACAGTCACACTATTGGTCGCGCTATTGATCGTGGTAAAATTTTTAGTCGTATCTGTTTCTCCTGTAGAATATATCGCCAACATTTGTATAAAACATTAGTAGCTTGTATAAATTATGATATACTTACTCACAATTCCCATCCTTTGTGTCCTGTCACCTGAACTTGATTAATGACACGTTGCGTAAAGGGAGGAAAGGGGTTATTTATTTTGACGGCAGAGAGAGATGCAAGACTCGGTTGCAAGGATATATAGCTAATCTTTGCTCGGTGGAAATGGTTTTCCCTAATTTTAACTAGTGTTACGCGGATACTACATGTACCTTTCAATATTATCTACTAGCTGTTCCAGCGAACTCCGTATCGCTTCAATAATTGTCGTTGTATCTTAATCCTCGTAAATAATGAATTTTCAAAAATCCTTTCTTATTGCTCCCCTACGTTATAAAAAGAACCCCTGTGCAAAACTTCAAGTTTCTAACCGTTATAGTTTAGGCCCTGCGTTGATATGTCAATCAGTCAGCTTCTTCTTATATATACCTTGTATATAGATTTAAAAAAAAACCGAAGGAAATCTCAGACCAAGGTAGTAAGTAGTCAATGACTCAGATATCACCACTAAGACGCTTAAAAAAATTAGTATTCAAGACACAGTAACAACGGCGGCGCGGCGGCGCGACTTTCGCCAGTGTTATGATTTTGTATATTTCTTATGCTAAATTAACTTTGTTTACTTAACGGTGGTACCTGGTAGAACCTGGCACAGTCTACTAACGTACCCTTAGCCACCCTGGTGATGGTTATGAAAGAAAGAGAGAAAGAAAATTAATTTTAATAAATAACTTAATAATTTCCTATCTGCCTATCTGCTTACATTTAAGTTTTGTACATGTCTGTACTGCTATTAAGAAATCGTCTTGTCCTTACTTTCAGGGTATTCCCTACAGCCGTGGTCATCCCGGGTCAGCGGATAAGGCTACTAAAGGTGTAAGTAACAAAGTTTATTTTACCATAACCACAACGACCTAAGTTCACAAACTAACTTTACAGAGTTAACAAGTTGTAGTTGAATTTTAATAGTGTTGCCAACTATATTCGATCTGATGGGAACGCATAACTAAATCATGCGGCTTGCCAGCGGTTTGTTTAGCATCTACAGTTTGAATTTAATCCTGAAGTTTTAATTGAATGTATCAGCAATGTTGCAGGTTACTTATTTTACATTACAATCAGTAATTTAAATTAAGTCGTTAAGCCTTGTCGAAGACCTTCGGGTTGCTTGAGAACATTCGACATTGGGTTGGGTACTAACCCCTCCACCAAACCGCATTGGAACAGCGTGGTGGAGTATGCTCTAGACCTCCCGCAGCAGTGTCTGTCGGAGAGATCCGTAACCAGCAGTGGGACGTCTATGGGTCGCAGCGAAGTTTTCATTCAAACTATCACTTTTTAGTTAAAAGTAAAAGTTTGTAAAAATCTCGTTCATTCGGTTAAAAAAACAAGCATTGTGCTGATTTCCCTGACGGAGGTCGTTAGCCGCAACGCAACAAAGGCTCGCTCGTCTCTCATTAGGGTTGCTTGACCGCATAGCTCTTGAGTCGAGGCGGATTTTTGTATCCGCCATGGTTATTTTGTTCGTCTTTGTAATCTATCCTACCATGGCAACCCATTAACAGATCACGAGTCTTTTCTCACAAGTGTTAGATAGTTAGTTTGTAAGTTAGTTTATTTAATGATACATGTAATTTTTTGGTCGTAGCTTTTAAATTACGTGTTAATATGTATTAAAGAAATAAATAAATTGAGTAAGGCCTGGTTTACGTTGCACAATGATTGCCAGTGTGGACTGGACAAACCCAAAAATCTCATTGTCGGAAGTTTTTAAGCTCGCCCTAGCTCTAATAATCACTACTAATCTTTTGAAGTAAAGCTTACGTTTACAACATTATTCCAAGCTTACGTTTACTTCATTATTCCAAGCTTACGTTTACAACATTATTCCAAGCTTACGTTTACTTCATTATTCCAAGCTTACGTTTACAACATTATTCCAAGCTTACGTTTACTTCATTATTCCAAGTTTACGTTTACATCATTATTCCAAGCTTACGTTTACAACATTATTCCAAGCTTACGTTTACAACATTATTCCAAGCTTACGTTTACTTCATTATTCCAAGCTTACGTTTACAACATTATTCCAAGCTTACGTTTACAACATTATTCCAAGCTTACGTTTAAAACATTATTCCAAGCTTACGTATACAACATTATTCCAAGCTTACGTTTACAACATTATTCCAAGCTTAAGTTTATAACATAATTCCCAAGAAAGTCCTTCTGTCCTGTCAGTTAGTCCAAGCGGACGCCGCAAATCAGTCGGTTTACGCTGAGACATCCCCTAATGAACATGCTGAGCACGCATTCCGGCCAAGACTATTCGAAAACGTTTAAACTACGAGTAGCGAGATGGTTTTGTTTAATTAATCATACCGTTGTACGGTTTTGCGGGCAGTATTTACTAATCATTGGTATATTCTGTCATACGCATTCTTACCATGGTTTAATTTTCATTTGATAAAGAAGAATAGCAAGGAAGATGACGTCACACTTTTTTCGTTATGTTTTTACATTCATCGATTCGTCGATTTATAAGATGTTATCACGTCAGAAAATATTTACCAAATTTTAATTGGTCAGTTATATTACATAGATTGTCTTGCAGTTCTATTTTGTTTTGTAGGTAGTTAGGTTTGGTTTAGGTATTGTTCGGAGCAGTTCGCATGACTCGCCGAGACCTGGAGGTCTATTTT
The DNA here is from genome assembly GCA_944567765.1 of Carterocephalus palaemon. NCBI lineage: Eukaryota > Metazoa > Arthropoda > Insecta > Lepidoptera > Hesperiidae > Carterocephalus > Carterocephalus palaemon. The sequence continues at coordinate 1,736,478 of OX155641.1, forward strand.
TGTATCGCTCGCCGCCCAACGTGTGATTAAAAACACGGGCGCTTCGGACGGAACGTTAAACTTACGCTTACGGGCTGTACCTAGTTGAGAATGCAACGTGTGATATTAAACACTCGACTCACTAAAAGTACGGCATTATATGGTAGCTCCAAGACATACAATACAATACAATACAAAAAATATTTATTGTACACTATTGCAAAAAAAACATATACATACAGTAGGTAAATTACAGCATATTTCGGTTATCGCTTAAAGCGACATATATTTTATAATCGCTCGCGTGACTATCGCTCGACTGCGCCTCATTATCGTTAAATAGATCTATCATTATAATAGACTAGTGGACGCCAGCAGCTTCGCTCGCCTGGAATTAGACATAACAATAGTTTCGTTTACACCTAGTAATATTATATAGCCTATGTCTTACCGCGTTGCGTAGTGTGTTAGTGTTTTAGTGACTAAAAAATACGGAATTGCCCATGTTAATTGAGATTTAACAATTACTAGTCATAGATTCAGATTCAGATTCATTTATTTTTTCATTAGGTATATGGTATTTTTTATACGCATAATGAACTTTTTTTTTTTATCTACATAGTAATTTTTCACTCGTCGGGCGGCGAGCGATTCAAAAATAGAACACCAGGGCCCGCCGCAAATTGTTTTGTTAACGACTCGGCTCGCTCTTATGAGAAATCTGGCACAGGTTCGCCGAAGAACTGTTTTAAACAGGTTTTCGGAGCTCTTGGAATATCTTAGTACAGACTTTAATTAACGCGTAAATACGAGCGCTTAAAATAAAGCACTTTTGTGTTAATAGTCTTTTTAGGGATTCAAAAAGCAAGTAAATCTTAAAGTTCTACTATGTCCGTTCGTCTGTCTATGCACGGCTTAGCATCATACATGACTTTTAGTGCAAAAAATTTGTATTACAGCAGGTGTGAATTCTTTTTTTGAATTGCACATAATAGAAAAGTTATTAGTGCGTGCCGCTTGGGTTTGAACCCGCACCCTCTCAAGTGAGAAGCAAGTTTGATAGGCTGGGCTGGCATTGTCGATGCTTTTATGTATATAAATTTAATTCACGACAAGAAGGTAAAATAATTTTTTTTTGTATTCCTACCCTACGAAAAGTATGGTAGGAGTGACTTTCAGTTAAAGCAATTCTGTGGCATGTTTTTGAATAGATTTTCATCTTACTAAGAACCGATGTATTTTTATATACATTGGTCAATTAAGCTACGTCGCTAATCTATTAGCTGTGCCAGAATTTTCCACTAAAATGAAATCCTATTCAGAACTAGCTCAAAGAAGCAACTGCCATTTTTGTTGCCAAATATAAGTTATTTTAATTATTAAATATTATTTCTCTCTTTGTTGAAACATTTAATTTTACATGACCGCATTGACAGTGTTGACTTCTCTGCATTTGTAAGGTTAGTTAGACGAAAATAATAAATTGAATCTGAAACCAAATTATTCGATTTGAAATAAAATAAGCCTTTGTTATGAATTGGATAAATGTGAATAGATAGGTACCCAATCAATCATTAGATGGAGAAAGCTTGTAACTGTAAATTATAACCTAAAATTTGATTAAAATAAATTCAACGTTGGAAAAATATTAACAATGGTTAGCTGTTTTTAAATGACTTCAAAAAGAGGAGATGCTTCTCTATCGACTATATGTTTTTTCTTTTAAGTATGTTACGCGATTTTATAGTATTCAGTGGTCGTATATGGCACATTTTGACCACTGAATACTATAAAATTCTTACTTGCGAAACTAAGCAAAAGAAGCACAATTTCAATCTGATTGAGTGTGCGTATGTTTTACTCTTACTGTGTACAATTTAACGCATTATTTTCAATAGATTTTATTGTAATTATACATACCTTATTTATTATAGTAAAACCATAGGAGCGACTTCTTTATACTATGGTGAAACTGTTAAATTGTCACGATTGATCGACCTTGCAGTAAATCGTTCTTTGAACACTTTACAATCTCGCGACATATACGAGTATGTATAGGTACACATCTCTGCCTACTTGTTTGGGGAAACGGGCGTGAGTTTACATTATTTTTTGTAACATAATACATATAAATAATAGCTGTCATTCTCTCCCTCAATTCAGTCTAAGTGCCATAATCACTCGCATTACAAACCCACAATTCAGGTAACTGTTAGGGGGCAAATCGAATGCACTCAAACCATTCATTTGAGTTCCCAAATATTCAACTTGATGATTTTCCTTGCAAGGAAACGATTCTTGAGAAGCATATCTACAGGGTGGAAAAAATAATCGGAACCAATTTTTTAAATTCCTGCAACTTATTAATGTACTTAACATGTTTTTCGAATTGCTACGTTTTTAATTATTTTAAATCTAAGCGATAGTTTGAGAAACAAGCTTTTAGCAACGAGTTAAATGATAGACAATAATATCCCAGAGGAGTTATTTTTAGGTATTGTCATTATCATGAAGGTTTTAAAGTTTCATTTTCGGTTCAAATTACATTTATTATTGCTTTTTTATTTTCAAATAAATATGATATTATCAAAACTACCACCACCACAACCATAGTCCACTTCTGACTAGGTGCAGACTTCTCTTGCCTTCGACAACATTGTAGAGAACGCTCAGTTACCTCTCGATGTTTTCCTTCACTGTTACACCATTCTGGGTTGAACTTGGGAACTCTCGACTGAGAAACAAATTTGATAGCCTTTTACTGTTGTACATTTCCTCCATATAATTTTGCCCTGTTTTCACTGACAATTTTTTCATCCTGTAACCTGTAGCCGAAGGGATATCGAACAATCCAACTGTCATTAAGTACACTTGGCCGATTCGTTGCGAATTCGAAACTCACTTTCGACCGATATTTTTTGTCGACCTCCGAAATGGATATTGGACATAGATAACTGAATACAGAAGATGCTAATCATTCTTGTATTTATGCCATGTAGTGTCGATACACCCGTGACATCTGTGAGATGACTGACAATTCTGAAAAATAACTTACCGTACGCGTACACCAAATCCGTCATCGGCCGAAGTATGCTCGTACGTCAACGGCCGAACCCGGCCGATCAAATCAAACATAAGTAAATGTAAGAGAGTGCATACACTGATACTTCGGACGTCATCGTACGACGTCGGTAGTATATGCACTCTCTTACATTTACTTATGTTTGATTTGATCGGCCGAGTTCGGCCGTTGACGTACGAGCATAGTTCGGCCGATGACGGATTTGGTGTATCTCTACCGTAGTATCCATACAAAGTTAAGTCTATGCGAAGTTTGGAAGGAACTGCTCACTAAATTTGGACTTGGACGTTAAATTGTTTTTTTTTTAAATAATTTTTTGGTTTGTTTTCTTTATTTACAATAATATTCAATGTTACCCATAATATAAGCTTACTTCACTACGAGTATATTAATTTGTTCATAGAAATGGTGAGCGTAATAAGAGATTACCCGGCGATTTATAATATTTTGATATTTATTGAACATAAAACAATAGTTATCTTGGCGTTCTCAACATGCCTTGAGAAGCACTGTGATCATATAAATAAAAGTAATTAATATAAAGCAGTGCACATTAATTACAAAAGCACATAATTTAAACTTATCGCCCTAAAGTTTGCGTTTGCAAACATTTTAAAAGCGTTTCCTCGAAAAATTTTCCCGGACGCCCGACAAAGTTGTCGCCCGGTCTTTGCGTAGGCAGTAACTTTGCGGAACTTTGTCGAGTCTGCAACTTTGTTTCCTTGATCTTCGGCCCGCGTTTTTCGGCACCGAAGAAATCTCAGACGAGCGCGTTTCATATCACGATTTCTTTTCCGTTTTATTCGTTTTTAAATACATTTCCGGCGCAGTTTCGGGATATTTAAATTTCGGTTTATTTCCGAGACAGTTATTATCAGGCATGCGTCCATGAAATTTTGCCACTAGCGGTCACCCATCCACAAACCGACCGCGCCCATCGTTGCTTAACTCTTTCGATCACATTGAATCGATGCGAGCCATTGGGCTATGGACGCTACATGGCCTGTCTATGTATATAATATCCATGGTTTCTACTAAGAATTTAGCTTGAAACGTCTGTAATAAACAGTCTATCACGTCTGGCTAAGACAACGCTCTGAAAGTAAGTTCTAGCATTAGTGAAGCAATTTGTTCGAAGTTCTAAAACTAATTTAATTTGAACGAGTTTATACTTACATTAAATTCAGTTAAGTATCTCTATTACATCAATTTTACGAGTCTCAGTTATACAACGAGAGAATAAGTAATTCAATATCAATGTAAAGGTACATTGATATTGAATAACTGAGCGCTTCAAGGTTTTTCAAAAGGAATTTTAGTAATGAAATTTACTTGGATAATTTTGATATAATACAAAATATAGAAATTCAGAATTCACTTCTATCAGGTGCGAGTGATATCCGAGTGAAGTTATTTATTCGTTCCTTACTTATATATAAATGAGAAAGAGTGTTTGTTCGTTTCATGGCTTATCTTTCTTCTCCTCAACGGAATTATGGATTGTTTTGGAATTTTTGCCTATGCAAAAATTGTACATCTATATGTACATATGTCTACGCCTTGGAGAGTGACATAAGCTACTTTTTATTCGGCAAATTACTTGGTGGAATGGAAAGGCTGCAATAATCATTCGACTTTTAATTGATTCTTAACTATGGAACAATTTTTTACCGTTTGATCGATAAAATTTGATAGGATTGGATCTTGGTAAGATTCAGATCGGTAAAGCTATGTGCTAGATTTTGATTAGTGGTGATCTATGATGTAAGTTGCTGTCGAAAAAGGATTAATCATTCATGCAATTAGTTTAATAATTTTTACTGAACAAGTTAACCTTATTTCGAGGCACCCATTACAGAATGCTAATCATAACAATTCTTAAAATGATATAGTCTCAACAAAAAATAATTGTTTTATTACTATTCTCCTTACATATTCTGTCTTTGCTACTCTCCTTACATATTCTGTCAATTTTACTAGTACAGAATAATGTACAAATGATCCGTCCACATAAGTACGAGCTGATGGTCGTTAAGTCTCAAACGAGTTGGAGCGGATATAGAGCAGTTTAGGACGGTACCTGTTCAAGGAACGTGAGAGATTACGGTTTGGATCGGTTCTAAGTCGCGCTTGTTGGGTTCCGCTAACAATTACATACTGTTTTATTTATCTACTAGTGGACTAAACTATAAGGGTTAGAAATTTGAAATTTTGGACAGGGGCTCCTTTTATAACGTAGGGAAGAAGGATTTCTGAAAATTCACCCCCTAAGGGGGTAAAACGGGGGTACAATTTTAGTATGAAACTTTGCCGTTTTTGAAGTCAAGTGGGCAACCCGAACGCGGGCCGGGTTTAATTCTACGCGAGCGAAGCTGCGGGCGCCCACTAGTTTATTATATATATCAAAAGCGGTTACAGCCCAGTGACTATTGAACTAGCCTCTCACTCGAGCGGTCGGAATTCAAACCGAAGCGGCACGCACCAATGACTTTTCTGAGTTATGTGCGATTGAAGAAATTGAATGTCACTTGCTATAACGGTGAAGGACACATCGTGAGGAAACCTACATGCCTGAGAGTTCATCATAATGTTCTCGAAGGCATGTGAAGTCTGCCCCCTAACCCCTCACATTCTGAGAGAGACCTGTGCCCAACAGTGGGACAAATAAAAGGGTTGTGATGAATGACTGTCAAGATAATTACGTACAAACGGTTGGCAGTAGTGAATCGGGCACAAGTCTATCCCGGAAGGGATAGAGATGATGAGATGAGATGTGATTTTGTGTTATATAAAAAATTCGAAGTACTATTCAGCACACGAGAGTATCATGTCTAAGCACGTTATAACTAAAACTAGTGAATGCCTGCAGCTTCGCTCGCTTAGAATTAGACCCATTAACGACGTCTACCCACGTTCGGGTTGCCCACTTGACTTCAAAAACGGCAAATTTTCATACTAACATTGCACCCCCGTTTTACCCCCTTAGGGGGTGACTTTTCAAAAATCCTTTCTTAGTGCTCCCCTACGTTATGAAAGGAACCCCTGTGCAAAATTTCAAGTTTCTAACCGTTATAGTTTAGGCTCTGCGTTGATATGTCAGTCAGTCAGTCAGTCAGTCAGTCAGTCAGCTTCTCCTTTTATATATATAGAAGATAGATGTTGAGTGGAAATGGTCTTTGTCAAATTTATTTTAAGCAAATAATAATTTAGGTTTAAATAAAATAACTCATAAGCTGTGAAACATAATTGTAGTTGGTGTAAAATGCGACTCTGTTTTAAGAAAACAAATCCAAGTTCTCTACAAGTTTTTATACGGAACCAAGTAATAGTGCCATATATTTTGCCACTTCATCCGTACCGACGGTTTATAGATCCGGTCGGGTTTTTTAATTTTAATGCTTCGTTACTCTACGTTCATTTATAGCTCACTAGCTAAAATGTCCGGCTGAAAATAAAAATAAAAAGAAAAAGAAAAAGAAAAACATTCACTCGTGGAATTTATAAACATTTAGTTGTGATTTTATATTGCTGGATGGTAGAAGTTATAACTAACGAGTACGACGTGAGAGGTTCGGAAACCACTTTTTTATAACTCAGACTAGTGGACGCCCGCAGCTACGCTCGCGTGGAATTAGACATAACAATACTTCGTTTACACTTAGTAATGTTACATAGCCTATGTCTCTCAGTGAAGATGCAGCTTACTAATGGTGAAAGAATTTTATAAAACGGGCCAGTAGTTTCTTTCTTTAAAAAGTATGGCTTAATATGGCTCTTGGCTTCAAATGCATACTGGTCCACTGGTCCACTGTAAGTATAATACGGTCACAATATCTCTGCACCTCACTGTAATGCATTTTCTACAACATAATCATATATAGATTTAGTAAGAAAGCTTTAATTAAATCATTTTAAAAAAAAGAGTGATTGCTGTATATTATTCCTAGTGTTGCTTGTTTTGCACACCGTACTAGAGCGACATGCCGTCCATCGACGCCAGGGCACAGATATTGTGACTGCGCTACAGTTCCGCTCATACTGCAAAATATTGAGCCTAACATGGCCCGGGATATAGTAAAGACAAACGGACCCCAGTAAAACTGCAGTCAATAGCAAACATTTGCAGTCTACCGGGATATAGCCGACCTCACGAACCGCCCGGCAAGGATGCCCCAGTTTCAATTACACGAACCAATTCGGCTACCTACTGTACCTGTGTTTATACTGTGGCAAAGCGACAAATTGAGAAGTTTCATTGAATACTTCAGCTTTGCTACTAAAGGATTTGTTATCCATTGATAGTAATAGAACTAGACTGTGGTGAGATACTGTTTTGCTGCTGTGGTTGGCATTGAATACTGTACCGAAACTAGCTGTTTCTCGCGACTTCGCCCGCGTACAAAATAGGTTCTGAAATCTGCCCGTACATAGCCAGCGTGGTGGACTAAGGACTAAGTCGTCTCATTTCGACAGGAGGCCCGTGCCCAATAGTTGGACAGAGAAAGGTTTGTGGTGGTGATGGAATGTGGCAGCTTACTAGCAAACTAACCAACTAATGTTTATATTATTATTAACACTCCCATGGACAGCGAAATGGTGGTAAGTACTGCATGCTATATTATACCCACAAAAAAACCTTTGTATAGTTTGTATAATAACTTTGTACCAGTTTGTACGTCAGCGTAGATAATTAAAAATGTTTCGAGCCAACAGCAAATGTTTCCCGTCGCCGGCCAACAAAAACAGAGCGCTTCTCGAACTTCAGCGAACGATCAAGTTTAGTCGGAAACAGTAGGTGTTTTTTTTTTAATCTCATTTATTGCCTGAGAGTTTTGTCACTCCCGTAATTAACATCAAGATATAACATACCTATATACACCTTAGGCATATGCCTCTTCTAGGACTTAGTACATCTGAAGTTTGCAAGTACTGCATGGAGGGCCAAGAGAGTCCAGAGCACTTCATCACACAATGCGGTGCTCTTAGACGCCTGAGGAGCATTCATTTAGGAGCGCACGAATTGTATCCGGATGAAATCAACTCCATCACCATCGCTAAAGTCCTAGCATTCCTCAAAGCAGTAGGACTAGATAGTGAACTATAACTGGCTGTAGGCACAAACGATCAGTTATGGTCGAAATGCCCGGAGCTGAAAAAGCTCGAGCTAACATCTCAAATAATAAAAATAACTAATTCACTCCAAACTTAAACACATAACTCTCGCCTCTCAACCCTCTGTGTGAGAAAGCTAAAATACTATTGGGTATTCCCAGGTTGCTATCCCCAAAACAAAGTTTTTGCCGAACTGCCGTGCTTCGCTCACACTTCATTAACACCCGGTACCAGTGACCCTACACACTGAGCAGCGTGGAGAGTCAGTTGTCCTTATCAGATAGCTAAATTTATTTGATGGAATGTGACCCAGCGAAGTCCATAACCAAGTCAAGAACCCAGCAGAGTTCTGAATCCAGGGATTTCCCACCGAGTTCTTCTATCATCTTTCTTGTCGAAGGGCGACCTGTACTCCGTTTTCAAGTCGTGGTCTACATTCGCGGACTTTTCTTTACCGCAGTTATCAGTCCTTCGAACGACGTGGCCTGCCCATTGCCACTTCAACTTACTAACTCTGCGAACTATGTCGGTGAGCTTTGTTCGTCTACGGATTTCATCATTCCTGATTCCGTCTCGTAGAGGAATACCAAGCATAGTTCTCTTCAGAACGCATGTCATAATCAAACTTATTTATTTCCTACTAACTACAGCGGTGACAGCCCAGTCGCAAACACCAATGACTTTTCTGAGTTATGTGCGATTTAAGAAATTAAATGTTCTCGAAGGCATGTGAAGTCTGCCAATCCGCCATTAGCCAGCATGGTGGAATAAGGCCTACTCCCTCCCGTTCTGAGAGGAGACCCGTGCCCAACAGTAGAACAACGAAAGGGTTGTGATGAACTACAGCTACTCTAAATATTATTATGCATAATGACAAAATAATACTAATAGTAACTCTGAAGTGCGGCTACTCTAACGATTAAGCTCAATGGCTAAAAAACAATGATAATTTCATTAATGAAAACGGACAGTCAAATCTCAAGACTATTCCTCCCACGCAATCAGCTTTAACAAGTGACGTCCTAACTTATAATCCGCTTAGTGTTGAGCGTTCGAGAATTACTTAACTTGGCATGTCGCCAAGTCGCCATTGGTGTCAGCCAAGCCTCCATAAAATTAGGGGTGATGAAATTGGGCATCAGAAGCCTGCAACCAACCTCAATCAACCTATATTATTACGGTCAAGCAGCGGTTACATTTATAACACAAATTAAAGTTGAGCAACAAAACCATGGAGCAAAGCCGAATCAAAATACATGAACACTGCCACTTTAAAACTACCGGTCATGTGCGATTCGGACTCGCACACTAAGGGTTCCATAACATTATCTATAAAAACTTAATCTAATTAATATTAATCTAAAAAAAACTTAAACTTAAATCTAAGAACATATACTAAAAGACAGAAAAAACAATATAAGGCATCAATACAACAAACATGACTTTTTTGTATTGATGCCTTATATTGTTTTTTCTATCTTTTAGTATATGTTCTTAGAGCGGCAACAGAAGTACATCATCTGCGTAAAATTTCAACTGTCTATCACGGTTCAAGTGATACACCCTGGTGATAGACGAACAGACGGACAGCGGAGCCTTAGAAATAGAGTCCCGTTTTATCCTTATAAACAGAACCCTAAAATTACAATGTAAATACTACTGTTATAACTGAAATGTTCCTATTAAAATCTGGTTAAGTACAATATAAATAAGCTTTCATTATTTAAATAGTTTAAGTGATTGCTTAATTATTCAATATTAACCTGCTTTTACATTGAATCCAATACATAAAACTATATTTGGCCTCGGGGGAATAAACCTTTTGATGTTATTCGAGGGGCATCCCTCGTGATATGACAGGGTAGTTGGTACTACTTAAGTACTATTAATCAAATTTAAAGTTCCCAAGTCCAGTGCCGCAAGCGATACAATCCATACTAATATAATAAATGCGAAAGTAACTGTGTGTCTGTCTCGCTTTCACGCCAAAACTACTGAACCGATTTAAATAAAATTTGGTACACAGATAGTCTAGAGCCTGAGAAAGGACACAGGCTACTTTTTAGTTGGAAAAAAGTGATGTAAAGGGGTGAAAAGGGGGATGTGAAGTTGTATGAAAGTATTGTCATTTTTACAACTAGAAGCATAAAATTTATATTTTAGGCTGTTGATTAGATATAAATAAATATGGCATTCAAAGTTTGTAAAAAAATTACCCATAAGGGTGTAAAATAAACATAGGGGATTACACATTCCAGGGGATGATTCATTACAAAGTTAACGCGTTAAGAAGAATCTATTGTTATGTCTAATTCCACGCGAGCGAAGCTGCGGGCTTCCACTAGTATTATTATAACTGGCATGCGTGCTGACATACTTGGCGGACACCGATGGCACCCTGGCCTGGAGCCAAGCTCGGTAATCCCTCTAAATACAACCTCCTTACTATATTTAGTAGGCTGTTCATGGAATATATTTGGAATTTCAATGCTTTAATGAAGTCTTCATTAATTATTATTTTTCAAAAAATTAAAGGACTTGTCAGCCAATCAACACTTGTCCAGCGTGGTGGACTAAGGCCGAATCCCTTCAATTCTGGCAGGAGACCCGTGCAAATCGATGTGATTGCAACTATGTGATTGCGTCAAAACTATAAAATCACTAAGAAATAAATCCTCATCAGCAACTACCTAAAGAATTAGTGGTAACTAAAGAGGGTTGTTAAACCACCTCGAAAGCATTGCGTTTAAAAGCCAATACTAAATAATACGGAACAACCATTAAAACAGTGTTACAACTGTTGAGGGGACTGCGGTGCAATTTATGACCGCGGACGAAAGAGTTTTATGCTTTACTTTACATTGCTTCTAATCAGGCTTTCTACTATTCGTTTTGATATACGTGTGTGGACCGATGGTAAGGAATAGGCAGAGGTATGTACACACACTTTTCAAATAAGTTTAGGTCCCATATAATAGGTGATATTGCCATACACCGGGCACACATTGAAAGTTCATGCTGTCGGCATTTCAAGTTGGAAAAACCTAATAGTTGTTATCGAACCTAAGACCGGTTGCTTAGCAGGTGCGCTTTGCGACCTCATGAAGTAATCCGGGATCTACGTGGTAGTATGAATAAATAAATAAAATAGCCTTACAAAAAGTTAATACACTTCAATATTAGATAAACAACAGACAATAGCAAATACTCAACTTGGAAACTTTGGATTGAACATTACAAATGTATGTATTTCCATTTTAAACCCTTCATACTACTATATTAGGATTAAACTATTTTTCATTTGATTGTAGACTATTTTTCATTTTTCATTTGGTAGTATACTATGAATAATGACTAAGAAAGTTTCAGGTGAGATTCGTTGTACCTACCGACCGCGCCACTCAACTGTGCAAGTAATTTCAGATACAACTGCTCTTAAAACTTAGTTCAACGGGTCTCGGTTTCTTCTTAATTATAAATTAAACGCAAACGAAAACGTTCCAACAGACTTTTCCAGTGAATTTCACGATCTTTCTTGAGCCAACGAACCGTATACATTCGTTAAGCGACTGCATGAAGCTTAGGTACACGAATTAACACACAGGGTGTTCCGAAAGAAAAATTGCTTCAAACGGAGGTGGGTGCCGAGCTCCACAAACTTAATTCGGTAGTTTCGCCGTTGTAAAAGAGCTCGTTTGAACCCTAAATGTTGGAAACTTAATTATGTTGCACAAAGATGACGGAACGAATGTTTGAATTCACTAACTAGATTTTGCCTCCAGCGGTTTAAGTAGTTACGTTTTAGTATTTCCTGGGAGTATATCCAGTGTGAATCATATGGGTACACAGTTTATGCGGCTCGGAGTGTTTACTTTAATAATATTAACGCGAAAGTTGGTTGGCTTGTCTTTCGCAAAGCAAGGGAGCTACGAATGGACGTGATTTTTGTTGAGACATCATTAGTAGTTTTGTGATTGATTACCACAATGCCTATAATATTCTTGAGACAGAGTCATAAGCTCTTCTTCAGGGTCAACGACCTATTGGCGACCCCTCTGGTGTTGCTCATATTATCCATATTTGATAAATTAATATTTTTGAATAGATTTTTTATTTTTGATCATTATTTTCACTACCGGAAACAATAGGCAATCGAAACAATGGGCTTATAGTATGAGAAATAAGATACATATGTTTTCGAATAAAAAATTAGAAAGATAGAATATTAAGATATAATCAAGAAATCACAGTTCGCGTAACGCTAGCAAACTCGCAAACGTACTACAAACTGAGATATATATTTATTTCATACACTGGCTATGAGAGGAAGAGAGAAAGAAATCATGTGCTCGCACCTCTCACTCTTGTCCCTACAGTAGTATACGAAACGTAACTCTCTCTTTCTTTCTATCGAAACCTATGTATAGGTAAGCACGAGAAAAGAAGCTCTTTTGAGTTTCTTTTGAAAAACAGCGGGTCCTGTTGAAGGATCTAGAAAATCTCAAACATATTGAATCTAGCTTGGAACATTATTTAAAACGATAAAATATTTTAGTTTCTAAACCATAAAGGGCTCCCATTCGCCCCATAAAACCTCCAATGTTTACAGCGACATCTATTGGGTGTAAAATAGATTTCAGTTATAACCTTTTAACGGTTCCTGTTTGAAACGAGCATGTTTACAGTTACGAGTATGACTCTGCCGTTTGCAATTGATAGCAGGAGATTTCATTTTTATGTCTTGAAATTTTCACTATAAATGTTTTAACAGTAAAGCGACAAAATATTATACCATCCCTACCATAGGAGTAAGGAATTTTAAAAGACGTTTTTAATCATGAATATTGAAGGGTTTATCTTTTTCGAAAAGTACGTGAATCTAATGATTTTATATATTGTACCAAATTAACTTGCTTAACGACTAATCAGAATCTGTGACTAACGATAAAAAAATATTTTTTTTAATTTTTCATGACAATTATGTTTTATTCCTTACTGGTACATCAGTAACAGTGAGGAATATTTTAATAATGTGACATACACCAACCACTTTTTATTTTATTTTTATTTGGACAACTTTTATTACATTTATGTAGTAAAATATATAAATAATAGATATCAGTAAAGTTTCCACTAATAACTAAAACTACTTGTACTATTATTCTGTGCTAAAACATAATAGTGTTATAAATTGTTTGAAGCATGATAATCGAGGACTCGAAAACATTGGAAAACTTCCAGGAATAAGGGTTGCTCGCGATGTTTTCCTTCATCATTACAGAAGGTGAAATTAATTCATCCTTGAAAAATCATTGGTGCCGCTTAGATTTGAATCCATACCCTCTACAGTGATAGGCTAGTCCAGCCACTGGGCTATCACCGCTGTGCCTGACAAAAGCACTTGACCTTATTTCCAATCAAAGCCTCCGCTCATCAAAATCTGACCTCTGCGGTTATGAGTTTCCATTGACGTCACCGCGAAACGCGGCGTCACGTTTTGTATTCACGAGAACTCGCTCAGACTGTTTCCACCGGTCGCCATCCTTAAAATGATTGATCACCTTGTTTCTATACGACGAGGTAATTTTTCACAGCGCCGCACGGCTCTGTCGCCGAACCCTGATCTTTTGAAACAAATCCGTGAGTTTAGTTCTGCATAGTCATTTAAGGTGCAATTAAACGAATCAGTTAACAGCCGATTTAAGATTAAAAAATGTCTATGTTGAGTACGTACTTGTACTTTCTACCGTTGAACTAGTTTTTTTCTGTGAAGCATTGGGGTAGATGCTTAATTCTAGAAAGGGTTGGTTTAAATGGTTCCCCAATCAACCGGTTAACATACAGGCTCTTCAGCCGTTATTTTAACCAGCTTGTGTGTTTTTAATGTGTAATTTACTAACATTAGTATAAAGTTTTTTAAATTGTTACTAACTTAAAATATATATTGAATCCGAAATAAAAAATATTATTATTATTATTATTAAACGCCTGTGCTTGCCAGTGAACTTGTTCTTATAACACATTTAAAGCCTTACTTTGCAAGATGAAACAAACCATTGATTTATAAAAAAATTCAGATAGCTGATATTTAATTGCGGAACTGTGCCAAGTGATAGTGCCAACACATTTCGGAAGAACAGATCAACATCAGTATCAGCAGTTTCTTTATACGTAACACTGAAAAGAGCTCTCGTTTTTGGCCGGCGATGCATTGGCAAGTCCTCTGGTATTGCTCGTGTTCATTTGATACGGAAAGAGTTATGCTCGGTACTGATGAAATCGTAGTTAACGAGGTTTACCGACATAGCTCGTCGAGTTAGCAAGCTGAAATGGCAATGGGAAGGCCACGTCGCTCGAAGGACTGATAACTGGTGGATATGAGATCATCGAGTGGAGACCACGACTTGGAAGATGGAGATGGACAGATGAACTGAAGAACTCAGCGGGTAAACGCTGGATTCAAAGGGCACAGGACCGAAGTGGCACCAATTAAGGGAGTCCTATGTCAAGCAGTGGACAACCAAGTGAAGAATATTCTCAAGCTTATGGCTTCGACAAGGCTTATCGTTTGTTTTACAGCTGAAAATAACAGCAACTGACCGCTAAACGGCTCAGAAGTGCTCATTTATTTTTGCCACAACTCACGATCACCCAGACCGCACCCACCGTTGCTTAACTTGGTCGATCAAGTACAATCGACGCGAGTCAAGAGCGCTTTGCATGGCTATAACCTAAGAAAAATTACACTAAGATAGTGTATTTTTGCAAAGCAAATTACGTTTGCACCTGTCCTTAAAGTAATGAATCTAAGACAAGATACAATTACACTACCAATAACAGAAACTCATGATAAAATATCAATTAGTAACCTTTCGAGATGAAGATTGATCGATGCTACGGAGCTTGATAAATAATATATTTTCAGCGGAAAAATATAATCGCAGGTGAGTTCGGACCCGGCCAGATGTATAAATCAATTTGACGTGTATTCAGCGGCAAAACCCATTTGATTATATATATTATATATATTACTCCCACTGATGTGTCGTTGCAAAAACCCTCAAATGTTCATGTTGGCGAGTGGGAATTAATTTGCGGTGCAACTTCCAATGATCCTTGCGTTTTTAATAGGAAAGTGGCCGTTGCACTTTGCTTTCAGATTTTGTTTCTTCCATAGTACGTTCCCCTAATAGGGCAAAGTATAAATTGGATTATTATATGTTCCTAGTAAGACGGAAAATGTTTGTGTGTGTATCACACAATTGGATGTGACGCTTCAACGTTAAGGCCATACCACGACCGATCTATCTATCTATCTATATATCTATCTAGTCAACCAGACTAGATAGATAGATACTTTACAATCAAACGAACTCTGTAAAGTTTGATTTAATCGATGATATATTTTATTACATTCCAGCATCAGTATAATAACAGTTTGAAGAAGATGAACATCGGTAAGCTAGTATTGATAAAAATACACTGTTGATAGTAATAATTCATCTACATACTGCATAAATATAAAGTTATTATTATTGTAAGATTAGCTATTCATGCAATGATCAATAGTTAATCCTATATAACATTTCACGTTAGAACGTTTATAAATAAATAAATGTTTTATTGCTTTATATTAATTAATTTAGCAAAAAACCATTAGGTAACCAGTTTGTAGTTACCTAGACTTTCGTTAAGCGTGTCCAATCACCTCATAGCGAAATAAATTATTTGACTTGACTTTGAATAACACCATATTAATCATGAGACTCATGAGATTACATTGCCAAAGACAGTTTTGCCCACAGTCAACACAGGATCTGAATTTTCCGTCTGTCTGTCAATAAAATCGCAAGAAGCCCTTCGGAGGAACAAATCGCTTCCGACGTTGAAAAGTTTCAACCAACTTTTGTAATTACGCGCTCAAAAGCCGTTGATTGATGGTTAAGGTTACGGTGTATGGTGCTTATGGTTGTGTGGCGTTTGTTATGCTTTGAAAGAGCTTTAATTAAAAATGGAGTTTACGATTTGAAAGGAATTACAAGCGATTATTAATATTTTTTTATATAGTAGATATGCGAGAATGCAACACCACGCATCACAAATTACACGCAAAAAATACATTTACTGTCCGAACTGCTCAATACGCTGGGTCGCCCTGAAAACCAGCGGTTGTGGTTCGATTCGACCATAGCTGAGTGCCGCACTATTTCGGCAGATCCTATAATTATTTATTTATTATTTTATAGGCATATTATTGTTGTACGATGTGTTAATTTGTTTTTAATTTGTTGTTAATTTGTCGATAAATTTATATTCTATTCTATTCATCACTTGCCAAAAACTGTGTCAGACTTTAAATATAACTCAAATAGGGTCGTTAGTCCTCTTAGTAGTGTAAATAAGAATAGTTAGTAAGTACCTACTGTAGACTGAGGCAAGGACTGATAGTTAGAGTAATTGCATAGTATAAAGAAGTGGCTTCGCTCTGGTAATTGTTACTAAGAGTTCTGTTCTAAGTCAGTCACAGAAGCTACTCTTAAGGAGTAATATTTTCGCCTGATAAGAAGTGTAACCTCCGTTTCATTATGTTTCTTACAATAATTCTTCTTTACCGGGAAGAAATATCTCCAGAGTCCAATGTACTACTTACGAGTATCATTTTCACCACCACAGCCATTTCATTGTACCACTGTTGGGCTTGGGTTTCCTCTCGAAATGTAAGGGGTTAGACTAAGTTCGGATTGGCAAGTCAAAAGTCATTTATGAAATCTTGGATTTGAACCCAGGCCCCCTGAGAGGCGAGTTCATTAGCCACTGGGCTCAAACCGGATCAAACCGGTAGTTATGCATGAATGTATGCTTATGCAGGACTCGGCGTCAGTCATCACAGATAATCCTAATTGGTGGTTATTGGACAATGTAGCGTGACGTAACGAAATGTCGGAGAGGATCAGCGGGTATGAGTTCTGTTAGCAGTTCATGTTAGTTTAGTTCATGGCCTGTTACGATTGTTGGCTGCAAGCCATTAGTGGCATGGTCATCCTCATTAGGGCCTAAGGGTCTATTGCTGGACATGTCTTCTCTAAGATATTTCTGGCTAGAAGTTTCATTCTAGTGGGGATAAATTCAGATCATAATCTAAATCATCATCATTGTCATCATCACAACCTTTTCTTTTGTCCCACTGTTGGGCACGGTTCTGTACGGGTCCCCTCTCAGAATGGGAGAGACCTTTTACTAAAAAAACATTTTGATGATTTTTAACATGATTTTTTTAGCTCTTAATATTACTTGTACGTAGTATATTAATGTAATTACACCAAATGCATAACGTATTAAGTCCGCCATTTTGTTCATAATATTTTATAGGTACAAAAAAAATCTTTTTTTCTGTGGTAGGTACTACTGATATTCAAAACACGTGATTTAACGTTATTGCGTACAGAACTCCGTTACTACTCGTATGTATATCTTATAGAATCTGCTATGGCAGTAGATTTCCTCTAAATCACGCCACCCATTCTCTAATAAATCGAATCAAATGAGAAACTTTGCGAACATTATCAATTTAACAAGAGACGAAACTTGAGCCAACCAGCCTCGGCGTCTGTCTCTGCCTGATTGAGGAAGATAAAGCCTCTACGCTAACTTTTGAGAGGTGTAATTAAATAAAATATTGTTTGCGTATATTACTGTTGGTGGCGACACAGTGCTGAGTCGAACTGTAAGTAAAATTGGCTGTAAACATCTAATGTAACGATTTACGAGGGCGACATAGGCTATATACTTTTACTAGGAATAAACTAAACTATAGTTATGTCTAATTCCACTCAAGCGAAGCTGCATGCGGACGGAGCTGCAGTATTTAGTTTAATCAGTTTGTATTTATTTATGTATATCCGACTTCTTTCGTATCGCCTGAGAAATAGATTTTTTTATGCTTAGGTAATTAGGTGCAGCTAAGTAATTAATTAAATAACGCTCAAGTACGAGTCGGACGCGTACGAAGGGTTCCGTACAATTTTCTATAAAAATGGCAAAAAATCATATCTTTTGTATTGGAGCCCCCTTTAAACTTTTCTTTTTTCTTTTTTAGTATTTGTTGTTATAGCGGCAACAGAAGTACATCATCTGTGAACATTTCAGTTGTTTAACTATCACGGTTCATGAGATACAGCCTGGTGACAGATGGACGGACGGACAGACACATAGTGAGCCTTATTAATAGGGCGGTACCCTATTAATACGTACCCGGTACCCTTTTACCCTTGGGGTACGGAACTCTATTTATTTATTATTTACTCTGTCGTGTCCGCCTGAGAGTTTTACAGCTTCTGTCTCTTGAACAGAAATCGGTAGAGACCTGATTCTTTTAATTGCACTCCTTAAATAGATACACTTTCCCTACAATTAAATTCAATAAATGTTTGAGAAAAACATTTGCGGAAGTATTGAATTATTACTATATACTACACACCGACACCATTTGTACCGCAAAATAAAGACGCGACAAATTGAATTGGTCGAACTCAATATTGCAGCGGTCGTAATCGTAACGGCTCGACGATCAAATAGTTTTCCAGTCACGAAACACAAACATGTTGTTATGTGAATGTTTATCTTTTTACCCAGTTCTATATTTTTAACGTGGGGCTCAAAAGGAAATTGTAGTTTTATGTTTTAAGTACATTTTCGTGTATAAATTTGTATTGTTTGCTTAGGATTAGTTCAAATTGGTTCCTGTTCACCACACGCTGATACTTTAAAGGAGTTGATCTGATACTTTACCTCTATATATATAAAAGGAGAAGGTGGGTGACTGACTGACTGACTGACTGACTGACTGACTGACTGACTGACTGACTGACTGACTGACATATCAACGCAGGGCCTAAACTATAAGGGTTAAAAACTTTAAATTTTGCATAGGGGTTCCTTTTATAACGTAGGGGAGCACTAAGAAAGGATTTTTGAAAATTTACCCCCTAGGGGGGTAAAACGTGGGTGCAAATTTAGTATGAAACTTTGCCGTTTTTGAAGTTAGTGAATGTCTAATCCCACGCGAGCGAAGCTGCGGGCGTCCACTAGTCTTTAAAAAGTAATTAGAATAGGGATTTATTGCCATCCATGTCGTCTGTTCTATGACTCTTACTGAAGATCTGTACTAGTAGGTCGTGAGTAGTACATGCATGTGTGACATATTTAAGGAATTCATATAAAGTTTACAAAAGCTAAGCTGCAACCCATAGACGTTTCACTTCTGGGCACGGGTCTCCCTCACAGATATAGCAAGAGTAATAAAAAAACGTACCAATTGGCACGTGTTTTAGGCTTCACTTTTCCAGCGCCTATGACAGATGTGCTTCTTTACAAAGCAACTTGATATAAGTAAATTTCATTTCATCACAACCCTTTCTTTGTCCCATTGTTGGACACGGGTTTCCTCTCAGAAAAGGAGGGATTAGGCCTTAGTCCACCACGCTGGCCAAGTGCGGATTGGCAGACTTCACATGCCTTCGAGAACACTATGATGAACTCTCAGGCATGCAGGTTTCCTCACGATGTGTCCTTCGTCGTTCTTTAATTTAATTTCTGAAATCGCACATAACTTAGAAAAGTCATTGGTGCGCGCCGCTGGGTTTTGAACCCGGACCGCTCGAGTGAGAGGCGAGTTCAATAGCCACTGAGCTGTCACCGCTGCTAAATTTCATTTACTATGCTGCATTGTTTGTCATTCTACAGAACCCTGTGTGTTATTAATATCGCGCTGAACTTGCCGCATAAATTATACTTTCGGATAACAATTTATGAACTTGTTGTTGTCAACCATGAAATTTAACAATCGTAGCGACATATTTCACCTTTATTGCTCAGCGTTAAGGGTTATAATTGATCGCCATCCCACCCTCCCAGGTACGACAAATAGTTTAATTTTGTTTATAATACGCTTAATTGATTAGTGTACTCACCTTGTGGGCTCCTGATAAATTGTGATCTCCTGGTAAATGGAATTTGTTACGCTCAGTTTGTTTGAACAAGCCTTGGGATTCAACGACTTATATTTAAACTAGACAGATGGACTGCCTCGTTAGTCTACTAGTGGTAAGCGCGACTGCTTAGCTAGAGGTCCCAGCTTCGAGCCATGGGTAGGGCAAATTGCTTACCTTTTAATTAGCCCGGAGTCTGGATTTGTACCGGGTGTAATAGGCACACATAACCGGTGAAAATTGGGTGTATCGCACCCCCTTCGGGCACATGCAGGCGTGATGGTCCCGATGATGACAAACCAAAAATCAATCTACTTTGCAACTAATCCGCGAACAAAAATGTTTGGTGGTGTATGTATACCTACCACACAGGAAAACATGCACATGCGATCAATAAATACACACACCAACACGTGTTTCGCCCCAAAACAAGGCATCCTCGCATTTGCAAAGTAGATTGATTTTTGGTTTGTAATAATCAAGTTCCGCAAAGTAACGCCAGATACAATTAAAATTTTATGAGCCTTTTCCATGAGATTTTAAGCCGTCGCGTCGTTCCCGATTGTTCTTAATTTGAACGCTAAGCCTGATCGAAGACATTCGAGTGGCTTAAAAACATCAGCACTCGATTGGCTGCTTACCTCTACCAATCCACATTGAAGCAGCGTGGTGGAGTACTCCACGCCTATGGGTTAACATGAAGTATTCATTTAGTTTAGTTAGTTTATAATGTTTTTAATTCTAGCTGTGTTTAGGCCAGTGGACGCACATTTCCCGTATTACCGTCCGCGTCCTACAAACGGAACGCGGCTAGGTACTCGGGCCCATATGGCGGCCGGCTTTTTATTCACTTTCCACTGTAATGTATGCGGGTAAGGGATAATTTGGCACGCACAGAGTAGGAAAGAATAGAGAGAGTATTCAGAATTGATATTGTTGTTTTGGTTTCAACCTCGAAATTTCTCGCTGAAAGCCATTGCGTTGCGTGTGATGATACATAAAGCGTTTGGATTAACGACAACAGGAAACCTGTTCCTTTATTTTATAAATAATAATATGTATCTTGGACATTCTCACACACGGCCATCTGATCCAAAAGCAGGCACGAGCCTGTAATATTAGTGTCAGAGACACTAATGTAATAGTGTAATAGTGTAATATTAGTAACATTGATATTTTTTTTAATACATACTTAAATAGATAATAATTAACATCCAGATTAGAGAACAAATACAAATGTTCGTCACACGAATATTTGTTTCGAGTGGGATTTGAACCCACCACCCCTGGCGCAACATGTTGGGTATATGTTTGTTGTTTAATCGATACATCAGCCTTTATAGTCCACTGCTGGACATAGGCCTCTCTAAATCGGTATCTCTATCTTCGGTCAACAGACAATAGATTTTAGGTCGCAGTGGCTTGTGGGCTCTATGGTCCACACCTCTATTCTTCAAATAGTAATACTAAGAATCTCTGTAGTTTCGTTGCTCTGTGATATATGGTTGGAGAGAAATAGTCGGCTTACGTTGGATATCATGCGGAGATTTACGTTTTTACACGTTAATTTATTCGTACGCTGGACATCCCTACGTCGCTTTTTGCAAGTCACGCTGTCATTTCAAGAGCCGGGCAACTGCGGTTCATGGCGACAGCAGACTGACAATTTTGTATTTTGTTTACAATTTTATTTTCATAAATTTCAGCTGATATTTTTTTTAATGGGTATTAGAAGAACGAGCATGACGAGCGACTGTGACCAATTTTGAACTAGACTCAAAAAGGGTAGGTCAGTTCAATTAATGTTAGTAAGAACATTAATTGGTCACACGTCTTAGAAAATTGGTGCGTGCCGCTTGTATTCGAACCCGGCCCTCTCAATCGGAGGAGGAGAGTTTCATAGCTTTCACCACTAGAAATTCTATTTGTCACCTCCAAAATTATTGACACCGTCGAAACCATCGACATTTTAAATAGCTAATTTATTCGGAATAGTTAATCAGATTTTGCTTATTTCAAATCACTGACTCGGCGCTAATTATCTGATACGGGTTATTGCTTCCGGCAAATATGACAGTTTTGTATCGCCAAACAAGGGTTCGGACGTAATTTAAATTTGGCTGTCGGATCAGTTATAATTGCGAGATAATCATATATGCCTATATAAGTTATAGCTACAACACCCGTTCGTTATTCCTCTGTAAGGTTCGGGTCTCTCCTTGGAGAGGGGTAAATTCATAGTCACACGGAGCACACGTTAAGCCTTTATTCCCAGTTGTTATCGTAAGACTTTAGCCTTCGAATGGCCTAAAAACTTCCGACATTGGGTAGGCCAATGATTCGTCCCTCGTGGTGTTACGCTCAAGGTCCTTTAAGTGGGATAATGCATTTCCCAAGAACTCAGGCATGTGTCGAGTTCAGTATATAGTATACTTGACTTCTCGCTCTATTAGGATGAAATAATATCGCAAAAATTATACGCGGTTCAGTATTCAGTATATTTATTGTCAACCAAAGTTACCAAAACCAAGTCACAAATAACATTCACCCTTCCGCCAAATCTCGAACGGGATTTCGTCCGAAAAATCCCTATGGCGTGTTTTCCTAAGTGACGTCATTTCGGAGCCAGTAGCAGTATTTTCTCATATTCCCCCCAGAGCGCCATAATTCATGAAAAAAATGGATCAACCGTACACAGTCCCCTGTATAAATATACTCAGATTTATACCGGCCTTTCTATTATAAACCAGGATGTAAGGAAACTGGATGGTGCGGTACTTTTTTATTAAATATCGTAAGTCGATACTTTTCCCAAAAAACGTCTAATAAGTCAATCCTTTTATTTTGTGAAAGTAACACTGTTTGTTAATTATCTAAAGGGCCATCGATCTGAAATAGGTTACTTTTGGCTCAATGGCTCGCGTCGACTCAAAATTCAACCAACAATTCAATAAATAATATTATATTTTAATTAATAATTACAAAATAAATATGTCATTTAATTTCGCGCGCTCGTTACGTAATTCGTTAAAATATTTGTTAAAATTTACTATAATTAATGACAAATTTAAAACAAGTTTTATAATGTGGATGTTATTATTTTTTTTGCTTATCTGCTAAACTAACCACTACCTATTTATTTCGACTAACTAGGTGAGGGCTAACTTGTAATTACGCTGCGGCCTGAAAAATGTCATGAACCTGTGGTCTAGGCACTAATTCTGCTATACCTAATGGGAATCTCGTTTGAATGTTTTCAACATGTCCCTCAATTCGTCATAGTGTTTAAGATGGCGAGAGAGAAAGGCTGTAGCCATCCATTGCAAATCCATTGATATATCATCGTACTGGCTTCATGAGGAAATGAAGATAATATATTAAGACGCATTAAGTTAAGAAAACGCAAGATACCATCTTTAATTTCTCTCACTTTCTTTCTGCTGCCTTGTTTTTTGGGTCACTTCCAGCGTAGCTAGATCCACGCGGCAGGTACACTGCGATTTATTCCAATAGAGCTGCCACAATATGTCGCTCGCCTTGAATGCGATGTATCTTTCGATCACTGAGTTACCTTCCAGTCACCTTGTATAGTAAATATGAAATAGATATCTAATATATAAAATTTCCATGTCACAATGTTTGTTGCAGTACTCCTCCGAAACGGCTTTACCGATTTTTACCAAATTTTATATGCGTATTCAGTAGGTCTGAGAATCGGCTAACATCTATTTTTCATCCCTATAAATGTTAAGGGTAGTCCACCCCAAAATTTTTATTTTTTATTTTTTGACGAAATTTTTTGTTTTTATTTTTTTATGATACAACATTAGAAAATACATACAACCCTGAATTTTCAACCCTCTACGATCAACCAAAAAGTATTTATATGGCAAAACAACGTTTGCCGGGTCAGCTGGTTACAAGCTAAAAATTTTAACACAGTAAAATTTATTGCCAGTGATTCATACAGTGGGTCCCAGGTTCAAATCCCGACTGAGGCAGTTCTAATTTACATCACATTGCATTTACAAGTTTCCCACTCACTTTCTGAGTCTTATTCAAAGTTTATCACTAGTCATGGTTACAGAGTTTGGGTTCTGCTATAGCTCGTTTGCTTTCTTACAACTAAATGCCACAGAATTATCTCCTTAAACATGATATTAATTAAGTAGACAATTAAATTCCACAGAGTTTATATAATGTTTTCTAAGACGCGTGAAGTGGTGGTTGGTCACTATTTTCTCTCTTCTTTCTCGCTCTCTCTCTCTCTCTCTTTTTTCATTCTTTTTAGCACTCTACGTCAATGGTTTCTAAGTATAACAGAAAAAGGGAAATAGGTAAGGTATGAGTCATATCAAAATCCCCTAAATAAAAACAAAAAAACCTTATTTCCTAATCTATACTAAGTCCAGGGACAAAACTGGAAAGTAACGACAATGGCCAACAAGCCAACAAGCGACGGAAAGGCCAAAATTATCTGCGTCATAAACAGTTGTCCACAATGGAAGGCCCTTCCACAGTGGAGTTTTGCTATAAATCGTGGCAAACACCATTGTAGACCGGCCTTCAGTATCACCGACCCGGCTTAGGGCGGACGCCTGTTACACCGATGTATTGCTAAGTCTGATTTTAGGTTTGTGTTCAGTATTGTTATTGCGTTTTGTTTTTTTCCACTAGCGGTCCCATCCACAAACCGAAAGCGCCCAAAATGGCAAAATTTCAGGGACGCTACCGGCACGTAAATCCGTCGGTCCCGGTTGTTTTCAATGGTGAAAATAGTCGTTAAGCCTTGACGAAGTCTTTCGGGTGGCATGAGAACATTCTACACTGGGTTGGCCACTAACCCCTCCAGTAATCCGCATTGGAGCATTGTGGTGGAGTATGCACTAGACCTCCCGCAGCAGTGTATGTGGGTGAGACCCGTGCCCAGCAGTGGGACGTCTATTGCGCAGCGAAGAATTCAATCAAGTCTACGCAATTTACTTCTCATATCTGATACGAATCGTGTTCACGAATAAACAAAATAGTATAATGAATCGATTTTCAGAATATAAATGTCGGATTCGCTCCGGTGTCACTGACGCGGTCACTCGACAACAAGACCGCGCAATCCCTTTATCTGAGGCCGCGAATATATCCATGGTTTTCACTTCATTACCGTACTATCTTGCGGGTCATGTTTTGGCTATGATTCAAGGGATAAACAGGGACCCGTTTTATGTTTATTCCCATGAAGTAAGGAATAACATGGATCGTTTCTTATTTCTTGAGCGAAAAATTAAATAGATATTGTTACAAAATATTTTTTTGGTTCATTTATTTTGAGAAGTTGGTTAAACACTCGTAGATTACTCTTTTCTTTTTCTGCCACAAAAGCTGAATCATCATATGGAGAATCCATAGCCTGTGTTTAAATTCGTTCCGATTACTAATTTTATCATCCATTTAATAGCTTATCAAACTTTCAGAGCCGTCGAGGTAAGCGCATTTTTATTAGTTGATTAAAGTATTAAAAAAAAATTATACATACAACGTATATGTATGTATACTTTGCCTTAATTCCGTTATCATTAGTTAGTAAACAAATAATGATGGATTATTTTTTTACATTATTTTAACACGCTTTAATTAGCTTGGTATGTGAGTATGTATATTATGTGTATGTCTTTGAACTGGCAGCGCGTTCACTCCTGAAGATGATCATCGTAATCGATCGAAACTAGTGGGCCTATTTCCGACTTAAATCACACGTGAGTAAGCCGGTAACTCATGAATATCATACACTCACGAACCATTCAGTAATAAAACAAGTCTAGTTTTGTAGATATATAGATAGCAAACGAGCTAGCAGCACCATTACACACTGTCTTACAACTGTGATAATTCGAACGAGGTTCAGACAAGGCCTGAGTGAGCTGGTCCATATATTACGTATTGTCACAGGCTTGTGCTAAGATTAAACTTGTGCTGAGACTTAGCTCAAAACTTGATCAATTGAAGTAAGCGTCTACTTAATAAAGACATTATAACGAGGCGTGCGTCATTAAAAACAATTTTAGTATCTTCTGAGAGGTTTTATTGGCCGATCATAAATATCCTTCACTCGCGTCCGCAACACGATTTCAACAAACTTCCAGGATAGAATGGCTCGTAAACCGCCCCGTGGTGTCGCTGTATAGGGACACCAGCTGTGTCCCTGTAGCTCGGGACCAGAATAGTGCTACGGTAGCCCCTGCCTGTCGTAAAAGGCGACTAAAAGGGGACTTCTGGGGTGAAAGTGGAAGCTCGAATCGTCCATCGTGTGACCCCGGGAAAGACGACGCTGTTTGTGGCTGTACAGCGTTGTGTAAACCGGGAAGAGCCCGTCTTGGGCACAGCGCCGGAGGCGACCGGCGCGTTCTAAAAGAGATCCCGGAGCCCTCCTGTAGCGCTGGAATAGGCCACCGAGTGGGTTTTAGTGGGTGAAAGTCCCACATAACCCGGCGTCGCTCCCACGACGTTCGGGTACCTTTTCAAAACAAAAAACCAAAAAAAAGGTACACCAGCTGTATTGTTTTCCAAGGACAACGGTCAATTAAACTAGGCTTAACAGCGCATTAAACGCGCATTTAAGCGCGTCACGTCAACGAACTGTCTGAAAGCCATCAAGTAAGGTCTGAACGTGTGTGCACTACCACCCGTTTATAGATTAACCATTTACGTTCGTCTGTCTGTCCGAAGATTTGTCTGTGGAGGAGATCCGTCAGAGGGACGTCAATAGGTTGCTATGTTGTAAATGTCAAAAGTTTATCAATGATCTTTGTGTCAATGGAATTTTTCGTTTCGCAACAATTTTTAGCAATTTTCTTAGCGAAACAATATGAATAAATATCTAAATAAATAAAATAAATAAATATCTTGGACATTCTTAAACATGGCAATCTGACCCCACAGTAGGCGCGAGCTTGTGATAAGTGTGTCAGAGACTGATATACATACATATATATTTTTAAATACATACTTAAATAGATAATATTAACATCCAGACACAGAACAAATACAAGTGTTCGTCACACGAATATTTGTCCTGAGTGGGATTCGAACCCACGACCCCTCGCGCAACAGACAGGGTCACTACCGATTGCGCCAACGGGCCCGTCAAATATTGAAATCATTCACCTCCGAGAACAATATGAAGAATGTCTCTCGTATATCAAATTTAACGTCACCCTTTCATAAGCTGCAATACACTCTCGTTATAGTAAAAACTATTTTTATGAGGCAATCTATTTCGCCGATATTGGTGGATTACTTAAGTAAAATTGCTATTCAACCTTCATCTTAGCTTTCCGTATTTCTCATGCCAAAATTCATGCGGTGGTAGAACCTATAAGCTGGCTGATATCTGGCACGCACAGTATTTCTGGTATTATTTTAGTCCGTATAAAATGTTCTTTA
Organism: Carterocephalus palaemon; assembly: GCA_944567765.1. Lineage (NCBI taxonomy): Eukaryota > Metazoa > Arthropoda > Insecta > Lepidoptera > Hesperiidae > Carterocephalus > Carterocephalus palaemon. The sequence goes on from OX155641.1 coordinate 1,764,075, forward strand.
ATATTCTTATCAAAATACCTTTTTATTTTGCGATATTAATAACGTAACTCCTAAACCAATAAATGTTTATAACATTGCAACAATAACTAGATACCCATAGCAAAAATGTAACGCAATTCCAGCTTTAATCGTTTCGGTGTGACGAATGACTCGGGATTCAGGCTTGTGTTTAAAAGGGACGGAATTAAATAAATTAATAGATTTAAAAAAAACTAGAAAAACACGCTTTTATAAATGCACGTTAAAACCAAAAATAAATTATGGATCGTTCAAGTTGTCTCTATTTCTGGGCTGAAGTGTAAACTATGTGCTTTTATTTATAATATTTGATTGTAAAAGCGTGGGGCGCTGGAACAGGAAAGACTTTTCGTATAATTTGCTGAGAAATCTTTATAATATTAGTATAGAAGTATAGATAAAATCAACGTGTAAATAAATCATCGAAATCAGCCATGTACCTTGCCATAAAGGTAACATGGCAACGGGGGGTCATATATGCGTAGATTTCCCAGCAGATTCGAATAAATGACCCGTGATTTAGTATTTTTCTGTAAGGATTGAGTTTGATTATAAGCTAAGTGAACTGCCAGGCGAACGAAACGGTGATAGTCCAGTGGCTATCGAACTCGCCTCACTCGACCGGTCCGGGTTCAAACCCAAGCGGCACGCACCAATGACTTTTCAAAGTTATGTGCGATTTAAGATAATAAATGTTACTTGCAGTAATGGTGAAGGAAATCTGCATGCCTGAGAGTTCTTCATAATATTCTCGAAGGCATGTGAAGTCTGCAAATCCGCACTTTGCCAGCATAGTAGACTAAGGTATAATCCCTTCCATTCTGAGAGAAGACCGTGCCCAACAGTGGGACAAAGAAAGGGTTGTGAACACTTGCCATTAAGCTACTGCTGTCCCACTGGTGCCCGATAACTACAGTTGAAAGAGGTCTTGAGCATACTCCACCACGTTGTTCCAGTGCCAATGGGTGAAGCTGCTTGTGGCCAATCCATTATCGAATGTTCCCATGCCATTGAGGTTGAATGATTGTTTTACAATTTCAAACAGCCGAGACCAACGGCTTAACATGCCCTTCGAAGCACGGACGGTTGTTGCGGCATAGAGTTAACAGGTTCTATCACCTGAATATAATAATATAATATAATAATATTGTGTATTTTGGGCATTTTAAAATAAAATGAATTATTAATTAAATTATATTTGTATAGCATTAGATGATTTTGCATGCCTTATGGGCTAAAATAAGAGGACAAATTGTGACTGTATCTACCTAATTAAGTACCTTATGTTGCAAATAAAGATGATTTGATTTGAAAAAGACTCGTTCATCGCTTATCTTATTAGAAACACCTACAGATGAAGCGTTTGCAACCCATTCGTACTTCAATATAAACTGTTACCCACTTCTGTTACATTGTAATAACGTATACCTATTACACGCATACTAGTGTATTTAATTTTTGGTCTCGCTTTGATGTTTCTATTGCCAACTTAACTCTAGTTTAATAAATCAATGCCTGTACCAAACATTCAAAATTCAACTGTTGACTGTTTATTTACATAAAATATCAGATAAACGATGACAGATGAGATAATAAATCAATATAATATACATCGTAATTACCCCGTTTATACAAACACTCCTCTTGGTGTTCAAACATCACGTAGATTGTAACGATGTGAGCGAACGCCTATAATACTTTAGAACAAAATTAATTTAAAGCCGGGCTTATCGACAGCGACGCCGGCTTTTTAATTAAACCCCTGATTTATTGGTTGTCAACGGTATTAACGGTATTAAAACCTACACGGTTTTATCCGTGTGAACTGCCTAAAGTCCTCGAATGGAGACCACGACTCGGAAAAAAGGAGCACAGGCCGCCCTTCGACAAGGTGGACAGACGACCTGAAGAAGTCGGCCGGACACCGCTGGTTTCAGAAGGCACAGGACCGGTCAGAGTGGTGTCGTTTAGGAGAGGCCTATGTCCAGCAGTGGACCTCAAAAGGCTGATGGATGGATGGATGGATGGAACTGCCTAAAGTCTAAAGTTCCTAGGTTCTATTACCGCGTCGGGAAAAGTATAATGCGATCTCATACCTGAATTTCCGATTAGGACGACAAAGTTTCGATTGAAAACAACAACTATTAAAGTTGGGATCTAAAGTGGATGTATGTACACAACTTTGCCTACTCATTAAAGTAATTACAGACATGATGTTATGGTACCCGTGTATGGTTGATTTGCTTTCTAGGTAGAGTGAAGTACCTATCATACAGATTGATTTGTAGGTAATTGTAACTTAGGATAAGAGTGGGATCGTGTAGGGGTGACTTGGAAATATGTAACCTCAAAGAAAATTAACTCAATAAATATTATTCATTATATTATATATCTATATACATATATAAAAGGAGAAGCTGACTGACTGACTGACTGACTGACTGACTGACTGACTGACTGACTGACTGACTGACTGACTGACTGACTGACTGACATATCAACGAAGGGCCTAAACTATAAGGGTTAGAAACTTGAAATTGTGCACAGGGGTTCCTTTTATAACGTTGGGGAGCACTAAGAAAGGATTTTTGAAAATTCACCCCCTAAGGGGGTAAGAGTGGGGTTCAAATTTAGTATGAAACTGCCGTTTTTGAAATCAAGTGGGCAACCCGAACGCGGGCAGACGTCGTATTGGGTCTAATTCTACGCGAGCGAAGCCGCGGGCGACCACTAGTTTTATATATAAGACGCCATTACAAAGCAGAGACAAAATGTAAGTGAATAAAAAAGTTTCTTAGTGAGTGTTAATTGGGAAATCCATAGCCCTCGTAAAATAAAACGTCGATACATTTAATTAAACCTGTTAATTAATTAGCTTTCAACGTTATTACTAGGTTAACCGCGAGTCGCTTCGGTTTCCAGTTCAAGTGTCGCGTCGCTCGGATTATTAATATTACCGGTAATGTGATGTCGAAGCTCGAAATGCAGGAGCATTCGGTTCGAAGGTGTTGTTATGCAAGAGTTGACATTTTCAGACTGTTTATTTATAGGTTGGTCATAAATAAACATCTATCTATCTATATATATAAAAGGAGAAGGTGACTGACTGACTGACTGACTGACTGACTGACTGACTGACTGACTGACATATCAACGCAGGGCCTAAACTATAAGTGTTAGAAACTTGAAATTTTGCACAGGGGTTCCTTTTATAACGTAGGGGTGCACTAAGAAAGGATTTTTGAAAATTCACCCCCTAGGGGGGTAAAACGGGGGTGCAAAGTGAGTATGAAGCTTTGCCGTTTTTGAAGTTAGTGAATGTCTAATTCCACGCGAGCGAAGCTGCGGGCGTCCACTACTTATACATACTCGTACATATTGGAGGCCCTCACACGAAGAGGGGTCCTCAATAATTAGTACACGTAAATGACATCGAATAATATGATCGTTTGATCGTTGAAAAATATTACATTTTCACTTTAGATATTGTATATAGTTCTATGACAGTTACCATAGTATAAAGAAGTCGCTCCGCTCTACCGTTACTTTCGCATTTATAATGTAATTAGTAATAGTAAATATTAGTAAATTAGTAATAGTAAATTAGTAATATTAGTAAGTATGGATTTAAGCAACGTAATTTTAAATTTAGAATTAATAGATAATATGTTTTTAAATTATTTCGGTTTCGGGAATTAAAGGCTTTTTTATTTTTATTTATTTTATTTCCTACATAGCTTTATCGTCCCATTCGGAGAAATAAATATAAATAAGCGTGATGTAATTATGCTTATAATTAGCTAATGCCATGGAACGTCATATTATTTTGTATAACGAATTATAAAACAAACTAATTCAAAATTTTCTCCTATCACTATTAGCCTTTTGGTATTATATTAGGGTAGGTATTATTTTCTATTACGAAAAGAGTATTATTTTGTAACAGGTTTAGTTATACTGTATTTAATATGAAGAACTAATATAGGTATTGTAAAATAACTTGGTCTGAGACCAGGGCTTAATAACTTACACTGGTAGTCGTGTAGTGTATCACATGTTATGCCTAGTCCACACCTGTAACATCGAGCCGAATCGTATAAGAATAGTACAATAATAGGCATGATGTTAATAATATAATCGTACAAGAATAGGCATGATGACAGATTTTGAAATTGCCTTTGTAATGGTATCTACATTAAATATTTAATAATTTAATTTAATATAGAAGAAAAAAAAAACATTTTTTCAGCAATAAATTGAGTTTTAACGCAAATTATTGCAGTTTTGCCTACCTACTTGTCATGACGCCCGTTACGACGTCTCGCCTAGGTGCCGCTGTATTCAACAGAAGCCCAAGCGACAGGTGAATTTTTACTTAGCCGTGACGTCATCCGCTCTGATTTCCGCCGAATGATCAATTATTGTTCTCCAATACATATTCAGCGTTTTTGTATAATCCACATAGGGTTAAAAAATGGGAGTAAATTTCTAACTAAAATGAACTACTACTTTATTTTGATTTAACATTTTAGGCATTCCACAGTGGTAATATCCCATGGTATATGGGATAGAAGTTTAATTGAATATTTCTCACATTTCAATAGAATTGCTTTATATAATGAATCATATGTTTACCGGTGTAAAAACTAATGTTACATCTATTTCCACGCGAGCATTGCTGTAGGCGTCCACTAGTTACATACATGACATGACAGAATGTATTTTGTCTGTAGGAGTACCTTTCAATTATACATACGTTGGACACGTGAAGGAGTTACAATGTGGTGACACAAATGTGGACATGTCCTAACATTTAGTACCTACATAAATAACCAGTGTCCCAGGCTTAGAAGCTTACCTACATAGATGTACGTGGGTTAAATTTAACAAGTTGTACCTAATATTTTATTTAATATTTTTAAATACCTAATTGAACCTAACGTAAAATATTGGTGGTTAAATAGAATTGGACCAATTTGATGGTTCACTAATACCTATGAGTGGTGCTTTGTATGTTTGCAACACCATAGAAGGTACGTAAATTGTAAGTGTATCCATCCATCCATCAGCCTGTAATCTTCTGACCAGTAATTCGTAAAAGACGCCGCTTCAACCGGTCGTGCTTTCTGAATCCATCGATTTCCTGCCAATTTGTTCAGCTCATAATCAAGTCGAGATGACATGTGTACCTATTTTCTCCTTTTTTTTGGATACAAGATAGCAAACGAGCTTGCTGCATCACCAATCCGCTGCCTTTTGTCGTGACTGACTTTGAGCAAGTCTCATATAGAGACTGGGTTAAGACTGGGTTAGTCCTTAGCTGAGATAGTTAATTAGAACATTGGTTGGTCAGTTCGTTAGTAGGTATGAGGACTGGGGACTGTTAGTGATAGTTAGTCCTGTTAGTTGATATTAGTAATAGTCCAGTTAGTAATTATTAGTAAGAGTCTTGTTACGTGTCAGTCACAGATGTGTTGCTATTATTGAGGACTAAGATGGCTACGTGCTAGACTACTACTTGCTAACTAAAATATTAAAAGTAAATATTACAAATAAAAATTCCAGCATCTAACATTCGTAGATTTGCCCTCAGTGTGCCCTACAGTTTTGATGTTATAATATTAACAAGCTTGTTGACCTTTATGACAGAAAATTTAGTGAATAGCTAAAATATTCACTTAACATGTCTTTACGCTTGAGGGAAAGTCACGTTTATGTTACATTCTCGTATTATATAACTGTATAAATTGTATTTTGTTTCATTATTTTGAATCTATAGGTATTCGTACATATAGTAAAATTATATCGTGTACATTTGTACACGTTAAGCCGTCAGTTCCAGTTGTTTTCAATGGTGAAAACAATCTTTAAGCCATATCGAAGACCTTCGGGTGACTTGAGAACATTCGACACTGGGTTGGCCTCTAACCCTTCACCAATCTGCATTGGAGCAGCGTGGTAGAGTATACTCTAGACCTACTGCAGATTTGTCTGCGGAACATCCCTTGTCCAGCAGTGAGACATCTATGGGTTGTTCTCAGACAGGAGCCCTCCTGTAGCGCCGGAGTAGGCCACCGAGCGGGTTTTAGTGGGTGAAAGTCCCACATAAACCGGCGTCACTCCCACGACTTTTCAAGGTTTCCCACTCGTTAAACAAAAATAAAAAAGGTACGGTAAGTATTTTGCTTAATGAAAGATGAGCACGCACAACAGTCAATCTTATACTCCTAACAGAAAATAAATATTGGTTTACCTCAGTATGTAAGGCTTCCAAAAAATGTTTCCTCACCAAAGGGTCTTACACGGCTATCAATACTCCTAAATTAGGTGGATTATCCAAACGTGGTAAGCATCGCTGCGAGAAAATTTATCTGGACCGACGAATGACTGCCTTATTGGAGTAGGTATACGATAGAGTGAAACAAATATAATTTGATTTTTTTTTTATAGTTATTAAATATCAAACTAACATCGTCAGTCAGTTAGTCAGCTTCTCCTTTTATATATATAGATTAATGTTTTTCATTCAAGCGGTGACAGCCCAGTGGCTGTCGAACTGGCCTCTCACTTGAGCGGTCTGGGTTGAAACCCAAGCGGGTTAAAACCTTAGTTTTATTCATTTTTTTTTGTTTTAATTCGCAAGTTATGTGCGATTTACGGAATTATATGTCACTTGCTGTAACGGTGAAAAACACATCGTGAGGAAAACAGCATGCCTGAGAGTTCTTCATAATATTCTGGAAGGCATGTCAAGTCTGCCAATCCGCACTTGGCCAGCGTGGTGGACTAAAAGCGCAATCCCTCTAATTCTGAGAGTAGACCCGTGCCCAACAGTGGGACAAAGAAAGTGTTGTGGTGAATTTTATTCATGGTGACTCTATTTTAAGCGATCTTCAACGGTTCCTCCGAATAAAAGTCTGCAAGATTACTTCGTTATTATTGTTTATGCTTCCCGCGTCGCGAGATAAATTCTGTGACAGATTAAGTAGATTTAGTAATCTCTAAACATAAAGTTATATTTTGCGTCACGCTTTTATTCAAATTTTGAGATTATTACGAACAAAGATAGCTTTATTTACGCTACGTGCTAAGTACCGTCTATCATGTTTGAGTTACGAGCGTCAATATTCTTCATCTGTGTTTGCTCCACAGACAGTGTTAGATTTGCATGCACAATGAATAGTGTGCCTTAGTAAGTTAATACTCTGTGGCTAGCTTTATTTTCCACTATTTACAATCTATAGTATTTAGGTACGAGTATATTATTGAATGAATCTATGTGTCTCTCTCTTTTGTCAAAATCCATGTAGCAATTCAGGGCCCTCGGTGCAAAAAAAGATAAATTTTAATCCAATTAAATATTTTATTGTAATTAAAATATTATAAAATCCTTACTCAAACAGACAGAATAAAGTTACATAGCCACCTCTGGAACTTTAGTTTTCGTAAATAACGTGACAATTGTACATTTACACACACGCAAGCCAGATTAACTTGTAGATGTTATTGTTACTGATTGACAACCCTACACAAGCTTGTTAATCATAAATTATAGCTAGCAGCTATCAACATAGTTATGCAAAAATAACGCGCTTGAGATATTCGTCGAGAGTCTGCGCTTGTGGCTTGTGGTTCAAAGTTATGTTGTCAGTATCAGACTGTGAGTTCCCTCGCTGGGAAACTCGCTCGGTCGAAACACTTATCTTTTAGTTTTAGTGACTAGTGAGATTGCTTAAAATATCCTGCGGCCAAAGATGAAGATATATGAGGTAACTATGAAGTGATTGGCCACGCTAAACGAAAGCCTAGGTAACAAACTAGTTACAAACTAGTAAAAGAAAAATAAAAAAGTAAATCATTTTCATTTTTTTAACAGACTTAAAAGGATAAGGTTCTCATTGCGACTCGTTTCGTGTGTCGGTCGATCACATACGACTGACGCGATCCATTAACGGTTTAAGCTCGTTCGGTCTCATATGCGATTTATATATTCATCACACAAATACACAAACCCGTTTTGCAATCAACAGTCTGTATAGCTGCTGTTTTAGACGCGACATAACATCACGACTGTATTTCCTTTAGGAAATAGGTAGGGTCGGTTGTGAAGTGAAGTGAAGGCGTGGTCGGTTGAAAGTATAACGGTTGAAATTGGGGTATCGTAAACTTCTGAAAACCTCTTAAATTCGTATGGTTTGCTGCTATAAGAAAGATATCAGACCACCGAGCCTTGGCAGCGGTCCAGGCAACAAATAATACGTGGTCTTTTTGCGGTGTGAAAGAGAGTATACTCCACAAATACGCATTGAAGCAGAGTGGTGGAGACAGACTTGACCTCCCGTAGTTGTGTTTGGGGGGAGACCAGCTAGCAAGCCAGGAAGAGAGTTTGAAATAAACGGCGTAAGAAAAGTTTTCAATGGTTAAATGATTGCAAACAAGCGTTAATCTGCGACAATACTTCAAGAAGCTTGATTATCCTTGGGGATATAGAAGGTATAGTAGCTACTATTGTGCTACCGCGAATATGTACGGCCATGTAACAGGTGCTAAATCGTACATAGTTGATAAACCTGGTATAAATTGAGACCCGATGCTACTAATAGGTATTTCAAGTTAGAAAACCTTATGCGAAGACCGACGGATCTCCTGTTCAGCAGTTGCGAATTTAAGATTGAATAGATAATTAACAGCCTTAGGACATCTATAGGATCTACGAGTAATTAAGATGACTGTGATTCCACTTCTTCCAATAAAAACAAGTGTAAACTACGAGTACTTAAATGATAAAAATAGGAATATAATGAAGAACGATTTATCTCCTAAGTCCTGGCTTCGTTTAACAACTTTGACTAAAAACAAGGTAAAACTTAGTGCTTTTTCATTTCTTACGATACGACACCGTAAGTGGATATATTGTAGTAGTTACTTAAAAAATATAAATGAAATGTATTGACTACAAAAGGCATTTTTAATTACATTTCATCATTCACACTTACGTTATTGACGTTGTCTGTTACTTAACTTGAGTCAATCGAACGGTCCGGGTTGAAAAAAAAAAGCACGCAAATGAATTTTCTTTATTATGTGCGTGATAAGAAATAATTTGCGGTAACCGTGAAAGAAATTATGAGGAAACCTACATGTCTGAGAGTTTTTCATAATGTTCTCAACATGACTCTCATGTCTGTCAATCCGCACTTGACAGCGTGGCGGATTATGGTCTAATCCCTTTCCTAGAAACGTACCCATCATGGTGGGAGTTGTGGTGGAACATATTCACTAGTAGTAGTACTAGTAGTAGTTCGTAGCGTCCATAGCCCAATGGCTCGCTTCGATTCAATGTGATCGAAAAAAAGTTAAGCAACGACGGGCGCGGTCGGTTTGTGTATGGGTGACCGTTAGTGGCAAAATTTCATGGACGCTACCGTGCTTCGGAGGGCACGTAAAGCCATCGGTCCCGGTTGTTTTCAATGCTGGAAACAGTCGTTAAGCCTGAAGACCTTCGGGTGGCGTGATAACATTTGACACTGGGTTGGCCACTAACCCCTCCACCAATCCGCATTGGAGCAGCGTGGTGGAGTATGCTCTAGACTTCCCGCAGAAGTGTCTGTGGGGGAGACCCGTGCCCAGCTGTGGGACGTCTATGGGTCGCGGCGATATTAGGTTGATATTAAGATATTGTTTAAGATCGTACCAGGTGAGAACGCTTTAAGTTATCGTCCTTTTCCTAAATTCCGAATGAAATATAGACTGGAAGCGGACATGAAGATTAATTGCTGTACTAGAAATGAGATGTTTTCAGCTTAAAGTTTTTTCATCTCCGTAGCTCTCTTCTGAGATCGAGCTTTTGAATAATTAGACGAAGTTTACCTTGCGACATTTTTGCAAGTTTCTTAAGTCGGACAGCTGTGACAGCCCCGTCGCACTCGAGCAGTCCGGGTTCAAATCCACGAGGCATTCACCATTGACTTTTCTGCTGTAACTGTGAAGGATACATCGTCATAGAAGTATTCTCTGACATCGTGAGGAAACCGGCAAGCCTGAGAGATTTCCATAATGTTCATAGAGGCATGATAAATTTGCCATTCCACACTTGGCTAGCGTGGTCTAAGGCCTAATTCCTACCACTCCAAGAAGAGAACCGTACACCACAGTGGAACAGTGAAAGGGTTATGGGGGAGTTGGCAAGTAGAATATTGTTCAGTTTTTCTTGTGTTCAATTTGAGGATGAAACATCTAACCTGCTTGCGTTGAATACGATTATTAAAAAAAAAATTAAATATTGCTCGTCTATCTCACTCATAAAAAAATCCAGCCACTATTACATTTTGTAGCATTAATAATTGTAACGTTTTCACTCTAGGTTTTGTTTTCTCTCTGTACTGTGGTATTGTAATTCATGTTTTGAGATATGCATTCCTTGTAATTCAAATGAGTTTAATTGAATGAATCATTCGTGGTAAATAAAAGTGAAAATAACTTCTGACATGCTTCATTGGACGGGTACTACCGCATGCAACTTTTATCCATTAAAAAATAGAATTAAAATTAATTGTTAATCTTCTTCTTTCTATCGCGGACTAAAAATTTTAGGTTTAATAAGGTATATTATAGGTAACTACTATCAACAAAACGAATGTTTTATATTTCATGCACTTTGCCAAAGAAACCTTTAAAAATTTAAAAGCTCTTCCTGCGGAATTCCCGTGTAATGAAAGAAAAACATTATTTCGCGTTCATAGTTTCGTTTCATAATGTCCAACATTTTCGACGCTGAAAGTATAAAACTATGAAAATTTTCTTTTACATGGCCAGCATGTAAAAAACATATATAGGCCTATTAATCTGAAACCACAGAAGTAATTGGTATTATAATTAATTTTTCAAGCGAGAGTTTCCAAATTATGATGCTAAATTTGATTTCATAATAAACCTCAAATATTTCGCAGTTGATATTAATCAACACTTATCCATAATAATTATTAAATTCCAGTGACCTATATGGAGTACAGACCATAATTGACTCAATAATGGATAATTCTCTTCTCTGCGACCCATAGACTTCCCACTGCTGGGCACGGGTCTCCCCCACAGACATAGCTGCGGGAGGTCTACAGCATACTCCACCACGCTGCTCTAATGCGGATTGGAGGAATGGAAAATTCTCTAGTTTACGAATCTATATCAGCATAGCGTTTTATATGGATTTAGCATTTAATTGCTAAATTCAAGCAAGTCATATCTGCATGCTATTTGGATGTGAACCCGGATCATAACAAGTGAGATGCTAAATTCCAGCCTCTGCAACGTCGCAGACAGATATGAAGCGACGTAAATTAAAAATCTTCTCCAGACGACGCCCGTCCAGACCACAGATGTGCCTAATTATACTTCAGCAATTTCCTAACTCTTAATGGGATCCGGACTTAATTTGTACCATTGTGGAAAGCGTGTAACGAAATTAGTATTTATGTCGTTAATTTTTTCCAGACTGCTGAAATCCGCTGTTCACAGAGTATAGAACCTGATTGAGAAATACATTTTGTTCTAATTTTTTTTTAATCTAATTTATCGTTAGAAAATCGATAAAATGTTCAACTTAAGACAGCGTTGACTATGGTTGGTTTAGTATAGTTTTAAAGCTGAGTTGTGAGACATGAAAATAAATTATATTGAAGTGTTCAATATTTAGTTATAGTGGGAAACCGCTGGATTCAGAAGGCACAGGACCGGTCGGAGTGGCGTCGTTTATGAGAGGCCTATGTCCAGCAGTGGACTAATAAAGGCTGATGATGATGATGTTCAATATTTGATATTAATAATAATTGTTATAATTGTTAATAAATTAATAATAATTACAAAGCGCGTCTTTTGGTAGGTAAAACTCTATGGCAATTAATAGACAACTTATTTGAGTATAGCGTACTCAATATTATTATATTGACGTAATTAAGCAACAAAATATTCAAACACCAATCAACTCTCACAAACTATCTCATGAATAATATTGGTGGAGTACAAATTCTAACGTGTGATTCCCAAGCTAACTCAGACACAACCGTTGTAGTATGCTTATAGTATTCGGAAGACATTATTAGCTTCCGACTAGCATTGTGTCCGGTTTACACGATGTTAGCATTCAAGTTGTATTATGTAGTGGGATTAGGTGTTTAACCAAATCTTGAATAAGCCAAATTTTGAATAATCCCTATGAATATTCAAAATTTAATTTAAAACAACGAGTTGTGTGACCTACTAGGGCTTCTTATAAAAGAAAATACGTATGTACTCGTAGCATTTTGGTTTACTTTTGTCTGACATTAAAAGGTAAAACTACCCTTCATTGGCGCAATTGACCCTGCTTGCGCCAGAGGTCGTGGGTTTGAATCCCATTCAGGACAATTGACAAGGCGGTAACACTAGTGTTAGTTTTGGGTCTGGATGTTAAAATTATCTATTTTAGTAATGCACTTTAAAAATATCTAAGTATATGACATAATGTAGTATAGGCTCGCGCCTTGTCCGGAGTTAGATGACCATGTGCGAGAATGTCCAAAATATTCATTTTCGCCACTTACTTGCAGGAATTAAAATCAGGTGCAATTCAATTTTCAATATTTAGTCAATTATGTTAAAGTAACTGACAACTCTACTCTGCAACTTGCATCATGTAAATTTACCTCAATTGTAAGTCATGTAAATACGTAGACGCGATATTAGTTCTAAACTATTTTACATGCATCCGCCAGCGTATCTCAAGACGCGTCCCCATGCGAAGCTTCGTCTGGATTTATGCGGAACGTCATAATCCTGCCAGACATTATGATGCACAGTTTGATGCTTGTTGCATTGAAATATTCTTATGTTCATAGCTAGAACGAACGAGAGCATACTCCACCACCATGCTCCAATGTGTATTAGTGGAGGGGTTGGTAGCCAACCAAGTGTCGAATGTTCTTAAGCCACCCGAAGAAATGTCTAATTATGCGAGCGAAGTTGCGGGCGTCCACTAGTATAAAATGAACGTAAAGTCATCATCCATCCATCAGCATTTTAAAGTCCACTGCTGGACATAGGCCTCCCTTAAACAGTGCCACTCCTCCCGATCCTATGCCTTTAAAACATAATATAGTACTATTGTTAAGCTGAACTTGTTAAGCTGAACTTCGCTATCGCCCGAAGTTATTTAATTCAACTTTTGAGCGCTTGTCAATTAACATCCCTGTCGCGTTAACAATTCAGTTAAATGTTACGGCTGTCTGTGCGTTGTCTGCTTACAGGGTGGTAGAACCCGTGTGCGGGTTTTCAAGGAAGAGATTAATTGTACATGAAGCTATCTAGCTATCTAAGCTAACTGTAGTCTAATACAATTCAGTTTGGTTCGCTGCGACCCATCTTGCATCTTCACTGAGTGATATAGGCTATATAATATTACTAGATATTAACGACCTGCGGGCGCCACTAGTATTTTATAATCTGTGAAAACACTGAACCAATTTTTGATAAAAATACGACTCCTATAGAGAATAAGTTGGATATAATTTTATTATGTGTTTAAAAAGGATGGATCCTTACTCAATTATAACTCAAAGTATTGTAATTTACTCACATGTTCACGGCTTATATTTTGTTGATGAATGAAATTCAACAAGGATACCATAATTATAACTTAACGTAGACTAATGATGACTCCAGACTCCAGCTATGTTTCTAAAGAAGCTCATTTGATTAATATACCCAGACTGCTTGCTTATGCTGCAGCGCCTTGTACAGTCAGCGGCATAACGCACTAACAATGAACTACTAATGGACAGGTTAATGTACTTTGTTGGTCGTTGGGCATGTTGTGAGCTTGTAGGTAATTTTTATTTGACCATTTTATATTCCGTGCATTTTAATATTTTATTGCCTTTTAATTGCTTTTAATTATTAAATTACCGTATGAATATATAGGATAAAATTAAAAAATCTAGGCACCTATTGCTACAACACATCGATATTAATTATCAAAGCACAAAAAAATCAGGTCAATAAAATAAATTAAGGATTAAAATCTTTATTTAATAAATAATAGTGTTCGTTATGTTGGTGGCTATATTTTTCATAGCTGAGTGTTTTTTCACCAATCCCCATTGGAGCAGCGTGGTGGAGTATGCTCTAGATCTCCCGCAGATTTGTCTATGGGGAATGTCCCTGCCCAGCTTTGGGACGTCTAAGGGTTGCAGCAGGAGTATTTTTTGGGTCGTGCTTGAATCGAATTTTAGGATAGAAAATTCTCATAGAACAGACTGAATTCCATTTTAAATCCGACAGGAGTCGACAACATTCCAAAAACGAATAGATACGCGCAGGCAGCCTTTTAAGGATTTAACAGTATGAAACGGGCGGCGTTATAAAACTTTAACACTATACCTAAATGTGTAAAAGTCTATTTGCGTGTGCCGGCGCGAATTAATACGCACCCATATAGAATTTAATATCGCGATGTCGCCCCTGTGTGCTATAAACCTCAAATGAGGTAACATTCGAATTTATTATGTAGACGAGTGTACTCGGTAATTATGTTTTGATTGCCTCCACTCCACTCTGACGCGTGTAACTTTTGTCATTCTCTCTACGTGCTCCCTGTGTCCATATTTTCTTACTTGATATATGGATGTCAAGTTCCTCTGTTTATTTTGTTCATTATAAACGATTTATGGAGTATTAAGCTACAAATAATAATAAGTTAATGTCATAATGCATCAAGTCCACCCATTGTATATCTTTAAAGATGTCTATCTTAATATGTATATTTCTTGTGTACGTATGTGACAGTGAACTCCGCCTAAACAGCTGGATAGATGTTGATGAAATTTTTTGTGTCCCCTTGAACACTCAAGGGGATTCGAGAATGGTTTAGATTCACAATTTTGGTCCACTGTTGTATAAATACAAATACATAATATAAGTAATAAATGAATATATTCAAATGAAATAAGCTATAAATACTTTTTGAAGTCTTTCGATGTTACACATGACAATGAAGTAATATTCGGTTTTTCAGGGTTAACATACGTAACCCTGGGTACGGAACCCTTATAATATGCCTCTGCTGTCTGTTTGTCTGACACAGGGCTCTATCTTTTGAACGGAAATAGGAATAAGGAAACACAGCCAGTTTTACAAAGTTAGATCCTAAAAGCTTTGTGGTACGGAACCCTAAGTGTACGATTATGACTCGTACTTGATCGGTTTTTTAACATAAAATTCCAAGAAGAGTATACGGATACTCTATATTTCCTATTCCTTTCCAGACAACGGAGTCTGGATTTAGTTTTGTACCCAGTGATATGGAAATAGGCTCATTACTGATTACATAGTCTATACTAATATTATAAAGAGGAAACATTTGTTTGTAATGTTTTCAGACAAAAATTACTGGACCGATTTCAAAAATTCTTTCACTTTTAGAAAGCTGCATCTTCACTGAGTGACATCCATACAAATATTGTTAATGCGAAAGTAACTCTGTCTGTCTATCTGTCTGTCTGTCTGTCTTACCTACTTTCACGCCAAAACTACTGAACCGATTTAAATGAAATTTGGTACACAGATAGTCTAGAGCCTGAGAAAAGACATAGGCTACTTTTTAATTTGAAAAAAGTGTTGTAAAGGGTTGAAAAGGGGGATGAAAGGTATTGGATTGTATAAAATGTTTTGTCATTTTCAGAACTAGAAGCATAAAATTTAGATTTTAGGCTGTTGATTAGATATAAATAAATATAAAGTTTGTACAAATGTTACCCTTAAGGGTGTAAAATAAACATAGGGAATAACACATTTACGGATTCAAATTTATGGAGCTAATTACGAGCGATATGAAGAATCTATTATTATGTCGCGAGCGAAGCTGCGGGCGTCCACTAGTAGGCTTTATAATATTACTAGGTGTAAACGAAACTATTGTTATATCTAAATCCATGCGCGCGAAAATGTGGGCACATCTTCCACATCCACCACTAGTACCTTATAATGTAACTGGTATAATATAAGTTGTGAAATGTGAAATACTAATACTTATAGGCTACTATTAGGAATTTCAAGGACCCAGAACCTCGAGTCTAGCTTGCCAGTCGAGATTAAAAACAAAAGTTTTTCTTGCCAGTCCGTCGTCGAATTCGCTGGCGGGGCAAGCCGCGCAGAATTCAAATTGGTACGTCAATCAAACGGAGCTGCAACTCCAGCCGTGACAGTTTTACTGATAGTCAGCGCTGAACTGAAATTGCAGTCGCGTCTAATTCTAATCCCTCCTTTAGTTGGGATTTTCGCTGAATACTGATCACTGGCTATTGACTGCAGTGGCGGACATTTTTATCAGTAGTTTTATTAGCAATTTGGTTTGCTTCGGTAGCTTAGAGCTATTAGCTGAAATAAGCAAGGAGTGGGTAATCAGTGATTCTCTCGCAGACAATGTGCATAAAGTGTCATTGCTCTGAGAAATAATGGCATATTAAACATTTCGATGTTTTTCTATGTGCTTCCTACAGGTGCTACTAACAGGGACTCTCTTTTGAACCGCTCGCGTTACTTAATGACGCGATTGCGACTCAATATTTCGATGGACTTGAGAAATTGTGTATTATTAATCACAACAATGTAACTAGTGGTACACTCGATTGGCGAGATAAGAGATATACGAAGCAGTACGATATTGTTTTCCCATTTATATATTAGTAAGGATTTATAATTTTGTTTACTAACAAAAGCGATTCTCAATTCACTGTATTGTGTTTCAGTCGGAAAGGTGAAAAGGCAACTTACACGAAAGGCGAATGAAATTTACTTCTGCAGCTGAAATCAGGTAAATTACCAACAATTAGTATTTTATTACTAAGCAAGCACTAACATTACGACATCATTAAATCATCAGATAAATTCTTCCTCTAATCACTCATCCATCATCGCCCATCCATCTCAGTACGTAGCGTTTGTTGGACGAGGGGGCACATAAACTTTGGTTTATTTTACTACCAGTATTTTATCCGCGAGGCCGTTGCGCTAACTGCTTACCATTGATTAAATGGAGATACACGATGAGTTCAGCTGGAAAAGTTTTTGTGGGCCGAGTTTCTGCGTACCGTCCGAATTGTTTCATAAATCACGGTTGTGACAGCTAATTTAATGTTTGTTTTATTGTTAACTTCACGGTACGATAAAGTGCCCATAACACGTTTTGATCATACGTGATCGTTGAATTAAGCAACATCGGGCGCGGTCGGTATGTAAAAGTGTGAACATGGTTTCCTCTCTTTACGGGATGGGTGTAAACTTATTCAACACAGTTTTTAGTATAGTAGCTGTTGACCAACTTATTTGTATATGTATCGCTATGTTTTTGACGTAATATAGTCTTTTAAATCGATGAACGCGTACATGCACGAAAAAACGTGACTCATGCTGATAGTACGCCTAGCGTTCCGTGTGCAAGCGAGAGCGCGGAACAAGCACGCATCCATCTCTTTTCCACTCCATCAAATCAGTGGACATTATGTAGCTTCATTCAATTTTAGTCTGTAATACATAGCATTATAGCGAAAAATCGATTGAACTAATTATAGTACATGTAAATGACAGCGGCGCTATTGTTTAACGTAATGAATTCAGCTGCGCTACGATTTGCAAATATTGATAATACTTCTGATCTGAAGCCAAATTCTGAAAAATCTGCTGTCACTGAATATTATTATAGTATTTCCTGCTCTGTGGCCTAAAAACAAATAAATTATATTTATGTTCTAGATTACACAATTTCATTCTACTAAGTCAATGTACCCGCGCTACCGCCGTCCTTACGATAATCGAATCCCTTTGTAGTTCCACACAAAAAAATCCCACTTAATTTTGAACGAGGCTTTGAAGTCGGGGCTATATTCCTTGGATATGAAGGTCTGAGGTGTTTCGAGAAATTTTAATCGCGCCTCGAGAGTGTAATAATCACCTCATTGTCTGTTTGAAGCCTCATTATCGAAGTCACGCCCAAAGCATATAATTTTAGATTATTTTATAATTAAATGTTAAGTCAGATAGATTTATAGAAAAAGGACAAATATTCAACACTTGTATTTGTTCTGTGTCTGGATGTTAATATTATCTATTTATGTATGTATTTAAAAATATCTATGCATGTATATCAGTCTCTGACACCCATATTACGGGCTCGCTAGGCGCGAGGTCGACTTGTATGGAATAAGTAAGGAAGTAACTATGTAATGGAATCTAAGGTAACTAATTTAACCATCTTTCATGGATCGCAGCGTAATGAAAATTGGCAGCTGTATGTAATTCTGATGACAATACAATAATATGGTACTGTCGAACTGATCTGATGATGGAGCCGGAAGATATGAACTGAAACTTCATGATGGAACATCGTATCATAGCTGTTTATGGATTACTTAGAAAAGAATGAACTTTGACCATGATTTGGTTTCAAGGTCTGATGATTAAGCCGGAAGATAGGTACTGGCATTCCATGATGGAATATCGTATCATAGTCGTGTTTGCACTTCTGAGTAAGGCCACGTAATGGACTTTGAACACGATCAGGTTTCAAGGTTATAACAAACCTATTTTTGGTTTCTACGTGCATTTATAAGAGTGTATTTTTCTAGTTTTCTAGATCAAGACCGAATATTGGTTAAAATGTGACATGTTATTTATGTTTTATACTATTTACATTAGATGTAAGGAATCTTAAAGCAAAGAAGGGAAAAATGTCTCAACTTTTCTACTGAGATAAAGAAATATTGGGTTTGCCTCAAAATTATAATAATGTCCCCAGATAATGGCCGGGTGACTCTCATCTGTTTAACACTTCGCTGGTATCACTGAAAGTTTGTATCCATTTAAACTTTTTGTAACTTCGCACGAGCCTGGGCATAATTGCGCCGTTCTGAACTCATTCCTCTAAGGCCATCTATTAAAAAAATATTTAAGTATTAGCACAAAGAGTTAGTTTATTCTGGGAGGAATTGGTTTTTACATAATTATCTGGTGGATGTTCAAGTTAAATTATAAATGGACGGGGGATTCTAAACTTTATTGTACGTACAATTTATGAAATTCTTTAAAATTCGAAGAAAAAAATTCAATTCTATTCCAAAAAGGATACTCAATGAATTTATAGTAGTATAAAATTATATAGCGATTGTTTGACTCGCCTTGTTTGCAATTTTTTGATCTATATTCGATGTAGTCATTCTTCAATGACACGAATAATCTGTACGAGCGTGTATCTCAATACAGTTGCTCGGCTCCCAGTGAACCCTATAAGATGAAAGGCTTGCGTGAGGATACAGGTCCAACATACAAAGGTGCTGACAGAAACTTCAATGAGTTAAAGCACGTACTAAACGATTTGCGTAATCCATTTTGCTGCGCACTTGTAAACTGTGGAATGAACTTCCTTCTGTACTTTAAAAAAGCACAATAAGAGCTCTCCTTCAGAGCCGGCGTCACATTGGCGACTTCTCTGGTGTTGCTTATGTTCATAGACGGTGACTTACCATCAAGTGGCCCGTCCGCTTGTTCGTAAGGCTAAGAACTATATTTAAAAAAAAACTAATAAATATCAATGAAAAGTTGTACCTACCTGAATTTGAACATAGAATCGTCGTGTAGAATCCGAAATATTGAGCAGTGTTTGGCACTATGGTCGCTACATTGGTACGGTAAGTTACTTAATTGAAATTTGATGACTCATCCTTATCTCAGGGCCTTATTCACTAAAGTCACAACGAAATTAATCTTACACCTTCCACCTGAATAAAACGCCGGCGACCACAATTTCCTCGAAGAACTTACAATCTTGCTCACAACCCTATCGTGATCAAGGAACATGCATCAATCAACGTCAAGAATAGGGCTGCCACCTTAACCTACATTATGTTTTCGTTTCCTTGAGAAAATGGATTTTTTTTTTCAAAAAGAGAAAGTAATTGTTGACTAAACAAAACATTGGTTTAAATGTCATGCTCTTAATGTATTAAAATAATATTGATTCATTTCAATATTTTGAGTATCTTGATGACAATTTGTTTTGACAGAACTGTCAAACGATCAAAAATTTTGTAGGTCATATCTCTCCAAATTATATCCAATGAAGCCATATATATACTACTTCATCTTCTTAGTACTTAACACGGTTTCTTTACGTAGGCACGAGTGTATTCCACTTCGATCGGCAGTCGGAATTATTTATCTTGCATTCGTAATGATATTTTTGTTTATCAAGTACCGCCTGGAGTGGAGGCAAAAACAATACGACTGAATCGTGGAAACGCGAAAGATATTCACGTAAATATTTTCGAATTCAAACCTAAAGGGAGTCCTACACTTTGACATTCAACTACATCCCTTTCTTTGTCCCACTGCCGGGCATGGGTCTCCTCCCAGAATGGGTGTGATTAGGCCTTTGTCCACCACGTTGGCCAAGTACAAATTTGCAGACTTCACATACCTTCGAAAACATTATGAAGAACTCTCAAGCATGCAGATTTGCGATGTATCCTGCACCGTTACAGCAAGTAACATTTAATTTCTTAAATCGCACTTAACATAGAAAAGTCATTGGTGCGTGCCTCTTGGGTTTGAACCCGGACCGCTCGAGTGAGAGTTGAGTTCGATAGCCACTGGGCTGTCACCGCTAGTGAAAAGATTCTCCAGAAGTACCTGATGAAAAAACTAGTCGCTGCGACCCATAGACGTCCCACTGCTGGGCACGGGTCTCCCCCACAGACGCAAATGCGGGAGGTCTAGAGCATACTCCACCACGCTGATCCAATGCCGATTGGTGGAGGGGTTACTAGCCAACCCAGTGTCGAATGTTCTCAAGCCACCAGAAAGTCTTCGGCAAGGCTTAACGATTGTTTCCACCATTGAAAACAACTGGGACCGACGGCTTAACGTGCCCTCCGAAGCACGGTAGCGTCCATGAAATTTTGTCACTAGCGGTCACCCATCCACAAAACGACCGCGCCCGTCGTCTCTTTCGATCACGTTGAATCGATGCGAGCCATTGGGCTATGCACGCTACAAGGAAAAAACTAGTAAAGGATAAGATATTCAGCACGATGTGGCAATGCCCTTACACTATGGGGAGTTTAAATCGAAAGTGCCTTTGTACAGATCAAGTGCTTTGTGAAGGAATGTCGGGAGACGGCACGCAGTTGCGTCATTTTCCTCGAATTCTTTTGTGCACGGACGAATTGATGTGTTCTCATATTATTAAAGCTAGGAAAGGTTAGATCTTGCATGTGAATACTCTGAGAAACTATAATAATAATAATATCTATATACAGGGTGTCCCAGAATGAATGGATAATCCTTGAGCCCCGCACAGAACAGCTCTCCAGCGCTTAGAAAAAAATATCAAAAAAAAAAAATTCCAAGTGATACCCAAAATATGATTTTTTTTAGAAAAACATACGTTATTTTAGCTTCACTTCACATTCATTTACACAACTGCCACAAATTAATGATATTTTTGGCGTTTTTGGTGTCATTTTATTCCTGATAGACTATACTACTAGAAATACATCAAATAATATAAGTATCTGTGATACTTTTTTTATAAAAAAAAAAAGAACTTGAATTTTTAACATGAAATTTGATACCAAAATAATTTTGACATAGTTTGAGAGTGTTTCATGTAAAAAAAAAGTATGAAAACGTAAGTGTCCAACTATTTTAAAAACATGCGCAGTTAATACAGATTAAATAATGGTATAATACATCATTTTATCTAATACTACTACGAAGTTATTGCTATTGAGATGCAAAACGAGTAAATACGACTAAAATTAAAAAGTTAATGTCTTAATACATTTTAATAATAATAAAACATTTCAGGTGTCGCTGCGACCCATAGACGTCCCACTGCTGGGCACGGGTCTCCCCCACAGACATTGCTGCTGCGGGAGGTCCAGAGCATACTCCACCACGCTGCTCCAATGCGGATTGGTGGAGGGGTTAGTGGCCAACCCAGTGTCGAATGTTCTCAAGCCACCCGAAGGTCTTCGACAAGGCTTAACGACTGTTTCCAGCATTGAAAACAACCGGGACGGACGGCTTTACGTGCCCTCCGAAGCACGGTAGCGTCCGTGAAATTTTGCCACTAGCGCTCACCTATCCACAAACCGACCGCGCCCGTCGTTGCTTAACTCTTTCGGTCACATTGAATCGACGCGAGCCATTGGGCTATGGACACTACATTTCAGGTGTACATTACATCAATCTTTATTCACAACAGGTGTTCAAATTGTCTGCCACCGATTCTAATACACGCTCGACATCTTCTTTTATAGGCTCTACTAAGAAACCGTGCGTAGAGTCATTCATTTATTTTTGAAGCGGCCTCTTGAACACGGCTGCGTAATTCCTCATTTGAAATTGTTTTCGAGTACACTTCTTCCTTTAGACAGCCCCAGTAAAAAACATCCCGACAGTTTAAATCTGGAGATCGAGGAGGCCACAGAATAGGACCCAAATGAGCAATCCATTTGTTTGGATACGTGGCATTTAAATAAGCCCGGACGTTTGTACCATAATATGCAGGGCAGCCATCATTCTGTAACCAATGGGATTCCATTACCTCCTACGAAACAGTCGTTAAGCCTTGTCTTCACTTCACCTTCGGGTGGCTTGAGAACATTCGACACTGGGTTGGCCACTAACCCCTCCACCAATCCGCATTGGAGCAGCGTGGTGGAGTATGCTCTGGACCTCCCGCAGCAGCAGTGTCTGTGGGGGAGACCCGTGCCCAGCAGTGGGACGTCTATGGGTCGCAGCGACACCTGAAATGTTTTATTATTATTAAAATGTATTAAGACATTAACTTTTTAATTTTAGTCGTATTTACTCGTTTTGCATCTCAATAGCAATAACTTCGTAGTAGTATTAGATAAAATGATGTATTATACCATTATTTTATCTGTATTAACTGCGCATGTTTTTAAAATAGTTGGACACTTACGTTTTCATACTTTTTTTTTACATGAAACACTCTCAAACTATGTCAAAATTATTTTGGTATCAAATTTCATGTTAAAAATTCAAGTTCTTATTTTTTTTATAAAAAAAGTATCACAGATACTTATATTATTTGATGTATTTCTAGTAGTATAGTCTATCAGGAATAAAATGACACCAAAAACGCCAAAAATATCATTAATTTGTGGCAGTTGTGTAAATGAATGTGAAGTGAAGCTAAAATAACGTATGTTTTTCTAAAAAAAATCATATTTTGGTTATCACTTGGAATTTTTTTTTTTTGATATTTTTTTCTAAGCGCTGGAGAGCTGTTCTGTGCGGGGCTCAAGGATTATCCATTCATTCTGGGACACCCTGTATATAAAAGGAGAAGCTGACTGACTGACTGACTGACTGACATATCAACGCAGGGCCTAAACTATAAGGGTTAGAAACTTGAAATTTTACACAGGGGTTCCTTTTATAACAACAACTGATGCGGGAGTTGAATTATTTACTGATATTATCAATGCTTGGGAGAATTCATTGGATGCTCTGGGCATATTCTGTGATTTGTCCAAGGCATTTGATTGTGTACAGCATGAAACCTTAATCAGGAAACTCAATCACTATGGCATTAAAAATACCACGCTGAATCTTCTGATTTCTTATCTCAGCGAGAGAACTCAGAAAGTCGAAGTAAGCGGTACAAGATCGTCTGGGTCTTTAGTACAGATGGGGGTCCCACAAGGATCGATTCTGGGTCCGTTCCTGTTTTTAATATATATTAACGATCTACCTTATATGGTAGAGAATAATAACGAGATTGTATTGTTTGCAGATGACACCTCATTAATTTTCAAATTAAACAGGCAACAAACTAACTATGACGATGTAAACAATGCTCTCTCTGAAGTTGTGCATTGGTTTAGCGTAAATAACCTACTCTTAAATAGCAATAAAACCAATTGCATAAAATTTTCAGCACCTAATGTGAAACAAGTAGATAAGCAACCGGAACTAAATGGTGAAAAACTGAACTTAGTTAGCTCGACTGTTTTCCTTGGAATCACCATTGATGCGAAGTTGCAGTGGGGACCCCATATCTGTCGACTGGCGGATAGACTAAGTTCTGCAGCTTACGCGGTTAAAAGGATACGCTGTTTGGCGGATGTCGATACCGCTAGATTGGTATATTTTAGTTACTTTCACAGTGTAATGTCCTATGGCATTTTACTCTGGGGTAATGCAGCTGATGCTAATATTATTTTTATTTTGCAGAAGAGGGCTATCCGTTATTTATACAAAATGAAAAGTAGAGACTCCCTTAGAGAAAAATTTAAGGAAATAAACATCCTAACCCTTGCATCGCAGTACATCTATGAGAATATTATGTATATTCGTAAAAATAGGCATCAGTTTGTAAGTCGTAGTGACCTAAATGCCTTACGCAATGTAACACTAAGGAACGGCCACAAATTAGCGTTTCCTAAATGCCGGCTTAGTAAGAAAAGTCGTTCCTTCATAGGAATGTCTATTCTAATATTCAATAAAGTCCCGGCTGCGGTTCAGTCTCTGCCTTTACAAAGGTTTAAAAAAACCATCAAACAAACATTATGTCGAAAAGCTTATTATAATATTCAGGAGTATTTGGATGATATAAAGGCATGGGATCTCTGACAGGCTATCACTATGCTTCTGTATTAAGAGGACTACAGAGGCTAAACGCGAGTTTTATAAACAAGATATCACACGAACCATTGCAGAGAATCAAATAAAAAAAATATATGGTATTCTTGGGGATATATGTTAGATTGCTACGGCCTTCAAAACATAATACATTAATGTTGACTCGATAGAAAAAAATCACGAAGATACCTCTAAAATAATCTTCTAAACAATCAAATCCCTTCTAAAATACGTGTTTTTTTTTTCAATTTAACATATATTTTTCATCACAATAAATACAATATATCAGTTATACTACTTTTTAAATCCATTTTGTAGAATTTCCAAAAAACCCTTGTTCTCATTTGCGCAGTGTTTTTGAACATAACTCGCGAGCATGTGTGTGTAAACGCCGTGTACCGACAGTCGCGGCTGAGGCCTCTTGCTAGACGGGCGTGTCGCGCTTTCTGCCGCAAAATTTCTGCAAGATTCCAACGTTATTTCATTACTTTTATTGATTGGTTATTACATTAGGTTAATTTATATAAATAATTTAACGTTATAAGTATTTTTTTAAGTTAGAAGGGCGTAAACGGACTCCTATTTTGTAAATAAACATGGGAAATAAATCAAAAGTGTTCATATAAAGCAAACGTCACACACATGAATGACGTAAAGATTTAAATTTTGTCAAACATTTATTAATTTTCATTGTTCTCTGCAATCCTGCAGAGTACAAAAAGATAGATACGTACACAGTTTTTCAACCCTAATCGTATAGCTGTAAATGGCGTAATTGGAGTTTGCGGCGAGTAAGAATCTCGCTCCAGAGACTCGGGTTCAAATCCCAGTTACACTTCCTATCTTTTTCAATTTTTTCTTTATTTTTTATGACTTTTTTTTTGTTATTATTTTATGCAAATGAAATAAAAAGCTAATAATATTTATATATGTCATAATATGTATTTATTACAGGAAAAGAGAATCCAAAGATAATATCAATAACGGGGAAATTATAGACATTAGCAGTGAGTAAGAATCTCGCTCTAGAGACTCGGGTTCAAATTCCAGTTACACTTCCTTTCTTTTTCAATTTTTTCTTTATTTTTTTATGACTTTTTTTTTGTTATTATTTTAAGTAACTAAAAAAATTGCATAAATCTAATTTCATTACGTTGTCGTACCTTCCTATAAATTTTTTGTTAGGTCAATTATTACTTAAAATAAACGCCATCTACTGAAACACTTCCCCGTATAAGCCGCGCAGATAGAGAATAGATTTGAAAATGGCGTCCTCTCGCATGCGTTCTCGCTCACTCTCTATCGCTGTCTATACTCACACAGTGAAGTACGAGCTGCAAACAAATAATCAGTCGGGATTCGCTTTCTAAGCTACTTGACGCACTCCGAGTAATTGTTGTTTTCGTTGATATTGTTGTTTTTGTTTGCGTTACATTTGATTGTTATTTATTTTCGTTAAGTTTTTGTTACGAACGTTGACATTTTGTGATGTAATTGAACAGCAACACCGAAGATGAAAGTGACGACTCTGAAGACCAGGACTGTGAAAGTGACCAGTCCATGGAAGATTTTAACCAATTCATGGAGGGAATTGAACCAGTAATGGGTACAGATGACCAGGACACTGCTGGACCAAGCGGTTTATAAAACCTTTGATACCATTCCCATCCTATTGTTCTTTATTTTTATAATCTGATTCTGAAATGTCACAATTAATAAAGGCAAATTTTACAATTGACCAGTCCATGGAAGATTTTAACCAATTCATGGAGGGAATTGAACCAGTAATGGGTACAGATGACCAGGACACTGCTGGACCAAGCGGTTTATAAAACCTTTGATACCATTCCCATCCTATTGTTCTTTATTTTTATAATCTGATTCTGAAATGTCACAATTAATAAAGGCAAATTTTACAATCCAGTGTTTTAAGTACCCTTGCTTGTGTTGTGTGTTGTGCTTGTATTTTAAGTGCCATTTTCAGATCTATTCTCTATCTGCGCGGGTTATACAGGCGATTAATACAGTACCTCATGACATGTCATTGTATGCTCTGTAAGGTAGTTCTGAGGTTTTCCGTTAGAGGCGCTGTTGTCGTTTGTGAGAATGTGTGCACCGATTCTCAAGGTCATTTTGCACCACTAGGCGCCTTAATTATACTAAATATTGTAAGCAGGTGGCATATGGGGTGATTCTTGGCATACACGATTGGCTGTCTCGTGTCTGACTTAATCATGTCATGGTCATACTGTGCATTTTTCTGTAAAAATTAATTTGAATTTTAAAAGAGTACCGAGAGTTTTCTCCTCCGGCTTTTTTCTCTCTCGGCCTACACTAGGGCATAGGATAAGAATATTGTAAATTCTTCCTAAAGCCGATGACCATATAGATAGTCTATCGTGACTTAGAGCTTAGCTTAGTGGTAGGTAATTATTGTAAATTTATCTTAAGGCAAGTTAGACACCTGTGTAGGATTAGCTATTCATTCAATAATCAATAGCTAATCCTTTGCCTTATATAGATCAGTTAGTAGTTTAAGTAGTTTTTAGTTAGGTACCTAGACTTTCGTTAAGCGTGTCTAATCACCTCATAGCGAAATAAATTATTTGACTTTGACTTTGACTTTGACTAACGCTCCCCTAGTATTAAGAAAGAGTTTTTGGAAATTCACCCCCTAAGGGGGTAAAACGGGGGTGCAAAGTTAGTATGAAATATTGCCGTTTTTGAAGTTAGTGAATGTCTAATTCCACGCGAGCAAAGCTGCGGGCGTCCACTAGCTCTCGATATTTTGCCGTATCGCAACCCCATTAAAATGACTCAAAGAGGCCTCTACGTATTGGACCTTCCAAATTACCGGGTTCACATCTGCACCCGTTATAGAGATACAATAATAATAATAAATATCCACTCGATCCACTTAAATCAATTGAAAAGATCCATTGATGGATCTTTTTGCACTCTTATGTCCACTTTAATCCTTGATCAAGGACTTTTCGCAAAGTGGATTTATTAGAACTAACGTGTCTGTGAAAATCCATTAATGGCTAATAACTCACAACGCGTTTTCCACCCGCGCCCGTCGCGGTTGTGGGCTCGCAGCTTCTGTAGAATGCAGTATAATCCATACTAATATTATAAATGCGAAAGTAACTTTGTCTGTCTGTCTCGCTTTCACGCATAAACTACTAAATCGATTTAAATGAAATTTGGTACACAGATAGTCTAGAGGCTGAGAAAGGACATAGACTTCTTTTTAATTGGAAAAAAGTATTGTAAAGGGTTGAAAAGTGGGATGAAAGTTGTATGAAAGAATTTTCATTACAAATTTGTGGAGCTAAAGTTAACGCGTTAAGAATAATCTGTTATTATGTCAAATACCACGCGAGCGAAGCTGCGGGCGTCCACTAGTACCTAATATGTAAAAAATGAAAGCACATCTCACGACACGTTTTACGCCCGCGGTGTAGGGTCTATGGTTTGCATCTATGGTTAGTTTTACGGGTTTAATGCAGTTTTAATTAACTCGAAACAAAGATTTAGTGCGCTTTCGTCAGAAATCTCTTTCGACTGAATCAAACATGTGTAGAATTGCTCATGCTGTCATAAGGGCATCCTTGTTACGCCTGAACAGATTTTTAACTTTTGAAACTAAGAATCATTTCGATCACGTCAGCTTTCAAACAAATAAAACCACATCATATTCGGTCCATTCGTTTAGGAGCTAAGATGCTACAGACAGACATGATGCTGTAATACCTAAATAATGAAAATTCCAAAGGTAAGTTAATAAATGTGTGAGCAAAATCAAGAGCTAAAGCAGAATTATTATTGTTTCGTTTGAAAACGAAAGTACAAAGCTTAGAGCACAAAAACAGTACCACAAAGTACAGGGCTGCCAGTGCCTGCGGTAATATCAAATGTATTTCATTCTAGAGGTGAGGCCTAGCAGTATAAAGAATTCTATCAACGCCATTCACGCCTTTTCACATTTGGGTGAGCATTACAGATGTGGAGCGATTGACAGCGAGTGTGGAAGTATGAATAGCGAAAATAAATAGGTAAATATATATAAGTCGGTATATGGATAATAAAGTTGGTATAGTGATAACGTCATAAGAAATACGTCTTAGCGCCCGTGTCCTTTCCATGTACTATAATTAGTGCAACCGATTATTCGCTCTGTTGCTATGGGTTACAGACTAAAATTGAACGAATACACGCTCGGAACTCACACCGGTATCATTTCCATGTACTACTATTAATGCATCTGATTATTCGCCCTCTTTCTATGGGTTACAGACAAAAATTGAATTAATGCACGCTCGGAACGCTTGCCGGAACACTTGGCGGAACGCTTGGCGGAAGCGGAGGATGAGTCTCGCTTTTTCGTGCGTGTTGCCAGCATTCATTGATTTATAAGACGTTATCACGTCAAAGAACAGCAAGTCAGACCTCCAACTAGCCAGAGTTAAAACGCTTACATTGACGCCCCAACTTTACCCCGCCGTGCCGGCAAGTGTAAATATGACATGACATGACAACTCGGATGAAATAAACTGCAATCTAGGCAGTGCGCGATGTTAGATGTGAACACTCGGGCGGGAGATTTTTCCACGTTACGTTTAAACGACTCGCAATGTACCTTTTGTTGAATGGATAGTAATAAAAGGGTTTACGAAATTGCTTTATTATCCTAAATAGTTAGTATTTCTTTTGTAAATACAAGATATCAAGCGAGCATGTACCACTCAAAGAAGTTAAGCTGCCTACTAATAAACTATAGTTGGTTTTGTACCACCATGGATGGACCCAGTCAGAGGTATGTTGCTACACATTGAGAGCTAAGACGGTCTCTAGAAAAGTAACCTCTGGTTGCGTTCGACTTTCAAACTAATTCGTTCAAAAAAATTATTACACCTAGCTGTACCTTGACGGACTGTGGTTCTGCCCCGGGCGAACGCATAATAGAACTTAATTTGTTTCTATATAATAACCTTCAAAATCTGTGCGTGCATAGCCCATGGCTCGCGTCGATTCAATGTGATCGAAAGAGTTAAGCAACGACGGGCGCGGTCGGTTTGTGGCTGGTTGACCGCTATTTGCAAAATTTCATGGCCGCTACCGTGCTTTGGAGGGCACGTTAAGCCATCGGTCCCGGTTGTTTTCAATGGTGGAAACAGTCGTTAAAACTTATTAACATTCAACACTGGATTGGCCACTAACTCGTCCACCAATCTGCATTAAAGCAGTGTGGTGTAGTATGCTCTAGACCTCCCGCTGCTGTGTCTGTGGGGGAGACCCTTGCCCAGCAATGGGACGTACTCGTATATGGGTCGCAGCTAACCTACAAAGGTTTCATAAAGGCTCTACCTAAAGCAAATGTGTGTATTGTGTGTGAATAACAAAGTAAAAACTTAGATCTCGTACCGGACGGAGGTTAAAACTGATAAACCCTTGACTTCTCGGCCTTACAAGCTTGAGGGACTTCTTACTGGCAACCTCACATTGAATATGAGTTTGGGTCTGTCCGAAGTTAGTTTGGTGTTTAAACAATCTAAGTATTTAATGCAGTAATCATCTTTTGGTTGAATCAATATCAATTAAACATAATTAAACATAATTGACTACCGTATGCAGTGTAGTGCTGACTTTAGATAGAACGAACAATCTGAAAGAATAGAATACTTGATTTGAAAAGTATTACAATTATCGGTAAAAGGAGCGCTCTAACCAACTGAATTTCATTGAAAAACATAAGTTGGTGAGAATATGACATATTTTAATAAGTTTGTATGCGTTGTCTTGCAAATTTGATTTGTTTCCTATTCTGCAATGAATGACTTGATAACTTGACTAATTCCTCCACCAATCCGCATTGAAGCAACGTGGTGGAGTATGCTCTAGACATCCCGCAGCTGTGCCTGTGGGGGAGACCCGTGCCCAGCAGTGGGATGTCTATCGGTCGCAGAGATGTAGTAACATGGCATACAAATTATGTCTAGTTGTGGCTAGTTGATCTATTATAATTAACAATTAGGTAGGCAATAAGCAGTTAGCTCGTAGACTGATTTGTTTATGACTAATTAATAATTCAAACTGAACTCTGATGACAACTGATTACGGATTCAGATTGCCCAGATAGCTTTAGGGCTAATTGACGTGCGTTCTGTCTTGTCATTCGCATATAAAGCGTGTAGAGTAATAAAATAAATGATAGGGACTGCCGATTGAAGTAAAAAATTAGAACATTTAGTATTAAAATTTGCAAATTCATAATGTAGTGAGAAAACGAAATTATTTTTGAATTAAAATTATTTTTTGTTATTTATTTTTATCTTAAGAATATTAGTATATTTATTTAGTACTCACTACTGTACTGCACAATGATTCTACAATTAAACAATTCAAATAATTATTAAATATAAACAATTTCAACAATGCACAGTGAACTTTTCACTAAATCTATTCTGTTTCACTAATAAGCTGATATACAATAATGTTGCACAAATCACAATACGTCAGCTGTATAGCTACAGATATACTGCTAGAAGCATGTCGGTGACGCGAACGCACGAGACTTTCAAACAAAACTATATCTTCAGGCTCTTTTAAAAGTTTGGCCAAGTACCTCCACCAAAGTACCAAGTAGGTACAATTTATGTGTAGTATTTGTTATTAAAAAATATTTTCCGGTTGGAAAGGTGTAATTTAAGACTAAACTTACTTAGAGGCGACTATAATTGTAACTCTTATTGACTCTGACTAGCTCGGAATTGAACTCACATAAGTATTTTTCGAAGACTTTCACAGTTGACCTGGGTAGCAGCGGATAGGTGTTTCATGCTCGTTTCCTATCTCATTCATCCGTTTTTATTCACAAATTCACAATACCTGTTACAAAAACAGAGTGAAACTTGTAGTACTTCAGCTATTAATCAATGTTACATATAAATCCGTTCTATAATTTATGACGAATTTAAGTCTCTACCGTGGTTCGTAGCAACACGTTAAGGAAATTAATTCATAATATCAAAATGCAATATCAGTTGCTCCAATTTAATTTGGCCCAAGCTCCAGTGTAATTTAGTTGGTGCCAGCTAACTGAATTTCCTACTGAAATTTCAATATATGGCAGTGATATATTTATTGTTTTGATAAGATCTTACTACCCAAATATTCTACCGACTTTCCTTTTCAATAGTTCCTTCCACGAATCAGTTTGTTGTATGTTTTGAATTGTGATCATTAAGAATATTAATTTTCCTAACATTTCAATATCTTGTAATCTTAATTAACCGTAACTCCGCATACATAAAAACGTTTCGGTACGTTAAATTGCATCGCCAACATGAACAAAATCATTTCGAAAGTATTAAACCTTCTAAGGAAGAATATACCATGAATTTCATTAAGTTCAACTCGACGTATAAAAGGGCTTTCACATACTAATGGGTTATTCAATGTCCTTTAAAAACATAATGTCGCTATACAGCGGTTTCATACGGGGCGATTTCATACAAGGCTCCTGGTACAATATTTTTTATAGTGCCTTGACAGCTCTTGAATAAGACTCAAAATAGTCTCGTCCGAAGTTGAACGTACGTTACTTTCCTACCCTTGAGGACTCTCTTGCCTAAATTCAAATTCAAATAATTTATTTCGCTATGAGGTGATTACACACGCTTAACGAAAGTCTAGGTAACTACAAAAAAAAACTACCTAAAAAAATATAACCGGAAACCACAATCTTCTAGCCGGCATGTAATGGCTTACAAAACAATTATAACAAGACGGAAATGTTGGTGGTTCAGTATGGCGTTGATACTGGTATAATAAACCACCTTGAAATAAAAACCACGTCATGTCAAAATCCGGTAAAAAGCGGCTAACAGCCCAGTGGATATCGAACTCGCCTCTTACTCGAGCGTTCCGGGTTCAAACCCAAGCGGCACCCACCAATAATTTTTCTAAGTTATGTGCGATTTAAGAAATTAAATATCACTTGCTGTAACGGTGAAGGACACATCGGAGGAAACCTGCATGCCTGAGAGTTCTTCATAATGTTCTCGAAGGCATGTGAAGTCTGCTAATCCGCACTTGGCTAGCGTGGTGTACTAAGGCCTAATCCCTCCCATTCTGAGAGGGGACCCGTGCCCAACAGTGGGACACAGAGAGGTGGTGATGTCAAAATCAGCCAGTGTAGATTGAGCACTCGCGCTATTCGTTGGCTTTTACGAAAGCCTTGCAAATACTACGCTATTAACCCGCGGGAACACTCGTTTGTATAATAAAGACAGTTGCAATGAAAGGTACTTACTGAGGTTTGAATTGGAGGAAAGTGTTTAATTGTACAGCGGTGACAGCCCTGCAGCTTTCGAACTCGATTCTCACTCAAGGAGCGTGGGTTCAAAACCAGAACACACGCGATAATGACTTTTCCAAGTTATGTGCGTAATTTAGTGAGTAAGTCATAAGTAAGCGTAAGTGAGAATGTATTATATTCATTTATTTAATAAACTAGTGGACGCCCGTAACTTCGCTCGCGTGGAATTAGACATAACAATAGTTTCGTTTACACCTAGTAATATTATATAGCCTATGTAACTCAGTGAAGATGCAGCTTTCTAATGTTTTAAGAATTTTTGAAATCGGTCCAGTAGTTTTTGTGTGAAAACATTACAAACAAATCTTTCCTCTGTATTATATTAGTATAGATTGTCGAATGTCACGATGGAACGGTCATGTAAAATACAACCACTACCCTTAGTCCGCCACGCTGGCCAAGTGCGGATTGGCGACTTCACATGCCTTTGAATTATGAAGAACTCTCAGACATGCAGGTTTCCTCACGATGCGTCCTTCACCGTTACAGCAAGTGACATTTAATTTCTTAAACATCATGAGGAAATCTGCGTGCCAAAGGCATGTGAAGTCCTCCGATCCGCTTTTGGCCAGCGTGGTGAACTTGTCCTTAGACCGTGCCCAGAAGTGGGACTATGAATGTTTTGTAATGGTGGAAGGAACAAGAGACTGTTCCAGTAAATATCCGACGTAAAAATTGTAAATGTTTTACTGCCGCGCCCACATCCGCGCCTCACGTGATGTGATTAGATGTTTACTGACGCATCGTAAAACTTGATTGAATGTATCCACGCGACGCGTATTGAGGCTCGTCGCGTGGTAGACCCTTTAAACAAGTCATAAAATTACACCGACATGCCCGAAATTAAGAAGCGTCCATTGCCCAGTGGCTCGCATCGATCTGTGATGTAACGAGATAAGCAACGACGGGCGCGGTCGGTTTGGGAATGACCGCCAGTTACGAAATTTTATTGCTTCGGAGAGCACATTAAGCTGTCAGTCCCGATTGTTTTCAATGATGAAAACAATTGTGAAGGCTTGTGGAAGACCTTTGGGTGGCTTGAGAACATTCGACACTGGGTTCGCCACTAACTCCTCCACCAATCCATATTGGAGCAGCGTGGTGGAGTATGCTCTAGACCTCCCGCAGCTGAATCTGTGTGGGAGACCCGTGCCCAGCAGAGGGACGTCTATGGGTCGCAGCGAATTGGGGCACTATTCCATATTTGGTCACTTTCCCCTATCCGTCATAAAAAGTTTATAAGTAGAAAACATTAAAGTTCAAAGCACACCCTGAACTCAAAGCTGCTCGAATCAAATGATCCGCCACTAGATATAGAAGTTAAAGTCATAAATTTTAAAATGTAAGAAAATCCAACATGTCCTCTGCAGCGCGGGCGGGTGGTCCGATAACATCTTATTTGTATTCAGTACTCACGGTATCGCCTGTAACCTTATTTGGATTCGCTGGTCTCATTACAAACATATAGGCGATGTGCGATAAGCTATTTCATACATCAGTTTCATATAGGTATTGATAATTGACAGGCTATCAGGAGTTCATTATTATTGATAAGATAATCTATACTAATATTGTAAAGTGGAAACATTTGTTTGTAATGTTTTCACACAAAAACTACTGGACCGATTTCAAAAATTGACGTGACCTAAACATAATTGGTGAAAAGTGATTTGCTTACCCTTTCGGGAAAATACAAGCAACATGACGTAATAAAAAGGCATTAGATTTATAATGAAAGCAGCATGCTACAATAATATACTTTATTAATCTCAAAAAGAAGCGAAGTTTTCAATTATTCCGGATGAGCTTTACGCAGTAACAAAAAAAATATTTTCCACTTTATCACTCGAATATCAAATGTAAAGTCAATAAAAATTTAACAGAATAGGTAGCACCAAACATTATTTAACAAAATAGATTATTAAATATTTTTTTTAGTTTATCCATTTTGACAGTAATCTACCAAAAACCCCTATCTGTTAGGTATACAATATTCCTATACAAAAAAATTCATACCCGATATCACCATAAAAAATATTTGCGGACACTGAATATTTAAATATTGTTTGGGCACGGAATACGCCCCCAGCGCGAACCGATCGATGGGACCGATACGGAAATTAGTATGGGAGGTTGGGTGTTCGTAATAATAAACAATGGGATGAAAATATTAAGTCAAAGCATGCTTGTCACGACCGCTGACATCATCGTAAGGCCTGGTGTTCACTACATGTTATAAACTGGAAGAGATCTCATTATTTATGAATTTGCAAAATAATCGTTCAGCCGTGTCGAAGACCCTCGGGTGGCTTGAGAACATTCGACACTGGGTTGGCCACTAACCCCTTCACCAATCCGCATGGTGAATATGCCATATGGTGTATGCCAGATTTGTCTGTTGGGAGACCCGTGCCCAGCAGTGGGACGTTGCCACACCACGCGTCCACATCTTAACCGCCACAAACCACGCTGCTCGAGTTAACGATTTACGAAACGCAGAGATGACCATGGGCTATTTTGCACCCGAGCTATAGTATCCTTACCTTATAGATTACAGAGTGCGTTTCATATGAAAATAACGTTAGGACCCGATTCATATGAAAATAACGTAAGGGCCCGAGTACATACATAATTTATATGTACCATTTGATATCTTCCTACATTCGGCTTGACAACTAACTGTTTGTCCAATGAATTAAAACAGAATAAAAATACTTCGACAAGGTAGACTTATAGAAGACGGCGGGAAAACGCTCGATTCAGCCACAGGACCGGTCGGAGTGGTGTCATTTAGGAGAGGCCTATGTCCAGCTGTGGACCTCAAAAGGCTGATGGATGGATGAAGAGTACTTAAGGCTTTTGCAGTGATCTGCTAATGGACATACGCAAAACATAACTATAGTACAAAATTTGTTTCCAGCCAGAAATATGATGTTAAATCTACCATCAATTCCATATCTGTGCACATAAAAGTAAGCCATAATTCAATTACCTAAATCCGGGAATTGTGTGTTCCAAGCCAGGCATTAGCGCGCCGTCGCTTGCTGTCTTCGTGGCAAATATTTGCCCGTATATTTTTGCTTTTATCCTCACAGGAAACGGATTTTGCTAAAATCAATTCCGTGTTTCAAACCAGTTTTTACTTTTACACAACATTGTCGAAACATTTTTATGCTATAATTTTTTATGTGAGAAGAAAGCTTTCGCTTTCACGTCACCATCAGCCACTCGTTATGTCTGTCAGTTTGGGTTTATCTCATAATAATTCCCCACTGGGCCTACCCAGAGACTACGCTGGTGTCCAGGAATCTGATCAGTTTAGTATCTAAATTTTAGGGGATCCAAGTTATATCAACACGCAGTTCAACCCAAGGTTTTGTAATGTAATAGTGAGCAGTAGGTACATACATTAACTCTCGTCATTAACTCGTTTCTTTAGATTTACAATATTACAACACTTTAATGCGTTTTCGACCTTGTCGCAGTGGCGTCGTTTAGGAGAGGCCTATGACAACAGTGGCCTCAAAAGGCTGATGGATGGATGGATGAATGCTTTTACATGTTTATACGATACAAAACTACCATACAGCTATCCACTGCCGTCTATAATACTCTGAACTCTGAAAGACTTTAATAGGAATGAAACCTGTATAGGTGTCATAAGGTAACACACAATGAATGACAGACAATTGAATGTAACGCCCAAGTCCTGACTTCTTTTTTACATTTTTACGGTAATCAATGAATGTGGTCCGGAATTGAGCTCGAGTGTCCGTTGTACAAGAGGGTGTGTATATACCCCTCTTAACCCGGTTTAGCTCCGAAAATATTTGTATACATTTGAAAACTTTTCCCATATATATAAAAATCTGTTTATCTATTTAACTTTACAATACAAATACAAATATGCTTTATTGTACACCACAGGCATAAAAAAAACACATTAAAAAGAAAAAGAAACAATAAAAAAATAACTTTTTATCTTTTGTCTTAACTTTAATCTTTTTATCTTACATCCTTTTAAAATTAAACTTAAAACTGATTCAAATCATAATTACTATCAGATAAATCCTTGTGGGTGGTCTAGAGGTGCTGGTTTAAAGTCCATGCCTACATACATATACAGCAAAAAGGCGTATAGGTCGAGTCTGGGGTCTAATGAACATTTAGTTTTCCATGCCTACCCCAATAATAGACTTGTTAACGACACCGGTCCTGCTTATGATTGGCCCCAAATGGGTCTTCATTAACGTTACCCATTATACATTGATGATGGGCAATTCTTGATTAATAGATGAAATGTTACTGCTCAGAACGAATAGTAGACCACAAGATACATAATAATCGAGTACCTTAAGCTAATTATAATGCTCGCGAAGTCACGAGCTATTGATAGTATA
The DNA here is from genome assembly GCA_944567765.1 of Carterocephalus palaemon. Classification (NCBI taxonomy): domain Eukaryota; kingdom Metazoa; phylum Arthropoda; class Insecta; order Lepidoptera; family Hesperiidae; genus Carterocephalus; species Carterocephalus palaemon. The sequence goes on from OX155641.1 coordinate 1,801,575, forward strand.
AAGTTATTTACGGTTGGCACTTGCATAGATTTACCCACTGAAGACGCTTCGTCCTAACTTATTATACGTGGTCACGTGGTCTTGCATGGAAACGGTAAGACCAAAGTGGTTAACAATGCATAGCCCTGAACTCTTCGCGCCTATCGGTAACCCTAAACTATATTTTCTTACCAAACAACAAACATATTAATAGTGGAGTTCAATTAATTAATTATTATTGTCGTGTGTGACGTGTGTTGGAGGCCTGAGCGGCGCATGCGTGGTCGGGGCAGCGTGAAGCGGGTTGTGTAGGGCACGCACACTTGTAGCTATATTCAGGATAGATTCCAAATCAAATCGGTTAGGTAAAATCTCCTTCAAAGTGAATATGAGACATGGTTTTAATCTGTATGTTACTTGTGTAAAAATTTCATTAGTAAAATACCAGTAGTACGTAATACCATATTCTAATCTTTAGCACGGTCTTAAGTCTTCAGGTGAGCATAAAAATTCCGCCAGTCAGGTTGCATGTTGCCCCAAGAGGGGTTCCGTGAAATCGTGTTCAGTAGCGAGAAGAGATTTCAAAATTATTGTATAGTTAAATAATTTTAATGGAAAATAAAGACCGATTGCTCATGGATTATTACTAACGTAGATTAATTTAAAAATAATTTATACCAAAGTGCATCGGTGTAAAAGAAGAAAGATCTGAACAGTTTGAAGTTTGTATTAATAAAGATACATAATAAAAGGTGTTCGTTTGAAACATAAACTAAAAAAGAATATGAAGTAAGATTCACGTAATCTAAACAAGCGGAAGTTAAGCCTAATCTCGTTACTCTTCACACAGACAAATCCTTTTATATCCCTGAAAAAATAGCCAAAAATGAAACTCAGAGCCACTAAACGACTCACACTTAAACCCGCTCAACAAACCCAAAAACGCGAAGCAATAAAAGTCTAATTAAAAGCTCGCTTCGGGGCAAAACTGTCAGAGTTACTCGACATGGCCACCCTAACTGCAGCCTCCGGTTCTCGAGAAGCTTCATATTGACCTATACGTAATACGAATACTCTCAGCTCTCTTTCAAGCGTGCGAACGAGAGATCCGAATACGAGGCGCACGTTTTCTATACGTGCGAGCGTGAGGGCAATAGCGAGACATATAGCCGGGCCTACAGTTCGCCGCGGGCATTTGAGGGCACAAGTCGTCGCGCTGTCAGTTTTGGTAACATTAATCGGATTTCGTATTGTAGGTACATGTTGTGTGGTGATTTTTGTTCCTGTGTACGGAAATAGTTGAGTGTTATGTGACTAGAGGTGTTGTGAGTGCGTTTATAGACTGAGGACTGTCTCCGACTGTGCCATGTGAGTACCTTATTATGACGTTTGAGAGCAATGCTCGCTGATTTGACGAGCTGCTGTTTATTTACTATGCAATTGTAGTTTTCATTATAACACGAGGTGCTTTCACTTTATTATGTTTATCATAGTTACCAAAACTCTGGTAGCTTTCTAGCTCTACGAGGGTTGTACCAAAAGCTCGTGCAGGAAGTCGGCAATGAAACCTTATTCCGATTGATAAATTAACTATATGAATAATATATAATGAATGAAAATATTTTGGAGATTCCTTTAGGTTAAAAAACATGTAAATACAAGTATAGTTTTTGAAGTATTTTTTTAATTATTTTCATTCGAGTAGATTTTTAAAAGTATAATTATTATCTAAATTGATATATGATTTCCAAATTAACTAACAGATATGTATAATTGCTTATTTCTATGGTAAACTTTATCCGATATTTAGTATTCCGTAAGTAATCAAATTTAAAGTAATCTTTTCAATTTTTTATCTCATAAGGGATGATTAATACTCGTATATAGTTTCGTAAAATTTTTGTTTCAAAGATTTTATTCTATCATACTTTATGCAGATCTAAGAATATCTTTAGAAAATCTCTTTAATTGTTTTCTCTTTTCTAGTGAGAAAACATTTTTTCTTCATATTCTGCCTTTTCTATCAAACTGTTACAGGTAAATCGAAACATTTTAGGGAAAACTGCATGCATGAAAGTTATGCATAATGTTCCCAAAGGTTTGAAAACTCCACCGATTTGCAAATGACCAGCAATTGACAATCGTACCTTGACATACACCGGACACAAATGCAGACTACAAAATAATGGGAATTCCAACTTAAAAAAACTACTTAAAGTACTTTGCGCGACCCAAGAGTCACCTCGGATGCCTGGTAGGTCGCGAGCCACGCTGGGACATGAACTATCAAGTTAACTAAACCTTAGCAGTGATAGCCCAGTAGCTATCGAACTCGCCTCTCACTCGAGCGGTCCGGGTTCAAACCCCAGCGGCACGCACCAATGAATTTTCAAAGTTATGTGCGATTTAAGACATTAAATGTCACTTGCTATTACGGTAAAGGACACATCGTGAGGAAACCAGCATGCCTGAGAGTTCTTCATAATGTTCTCGTAGCCATGTGAAGTCTGCCAATCCGCACTTGACCAACGTGGTGGACTAAGGCCTAATCCCTCCCATTCTGAAAGGAGACCCTTGCCCAACAGTGGGACAAAGAATGGGTTGTGATGAGCGGTGATAGCTAGCGTACCTTAGTATTGGTTCGCTGCGTTCAACTTACCGTGAGGACAGTTGATTTTACGATTTAAAAATAACCCAGATTGTTATCTAGGTCGCACTTTTTGCGCGGATTCCCCCGGTTTATGGTGATTCACGATCGACCATTAAATTGTTCCTGCACCTTTTGAGCGTGATGCATGGATCTTTCTACCTCACGGGTTTCGTAGATCGTTGTTAGACGGTTTTAAAACGAAAATTTAATGATTGACAGTAAATATTCGTACAATAAAAAACTAAGAGATATTTTTAAACTAGAATATGCTCGTAGTTTCATATATAGTTGCTACCGGATATACATTTGGAGTCATTGGCTGAGAATATAAAAGCCATTCAAACTCTCAACACACACTCAAACTGTCAATAAGACAGATAAATAACCTGTGGGAGGTACTGACCCTTTTTGACAAAGATATTTTATATGGAAATGGATAAGTTAGTTATTTGTACACTCGTGTACTATATACTTTAAGGTAATAAGCCACTCACTGAAGGTTGTTGTCTGCATTATTTATTACACTAGTACGTTATGCCGTTAGTCGTCATTTTCAACTGTCAAACAATTGTTTGGGGTAAAAAAAACCTTCGGGTGGCTGAAGAACATTCTATGGCTGTGGGACAGACCACATTTTATTCACAACCATGCTTTTAACGTTCCGTATCCAAAGGGACCCTATAACTAAGACTTCGCTGTCCGTCCATGTTGTATCTCATGAACCGTGATAGTTAAACAGTTAAAATTTTCACAGATAACGTATTTCTGTTGCCGTTATAACAACAAATCCTAAAAAACAGAAAAAAAAATTAAGGGGCTCCCATACAACAGACAAGATTGTTTATGTGGTTTTTATTAAAAGTGGTACGGAACCCTTGGTTCTCGAGTTCGACTCGCACTTAGCTGGTAATTTTTTATTTTGTTTTTCTCATTTTAAAAGATGAAACTAGTTCACTAACTTGTTCTTTGCAGGGAATTAGAAAAGAAGACGCCATCATAAAGTGTATAAAGTTGTCCTTTATCAACTGGCGAAGTCGACTTCAATTGCTTGCTTCGACGAGCATCTGAGCACCGCGTTAGAAAGTTCCTATTATAATTAGTAGCGTTATTACATTTTTATTTTTTCAGTGTCTTTAAAAATGCATTTCATAGAATTTAAACTGATGTACCTATATGAAAAACGAGAACTCTTTGATATCTGGTTTGTGCGTGTTTTCATGTTATTTCATCTATATTTTATATATTTTCAGCTGTCTAAATAAGTCTTTGAACTATTTTTTCGCACTAGTTTAAAAAAATATTTTAGAAAACACTAATTATTTCTGTCTCAAATGTCTTTGTTTGATTTTGCTTAAATTCGCGTCAGGCTGTATACCTATGCGAGGAAAATGTGCAATTTGCGAAAACCCAAAGGGTAAAACGAGACCCTATTTCTAAGGCTCCGCTGTCCGTCTGTCCATGTGTTACCAGGCTGTAATTATCTCATGAAACGTAATAGTAAAAAAACAGAAAAAATTAAATTAAAGAGGCCATACAACATGATTTTTTGCTATTTTAATATTAGGTTGGGGAAAAAGTTTCTTCGCATTTTTTATGAAAATTCCAAACTTTTTTTAATATAGTTTATTTACATTTAACTAAAGTATGTAGGTACCATTTTGTTCGATAACTTTTTGCCATCTTGTAGGTAGGGACATGATCCCATTCCTATAGAAATTTTGGGACTTCTGATCAAAATACCGCGACAAGTGGTTTTGGCAGTCCTCTCGTGATGTTAACCTGACACTACCTAAAGAATTCTGAAGAGACCGAAACAGGTGGAAATCTGAAGGTGCAAGGTCAGGACTATACGGCGGATGCATTAACACCTCCCAGCCAAACTCTCTTAATTTTTGCTGAGTGGCTAAAGATGTGTGAGGTCTAGCGTTATCATGATGAAAAACCACACCCCTTCTGTTGATTAATTCCGGCCGCTTTCTTTCAACTTCTTGCTTTAATCTCATCAGTTATTCGTAGTAGAGTTCAGAATCGATGGTCCTGCCTGGTGGTAACAGCTCATAATGAATAATGCCCTTCCAATCCCACCACACACACAGCATCACCTTGTTGCGAGTTAACCCGGGTTTTGCCACAGTCTGTGAAGCTTGACCGGCCTTTGACCACGACCTTTATCGCACGTTCTTGTCGTAGGTGATCCACTTTTCATCACCAGTTATCAGCTTCTTCAAAAATGGTTCGGTTTCATAACGTCGTAATAAAGAATCACAAATGAGTACACGGTTCATTAGGTTTCTTTCAGTGAGCTCGTGAGGTACCCAAATATCGAGCTTTTTTGTGTACCCAGTTTTTTTCAAATGCGCCAAAACTGTTTTGTGGTCAATTCCCAGTTCTTCAGCTACGTCGTAACTACTGACATGCCGATCTTGCTCCACTTTTTCAAAAATGGCACCCATTTTATCCGTAATTGGGCGACCAGAGCGACGTGCATCTTTGACATCAAAATTTCCGGATTGAAAACGCTTAAACCAAATTTGTGCTACTCTCACAGACACTGCACTAGGTCCATTAACGTCGCAAATTTTTTTCGCGGCTTGCGTTGCATTTTTACCTTTTTTGTAGTAAAATTTTAAAATGTATCGAATTTCTTCATTAGATTCACTCATCTTGGCGGTACGAAAAACAAATGAAAATCACACATTTTCCTAATGTGAATTTGGAATTATGTTCTTTAAAATTTAAACTTTCAATGATACCAAAACCAGCCAGATACAAATAGTATAGCCAAAGATTTTTCATTACAAGTTCCTACATACTATAATGCGAAAAGACTTTTTCCCCAACCTATTATATAATGGTATGGAACCCTTCGTACGCGAGTCAGACCCGCACTTGACCAATTTTTTTTCCTTTGATATATTTGTTTAATTTGATATTATTATATAAATGAAAATTTCGTGTTAGTACTTATCAGCTACACAAACAATGACTTTAGCAATAGTGCTACGACATACCGTAGCACTGTTGGCTGCTACGGCGTAGCATGCCTACGGCAATGCAAAGCAGCTTTGTAATGCCTACGTAAGTACTGTTTTAGCCTATGATTGCCTCGAGTTCATACAATAAAGCGGAAAATGACAATTAGTACTCGACCCAATTGCAGTTCTAAGTAACTTTGTAGACTGTTATTTTTGTTTGTATGAAGATTTATGTATCACTAGCTAGCCGGCAGTTATGACGGCGCAAATGAAACAATTAGACATTCTTTTACGAGCATTATTTTTGTGTTCCCTTAGGATATGAATCCTGAATATTCAATGAGATTATCCTCTTTTACGAGCATTATTTTTATGGCAGGGACTAGAAATGCTACGTCGTAGATCGTCTACGAAAACGCGTAGCTGTGTCTACGGAATTTTTTTTTACTGTTAAATACCTATGAACCCTGGTAGTACAATCAAAGCGGAAAGAACAATTAGCACTCGACCCATTTCCTGCTGCAAGAAGCATTGCAACCGTTCGTTTTGTTCGCAGAACATTCTGCTGAGTAACTGATGAGAGATTAATTCTATCTTACCTTGCCTTTAAAGCGCTCTCAATTCCACTATGTGTTGAAATAAATTTGATAAACTTTTTGTAACCCTTTAAGTTTGTAAATAACTTTTAATGCAGACAAAGTTGTTACTATCCGAACTGCTTCATACTGGGTTTTAGTGAAAATCAGCGCAATTAGCTCATACACAGTTTACTAAAATAAAGAGATTCAGATTTATTTTACTCTACTACTATTTATTATATTAATTCATCGCAGATGGGTCATGAAAAAAAAGTACTAGTTTTCACGGTAGAATAAATCTAAATTAGACTAAATAGAGTATAAACATTGTATAGTAAAATGCAAAAATAAAAAGGTATAGTAAAATAAATGACTTTATATAAGTAATTCTAATTACTACGCCTGAGTGCTCAATAAGCAAACGAATGAACTGATGAATTGAACAATTAATTGAACAAACATTTATATTATCTGATCTGAGTATTTGCTGATCGCATTTAGCATGCAGTGTATGTAATCAGATAGTATTATTGATTTTAAACTATATAAAAAGCGTTTGCCTTTTCGACGATGCTGTAGGCTTTTGGTATTCTGAATGTTGGCCACAGCAAATTTCTATGAAGTGTTCACCACAATTTAATTCAATTAATTAAATACATATTATTAATTAAATTTAGTTTAAAGAAATTAAAATAACGGTGAAAAATTAATACTTTCCAATTAGATCTATACATTATAATAAAACTAAAAGCGAGTCTGTACATTGAATAAAACATGAAAATAGTTGTAGATCGATAGTTTCAGTGTTCTATCATGGAAGCCATGCAATTTTCCGGGACAAAAAGCCGTAGTCTATGTAACTTTCCAAGCCCTATACTACACTATACAGACGCAAAATATCATGCTAACCCATCATTCCGTTGAGGCGGAGTTGAAGAAAAAACCAACAAAAACACTTTCCTATTTATATTTATTTTCATCTCGGTGATTTCCCCAGGAATTAAGTTTTTATGACAGAATTAAATCGGCATTGTCTTTGAAGAGGATTGCAACTAGGTGCAAACGAATCTATTGTTGTTTAATTCCACTTAAAAACTAAAAGCATAAATAAGTACGCAATTTCAAACGTTTCAATTGAATTTGTTCAATCAATTATGCAAATAATCAAACGGTTCGTTTGCTGATTCTGTGTACGATGCATTCAATAGCTTATTAAACTGAAATAACTGTAGCTGAACGAGTATGCTTTTCGATAAGAGGAGAGTCCATTCATGCAGACGTCACTACGCTTTTAACGTAGATGCTTTTAATGTGCTTGTTGTGATTGGTGTCTAGTTTAATTTGAATGGATATCCATTTGGATGGAAACTTATTAGAGACGACCTTATTAGTCCTTAAGGGCAGCTACACATCTGTGGCCGGCTAGGAACGGGATACTTACTAATAACCACTAATTTGAAAATTACTGAAGCAATCACGACCTCTTCCGACACCGTAATCTTAATTTTTTGGGAGAATAAAGAAATCGCATTGTGCCAGGTTTGGACTATGTGCGTTAGAGCTAATGACCCTTTGTCACTAGCTCTAATTTGTCAAAAAAAAAATCAAATGAAAAATTACTCGTATGTTCAGTTGTAATTTGTCAAAAAAATTAAAAAAACTACTCGTATGTTCAGTTGTACTTTTCTGCCTCGCACTTGCAAATTGTGAAATGAATTTCCTTCCGAGGATATGATAGACAGGATGAGGTTCTTCAAAACAGCTGCAAAAAGCTCCTTCACTGCCAAAGATGCATTGGCGTCCTCTTTAGCATGCCGGCGATGGTGACCACCGACAAAGATGCCCATCCGTTTGTTCGTTAGGCTAAAAATATTTAAAAAAATAAAGTTGATGATTCCAGGATAAGAAAAATACTGTCTTAATCTTTCCTCATCAAGAGGTCCGCGGTTTAATTTTCTAAAGATACCATGTTACATAATATAATATTATGCCATTATATTCCCGAAAAAGGTATGATCCTCCTTGACGTGTCCGTCAACGGCGGACCTGACTAAACCCCCAAGTTACCCGAAAAAGGTAGGCAAAGGTCGACCACTTTTCATTAGTAATGTTTAGATTCCATGTAATAGGTGGTGAAGCTATTGCCATACGAGGCAAAAATCACCCCGAACTGCTGCCGGGTATTTTAAGTTTGAAAAATCCAATAGTTGTTGGCCGACCCGAGATCGAACTCGACTTTATATGAAGAAATACCCAGGTGTGTTCTTATTAAAGCTATTGAGATGAAGCAAAATGTCGGTGGGTGACTGTGAAAACTTCAAAGAGAATCCTAGCAAATAATTGAATGATATTTCTTTACCAATATTAACCTTTGTAATATAAGGTACGTTTGCAGATAATGACGTGTATTTCAATGAATATTTATTCGTACCTCAAAGAGACTCGAGAAACTATTTAGGTTGTATTTTGCTTGATTGCCCTGCGGCGCGATCTCAAAGTCCTTTGCCCTCATTGTATATATTCGATACTGAGAAAAAGGCACGTTTACCTGTTCGTCGGAGAAACTCAAAGATATTATTATATAAACACGGTTACATATAAAATATATTTTGTATTAGTTAGTGTAGCACTCATATCACGTCGTCGTCCGCTCAATGTCAGGTGCGGTCAGTGTGTGGGGACTGATAGTGGCAAAATTTCATGGGCATTTCCATGATTCGGAGTTAAACCGTCGAACCAAATGTTTTCAATTGTAAAGCAATCGTTAAGACTTTTCAAAAACCATCTGGCTTGAGATCTGAGAATGAGAATATGAGATATGAGAATATATGAGATATTGCATAATCAAAAATGTAATAGGACAATATACATTAAAAAATTAAGCGTCTCACTTTTTAACATGGATCTTCCCACATGTATATTTCACCATACTGCTCCAAAGCACATTGATTCGTTTATTCACGTAATATTTTTCAGTATGGCCGGCCGTTTATTTCATACCAACATGAAAATTAGTCTGACTTTTTATAACCTCTACTGTGATTGTGGGAGGGACCTGTGACCACAAGCGTATTAAAATATTTTTTTAACTTTGTAGTTTTGAAGTGATTATTGTTAATTTTTTATATATGTTCGACCAACTACAAAAAGAATAATCACTCAATTATTGCTGAACATAGATAAAAAAAAATGCAAACCCTCGAACATAGAACCTCATTTTTCGAAGTTTGTGAAAAATAAACTTTGTGTTAAATTTTTCTATGCTGAATTCTATTCTTGCCCGTATGTGAATTCCTTCAATGATACTCAAAGGTTCCTGTAGGATACTTTCGTCACGACTTTGTTTTAGGAAATTCTAAAGATAACAATGCATGTTAGAAGCGTGTTGTAATCCCGTTTCATTCTTTGTTTTATTTTTAGTATTTCTTAGTGCAATGTTCACATCACAAACAACTCTTAAATGTTTGTACAATAATATTTTTTATGTATAGCAAACGTGATGTATGATCCATCTGGAGGGGAGACTCTTGCCCAACAGTGAGACAATAAAAAGATTGTGTTAATGGTAAGACCTAGTGGACTCAAATTATGGAGATCTCTCGGGCAGGTTTCCTCACGATGATTCCGTCACCGTTACAGCAGGTGATATTTAATTTAATAAAATCGCAAATAACTTTCAAGTCATTGGTCGCTTGAACTTGATCCCGGATCGCTCAAGTGAGAGGCGAGCTCGATAAATATACATATTTTTTAAATTAAATATCTTGAATATTCTCACACACGGCCATCTGACCCCAAATTAGGCGCGAGCCTGTAATATGGGTGTCAGAGACTAATATACATACATAAATATTTTTAAATACATACTTAAATAGATAATATTAACATCCAGACACAGACAAATACAAGTGTTCGTCACACGAATATTTGTCATGAGTGAGATTCGAACCCACGACCCCTGGCGCAACAGACAGGGTCACTGCCGATTGTGCCAGCAGGTCCGTCAAAACGATAACCAATGCGCTGTCATCGACGACGATAAATTAGAACACGGTCGTTAAACTACGCATAGGTCGTAACATACTCCTCGTCCTGACGTAACACCTCGGCACATATTCCCGTCACATAGCGTGACATAGCTATGCAGGTAGGCTAAGATGCCGCTTGGAATGCGAGGGGCGTTGCAAGCTGCAATGCGTATTTCGGATCGTGTTTTATAATCCGTTTGCATAGTAATCCATGCACGAACGCAGCTCATCCAACTAATATTATAAATGTGAAATGTTTTAAGTTTCAATGTTTGTATGTGTAACCCAATCACGCAAAAACTACGAAACAGATTTAGATGAACTTCTCTATTTATACACAGTAAAAATATTTTAAATACAAAATGTCAATAAAACTAAACAATATGACGTAGATAATAGACGTAGATAGAATAGACAATTTTATTTACAGAAGGTGAAAGACGCAACTGTTTCAGCAGCAATAAATATTTTTTAAATTGAAATTTAATTCCACCGCGCAATTCGGGCTAACAAGCAAAACGTTAGGAAGCTAACCCGCCCACTGCCCTGTAACGGGAGAAAATCTCTAATTGGGTCAGACGAACCCTTTGTTAACCCTTGCCCCAAAGTGGGGACAATAGTCCGGCGTGTCAAATCTCTAGTAATTTCAAGCGCTTGATCAAACGGACCACTATTGACACTTGGTAAATTAATTTCGTATAGACTTCTGATTTATACAATTATAAACTAACGTATCAAATTCCAAAAGTTAAAGTCTAGTCGTTGATTTATCACCAACCTTAGATAGCACATGAACGCTTGAAAATTGGGCCGGATAAAGGGGTGCATAATCGCAACTCGTGCACCCCTTTTCCGTAATGAGTGATTAACTATCAACACATAAGCATGTCCAAGTACGCGATCTAAACGAAAAATTAATATATTAATTATAAAAAAATCATATTTTAAGTTCGTAAACACACTATACATGTTATTACGCATTAAAATACTATAACAATTTACATGTAAAACCCATCAAAAACAATAATTTTAATTAATGACATATTGTGTCGCGTTAATGTTAGTACACCGCAGTCGTCCCGCTCACATGCGAGTCGTATCGCGAACGTTGTCTCATTCATGCGTGAAAACGAAAAAAATGATTGCACACAAAAAGTAATTTTGAGCTCTATTTGCGTGAATACATAATTGATATTTTTGGAAATGTTTACTAAAAACATTCATAATTAATAATTGGACGGCGGCTGGTTATGAAATGACGTAACTCACACGGTATTTACTTAGAAATGTTACCGTAAATGTCTATTATAAGGTTTAATTTCGTAAATTCGGTACTTTACTCAATGGCATTTTGGTTCGGTCGTGCGTATTTTACTACTGTATCTCTACGTACAAATATACCTATATGTCATTATAGGCGACAGATTTCAAGCACATATTTGTATGGAGTGCTATATCTACGGTTGGTGGTAAATCAAATGGCACATTTCGTGGAGATTAGTTTCTGTAGGCAATCATCACTTACTGACTCGTTACTAAGCAAACGGTGCACCATTTTCAGAGCGTATGTTTTACACTAAATATTGGTTAAACCACATCAACGAAATAAATATCTGCCGGGATTCAAACCCGGGACCGGCGGTTTGGCAGTGTCACTCTACGCCGCGCTACGGGGATCATAATAGGGGTTGTCATCAAAGCGGTTTCGCATTAAGACAGAATTCAGAATAAAGTTTTTATATATTCAGACTCAATGATTTATTCAATTTTAAAGTCAACTTGTCAAATTTCGTGAGATGGAACGCAGATTGAACGCGATTGGCAGCTTTTGATGTCTTATCCGGTTCCAATTTTGGACATTTCTGTTGAGGTCCCGTTTCAGATATCGCATAGAATCATCCCCATGGAAAGGATTGACTTAATAGATATTTCTAATATTCTTACCGAAATTGTGACGGGATAGGACTTATCTCAGATAACACTCGTTCGCTCCGGGACTTTCTAGGCTTAGGTACTTAATCCTAACTCAAATAACAGTCGTAGTATTTATGTATCTATCTTCGATATATATAAAAGGAGAAGCTGACTGACTGACTGACTGACATATCAACGCAGGGCCTAAACTATAAGAGTTAGAAACTTGAAATTTTGCACAGGGGTTCCTTCTATAACAGGGGGAGCACTAAAAAAGGATTTTTGAAAATTCTCCCCCTAAGGGGGTAAAACGGAAGTGCAAAGTTATTATGAAACTTTGCTGTTTTTGAAGTCAAGTGGGCAACCCGAATGCGGGTAGACGTCGTTAATGGGTCTAACTCTACGCGAGCGAAGCTGCGTTCCTCCACTAGTAGTATAATATATTATAGTTGTTTCCGAAGATTTTGAGTATAAATCGAATGAATAACTTTTTTTAACAATATTCGCTAACACACACTCCACTTGGACTTTTTAATTAAAATTAAATGTTTTTCATAACTAAAATTTAATCAGAATTAAAATCGAAATCGGGTGTATCGGATCTACATGTTAGTAGCATGACACTTGGTCGTGTTTGTCACAAATAGCCAGAGTCCTTTCGCGTTGGAGAGAGAGACAGATCTTAGCATAAAAACCGATAGTGACAAAAACAATAACAAACAGCAGAACTTCATTAAAAATACATACGACAAAATTTCCGGAGTAACTTTATGTTAAGCTGCTTCTCAAATGATTTAATAACATTAATTTTAACACTAAGCTGGATCTCGAACAGTATTCGCAACCGAATTAATTAATCCTTAATTTTAATTCACCCAAGCATTGGAGGGTTGGCTTCCTTTTTGCTTTCACGTTATTAATACTTTATCAATTAAGCTAAGCCGTCAATCTAATTTAATTAAATACATGTCATGATGTTTTGAAAAACATTTGCCAATTACGTTTTAGAATTATATTTATTTATTTATTCAACTTTATTGATACCACTACAGAGATATACAATGTGCGGACTTAATGCCTTATGGCATTTTCTACATTATATGATTAGGACGAAAATTATTTCTCCATTAGAAGCTGCATCAATGGGCGCGGTCGGTTTGTGGATGGGTGACCGCTAGTGGCAAAAATTCATGGGCGCTACCGTGCTTCGGAGGGCACTGGATTGGCCACTAACCCCTTCTGGAGAAGCGTGGCCGATAATGCTCTAGACCTCCATCTAGAGCTGCTATATCAGCTGTGGATGTGGGAAAGACTCGCCCAACACTGGAAAAGACAAAAGCTTTTAAAAATTCGAGAGCGGTACGAAGCCTAATGTGTTTGTAGAGACGTAATAAATATGTAACTTTTGTATTACTTCTTGATACGCAGCAAAACTTTTCGTATAAGCACATAAAACGTATATTCAAAGTTAAACAATCTTGTTACGGCCGCGGCGAAATTCGTATACAATTTCGCGGTCCGCCCCGGGGCTAAGGGACGAGAAAGGTCTGAAAAATACGTGGGTATTGTTATGTAATTGTATATACAATGGTAATCGACCCCAACATTTGAACAAATGTTTGATCTGACGTCGGTAGTAGCGACTATCGTATGTAAATAAAAATGTATCATTCCTGTCAAAAGGATTCTTGTCGGATAACTTTATGAGGTTTGGAATAGATCGTGTGCTGTCGTGTCTCACGATTTGTGGCAATCTGTTCAACACAAGCGTTTGAGATATTTTGTTTGTCTACTACCTTTTCCTTGTCCCACTGTTGGGCACGGATCTCCCCTTTTAGTATGGGAGGAGTTTGGTCTTAGTCCACTACTAGTCCAGTCCACCTGTTCAAAAGCCGACCATGGATTACTTACTGGTTATATTATTGTCACAAATTAAAAATTCATTATATACGTACCCTTTAACTAAATTAACTTTTTCACTTTCGGAAACGGTTCGACGAAACAAAGTATTATGTGGAGCATTAAAATCACATTTGCTCCAATTTCATTAACCCATGAATGCTTTATGAAATGTTTTACCTACGAGTATGTAACGTACCTAATTCAATAATTGATTATCTATTATCATTATACCGGGCTATTTCTGGATATTAAATTGGTTCAATCGCTCTGATGGCTATCTAAAAAATAAAGATCCAACAGCTAAATTGTTGATTGCTTAATAATAGCTAATACCATTCACTAAGTGACCATTTTATCAACCTTTTTTATTGGCTGTAGCTTAGGTATTGTAGCACCTGTGACTTCACAGGCGTTTAAAATAGCTTAGCTACAACCCATAGACGTCCCACTGCTGGGCACGGGTGTCCCCCAAAGAGACTGCTGCGGGAGGTCTAGAGCATACTCTACCACGTTACAATGCGGATTGGTGGAGGCGTTAGTGGCCAACCAAAGTCGAATATTCTCTATGTTTAACAACTGTTTCCACCATAGAAAAAAACCGGGACCGACGGCTTAACGTGCCCCCCGAAGCACGGTAGCGTCCATTAAATTTTGCCATTAGAGGTCACCCATCCGCAAACTGACCGCGCCCGTTGTTGCTTAACTCTTTCGATCATATTGAATGGACGCAAGCCACTGGTCATCGGACGCTACACAATAGCACAATAATTCAAGATTATGTAGCTTGTTGTCTTTCTATCCATTTTTGGCAGACACTGCTGTACACAGCTACCAGACGGCTTGAGTTTTATCAACCCTTTCAACGATAATCGTCATATTTCAGTCAATTTACAAAAAACTTAACAAAACAATATATCTAAAGTTTCCTCTTAGATCTATCTGTTAATGAAATTCATATAATATTCTGTTCAGTATTTTTAAGTTTATCGCAGACAGACGCGGCGCGGGATTTGTTTTATACGTATAACTTTCATACTGTAGCCTCTTTATTTTCCGATCATTAAAGTAGCCTAAATTTAATGTTAATACAGTGTACGAAAAATAACTCTGGCAAGTTACATCTAAATCCGTCCAAAGGTTTTGTGAAAAGACAGACAGGCGACGATATAAAAAAAAAATAAGTTTCATCGCGTTAATTTACTGCATTGAAATTTTTAAAAAATATTGAAAGTACAGAAAAAGTGTGTCTTAAGTATTATTAAAGTTAGGATATAGATAGATATAAAATTTGATAGTTGTTTTTGTTTATTAAAACTATTTATAAATCTAGAAAATTTAATAAAAGGTGGACTTGCACCACGGCTACTTAATAACTCAGTGTGTAAAACAAAAAACATCCTAGGTATATTATTTATTTATTTATTTATTTATTAAACGCTTTATTATACCTAAATATGGTACAAAAGGCGGACTTAATGCTAAGAGCATTTTCTGCC
Source organism: Carterocephalus palaemon (assembly GCA_944567765.1). Taxonomy (NCBI): domain Eukaryota; kingdom Metazoa; phylum Arthropoda; class Insecta; order Lepidoptera; family Hesperiidae; genus Carterocephalus; species Carterocephalus palaemon. Next base: position 1,817,097 of record OX155641.1, read on the forward strand.
AGTCAACCTTTGGGCTAAGCAGAGAGAAGCTAAGGCGGTATATTTTAAAAATTGTGTATTACCTGATTATATATAGATGATGGATGTAAGCAATATTTATTTATATATTACCGATATTAATATAATATAATATTATAAATATAAATTAAAAATAAATATATTAATTTATTTATTTATTTATAATAATGAATAAACTTAATATAGATACATATATATCATATAATTATAGCAAGCCGATAAACTACAAATCGGTTTACAATACATATTAATGTTAGAGGAAGCTTACAATGCACTTTTTCAAAGCGATACGTGTCGAATGAGCTGTCTGGGTGCTTGTGAACTAAAAGCAAACAGCTAGTACTTAGAGAGAGGACCGTAAGTGCAACATTATTTCCAGCAGCACAAACGCACCTGGGCTTATACAAGCTGTTAACTGCTGTTTGCTGCCAAAGGACAAATGTATTTACTTTTGAGAAAATTTATAGAGGTAATTTTATTTAATAATATGTTTTATAATACGCTAGTGATCAAGAAGGAGTTCTATATCAATAACATACTTACATCTTTCTTAGTCTTCATGGGTAGTATAAAAATATATGGTGCATATTTAATTATGTTGTATGCAGGTAAATGTGTATTATTGTGCATGATTTCGTGCCCTTGAAAGCACGGTAGCGCCCAATAAATTTTGCCACTAGCGGTCACCCATCCACAAACCGACCGCGGCCGTCGTTGCTACTCTATCGATCACATTGAATCGACGCGAGCTATGGATGCTACAAATTCTTGTGGTGTACAATAAAGTGTATTTGTATTGTATTGTTTTAGTTTCACGTCAACAGTACAACAAGTTCCTTGAAGTAGGAAATGGGTAGAGGCTTTTAATAGCACTGGATTTAGTATAGTACGACACGCATGTAGTTATCACGCATGCTAAGCTTATAGTTTGAATGTTTATTTGGTGGTATTTTTATGATTTTGTTGCATTTGTTCTGTAACGGTGTGACTGACTGACTGATATATCAACGCAGGGCCTAAACTATAAGGGTTAGAAACTTGAAATTTTGCACAGGGGTTCCTTTTATAACGTAGGGGAGCACTAAGAAACGATTTTTGAAAATTCATCCCCAAAGGGGGTAAAACGGGGGTGCAAAGTTAGTATGAAATTTTGCCGTTTTTGAAGTCAAGTGAGCAACCCGAACGCGGGCAGACGTCGTTAATGGGTCTAATTCTACGAGAGCGAAGCTGCGGGCGTCCACTATTTTTATATAAAAATCTAAAATCAGTATAGAAAAAATATTTACAGCTTACACGAACATGTTTGGTTGCAAAAGATTTTTTTCCCTCCAATACTAGCCTTTCGATTTGGGATCAACAAGCCTCAGTTTTAATAGGCCGTGTTTGTGTACAAAGGTCCCGATGTTCGACATGAAACTGGCCATAAGCCCGGAAATTTGAAACCGAAGGCTTGATATTGGGTATAAATAAATATCGAGAGAGCTGACCAATATGTGGTTTATTAAAACGGGTTGGAATGAAAAATATTTTGTGTACATTTCAACGAAAATAATGCGTTTGCAATAAAACGGTCGAAATATTCGAGTAATATACACATTAGAAATAAACACAATTTAGCATCCATTATTCACCCATACATATTTAAATGCGAATCAAATGTTTGCCCCGGCCCGGATTCAAACCCAGAACCGGCGGTTCGGTAGTCAATATCAGTCACCACAACGCCACGGAGTATTCAAATTAATATAACTTGTCCTGATATCCTTCTATATCCTTGAAAATTAAATGGACCTTCAAATTAGTTATGTCCTATCAAACACATTAAGAATCATCAAAATCGGTTCATGAACGCCGATATTGCTATACGTACAAAAAAACATGCAGAGGAACAGAACCACCTCCTTTTCGAAGTCGGTTAATAACCTGACCGCCATATAGGTAAATCCATAAGTACCGAACTGGAAAGTCAATAAATATTCAATGCGTGGTATCCACAACGCTGGGTTCATAAAAACCGTACAAGTTGGAACCGATCCAGACAAGGAGTAATGGAAACGATAGGAGCGGCGTGTTCTACCGGCTTTACAGCGGATACGGATATGAAGCCAACCTCATCTTTCTTCAATCACTAAATGCTTCCTCACTCGACTCGCTATTCTCTGATTTTTAATGTAACTACTGTGGCTACTACAGCTTTACACTGTACACGATGGCATCATTTAATTTTTATTCAACAACAAATGCGTGGGTGAGATTCAAAGCGTAATGGCGGCCTTACATATCCATACCAATATTATAAATGCGAAATTAACTCTGTCTGTCTGTCTCGCTTTCATGCCAAAACTACTGAACTGATTTAAATGAAATTTGGTACACAGATAATCTAGAGCCTGAAAAAAGACATAGGGTACTTTTTAATTGGGAAACAGTGATGTAAAGGGTGGAAAAGGGGGATGAAAAGTTGTATAAAAGTATTGACATTTTCAGAACTAGAAGCATAAAATTAATATTTTAGGCTGTTGATTAGATATAAATAAAAACGGCATTCTTCAGGGTGTTTAATAAACATTGGAGATAACACATTTACAGATTCATAACAAATTTGTGGAGCTAAAGTTAACGCGTTAAAAAGAATCTATTATTATATCTAATTCCACGCAAGCGAAGCTGCGGGCGTCCACTAGTATTTTATATATTTAGATCAGATCAGATTAGATGGACCTAGACTGATCTAAAAACATAAAATTTAACTGACTGTTCACCGATTGGCTGGATATCAACGCTCAGAATATTCGTTGGTCTTTGAAGTAATTCAGTAAGACTGTCGTTCCAAGTCGCCCACAGATGTGTCACCTTTGAGTACTAAATCGTATTACGTAATAAGTCATGTCTCAAACCTTTATATAGTCAAATACAATTGAACCGAACGAACCATTAGATTCATAATATATATAATATCCATATCCTCACTCGAGCGGTTCCATCAACGATTCTTGCGACAACAAAGAAATATATGAGAGAAAACTAATACGATTCCAACCAACCGTAAGTAATGATACATTTCTTCCCGAATTGATACTTGATACTCTCCCGTTTAGGATCACGGTACACTGGAGATACTGAGATTAAATTGTTAGGATGAAAAACTTATTTCTTTTTTTTTTCCAACCAGTTTCCACTTTCGGTATCACATTTGGCATGGAGGACGTACCCATTTCTGTCGTGTAATATTTTTATGTAATTGTATTTCTGTCAGAACACATTTGCGAAATACTGCTGACAATGGTCAAGAGAGTCTTGAACAACACTTTTAATACTTACTCATAAATATATATTCGAATTTCATAAATATTTTCTAAAAACTGCAACTCACTAAAAGTATTTTGGTGTATTTTGGACGAGGCCGTTGTTCATAAATAAGATAAAATTTAATATTTCATGAAAACACAGAAACTTGTATTATTTAACAATATTTGCACTCGAGCAATATCGTTCTGCCACTGAGAAACATTATCAAATCTATTCTTGGTACAAATCATACCGTATATTGACAATGAAACAATTCTGAAGTAATACATTGAATTATTTCGATTGGATTAGGATGGATAACTCATTTCTTCTTTACTAACCGGTTTCCACAGGTTATCACTTTTATGTACATTTGGGAGAGTGCGTTAAATAAAAATTGTATTGTCAATTGAACAGGGCAATCGAAATTGTAAAGGGAGTTCGTCGCCATTAAAACGTAATGGTCATGGCTTTATAAACACAGCAGGTAATATCATATCCAATTCCCTCTTCAGTGACGCTGTAAAGACAAATAGGTCAAAAGCTTATCCATTTGAAAAATCATTATGTGAACAAATATTGGTTGTCTATAAAGTCGGTTTACGGACGATAATTTTACGTGATAACATCATAAGTAAACATATTTTCACTTCACTTCAAAAACAGTTGACAAAACAGTTCACGTGTAGGTTGTGTGCTCTATTCTACTCGGACGCATCGGCCGATGGAGTGGAAGAGAGATGGATGCGTCACAAGCCGAACGCTTAGGTTGATCGTGCCTCCTATCGCGTGTTCGGCGCTCTCGCTTGCACGCTCGGAACGCTAGGCGGAACGTCAGCATGAGTCACGCTTTTTTGTGCGTGCAACCGGCGTTCATCGATTTATAAGACGTCAAGCCAAAAAACATAGGCGCAATGGATCTAAGTGCATATAGGGCTACAATCTATCGACATCTGGTAGAAACGATTTATCACAACTGAATTTGAGTTCAATTCACCACACCGGCCAGATAGTATATTGGACCAGAGAAATTTACATAGTTTTGCGTATCCCTTATGAAAAACAGGCGTTATACACCGCATAAGTTGTAATACACAATAATTGATCCCAACAAGAGCAATAAGTAATATGAATCCAGTGTAAAATTGATGTCAAATTACAGAAAAAAATACTTAAAACGTCGTCACTAACAAGACATGAGCGAGATAAAAAAGATTGATGTCCTCCGAGCGAGGCATATGGTAATACGTCAGGAGAAATTGAATATCAAAATGAACTCTATATCATGGTTTTAAATTACAATTTCCAATGTAAGTATATTAGGGATATAACATTTACTTCTAGTAATTATGCTTGAAGCTTTTATAGCCCAATGCCACGCGTCGATGTAAGGCGCGGTCGTTTTGTGGATGTGGTTGGGTGACCGCTAGTCGCGAAATTCATGAACTCTTCCGTGCTTCGGAGGGAACGTAAAGTAGTCGGTCCCGGTTGTTTTCAATTGTTAAGCCTTATCGAATAGGTTCAGGTGGCAAAATTCATGAACGCTTCCGTGCTTCGGAGGGAACATAAAGTAGTCGGTCCTGTTATTTTCTATTGTTAAACCTTGTCGAATAGGTTCGGGTGGCAAAATTCATGAACGCTTCCGTGCTTCGGAGGGAACATAAAGTAGTCGGTCCCGGTTGTTTTAAATTGTTAGGTAAGCCTTGTTGAATACGTTCGTGCGGATCAGAAAAATTCAACACTGGGCTAGCTACTAAGCGCACCACCAATCCGGATTGGAGCAGCGTGGTGGAGTATGCTCAAGAGCCGTGGCCAACAGTATGAAAACTGATAGTTTGGCATCCGAAACCAACAAATCAGCCATCTAACTTTCGAGATTACATCAAACTGTCTTATCTACTCGTATGTTTGTAACACCTTAAAGTAGCGTATTTTTCTTAGTTACCTATCACAAACATAACTTTCCTGCGAACTTCTGAAAGTAAGTCGCTAAGTAGTATTAGGAGAAGAACTTAGTTATTGAAGGACTTATGAAACTATCGGCGCATACTTGCAATCGATAAAATATGCAGCAAAGTATAATATGTAAGTATATGCTGAATTATTTATTTTATTTATATGCTGAATGATTCGTGAGTATCTATATCGTATAATCACTTAATAAATGATCAGAAAAGATAAAAATAAGTTAATGAAATTAATATCTTCTTACAGTTTTTATTTATTTAGTTTGAATGATCATAAGCCTGAAAAAAAGTCATTGGGCCGCTTGGGTTTGAACCCAGACCGCTCGAGTGAGAGCCGAGTTCGATACCCACTGGGCTGTCACCGCTTTATAAAATAGTTTGCACAAATTCCATGCCTTAATATTTTAACAAACGAGACAAATTATTTTTAATCCGCTAATAATCCGAGTCTTAACCACAGCTTGCCTGTGTTCTGTTATAATGGATTCCCCGGATCACGTGACGACATCGAAATGTCGTGCCTCACGATATTTAACAATGCTTGCCGCGCGAACAGGGCCGGAAAATTGTTTTCTGGGACGTTAGTAATTGCCACGGCAAGGTACAGTATGTAGCGGCGTTTGAATTCTTCAAAGAAATTAATATAGGAACGCTTAAAATTAATTGACTATAACTCCCCGTTTCTTAGCCAAGTGACTGAAACTCCGCTTGACTCTAGAGGGTCCTGGTTTAAACCCAAGACGCACAAACCACGGACTTCTCTAAAGTGAAGAAAACATCGTGAAAAATGTCTACCTATGCAATTTCTAATAATATTTCTTATGATTTTATCACGTAAACTTATTGTCCGTAAACCGACTTTACAGACAACGATAAATTTTTTGAAAATAGTAGGTATACATTTAGCTTCGTAGCTAGTATAGATTTTGTTCGCAGACAGTGAATTAGACACAATAGAACTTTTATTGTTATAACTTATATACACGTATACGTTCTTATAGTAGCGTCCATAGCCCAGTGGCTCGCGTCAATTGGATGTGATCTCAAAGAGTTAAGCAACGACGGGAGCGATCGGGTTATGGATGGGTGACTGACGCCGCAATTGCCAAAATTTCATGGGCTCAACTGTGCATCGGCGGGCACGTTACGTCGTTCACGGTTGTTTTCGTAGTGGACACAGTCGCTAAGCCTTGTTGAAGACCGTCGGTTGGCTTGAGAACATTCGACGCTGGGTTGGCTAACCCCTCCACCAATCTGCATTGGAGAATCTAGCCGCTCTAGACCTCTCGCATCTGTGGGAGAGACCCGTGCCCAGCAGTGGGACGTCTATGGGTTGTAGCTATATGTTCACCGTCCGCGAAAGTGCTAAAAAAATCAATCCTTAAGTATTCACTCTGTCGCTGAGTAGGTAATTACTTTTTCATCAACAAACTCAATTAAGTAGTACAATCGATGAGAAAATTAATTGCTTGAGGGCCTTTCAAAGTACACTTGGTATAGTTTCGGTCGTCGATAATCCCGGAGTTCGCCAACAAGACTCTATTTCAATATTAAAGCGGTTTTGCGCTACCTTCCAAATTGATTAACCATTTGACAAATAAGTTTAAGTTTGAATGAAGTCAATTTAGAGTCTAAGAAATTAATTAGCCTCTACTACTCTACGGATTGGCCTCTACTCATCTGCAATAGCCCTGAGTGGTGGAGTAAGCCTACCATTTGTGAAATAGAACCAGTAACCAGCTAATTCCCTATTAGCTAATAGAACCAGTAACCAGCTAATTCCCTATTAGCTGGTTACTGGTTCTATTTCACACTTACTCCACCACTCAGGGCTATTGCAGATGAGTAGAGGCCAATCCGACTGTCGAGAATATTTGGGCCGCCTGATTTTTCTGAGGTTTTCTGGAACTAATTATTAAAAGCTTTTATTTAACTTCACTCGTATGTATGTATGTCCTGGAATCTTGCAATCAATATTTCACCCACTTCCACTGAAGCTATCGAGCTGAAATTTGGCACACATATTGGTTCCGATGACAATGCATGAAAATAAAAAAAATAATTTAAGAATCTTTTCAAAAAAAAAAAAATTTAACGGTATAATTATTTACTAAACTTTAAACAACACTAAAATGCATCAACAGTAAAATTATTGCTTCCAAAAGTCGTCAAATCTTTTTGTAGTACTAAATTTCTTGCCATTGTTCTCAGTACACACAAGGTATAGAAACCGTGTAATGTCGACTATTCCATCATCCTGAAAGGTAAACTAAATAAACTTTAATCATAATATTGAACAGTCAGTGCATATGTAAATTCATTTCATTATTCACTCCCCAGCCCATCAGTCATGCCCTCAATCCGGGAGATAAAAAAGTCACAAGAATGAAATCACGTCGGAATCCGTGAAATTCCCGCGATAAATCGAACGAGCGTTTATAAGGCAAGAAAGAAATTCCTCTTATCTACCATCAAAACTTTTTTATTGTAACGAAGGGCAAGAAATTCGATATCTGTTTTGGAGGAGGGCCAATAACTCGGGATTGCGTCCACCCGCCTTTTTAACATATGGAGAGAGACGAAAGGTCTCCTACAGTCTAATTGCGTTTATGTTATATTAGAATGGAGGTAGTTATAATATAATACTGGAGGACGCCCGCAGCTTCGCTCGCGTTGGATAAGACATAACAATAGTTTCGTTTACACGTATATTATATAGCCTATGTCACTCAGCGAAGATGCAGCTTTCTAAAGGTGAAAGAATTTTTGAAATCGGTCCAGTAGTTTTTATGTGAAAACGCTTCGATTGAAAACGTTACAAACAAATTTTTCCTCTTTATAATATTAGTATATTAATAATATTAATAAATAATTTAGATTAGGTATAGGTTTTTCATAGTGATAAGAAATACAAAAAAACAAAAAAAAATGATAACAGGAGCTGTCTCAGCTGTTGCTACTGCAGGGCTAGGAGACCTGTGTAGCGCTGGTTTTCAGACAACCCCTATACCTTGAGGTGGAAGGCGGGTATGTGTCCGTTGTTCCCCCATGCCAGCTGATATATAGTTTTTATTTATTTTATTTTATTTTAGACACAACAAACAGAGCAAAGAAAAACAGGCATAACATCTTGTGCCTATCCATACTTGGTCGGCATTCCAATACCTGCTTTTCTTTTTTATTACAATTCCAATATAGGTAGAGGTAGGTATATATATAAAATAAATTACATATCTGTGTGATGACACAATGCTGTCAAATAATAAATTGCTTGTTATTTTTAAAACTTAAATAGATTGTCAGCCTACGCTTCATCCACTCAACATCGCTCATATTTTTTTGCGCATCAACTAACAGCTAGAAGCTCTCGAACAGATTGAGCGTTTAGTGAAAATTGGCGATTCATTTAGGTAGAGATGGATTAGTGAAAATTGGTTTTCATGCCATCAAGATGAGATTAGTGGAGATAATGTTGTCTAACACTAAGCTTACGTAATCTCTGTATGTAACTCGATAGGATTGTTAGGTTCGTGGTCGAACAGTTTACATAGAATATTGTTATGTAACCTACACATGCAACCTCCATAGCCCAATGGCTCGCGTCTATCTATACTACTCGTAATAATAGAGAGGAAAGATTTATTCGTAATGTTTTCACACAAAAACTACTGGACCGAATTCAAAAATTCTTTCACCATTAAAAAGCTGCATCTTCACTGAGAGACATATGCTATATAATATTACTAGGTGTAAACGAAACTATTGTTATGTCTAATTCCACGCGAGCGAAGCTGCGGGCGTTCACTAGTCGTATATAAATCGAACAAGTTAATCAACGAGCGTAGTCGGCTTGAATAGGTGACCGTTAGCAGCAAATAATGGGCGCATCCGTGCTTCGGAGGTCACGTAAAGCCATCGGTTTCAGTTGTTTTTTATCTGTAAAAACAATTTTTAAGCCATGTCGAACCTTCTAATGGCTTAAGAATATTTGACAATGGGTTAGTGACTAATCTCTCCGCGAATGCGCATTGCACTAGCGTGGTGGAGTGTGGTGAAATAGCGGTGAAAGCCCAGTGGCTCCGAACTCGCCTCTCACTCGAACGGTCCGAGTTTAAACCCAAGCGGAACGCGCCAAAAAGTGATGTGTGATTTAAGAAATTAAATGTCACTTGCTGTAACGGTGAAGGACATATCGTGAGGAAACCTGCATGCCTGGAGTCCATAATGTTCTCGAAGTTATGTGAAGTCTGCCAATCCGCACTTGGCCAGCGTGTTGGACTAAGGCCTAATCCCTCCCATTCTGAAAGGAGACCCGAGCCCAACAGTGGGCCAAAATAAGGGTTGTATTGGTGGAGTATACTCTAGACCTCCCGGAGTTGTCGCTGTGGAGAGATCGGATTGCTCAATAAAGGTGTGATAATTTATTGAGCAATGTAAATTATACCAGCCAAATGCGAACTGTCTTACTATCACCGTTCACTGGTGACAGACAGACGGACAGCGGAGTCTTAGTAGACCGTTATTTTGACTGGACTTACGTAAGGAACCCAAAAAAAAATCGACCACTACTAAAATTACCGCCCGTCTGAATGTATCCAACATTCATTATGGTTATGTGAAAGTTAACACCTGTCGAAGCAAATTTGGTTCGAAAAAGCGTAGGCAATTGTTGTTTGTTTGTTCCGGCCGTTTTTCAGATAAATTTTGCCATAAATTAGCCGCCGCCGGGTCGGGGGCGGTTTTTCATTCAAAATTGCCTTGCTCGAGTTTCGGCGGCGGGAATGGGCTGATATTCTGAGCGCTAGGTACCTACAGGTTATGTTACTACAGGTTTTCACTTTAGTCAAATTTGATGCATACGAGTATATTTCGTTCAGCGGTGACTGGTGACAGGTGACAGCCCAGTGGCTATCAAACTCGCCTCTCATTCGAGCGGTCCGGGTTGCGTCTTTCCGTTTCCGTGTACCTACATTGGGAGGCAGCACTGCCTTGAAACACGCACGGGTTTGTTACGTTCCAAACTCGTGTTCAATTGAGGTTACGCGTCCTCCAATCGCGCACGGGTTTACAACTGTTTTTCTAAACACGTGTTCAAGGCGATGCATGGAACTTAGCCATTAAGTTCGCGCGTAAACTCGCCACATCGCGAGTCGTCTTAGAAAACCTGAAGCAATGTATTTGTGGATTAACAACTGAATTATATTTTCTTATACATAATCAGAACCAAAATAACTTACTAACTAACAAGAAGTCGTGACTATTAAATAACTGAATATATTTAAACAACTACAACAACAAACAACGACTAATTTAAGGTAGATTTGTTTTAATAAAAAATAGTAGATTATAGTTACAAACAATGAAACACTATCACTAGAAAATTGATATAAAAATACTCATGACACAAACATGAAGTGAAGAGGCTTTTGCTCTTAAACAGCACTATCGGGTAAGTGGACTCTACGACGGATGGTCGTAAAGTGTCGCTGCGAAACGTGCTGGGCCTTTTATACCTTCTAATCCCCCCTCCTCTCGGCGCGATATGACTCCAACTCCTCGAGGGTATACTAACAATATTGCCACTATAGCAGTAAAGTTGCAGAGTTATACTATTACTTTGAAACCCTTAGGGGACTGGAGTAAAAAGGATCCTGCATTTACTTTCTTTCGTCACTTTAACCATGAGCTGTCTTGTATGTTTACACGGCAAGACACTAACCGTATAAAATTTTGTCAACTGAGCAGTTTCTTCTTTGTTAAAGCAAGTTCATATCGAAATAGCGTGTCGATGTGCGTTATTTTAACATAACTAGTTTTCGCCGAGTTGTCAAAATTCGACAATAATCCATTTCTTAAATTTTAAGTTTGAAAAATACTCAATAATACTTTTCCTGACTCGTGAATAGAACCCAGGATCTCTAGCATTACGACTACTATACCAGCGAGGCAGCTTGCATTAATATTCTTCAGAACTCCAATTTCTATACTAATATGTATATATATAAAAGGAGAAGGTGACTGACTGACTGACTGACTGACTGATATATCAACGCAGGGCCTAAACTATAAGGGCTAGAAACTTGAAATTTTGCACAGGAGTTCCTTTTATAACGTAGGGGAGCACTAAGAAAGGATTTTTGAAAATTTCTCCTTCTAAGGGGGTAAAACGAGGGTGCAAAGTTAGTATGAAACTATGCCGTTTTTGAAGTCAAGTGGGCAACCCGAACGCGGGCAGACGTCGTTAATGGTTTAATTCTACGCGAGCGAAGCTGCGGGCGTCCACTAGTATATTATAAAGAGGAAAGATTTATTTGTAACTAGCTTTTACCCGCGGCTCCGCCCGCGTAGGAAAGGGAATTAACAATGCCATCAATTAACAACATCCGGAACTAAATATCTAGAAAATAACAAAACATCGATATCTTCCCATGGGGATCTTTTACCGCGGTAAAAAGTAGCCTACGTCACTCTCCACCCTCCACACTATCTCCAAACCATACCATATAATAGCTTCGTTGCGACGTGAAAGCCGGACAAACAAACAAACACACTTTCACATTTATAATATTAGTATGGATGTATTCACGCAAAAACTACTGGACCGATTTCAAAAATTCTTTCACCATTAGAAAGCTGCATCTTCACTGAGTGACATAGGATATATAACATTACTAGGTGTAAACGAAACTAAGAGTATTGTTATGTCTAATTCCACGCGAGCGAAGCTGCGGGCGTCCAATAGTCTTTGATATTATGCTTGTAACATCTGCATAACATTAAAAACCAGGACTGCAAAGGTGTAGTAGAAGTAAACAAAGTGAACTAATTAAGTAAAGTTATAAGTACTAAAGTAATTATATCTGGATTATGTTCTAAGTATAAAAAGTTCCATTTATCTATGAATTATCACATTAAAATACTTAACGTAACCATGAAAGTGTGCTCAGAGTGAGTTTCAATAGTAAGTCTTATTTTATGACCTCGCTTGGAGCTAAAAAATATAAATGGGACGCTTTGAGATGAGGCTTTTATTGGAGCAAGATATGGGGGTAACTGCCTTTTGGCTTGAGGTAAAATGTTTTCCTTATAATAACTTCTGGTTTTCTACTGGATTTGTCTCATATTTTATGCCATGAAAAGCTTTCAAGCTACAAAAACTCACTGATACTTTTCATAGTCTGAACTCTGACATAATACAATATTCTCACCACTGTGGCCTTTCTATAGCTCTGTTATCACGCCGCCTTTGCACGTTCGGAATTATGGTTTGAGCTATTTTTCCTTATTCTAAGGTATTTGACATAAGAACTCAAAGCTTCGACATTCGTTGAAATTCACGACTAAAGACAATTTCGCTTGACAACAGTAAATGAAAAAATATGTGACCAAAACCAAGAATAACACGAGAACTGTTTACCTAAATTATCGCTGACGAAATTTTTTCTTAGCAAGAATTGAAAGATCAAGAAAAAGGTGAACAGCGCTTGAAATATGAGAAATTCAAGTATAACATGAATCATATGGAATCTGAAATAACTCAACTACATCATTTGAAACATAAGTTGTCCAAATATTCAACATTTGGACCTTAATCTAAGTGTCCAATGAAACACAATAAAACCATAAGCGAAGACTATATAGACTATGATAAAACACTTGAAACATTGAACAGAGATGAACAATACTTGAAACAAAAGGAATACAATAGATGTTGGTAGAAAAGTGTTAAATATTTTCAGTTATAGAAGCGTGCAAGTGGGACCGCCGACTGACTTCGCTAGAGTTTTACGTCGCAAACAGTTTTTACTGCGCTGATACGATCGCAGTATTGCTTCGGCCTTCGGGAAGTTTTACGTCGAAGACAAGGGACTGAATATTTAATGTTATAAAATTATAACCGAGCTGTCTCTACGGGGCACAGCTGTCTATTTATACATTGGTATTTTATTTTGACGGCAATTATTTTTAACTGTTTAACGCTGGATTTCAATAACCTATCTACAGGCAGATTTGACTATCGGAGATTGAAATTTGACACATTTTATATGAAACTTATGTCAAATTTCTATCTCCGATAGCTAAATCTATCCGTATATAGGTTATTGAAATCCAGCGTAAGACAGTTGATACGAATTATGATTTTCTCAGACTTCGATAGTCAACAGCTTTCACAAAAAAAATCGTTTAAAAAAAACTAAACAAACACGCTTTTGTAGATAACTGACCTAAGTTGTAGAATATTTTTTTGTTTTATTTTTATATTAAATTATCGCATTGTCAGCGGTCCTTGATTAGTGTGCAAAGTTTCAAATAAATTTAACGTTTAAAAGTGAGCGAAAATCACGCTCAAATATTCCGATACATACATCAACATACTAAGCTAATAAAAGCCTATTACAAATGAAACTGACTTTGATATATGTTTATATTTTTCTACCTGAAGTTTTATTGGAATTTTGCATCTATAATATATTTAATCAATTTACTTATTGAATTATTCGATTGGAAATTTTATTGCTGGGTTGAATGAACGATTTTTATCGAAAACTCTAAATAGTCAAATTGAGTTGAGGATATAATTAACAAATATAAATCTATAAATATAACTCTTTCGCCTACTACGATGTTACACTAAAATGAAATTATGTCTCTCAACGAAATTACTAAGTAAGAAAGAGAAGAAATCTTAATAAAATCCCAATAAAACCCTGTTGATGGCAGGGCTTGTGAATGATAAATCTTGTCATAAAGCTGTACTATCTTTCTCGTTCATAACGACGCTGACACCACAAGCGAACGGCGATGGAATAATTAATAGAAATAAATAAAGACATGTCTTAATAAAAATGGTGACGTTATTGTATGAGAAAAGGGCTGAGCCTGGGCTGAAGAAACTGTGCGGTTTTTTTACATATTCTCTTTTTCTTTAGTTTATTAATATATTTGATTATCTATTTAAGAATGTATTTAAAAATATCTATGTATGTACATCAGTCTCTGACACCCATATTACAGGCTCGCGCCTACTTTGGAGTCAGATGGCCGTGTGTGAGAATGTCCAAGATATTTATTTATAATTATTTATTAACAGCGTAGATAAATGTCCATTAAATTCTTTGCTGTCAACTGAAACGGAAATATTTCGTATCTAAGAATACGATACTTACTTCAAAATGTCTAGTATGTGTCGCTTTTATAAAAGCTGGTTGCGAGTATAATGGACACGTAACTTAATACGTCTGTTTGGTTTCCCAGTATGTTGCTTAATGTAGTGTTGTTAAGAGAGTAAACATGTATTCTAAACATCACTTAGCAATGTACATTCTTTTAACGTTGTATCTTTGTACTGCGGTTTTAGTTTTGTTCACTAAAAATAAGATTTTAACGGATAAAGCTAGAAGCTGCAGCTCATTGATATCCCACTGGCACGGGTGTGCCCCACAGTGCCCCACACGTGTCTTGACCTGCTCCAATGCGTATTGGTGGAGGGTTTAGTCGCGGACGAATGTTCTCCAAACCACCCGAAGTCTTTCTTAACGATTGTTTCACCGTTGTAAACGGCTGGGGCAGCACGGTAGGTACTTGAAGTTATGCTACAAGCAGTTAACTATCCACAATGTACAAAAATAAGGACTGTTTCAAGCTATCACTTGTGCGCAAACAGTTCGCGCGACACCGCCTTAACACAATATTTAGAAGAAATTTTTTAAAGTTCCTTATGAAACCAACTCCTTTAGCGCACCTACTTACTCTAAAATTTGAATAATTCTAGGAATTTAAATAAGTAACTTAGGACTCTGAATAATAAACTGGCATATATTTTTTCCTTTTTCCCGGGCTTTTCCACCCAGCAAGGCAGACAGCACAGTCCATTTTGCAAGTTGGTGGAGAGACGCCATTTACCACGTATCTCATAGATTAAAAGAATTTGTTGGTTCAGGTATTGAGGTGGAAAAATTTTGAATTAACAGAAATACGAAATACTAGCAAAAAATATAAAAATATTACAACTTTTAAGTCCTAATGCAATGTAATAAATTTTAATTTAATTTTAATAAGTAACAAAATACTCTTTTATCTATCCGACTGAAAAGCAAAACTTGGTCTTTGAATTGTTTATATCCATAAGTAACTTTAGAAATAACAACATTCTTTAAAAAAACTTAAAAACACCCAGTAGATAAATTATTTTTGGTGATTTTTTTTTAATTGCATTTTATTTCTGAATAATTCGTGTATATTCATAGTTGAAATAACCGGCTTACTCCCGTGTGATTTAAGTCAGAAATAGGTCGACTAGAACGAAGAATTGGCCGAGACGAATTTCAACTGAAATCTAAAAATCACTTTAAAAGATTCCGTTCGTTACATTAATACGTATCAAGCTAATAAAAGGATATTTAAAAATATGGTTTTGAAAATTAATGCATAAACGAAAAACATTTATGAAAAATGAGATGTCTAAAATTGTCTAAGGATAAAGCTTGAGATATAAAAGTTTCTTTTTTCAAACTTTGTAAGCTGCAAGTAAGGCTGCAAGGTTTTAAACGCGACACAATGTTGTCGGAACAGCGAACAGTAATAAATAAAGACTTGTCGGGAGAACTGGTCCCAGCAAGGAATTATCAATATCGCTGCAACCCATAGACGTCCCACTACTGGGCACGGGTCTCCCCCACAGACACAGCTGCGGGAGGTCTAGAGCATACTCTACCACGATTGGTGGAGGGGTTAGTGGCCAACCCAGCTTAACGACTGTTTCCACCATTGAAAACAACCGGGACCGACGGCTTTACGTGCCCTCCGAAGCACGGTAGCGCCCATGGAATTTTTGCCACTAGCGGTCACCCATCCACAAACCGACCGCGCCCGTCGTTACTTAACACTTTCGATCACATTGAATCGACGTAAGCCACTGGGCTATGGACGCTACTGTTAAAGGTATCCCATGGAATTCGAGGTGTATCTTCAAATGTTATAGGCATGTAGTGTTTTTTGTTATGCATTAGGCTTAATATAGCTCGAAGATGTTTCATAAAAATTTGTAACCCTTCGAGTGAGAGGCGAGTTCTATAGACACAGGGTAGTCACCGCTACACCACGCAACATGCAATCCATCCTAATCTCCCAAAGAATAGGAATTTCCAATATTTTTTGTTGCCATCAACACCATTTCAAAATTTCATTTTCATTTCAGTTTTCTAAGTGCCAGCCTCGCCACTCGTGTTGCTTGACCCGTTTCTGGCTCGAGAGCGCATTATGGCGGCCCCTGGCTGCCAGCGGTAAAGAGAAGTTTTTTTGTGATTTATAAAAATTATACTGTAAAAAAATAATTTTTTTTTAAGCTTTTACAACTTTTTATTTTCGTGCATTGTCATCGGAACCAAATATGTGTGCCGAATTTCAGCTCGATAGCTTCAGTGAAAGTGGGTGAAATATTGATTGCAAGATTCCAGGACATACATACATACATTACATACATACCTACATACGAGTGAAGTTATATAATAAAAGCTTTTAAAAATAGTGGACGCCCGCAGCTTCGCTCGCGTGGAATTAGACATAATAATAGATTCCTCTTAACGCGTTAACTTTAGCTCCACAAATTTTTAATGAATCCGTAAATCTGTTATCCCCTATGTCTATTTTACACCCTTATGGGTAACATTTTCAAAAACTTAGAAAGCCATATTTATTTATATCTAGGTAATAAACAGCCTAAAATATAAATGTTATGCTTCTAGTTCTGAAAATGACATTTCAACATTCATACAACCTTTCTTCCCCCTTTTCAACCCTTTACAACACTTTTTTCCAATTAAAAAGTAGGTCCTTTCTCAGGCTGTAGACTATCTGCCTACCAAATTTCATTTAAATCGGTTCAGTAGTTTTGGCGTGAAAGCGAGACAGACAGACAGAGTTACTTTCGCATTTATAATATTAGTATGGATATCTGCATTATTTAAATGTAAAGATCTAATTCACTTCGGTGATACAAAACAGTAAACGGTATGGAAAAGCTAATTCACTAGAGATAAACCTCCATAGCGTCCATAGCCCAATGACTGGCGTCTATTCAATGTGATGGACGAATCAAGCACAAAAAGCAAAAATAAAGTAGACTGGTCTACTATTAAGAATTCAAACTAAGAATACAATAATTATACCTCCTAATCGAACCCATAATCCGTCAATTTGCAACCACTGGACCAACTAGCGACAATTTAGATTGACTTTTTAAAAGCTTTTACTTAACTTCACTCGTATGTATTCATACATTCATGTATGTCCTGGAATCTTGCAATCAATATTTCAACCACTTCCACTGAAGCTATCGAGCTGACATTTGGCACACATATTAGGTTCCGATGACAATGCAATAATATGGTACTGTCAAACTGATCTGATGATGGAGCCGGAAGATATTAACTGGAACTTCATGATGGAATATCGTATCATAGTCGTGTTTGCACTTGTGGTAAAGTCTTGTAATGAACTTTGACCACGATTAGGTTTCAAGGTCAAGTTATAAAAGCTTTTAAAAAAAAAATTTTTTTTACAGTATAGTTATTTCTTTATAAGCTTATGGGTCGAGGGGTACTTAATATTTTTTTTCCGTGGTTCGTCTTGACAAATCTACTTAATGCAACTCTTTGCAGCAATAGGCACAACAATTTGTTGTGTTGGCACAATACATCTTAAGTCATTGCATCATAAAAAAAATATTTAAAGAATTTCTCATTTGGCGATGGTTGCTAACAGAGGCCATAAACAAAATCTTCGGACATCGTAAACGGTTGATTGCAGTTTTTGTTCCGATTTCTTAAAACAATGAAATGCAATGTTTTATTATTATGTTCCGATGCCATGCCAAATGTAATTGTAGCGTGGTAGGCTTTTTTGGCTCCACGCCTAACTGTGGGGCCTGTGAATTCGTTTTTGAGACAGGTTTATTTAAGTATTCAGTGTAAGTTTAATATGAAACTGTTATATTAAAAAGTCGATTTCCTTGTGTGAATTGTCGCGCAGTTGAAACATTATTATTTAGTATTTATATACGCATGTTACTGCAGCGTCCATAGCCCAGTGGCTCGCGTCGGTACAATGTGATCAATAGAGTTAAGCAACGACGGGCGCGGTCGGTTTGTGGATGCGTGGAAGTCAGCGGGTAACCGCTGGATTCAGAAGGTACATCGGATTGGGAGGAGTGGCACCGATTAAGAGAGGCCTAGGTCCAGCAGTGGACCTTAAAATATTGATGGATGGATCGATGAAGCGTAGAAGGCCCTAAATGAGACAATGAACTATGTCAAAAATGTGCTGATAATGATAATGCATCTTCTTCAGCTATTCTGGGTATACACCTGTTTGGAATGTACTGCTAAAAAGTTTTTATTTAGTTTCATTGTACTTTAGTTCCTAGTCTTAGGTTTTCTATTCCCGTTAGTTCCACAACTAGACATTAACCCCCCTTCCCCCTGTAACCGAACAACCGAACCCCCAACAACCCGAAATCTACAGCAGTAAACTTAATTAAGCTCGATTAAGGGCTGATTCAGGCAATTTGTTCTAATTTTTCACGGCCATGCCTATCAGACATTTACAGGCATTTAACCGAGATCGCCTATAAAGCGATTTGACTGTCGGAAAGGCCGGAAAGTATAGGTTATTTGGGCTGAAGCTAAGGCCGAGCATTTTATTAGCTCCAAGGTCTTCAGTCTTAATTGTAACGGATAAGGCGTTAAAACAAATACATGTACGACTTTAAGTTAATTAGTTAGTTAATTTTTAAGGCAAAAAATCACTAGAGAAAGTAATAAACTACTGCCCGGTTAAAGATCGCAGATAGCAGGGACTTCTATCGTGGCATACCCACTAAAATCCAGCGGCGCCACCAGCGCATAGCATGAAGCACGGAATATGCGCTGGCGCATGCTATCGTTGCGCCTCAGCGCGTGGCTGACGGCTCCTATCTGTATTGTACTGGGTGTGTACTGTGGAACCGTCATATACCAACGGTACTCCTTCTGCGAGTCGTCGAGGGCGTTTCTCTCCCTTGCCGCGGATTCGTTTTGCGACATGACTTTGTTTCTTTGCCAGCAATTTGGCAGCGAAAGATCCTCGCCGACTATTGCCGCCAGTATATGACGTTGGGGCCCCATGCAGCCCACTTTACAAACGAATGGCGCACCGTGTCCTTGGGTCACAATAATGTTAGTCCTGGAATATATTTATAAAGTAAATCGACACCAACTGAGTATCGGCTATGATAGTCGACTTTGGTTGTTATCTATACTTCTCTGGCGACAACTAATAGCGCCGCGTTGTTTTTAAGCTAGGCGCTTGGCAACAGCGTTCGGGTTCCACATACATATATACTAATATTATAAAGAGGAACAAATCATTTGTAATGTTTTCACACAAAAACTACTGGAATGCTTTCAAAAATTCTTTCACCATTAGAAAGATGCATCTTCAGTGTGTGACATAGGCTATATATTAATAGGTGTAAACGAAACTATTTTTATGTCTAATGAGGTATGGAATTCCACGCGAGCGAAGCTGCGGGCGTCCACTAGTGGTAAAATAAGCAACAGTCGTCAAGCCAGTCTTTCGTTCGGCTTAACTATGTTCCAGCAGTTGGATTGGCCAATAATCCCTCCGCCAAACTGCACTGGAATAGCTTGGTGGAGTTTTCTGCCTTCTCTATTGTAAGAAGATACCTGTTCACTGCAGTGGGCCGCTAAAAGTTACAGCAATTAATTGATACAAGCCACGGAGTTGTGAGCACTTAAATGCTTTCAGTGTATTTGCCAAAATCATACGCGGCGTCTAATAGTCGCTGACACACTTGCAAACGGTCTTATTCCTCGGGATTAGTGTTTCATGTGACCTAATTCGTTAGAGCAACGAATCGCTCTCAACATTCACGTCGGTATGTTACAAAATTAACGCATGCACATTCATATCCCTGTAAATCCTAAGCTAATGGTTGTAACTATGTGGACATATTATTATTATTAAAAATTATATTGGTTGTCTGTAAAGTCGGTTTACGGGCGATAATTTTACGTGATAACGTCATAAGAAAAAAACCTTAATCTCAACTGATAAATAAAATAAAGCTAATTATTAAGGTACCAAATTCTTTAAACAATAAATTAAAGACTGGAACAACTTACTGTGTCTTGTTGGAATCCAGTGGGATTTGCAGTGGCAAATTTCAGCCGCCATAAACAAAGTAGGCCGCGCAAAAATATCTGGAAACTGGTGGTCTGGTCTGGTCTGGAACTAGAAAATGGGGGAAACTGTACCCAAATAACGCTTTTAATATGAGATGGCATACACATTAAAATCTGTTGGTTTTCCTAGGCTCTTGTAACACAAAATAAATAATAATAAGTCTAGCGCGCTGCCGATATCCAATTTGTATTTGTGTATAGAGCTCGGAGAAATCGAATAAAATGTTTCTCTTTTAATTCCATGTTCCAGACGTTATGCGGCGACAAATCAAAAGCTAAATATTAAAACTTTTTTTGCTTGCAAATGCCCAAATGTGCATCAAAACTACAGTAGTCTGGCGTAGTCTTGCCGTTCATAACCCAGAAGTATCTTTGTAATTCCATCTTACGAGAAGTAATAGAAGTTATAGCTAACCTACAAATCACAGTCCATTGTTAGGCACAAACTAGAGCACACTCCACGCTGCTCCAATGCGGATTGGTGGAGAGGTCAGTGGCCTCCCAGTGTCAAATCTCATGGCATCTGAAGGTCTTAGACAAGGCATAGTGATTGTTTTACGTATTAAAACAACTGGAATCGACGGCGGATAGCTGTCCATCCACATTCCGCTCGCGCCCTACGTTGCTTAACTCGGTCGATCACGATCACAATACATATCGGTTAAAGTTAAAATTAAAATTACAATCAAGATATTCTCATTATAGATGTAACTATCATAATGTACTCTTTCAAGCCGCTGAAATAGGCCATTCTATCATACCGAGCTAGCCGTGAAAGAGCTTTTTGTTCAGCGGTTTTGCCTGGCTTTTTCATTACACTGCCTAAGATGAAAGCTACTAAGGTTTTTTCACTTGGACTATTCGAAAGACTCTGTACCTGTTTATTACAGTGTACTGTTCTATAGAAATGTTTTATAGAGTTTAATTAAAAATCTGATACCTCTCGACCTATTGAATAATGGTTGCCTCGTTGGTCGAATGGTCACAAGCGCGACTACAAGGTCGACCTGCTGAGAGGTCCTGAGTTCGATCCCTAGGTCAGACAAAAAAAATTTGGGTTTTCTAACATGTTATGCCCGGTAGTAAGGAAACATCGTGAGGAAACCTGCATGCCTGACAGTCTTCTATAATGATTTCGAAGGCATGTAAAGTCTGTCAATTCGCACTTGGCCTGCATGGTGGACCTAATGCTTAACCCCTTCCATTACCGGAGAGGAAGAGACCCGTGCCCATTAGAAGAGACCCGTGCCCAACAGTGGGACAAAGAAAGGGTTAAACATCGTATAATCGCTAGAACGACGCCATCTTTCAAGCAAGCAACTATTGCGTTTCAGGCAGTAAGGGAATGAGTCATACATCATGCTACAGGGACGTCGATTCAATTCCGAGTCACATTTCCAAACGGATTCTGGTCGAGTTTCCGGTAATTCTTCAATTCTATTTTGAGCCTTGATACATTTGCTTGGTAATGTTGGAACTAGGTGTAAAGTAATGTAATTGCTGCGACCCATAGACGTCCCACTGCTGGGCACGGGTCTCCCCCACAGACGCATCTGCGGGAGGTCTAGAGCATACTCCAACACGCTGCTCCTATGCGGATTGGTGGAGGGGTTAGTGGCCAACCCAGTGTCGAATGTTCTCAAGGATATGGACTGTAATACGTACAAACAAATTCTTCTGTTTCCCAAACAAAGCGGTAGGCTGAATGGATTTTTAATTACCACGATTCATAAGCGTGTCACACATTACGCAGATACGATAATATTTTATCTGCGTATAAAAACTTATATTATCTGAAAGTATCACACACTTCGCAGATACGATAATATACGAAATACACTTTTTTTTTGGTGCGGATCATATTATACAGTATGATGAATTCTGATACAAATGCCATTAATATGCCAATGAGTTCGCGTTTATTGCTTTTTGATTTATTAGACAGCTCCTCAGAAGAGGATTATGATTTTGAATTTGATGCCCGTGTTGCGTTACAATGTACTAAAAGGCGAAAAATTTGGGTGGAAAGGCATATAAAACTTAAAAATGATCGAGGTGAATTTAATCTCTTCAAGGATCTATCAGATAACAAAGGACATTGACCAGCGCCCATACAAAGTTCGCCTACGAACCAACAGTCATAAAACATCCTATAACGGATCCGAAATAATTCCTATATACTATTGAAAGTAGATTTATACAACGGACACTTCTGAGAATTTATTTATTACCAAAAATATTTTTGATTTTGAGGTTATAATTTGAATGACATCGCTGTTCGATCAGTCGGTAGTGAATAGTTAGGCCGGGTTCCCACTACGCCGGACTGGCAGATTTTCCGGAAACCGGACACCGGACAGAGATGTTCACATTACACCGGATCCCACAAGAAAATCGAACAATCAAGTTCAGTTGAATTTAGACCTGTGCGCAAAATGGATGACGCGAGGTGAGTACGGGCGGGGCGAGCGGGGGACAGATACCGGCGCAAGCTCGTTCACTTTACTCCGGTTTTACCGGCATTTCACAGTGACAAAACGCTCGCCGCCGAGCTTGGTATTTTTTCCAGATCCGGCATACTGTAAACAGCTTCATATGAATTGTACAGCCATTAGCCTTTCCGGCAGTTTTACTGGTCCGGCATAGTGGGAATCGGGCCTTAGAGAATATTGTGTGAATGTGAATGATGACATTGACAATGAGCGATTCCGTCTGTCAATCAATACTTTGATACAAAATGCCCGATGCTAAACTGTCAAGTTAGCTGTCTCTGCTTTTAGAGCTGCGCACAGCGCGGCAGCGCTTTAATTTGCTTCGGCAAGTTTTTATTACCTACGGCTCAAGCGCTGCAGCGATGACTTTGAATATTTTTCGGAGAACGGGAAATCGGTGTGAAGCGAATTAAGTGTCCATTTATTTATTTTTTAATAATCTGAAGTGTCCGTTAAATTCTAGCATATGGAATAACGAGCATTAAATAAGCTAAGAATTACTGTATAAATTAGACGTCTGCAAATTCTTAGGCGAAAAACGACAATGTCCTTTACCATCTATTTCCGAAAACCAAGGGCGACATTTATGGCGATTCATGACTTGATCAAAGGGGATATAAAAAAAAATAATACTAAAATGCGAGAATGCATTTCTACCGAAGAACGACTGGCTGTTTGTTTAAGGCAGGTAAGCAATTAATATTTTTACAGGGTTTAAGGGACAACTAACAACAAAATTCGGGAGGATTATTATGATTTAGAAAAATTTCAACACAGAAGTTTTTGATTAGCTGTCACTCTAGTTTAATAAACAACCTGTATAAAATCTGTTGCATCGGCAGATGTTATCTACCCATCTGTTGATATATGTCGGTGCCGACAGATGCTTGACGGTAAAATATAAGTGATCTGCGTAGTGTGTGTTGCTCCTTGAGTTTAGTATAGAGAGCGATATGGACAGATATGCGCTCAGATACAGATATCTTACCGCATCTGCGTAGTGTGTGACACGCTTTACACACTTCTTTCGCTACCTTTTATGATACCTTTGACCTGGATCAGAGTGTGTACGCTGAGGTCATCCTCCAACTTGTAATGTTTTTTTCTTAAATGATTCGCTTAAACCCATTTGGTCCCCAAACCCAAAGGTTGTCAGAAGCTACTGGAGCGATAAGACCACCTCTTGGCTACCTTCATACCATTGTTTTATTTTTTGAAAGCTTTTATTTAACTTCACTCGTGTATGTACTCGTATGTCCTGGGATCTTGCAATCAATGTTACACCCACTTCCACTGAAGCTATCGAGCTGGAATTTTGCACACATATTTGGTTCCGATAATAATGCATGAAAATAAAATAAAAAGATATAAAAAGATTTTTAAAAAAAATAACAGTATAATTTTATTCTTGTGGTGTACAATAAAGCATATTTGTAACTAACCGCAAATGAACAGTCTCAAGGCACAGTCAGCCACAAAGGATTCCTTGCTAAGCATTAATTTTTTCGCCCAACAGAGTGAACGAAACCGCAGACGAATTCGAGTTAATTACAAAGTTACACAACCGTTCAGTTTCCTAATTAGAAGCGAAACGGAAAATTTTAGAATACGACAAAGTCGGTTGGAGTGTTTCACGAATGTTCAGTAGAAACGACCTTCCGCTAATCGACATCGGATACGACTTTTTGATTGCCGTCGTAAAGTGTAAATGGATGCGAATCGCCAGTGTTTGCTTCTGAAAAGCGATATTCCTTTTTTATGTATCCTATCGCGTACAAGGAAAAGGTTTTGCATACTAATAGGAATGAAAAAAGACAATATAATAATTTACTCGATTGTTTTGGGATCCTGCGACATTTTTCATCGGTTTACGTCACCCTGTATTTATTTTCAATCGGCGTTATCTGTGTACATTAATATTATTCGCATTGAACATTGCCGGGGGCGATAAAATATAATCGTAAATATTCAGTGCCAGCCGCGCAATATGTAGGCAGTTTTTACGCTAAATAAATAATAGGATGGAATTTGTGACGATACGGCGCGGGCGGTGTCGTTTCATAAAGGGGTTTGGAGATAAGCGGCAAATCGGATCGGTTTGAATTCAACGTAATAATTTTGTATGGACATTTTAAGGACATTTTGAAATGTTCGGAGAAAAACTACATTTTGTTTATGAGTCGAGCTGCAAACGCAATGTCATCAAGTATACATTATAACCGGTAATCAAACCTGTTATTGAGATTAACCATTAAGCTACCTGCAGAAATATTTTTAAGAATCAGAAGTAAAATTACTTAAAAAAATAATAACATTTTCTTACACAAAATAAATATTACTGAATCTTTTTTAAACCTACTATTTTTAGGGTTGACATCATACAATATATTATCGAATACGTGAAAAACTCAAGGTTTACTAATTAAATTAATGTTAAATTTTCCATAATATCATTTTTGCATTAAAATTATCCTACACACTACGTTTTCATGACTAATAATACTTATCTTTTTTCATTAAATCTTACTAATTTCATTGAGTGATTATTTGAACAGCGAGAAACATAATGTTATTATAACAATGATTTTTTTTTCCGTAATGAACTTCGTAACAAAATCGTTGTCTATAAAATTTGTATTGCGATTAAATTTGTCTTACGCTCAAGATTGTCACTTTAGCAATATTAACTTTATTACGAATCCGTCCTAGCGTGTTCTTCTATAAAACTGGAATTAAATTTAATGGTAGAATTCGACTTTGTGACGTCATAAGGGAATTATTTTCTTACGTCCCTCGTATCTCGAAGGCGAAGTTTAAATTGGGCAGTTACAAGTTTCTTGAACGTAGATTTTGGTATAAAAGCGGCTTACGAAACTCTCTCATTAGTCGTTTTTAGGAGGTACATATTGAATTGATTTACTTGTGTAAGATGTTGAGGATAATTTAAAACTTTATAAAAAAATTTTTTTTATTGAATACAAAAATATTATTAGTAGCAGCTTACCTCCTTGGTTACGTAAATTCAGAAAAAGATTTACTACTAGTTTTGGTCAATTACGATGGCCATCATCACTTGTATGAATGTAGTTAGTTCACTCAGTTACTGAATTCAATTTAAATGTCACAATGATAGAGGTATACTGAAAAATTTCCGTCAAATGAAGGCAACGAATATATACGCTTAATATGATAAAGATCGTGAATTTAACTAATGAATGCAAAGCCATACAGCGTGAGCCTTAAATAGTCTTTCCACTAAAACCCTTGTTTTGTCCCACTGTTGGGCACAGGTCTCTTCTTGGAATGGGAGTCACTTAATTCGTCATGACTAAAAAACATCTACGATCCGCTCGGAATTCTCAGAGCTGAAAATAAACGAAAACATTTTACAAGTAATACCAAAATTAGAGGCCTTATTAATTACCGTAGAAAAATATTTTCAAGTTATTCCAACAAGAAAATTAAAAGGTCAGGCTTTTCGTTACTTATACTTTCATTTTGTGGGCTATAAGTGAAATCAGGGTTTCGCGAAAATATTTTCGTGTGAATTAATGACCGTGGAATTAGTTCAACACGCGCCTTATTGGACCTTGCGTACAGATTTGCACGATTTTATCGTTCATACTTATTGACGACTTCATGGCGCAGTGGACATGACTGCTGAAAAGTGGGGGTTGGAATCCCAGCGGTGGCAGATATTTGGCATATAAATATTTGTACTTCGGGTAACATCAACCACCACAAACTTTCTTGAAAGAATGGGAAGGATTAGGCCTTATTCCACCAAGCTGGTCAAGTGCGGATGAGCAGACAACACGTGCCTTCGAGAACATTATGAAGAACTCTCAGGCATACAGGTTTCCTCATGTGTCCTTCACCATTACAACGAGTTACATTTAATTTCTTAAATCGCACATAACTTAGAAAAGTCATAGATGCGTGCCGTTGGGTTTGAACTTTGGGATAATCATCATCATCATCATCAGCCTTTATTGATCCACTGCTGGACATAGGCCTCTCCTGAACGACGCCACTCCGACCGGTCCTGTGCCTTCTGAGTCCAGCGGTTTTCCGCTGCCTTCTTCAGGTCGTCCGTCCACCTTGTCGAAGGGTGGCCTGTGCTTCATTTTCCAAGTCGAGGTCTCCATTCGAGGACCTTGGGATATCTGAGAGTTTTTTTTACTAAATCTCGAAGGTATATTAAGCATACCAATTCGCACTGGGCTCACATGGTAGACCATGGCGTTTCTCTCTTTAACTGAGCCGCGACCCCTGATGAACCAAGAGCCGACGAAAGGGATGATATTCTCCGTACGAGTAACTTATACAATGCTTCAAAGATCTCCAAAGTAGATTGGACACTTGTAAACTAAAATAGGGGTGCCGAGTTATCCACTCAACACTTTCGTACAACCTACACTTGATTGTAATTAAGTGCTATTGAAATTTAAGTCAAGCCCACTGGAGTTCCAAGTTCGAGGTTAAAACATTTGTAAGTGCCCGCATAAATTTCTCTTAGAAGTTAAAACTACGCGACTCGGCGTCATGAACAAAGGCCATATTCCATCATCTCTTACACCCAAAAGTTTAAGTGTAATGACAAGCCCAAACAGGAAAGTTGGCCGGTTATCCTTTAAACAAAAAGAGGAGTGAATAAAATAGAGTCCGCCCAAAGCAATTTTGCCGTGGAAACTTAGTCAATTTACATCAACGCGCATGGTGCGAGCTAGTTTTTGGTCGAGTGATTATCAAACAATAAAGTCGCGGTGGCAGCAGTGTTTTAAAGTCGATCTAGAGGGTACAGGTTCAATTCCAAAAGGCAATATTTAGCATTAGCTGTTTACAAAATTATTGTCACCTAAAGTGAAAGTAAAAGAATCAGAAATGATGAAATCCGTAGACGAACAATGCTCACCGAGATAGTTCACAGGGTTTGTAAGTTGAAGTGACAATGGGTTGGCCACGTCCTGACTGATATACGGTGAGGAATAAAAGTCCTCGAATGGAGACCACGACTCGAAAAGGAGCACAGGTCGCTCTTCGACAAGGTGGACAGACGACCTTAAGAAGACGGCAGGAAACCGCTGGTTTCGGAAGGCACAGGTCCGGTCGGAGTGGTATTATTTAGGAGAGGCTTATGTCCAGCAGTGGACCTCAAAAGGCCGATGGATAGATGAATGGATGACGAGTTAAAGCTTCGATCAATAAAAGTGAAGAAAAACACACAACACAATGTTTTTGATGGTATGTAAAATCAGCCAATCTACATCAGCGTGGTGCACAGTGGTCTAACGCTTCCCATTCCTTGCACCATCATTCTGATTACAATGTTAAAATTAAAATTGTTTTAACCGGTGATTTCAGTTAGCACAAAATAGTATATGGGTGGGTGGATCATGCTGTTTCGAGAATGGAATTTATAAATAGAACACGCAAACCCAAAAAGCCAAATAGGTTGTTTCACCGTTACGATCTCTGGTCTCTCACCGCTGTTAGTTTCTAGGGCATCCCTAATATGTATAGATTTCATATACCAAATGACAGGATAAACGTGATACTATTTTGTTGCGGGCTCAAGATTGATGTGCTACGCGTGACGTCATTCGACATCCCGTACGCGTGCGATAATATTCTATCAAATAGAACCTTGAGTATCTTGAAGGTTGGCCTTAAAATTGTTTTTGCTTCCAAGATTCTTCCTATTCATGAATACCTAATTCTTTTTAAATGCTTAGAAGGCGTGTCACCCTATGGTGATGGTTGCGATCTATGGAAACATGAAACTGTTGGGATGAATACGTATTGATTACGCCCAAATAGCAATTTAAACGTGAGATTATTCTACCAGATATATGAGCGGCGCGTGAGGTCATTATACTTCCATATCTCGTGCGGTAATGGATATATCATTATTATATACAAGTATAGAACAAACAGAACCTTGATTTTGAGAACTTTAATTTAAAAACCATCTGTTTCTCTCTCTCTATCTGTCTACATACTCAAACCGCACAACAACAGGATACTTACAATTTAAACGTACGATTAAAATAAATCAATTACAGGTAATCAGCTGCGGTACCAATCAAACGACTCATTTACAGGTATCAATCAAAAGTGTCATTTACCAAATTACTTTTCAAATTTGCGTACATAATTAATAATACCACTTATTATTATTTAGATTATTTTATAGCACGTTAATAACGCGTATACTGTTCCCAATCGTTTTATTTGTTTCAATGTGCTATGCTTGTCAATCGTCCTCGTAAATGAGAGAATTAAGTGTTAAATTAATTCTGCGCAGTTATAACGTAAATATTGATTTCGTTATAATATTTAATAAATAATATTGCCATGACAGTAAACATTACTGGAATGCAAAGGAAATATTCTATTATGCATTTACTATGCTTAAATCAATAATAGTAGTAACCGACTAACAAATCTAACGTTTTAGTAATGGTTGGAAAGGTGTTGCTACCGTTTACCTTTTTCTAGAGGCAACCATTTTAATCCTCAAAAGAAGCAACTCTATTATCAGTTTAGAACGAGACTCCACCCATAATTCTAAAATCAAAAAATTGTTAATTTAAGTCAAACATTTAAAAGACTACGAAGGCGTTAAGAGTCCTTATTCGCTTTATTGCAATGCTAAATGAGCTTATAACCCACAGGCACTTTCCCATAGCTACCTGAGAGAGTTCTATGGCATACTCCACCACGCTGCTCCAATGCGGATTGGTGGAGAGGTTATTGGCCAACGCAGTGTCTAATGTTCTCAAGCCACCCGAAGATCGTCGACAAGGCTTGGCGATTTTTTTCGATTCAAAATACTTAATCGGGACCGGCGGCGTTTAATGAATTTTGGAGGCGTCCTTGAAATGTTTCCACTTGCGCTTCATCCACATATCGATCGCGCCCGAAGTTGCTTAGCTCAGTCAATCACGTACGATCGACGCGAGCCACAGCGCTAAAAGCGCTAAATGAGCTGCTGATGCTAATATATACTCAGAATGCTGAGTAAATAATTAATGTTGGACCAAAGAATGATTCAATCGGAACCGTTAAAGCGATGGCAGCGATCTAGCTATCCAGTTACATAAATATTCACTCATTTGGTGGCGTTTAATGGATTCATTTCATTTCCCGGTTCATTTACCTAAACCAGCCTTTCGGATGCGGCGGAAAAACGCGAAATCTCGAATGAATTAGTGAGGTCTGGAATAGGATTACAGGGGGTGTATCGAAGTTTATTTATTTATATACATTTTTGTAACACCCAATGGTAGGTCTAATAGGATTACTTTGGGAGTGTATCAAAGTTTATTTATTTATATACATTTTTGTAACACCCAATGGTAGGTCTCGTATACACAAAGTTAAAATATACTCTGTTGTTTTCAAAGATGAAAACAGTCGTTAAACATTGTCAAAGACCTTATGGTAGCTTGAGAACATTCGACACTGGGTTGGCCAATAACCTCTCCACCAAACCGCATTGGAGCAGCGTGGTGAAGTATGCTCTAGAACTCCCGCTGCTGTCTGTGGGGGAGACCCGTGCCCAGCAGTGGGACGTATATGGTAGCTTCCAATCCCAGCTCAATCAACCCGTGTTCGTTCAAGTGGATGGGTTGTGTTACAAATGCCCTCATTAGCGGAAAGTTGGGTCGTAATAATGAATTATATTTCATAATAACATGAAGACTTTAATGAAGAATATGTTCAAAACGAGGCAAATGATTCCAGCTGCAGCTATTATTTTAACGAGATATTCTGTTTCATTATAATGAATAGGATGTTAACCAGCTCAATGTTTTAGTAATGGCGCACTTTATAATTCCTTTAATATAATATATTCCTATATAAAACGATGCTTAATTATTCGTTTGTAGTAGTTGTAAAAGCTGTGACAGCCCAGTGGCTCGCCTCTCTCTCGAGCGGTCCAGGTTCAAACCCAACCTCGCACTAATTACTTTTCTAAGTTATGTGCGATTTAAGAAATTAAATGTCACTTGCTGTAACGGTGAAGGACACATCGTGAGGAAACCGGCATACCGGAGAATTCTTCATAATGTTCTCGAAGGTATGTGAATGCTGCCAATCCGCACTTGGCCAGCGTGGTCGACTGACCAGACCTGACAGACCTAATCTGAGAAGAGAACCGTGCCCAACAGTGGGACAAAAAAGGATTGTGGTATAGCAGTGTTAGAAGCGCTCTTCGTACTATGGGATGCGTCGATCGTACAAGATCACAGAGTTAAGTGATGGTGAGCGCGGTCGGTAGGCCGATGGGTAGCTAGTAGCAAAAATACATTGGAATTCCGTCTCAGTTCTTTTAAATTGTTTAACAATCTTTGAGCCTTTCAGAGTCTCATTGGGTGGTTTGAGAAGATTCAACACTGGATTGACCACTACACGCTCCACCAATTCGCATTGGATCAACCCGGTGTAGTATGTACTAGAAGTACCTCAGCAATGGCTGACAGAACCAACCAACAATAGGACGCTCAACAACAATATACGCTCGTAGTCAATATTTTAATTTAAATTTTTGTTTACGGCAATAACGTATAACTTAGAAAACTTAGTTTTTCCGTTCCTTGAATTCGATTGCTGGCATTTTTGTTATACCCATAATCTCAAGAATCTCAATCATTTAGAATATCGCTTAAACATATCCAGCCATAGTCGCTACTGCGAGAAACTCATTAAAATCGTTACAATACAATCAAAACAAGCTTTAGAGTCATCCAACGTTAATTTTCAACGAAACAAAGAGTAAATTTGTATTCGAGAACCGTTAAAACCCTTTTACGATTTTTGTTTAAATTGTGATTGCGG
Organism: Carterocephalus palaemon; assembly: GCA_944567765.1. NCBI lineage: Eukaryota > Metazoa > Arthropoda > Insecta > Lepidoptera > Hesperiidae > Carterocephalus > Carterocephalus palaemon. The sequence goes on from OX155641.1 coordinate 1,848,948, forward strand.
GGTTGTTTGCTTTAAAACCTTCAACAATGCGGTTTCTATTTTATTGTTTACTTGAAACTTTCAGTTCAATTATTTATAGCTTTTTTTATATTTATACGTTTTAAAGCTTTATTTATATCTTCGAATTTCAACGAAAACCTGATTTAGCTATAAAAATGAATAAATTCTATTCGTAGGTATCCGTCATCACAACCATTTCAAAATGTACGTGGATGTTCATTAAGTGAAGGACACATCGTGAGGAAGTGAGCTTGTGAAGTCTGCCAATCCGCACTGGGCCAGCGTGGTAGACTAAGGCCTAATCCCTATCCCATTCTAAGAGGAGACCCGTGCCCAATAGGGGGACAAAGAAAGCAGCCGGTGCGTGCAGCCGGCGTTCATCGATTTATAATAATTTATCACTTCAAAAATAAAACGAATGAATAAGTGTGGATTGGCAAGATTCACAGACTTTCTAAATTATTATGCAGATTTTATGAACGCAAATTTTCTTTGTTGATGGAATAATAATACATAAATTTAAGTCATCAAAACTTTTTAGTAAAATTCCGATTTAACCAGTTGTTAAACATCAAATTCACGCATGTTTATTTTTACCCTCTTTCCTTTTCGTAAAAAAACGTACCGTATGAATTATTAGTGATATCTTCATAGCGTATAACGGGTTAACGTATTTTTTCTCATGATAAATTCATATTAACGAGCCTTGTATCCGGTCCGCTTCCCTTAAAAATTCACAGTTAAATATAAGGAACGATAAAATTAGTGTTCAGTTTTTTTTAGCTTTTGTGAACGAAAACAAAACAAATAAATTATCTTTTTAAATTTGTTATGTGGTTTTATTCACAAAACATTCCTGAAATATTGTGTACTAGTGGACGCCCGCAGCTTCGCTCGCGTGGAATTAGACATTCATTAACTTCAAAAACGGCAATGTTTCATACTAACTTTGCACCCCCGTTTTACCCCCTTAAGGGGAGAAATTTCAAAAATCCTTTCTTAGTGCTCCCCTACGTTATAAAAGGAACCCCTGTGCAAAATTTCAAGTTTCTAACCCTTATAGTTTAGGCCCTGCGTTGATATGTCAGTAAGTCAGTCAGTCAGTCAGTCAGCTTCTCCGTTTATATATATAGATAGCGTTTGTAAGACCGTCTGTTCATCTGCATGTCCACTTCGTAGCCTATCAACCGATTCGCCATGGCGCTTATTTTGCGTTACATTATTTCGTAAATGCATGTATTTGTGTGACATAATTTAAACGAATAAATATAGACTTACACGTTATATGTAAGCATTTATTATTTAATATTTTATCCTATGCTTGTAACGGTTATATAAAAAAGACAAACAGTTTTCATAGAACCGATATTCAATGAAAATAGTGAACATTGTTCGATAAAATATCACTCGAACGTCGTTTAAAATTTAATAAACCTTTTATAAAATGTTAAGTTATTCCAACAGCATAACTTTCACTGGGTAAAACAAAAGTATAATTTATACCAACAATGTTTTTAATTATCTAGATGGTATAAGCGTTATTTATTTAATTTATCAGTTTCATATACCACAAAACATCCCACCAACTCTCAAGCATGCAGCTTTCCTCACGATGTTTTCTTTTACGGTTACAGCAGGTGGTATTTCTTATTTTATAAGACTTGTCATCGCTGTTATTTTATTAAATTCAATAAATAGCGTTGACAATACAGTCATTGCATTTTTTTTCATGCAAACAAAATTTTTATCTTTGTCCATTATTAAATAATTTGGAGGCAAATGGATAGTGGACATGAATCGCGTCTACTTTTAGAAGTAGATATCTCAGAAACATCCGCTTGGATGTTTCTGTTCCAAAGAAGTTCAGACAAAGGATTTGCACTCGTTTCATCCATCTTTTGTCCTCTAGGATATTAAAAAGAACTCAATTTTACTGCAGTACAGTCTGCAAAGAATCAAAGAGAAACAAGAGATTTTACTGAAGAAACTTGCAGTGTGTCTAATTTCCAGCACTAATTACTTTATTCTTGTTCAGAATTTCAGATTTGGGCTAAGTAGTATTTCACCGGCTTGGCAAACGCTTCGAAGAAATTATTACTTTAGCCAGACATTTAGGTTAGTCTAGAGCAGGGATAGGTCTAGAGCAGGGCGAATCTTTACATATCGACCATTTTTTTATAGAAAAGTTTAATCAGGTCATAGAGTTGTCATCAAATTATTATGTCTCTGTGATTATCGGGAAAATAATTATAATAAATAATATCAACTCAAAATTATTTATTTACTCCAAAAAATAGGAGAATATTTTACAATGTTTAAGTTACACGTGTAATTTAAATTAATTTAAAATTAGTTTGACTTCTGTGTGTTGTGTCTGTAGCGCATAAAACTTAGTGATTGATATTAAGTAGTGACGTGCCCAATATATTGTATCGCGTGCCATCGGTTCGCCATGCTTGGTCTAGAGTGACGACTTTCAAGCCTGGATTCAATCCCCGGTTGGGTTAAAATATTATGAATTTTTTTACCTTGAAATTGAAGTCTGGAAGAATTCTACTGGGAAGTAGAATATAGCTCGGAGTCTGGAATTGTGCCCGTTGTTTGGCAATAGATTAGACACACCTCTGTATCTCAAAACTCACAACGTTATTGCTGAAGCTAAACTAGACTAAATACTAATGTAATCATCCTTTGTTTCAGGTATCGACGGGTGCCCTGTGGGATGCCCTACGGAGCCGATACTTTACTATAATGAACACAATGAAGTACAACATTTAATGAAATTCAACGCCAGATCCACGTTAAGGTGAATAGAGAAATGGATCTCAAAAGGTGATATACGCAGAAAATGGCCACCGACAGACTGCCATTACACATTTGCAACTCAATAAAACAATACTTGAAGAGAGAAAAGAGGTTATTATTCACATGCCAGTTGTCAAATAGAAAACCGAAGTTAAAGGTGCTTGATAAGATTAAATTAGTATTATTGTCAGTGTTACTTCTGTGTGTAAATTCTAGTGGTAATAGTTACAGTGGTAGGAATTCTATGTTAAGGACTAGAGTGATAGGCACTAGGTACGGTAAACTCCAAGGGGTGATAATGCCGATGGATCAGCATAAATATTTGAAGCCGGTCGAAGCGTACTTGGGTGTACCATACGCGACACCACCCACTGGTTCTAACAGGTATGTACTCGTATGTTATTTTCATTGTAAGTAGTTTTAGTAATTAAGTCATTACAGAGCATTAGGTATGTTTGCATCGTGCTGTAGGCCATAAGCATTTTGGATTTTGTTAAGATTATCTTCATATCCATTGATTACTGATTGCCTCATTGATCAAGTGGTCGCAAGCACGACTGATAAGCTAGAGGTCCCGGGTTCGAATGCCGGGTCGGGCAAAGTATTATTGGGATTTTCTAACATGAATTGCGTTGTCACGCGCTTTCGCTTTTCGATTTCTCGCCCATTGAAAATTATTTTATTTATTATTCATGACACTATTTTCAATCACTTACATATTATAGTTTTATATTAATCATAGTAATTTCTTTTTGATATCACGTAAGTTTTTTATTATTATTATTATTCTTTGTTTTTTTTTCACATCGAAAAAAAACACGAACGACTCACCAAAAAAAAATTATTTTTATGTTTATGTGTTGCAGAAACAGCTATGCGAAATGAATTATTCTATTCTTCTTCTTTAGATAAATGACGGTTACCTTTGCAGTTCCACAAATCATTATAATTAACTTACCTCTTAAACTTTTATCGTTGAACTCAGTATCTGAACAGACGATTACGTGGGTACAAGAATAAATAAATCGCTGCATAAAAATGTCTTTACCTAGCATCGACGTCTTTAAAGTCCAATTTCTACAATGGATTCCTGAATACCGCTCTAATTTGGAAATTTTACTACTGAAAGGGGTCTCATAACTGAAATAAATGTAACTATGCCATCCTCTTTAATGGACCCATTCGGGGAGACCAATTCCACGGTTTCAATTCTCAAACTCGTGCGGAATACTCGTAGATTGGAACTATCAAATTGTATGTGAAATCCGTCGGTTTATGACGATATCCTCAAACCTCGGATTAACCATCTTGAAAATGTAGGCTTCACGCTAAGATTGTTGTTGAACTAGAAGGACACTTACTAACAATAACTCACTGGATCAGTAACAGCAACTAGTAGGACTAACTTTAACTAACAGTCCCTGTTCCCAGTCTCTGTGCCTCCATCTATGTGTATCAGTTAAACAGATTTATTATGATAGAATTAATGGGTAGAATTCGTCAAACACTGTCAATTCAATAAAAAGGCACGAGATACCATGGAAGTAGTAGTATTAGATCCGCCTTCCGATGGCCGGTACATTCCATCATTGGTTTCAATTAACGGTCAAAGCTCCGAAGTAAAGATGGACAAATTCAAATATCCTTTTTCATTACATCATCACAACCCTTTCTTTGTCCCACTGTTAGGCACAGGTCTCCTCTCAGAATGGGACGGGTTAGGCCTTAGTCCACCACGCTGGCCAAGTGTGGACTTCACATGCCTTCCAGAACATTATGATAAACTCTCTGCCCAGTGGCTATCGAACTCGTCTCTCACTCGAGCGGTCCGGGTTCATACCCATGCGGCACGCACCAATGACTTTTCTAAGTAATGTGCGATTTAAGAAATTAAATGTCACTTGCTATAACGGTAAAGGACACATCGTGAGGAAACGTTGGTTTCCTGAGAGTTCATCATAATGCTCTCGAAGGCATGTGAAGTCCGCACTTGACCAGCGTGGTGGACTAAGGCCTAACCCCTCCCATTCTGGGAGAGACCTGTGCCCAACAGTGTAACAAAAAGGGTTGTGATGAATCTTAATTTGAAATTAGACTAAAGTGTTTCTCTTCCAAAGGTTCGCCCCAACCCGAGCGCCTGCGCCCTGGGACGAGGTGAAGACGGTTGACACGATGGGCCCGGTCTGCCCCCAGCGGTTGCCGGACATCGCCAACGAGACCCTCGTGCTGGACAGGATGCCCAAGGGCAGGCTGGAGTACCTGAGGCGGCTGCTGCCCCGACTGAAGAACCAGAGCGAAGACTGCTTGTATATGAATATATATACTCCTGTACAAGGTTAGTTTATGCTTATTATTATGTTTATATTAAAACGCTAGAATGTATGGCTACAATTAAATAACTGTTCAACTTTGGTATGTATATGTACTTGGGCAGAGTAACCCCTTACTCGTCTAGGTTTCTCACTGATCCGCCTACTCGAAACATGCGCTTATATTGGGAAAATCTGAGTCAATACAAAGTCCCATCAAAGATCATCTAACAATAATTTAACAATTAAGATAATGAATGTAAGTCTTTAAATAAATAAATGATTAATAATAATTTGTTCATTAACACACAGTCAATAAAACATTAAATTACTAAAACTAGTAATTAAAGTAGGTAGATAATGCTTCTTGCTATTTGGCAGTGTGTAACATTTATTATATTCTGGCTATTTCAGCGGCTCCAACCGAGTATTTGTCGGTTATTAGTAAATAATTATTGAGACCTAGTTTTATTGTTAAGGGATGGTTTATGATCAAATTGGGCAATAAAACTTCGAACTTACTTATAACTAAAATTGTAGATTTACCACTACATTGGCTCTTACTGAGAAAAGCATTGGGGAAAATTGTATTATTTTTTGAGTTTACAGTTTTGAAACAATATTCTTAATATTATTTTAAAGAAATCCTTACAGCAGAAAATAAAGGGTGATTTAACAAACAATCCTCACACAGCCATGTTATCTCACCTACAGGGTGTTTCCGCGCCATGGCGCGCGCCGGCGAACTCGAACGGATCCCATATCGCTGGCACGCACAATTTATTTCACTATTCAATTGTAAGGAACTTGCTTCACAACAGATATATACTAAGAAAGATTGGCAAGTGATAGAGAACTCAAGAGTATAAATGCATTTCAACCACAGAAATTATTCAAGATAGAACGGCGATCACGTATTATTTTGAAACAAACGATGCGTTTCACTTTTTGCGTCAGCCCTGCCTAAGACCCGCCTACTATGTGACGTCACACTATAGTAATTAGTAAGGTGACAAGGTAAAGCATGTGAAGGCTGCCAATACGCACTTGGACAGCGTGGTGGTATGACCTAACCCGATTTCGCGAGTAGTTCCCAACCCAGTGTCGAATGTTCTCAAGCCACCCGAAGGTCTTAGACAAGGCTTAACGTGCCCTCCGAAGCACGGTAGCGCCCATGAAATTTTGCCACAAGCGGTCACCCATCCACAAACCGACCGCGCCCGTTGTTGCTTAACTCTTTCGATCACATTGAATCGACGCGAGCCATTGGGCTGTGGACGCTACATTATGTTTACCGCTACCATAAATTTTGCATTTCAATGATTAAATTACATTAAAATTTCATCGTTGAATTTCGAAGGAAAATGTTTCGCTCCAACATTACTTTAGTAATTTTTTGTAACGAGATCATCCAACTGCATTTCTGGTAATATTGCGCCGGAATCGTCATGTGCGGGAGGTTGAATTAAATAAAATAATTATTGAAACGTAAAATAACAATACATTCGTACGATTGACATCATTTTATTGTTTCGATGTTGAATTTAATTTTGATGAGCAGAATATTATTCTCATAACGTAGTTTTAGGTGGCCTACAGGGAACCAAAAAAGTTTAAAAACTATTTTGTTCTATATAGAATTCGTCTTCCTGTCGTTCTCAAAACACAGTCAGATAGGTCATCATCATTCGATAATAAAATAGAAATCATAGTTAATATTGTGTTTGGATACATAAAAAATGAGATTTCTTGTAGAATACGTAAATATGTATGTTTTTAGGCCAGTATAATTTTCATGGCACAGACTAAAATTCATGGTTACAGACTAAAATTGAATTAATACGCTTGGCGTAACATTCGCGGTACGTTTAGCGTAAAACTTGGCGGTACGTGAGGATGACGTCACACTTTTTTTTCGTATGTGTTTCATCGATTTATAAGACGTTATAACGACAAAAATTCCTTTAACATGCATGTACGGGGACGTATAGATAGAGATTAAATGGAAGCCAAAGAATAGAACATTAATTCATTTCCTTGCCAAGCTTTAATTTAAGCGGCGAAGAATGGGGTTTCCTTCAATCCCCGAGCTCAATAAAGAAAATTCCTCTGTGATTTAACCGCACTAAATTTTAATACTTAACGTCAATAGTTTCTATCGGAACTAATGAAACGTCGGCCGCATTCCTGTGGAGGCCCCTTCGGATTTTAGAACGAAAATTTTAATCAAAGTGTACAATAGGTCTCCTTCGCCCAAACAAATGGTTTTATGGAGCGAAAACCTACGGCTCGAACAATGGATTTTTTAGTTTTGTTGTTTTAAGGTACTCTAAAAATACCACCGTTGAACAGCTAAATTGATGGTTCGAGTATTTTACAGTAGGCTTAGGTGCTGTGTATTACCATCTAGCCGTGTCCAATAAATCATGTTAGGGGCCGTTTTTGTGGATTAAATATTTAAATTGAAGTATTTAAAGGATGAGAAAATCACACCCTAAGTAGAATAGGTGAACGAAATTTTCGTATTGTGGATTCTGACTTATCCCTCATACAAAATTCATGTCGCTTGTAGGACGGACAAGAGGTCAGAACGGTCCTCGAGAGGCGACCACGGCTCGGAAAGCGGAGCACAGGCTCCCCTCGAACGACATACAATCTTTCAACCCTTTAAAACACTTTTTTTCCAATTAAAAAGTAGCCTATGTCCTTTCTCAGGCTTTAGACTATCTGTGTACCAAATTTCATTTAAATCCGTTCAGTAGTTTTGGCGTGAAAGCGAGATAGACAGACAGGCAGACAGACAGAGTTACGAGTACTTTCGCATTTATAATATTAGTATGGATTAGTAGGATATTTCTTCAATATGCCCATAGACAGATATACGTATCACATCTATTGAGAACGATACTTAGTATATCTTAGATACCTATCGTTTCTTACTATACAAAATGAGAAATAACAACTGTGTACAAAATAAGTGCTGCTTTTATCTGGGCTATGCCTGCTGAAATATGTTATTGGTAAAATATTCGGGGACCGGAGGAAATGTTCAATATTTCCCGCACGAAAGATTTAACATGCATACACATTACTGGTACACGGATCCGATCTCAGATCGTCCGAGCAGCGGAACGTTACTTTAATATTTTGTAGTTTTCATCTGCTTGACTCCATGACGTGAATGTTTACATATTTTTTTATGTAAGATACCAAATGAGCATGATGCTTCTCTTTCGCTTGATGCCCATCGTAGCTGTGACAATAAATTTTAGTCCAGTTAGTATATGCAATTTATTTAAATTAATTTTTTCACGAGACAGACAGACAGACAGTCAGAGTTACTTTCGCATTTATAATAGATATCTAATCATCAGCCTAAAATATAAATTATATGCTTCTAGTTCTGAAAATGTCAATACTTTCATACAACCTTTCATCCCCCTTTTTAACCCTTTACAATACTTTTTTCAATTAAAAAGTTGCCTATGTCCTTTCTCAGGCTCTATACTATCTATGTACCTACCAAATTTCATTTAAATCGGTTCAGTAGATTGAGCGTGAAAGCGAGACAGACAGACAGACAGTCAGAGTTACTTTCGCATTTATAATATTAGTAATGGATTGAGCATACCTTATACGTTAGTTGCATCATTAGCAACAAATTAGTTGTCATGTACCATGTAACAGAGATGTCAGAGCCCTCCACAAGCGCTGAAGAAGGCCACCGAGGGGGTTTTGGTGGGTGGAAATCCTAGATAACTCGGCGTCGCTCCCATGATGTCCGGGTACCTTTAAAAGGATTTCCAATCGTAAAAAAAAGGTTACATTTCCCATGCGTGTATTGTACGCAAAGTCACCTCAAATCTATATTATAAAAATGAATCGCAAAATGTGTTGGTAAGCGCATAACTCAAAACGCCTGAACCAATTTGGCCAATTCTTTTTTTTAAATGTTCGTTGAAGTTCAAGGATGGTTTTTACGGCGAGAAAAATTTGAAAATTCATCCCCTAAGGGAGTAAAACGGGGGTGCAAAGTTAGTATGAAGCTTTGCCGTTTTTGAAGTTAGTGAATGAGTAACGCGAGCGAAGCTGCGGGCGTCCACTAGTATAATAATATAATCATATATTATGATTGACGGGGCCGTTGGGGCAATCGGTAGTGACCCTGTCTGTTGCGCCAGGGGTCGTGGGTTCGAATCTCACTCAGGACAAACATCCGTGTGACGAACACTTGTATTTATTCTGTGTCTGGATATTAATATTATCTATTTAAGTATGTATTTAAAAATATCTATGTATGTATATCAGTCTTTGACACCCATATTATAGACTCGCGCCTTATTTGGGGTCAGATGGCCAAATGTGTGAGAATGTCCAAGATACTTATTTATATTTATTATATCGACAATGTTTGACGTAAACTAGGCAAGTCTAGAAAATTTTTATTCCTTAATAAAAATCAAGTTTATTTTTCATCGCAGACGGGATCATTCAACGCCGCATTTTATATTCGGTACATTCATTCCGTTCCTTTACATTCAAAATTCTTATCAGGTCTCAGAATCGTTAGAAATCTTGAGTGGTGGCATTTGTGAACAAAATGTTCCATTTTGTAAAATGTATATTTTTAGGGTTCCGCACCCAATGAGTTAAACGTGACCCTATTACTAAAACATCGCTGTCTGTCCGTCCGTTTCTCAATCTGTCACCAGGCTGGTTCTCATGAACCGTGATAATTATACAGTTGAAATTTTCACAGATAATGTATTTCTGTTGGCGCTATAACAACAAATACTAAAAAATAGTATTATAAAAAATTAAGGGGCTCCCTTACAACAGATATGATTTTTTTTGCCGTTTGTATAGATAATGGTACGGAATCCTTCGTGTGGGAGTCCAACTCGCACTTGGCCGGTTTTATCGAAAAATTTAAATGCTTATACGCTTTTGATTGTATTGCGTCTAGACTTCGAACAGAGCCACAGACGTTGCCTCGGAGTAAAAGCAAATAATACTTTAAATGGATAAGAATCCTTAAATTATCTACACCAGGACCGTCAGTTTAAGTAATAACAGTATGGGTATGGTTTCGCTAAAGTAATATCTGAATTTTATTGATATAACTTAATAATACCTCTGCTACTTTTTTAAGTGTAATAAATTTTAATGTTTAAACGTACTACCTAGTTATTTGTGTAACTGGATAATAAAACTTTCTAAATTAGATAGTTTAGTAGTGGCATGTGAAGTCAGCGTGGTGGACTAAGGCCTAATCCCTCCCATTCTAAGAGGAGACCCGTGCACAACAGTGGAACAAAGAAAGGGTTGTGGTGGTAATCAAGGTCAACAGCAATTCAGTCTGCAGGTCGTTTCTACTGCTGTAAGTAAGTTTAAATCAAAAGCTGAAGAAAAATTAACATTGAATTTTTCATCACATTTTCCACTCCATAATAAGCCGGAAAATGTTGAAATATTTACAAACTTCCCTCTATAATATTATTCGCATCTCATATTTTGCTTGAATTGCGCCAAGCGGTGGAGCAGGGGCGCGCCAAATATTGGTTCAAAGGATAGCCGGACAGCGCCACTGTCGAATATTTTTAGTGAGTAAACTCACTTCTCTTTCATAGCAATGTAGTTGCCATGTGATTGTGATGAACATTGTGGTTCGGGTTTTGGGAAACCTCACTACCGGAATTGAGGATCTCCGGAATCTCTTTGGTATTATCCCCTCTGTTAAGTGCGGGGACGGTCACATAGTATGGATACGACCAGTTTAGATACTCAGCGAATATATCGCCGGGTAACTTGCTGAGTAATTCGTGCACAAATTACTAATTACAAAACCTACAATCCGTAAGCGATCAGTTCTGCCTAAAGAAATGGTCATGGAATTAATAAGTACGGAAGGTGCACTCTCCTTTAGCATGCGGTCGTAGTTACAGCGAACTTTCCAGTATAAGAACTGTAGTAGTAAAGTAACTTTCCTGTATAAGTTCCATGGAAATGCGTAATCTAATATGACATTGTTAAACAAGAATTACTGATCGCTCAAGAATTACTGATCGCTCAAGAATGACTGATCGCTCGCTGATTGCTTGTTTCAGCTGACAGATTAGCGATTTACATATTCGTGGCGAGTACCGAATACACCCGAAGAAGCTGTTTACGTACCAACTCGTTACTAGTAATCGCGCCTATTCGTCTATTTATATTCGGCAAGTATGAAAACGAGCCGGGATTGTATAATATAAAAACTGTATCAACTGATACACCAGACTATAACACTGTACGACTATGTTAGCTAGTTTTATGATAGTTTTTAAAAAAAACTCTCAACTGCCGGTGCATAGCGAGGTTATCTTCGACTTTTAATCAACCTGGCATATCCATTCTTTATTCTTTGTCATTTTGCATTGTAATCTTTAGTAATCAGAACAACCGTACTGGTCACATAAAGAAAAGTTCTTCAAACCTAAATTATTTGAATAAAAACAGCCTTTGTTCTTCTACTGATACTTTCATTTGTAAATCAGTCGCGAAATATTGCTTTTTCCTAGAAATAATAATATCACAATAATATAATATCAGTACCCTTTCTTTGCACTAAGACACTGAGCGATACCATTCTTATTGAAATGAGAAAAACATGTTTCGTCGAGTTGGAAACGGTCCAACGGTACTTTGCCGCTGGGAATCTGTCAAGCGAAACAACATAAATAAGGCTTATAACGACGGACGACAGTTAAGGATAAAATATGTGTAAAAAAATACTTACTAGAGTAAGGGTGATCGTTTTTGAGTTGAATTGTAAAGTCAGGTTAAGGACAATGTTGCTTAAAAAAAAATCATTCTTATTTATTGAAAATCTTTTTTCATTGAACATTCCAAGATACGATTTACTGTCCTTAAGTTACATCCACAAACTAACGGGACTAACTGTCACTAACAGTTCTTTGGGCAGGAGCTCGTCGTGATACTTATCTACTATCAAACTGATCAACTGATCAGTTAAAAACTTATCGAATTACCTACGTAGGAGCATTTAACTTCTAACGTAGGTAACTCGACAAGTTTTAAGACAAGAAAAAAACTATACAAGATATTAACAATATTTGTTTTAAATTTTTTCGAAATACCCTCCTTCATTCTCTATGCAAAGTTCCGTTCGCCTAAAGCAACTATCAAAACACTTTTGCCAGTCTTGGTGCGAGGGTTCGAAATTGCAACTTCATAGGCGACCACTATCTCTTCGGCACACGAAAAAACTTCCCTTTTCTTTTTTCCTTGATTATCGGGAACAAAAAGAAATCACAGGGAGCTAAATCAGGACTGTACGGGGGGGGGGGGGCAAGGTTTAAGGACCGGATTCCTCAAGAAACGCCTTTGTTCTGAGTATCCATCTCCATCGTAGCAAAGTAAAATTTAACATTTAACTACTTAAATGGAACATGATTTTTTTTAAACCAACTACTTTTTAACCTGGCTACGTGTGTTCTATTTTTAAATAAATTTTCTTTTTAAAAATATATCATTACAGATGCGTTCCGATTTTGATTTTGCGATGCGATTTTTAAATTACGAGCATCTCAAATCTTGTCGAGTGTCTTACGTATTAACATCCTCACTGCATACCATCCCAGTCCCTATCCCTCTTCCTCAGAGTCTATCACAGTTGTCATGGGTGACAGTGAATGGTTTGTGCTGCATCAATAGAAAATGTTCTTAATCTACTGCCTTTTAGCGAGTGATCATATATTTTGATCAAACAGTAAGAAATGTTTTAAATTCAATTTGATTTCTGTGTATAAGAGATAAAATATCTTCATTAACTTAACTTTCTGTGCATAAATACGAAAATAGCGAGTACTGATTGAAACAATCGCCTTTCTAAGCTTAAGCTATTCACAAGAAACTTTTATCTTAACACTTGAATTCCCTTCGAACTGATAAGTAAGACAATTTGTCTCTGAATAAAGTTTTCTTGAAAACTCAAAACTTCAATCAGTTGCAAAACAGGATTATGTTCCTAAGGTTTTTTTGTTTTGTTCTCTACGACTACTAGGTATTTGATACTTGTATTAATTGATCCATCTTTGTTTCAGTCGGCCCAACGCTACAAGCCAAGTTTCCCGTGTTGATATTCATTCACGGGGAATCGTTTGAGTGGAACACTGGCAACGTGTATGATGGCGCGGTGATCGCCAGCTACGCAGGGCTCGTGGTCATCACCATCAACTACCGATTAGGGATTCTCGGTGAGTGCACTCAGTGGACAACCCATTGGCTATCGAACTCGCCTCTCACTTGAGGGCTCTGAATTGAAATCCAAGAATCGCAAGCTCTTGAACTTCGAAGTCTATGTGATTTGTTCCGGTAACGATGATGTAACGCTGAATAATAACATAGTGATAACTGCATGCCTGATAGTAAATCCATAATGTTCTCGTGGGTATGTAGGCTGCCAATCCATAGTTGCTAGTGTGGTGGACTATGGCGTCAACCCTCCCATTCCGAGAGGAAGGATACACGTGCCCAGCGGTGGGATAGACACGATTGTGGGGGCTTGTGTTTAGGTATACTCCGTTTCTATCAAGAGGAAAATAAAAACCAAAGATCTTCATTTTTAAATTTTAGAGATTCGTCTATGAACATATTATATTATTTTTAAGTCTCTCTCTAAGATCTTTGTGAGTCTTAAAATTTAATCACTATAAATTACAAAACAAAATATCTCAACCACTAACCTAATTTACTGCTCATAACTGTCTCTGTGTCCATTGTCCATTGTTTTTCTAGCGTCGTCGCAGTAACCTCATTCATTCTTGTTATTTTCTTTACTTATGGCCTGCCTCTGTGCTAACTTCTCTTTGGATGTGTATTCGTGGTTTATGTTAAGATTCCTTTATAAATAATTCTTGTCAAATGCTCGAATATAAGATATATTGAAAAAAAAATCGTGTTACATTGAAATTTGCAAGTTGCCAAAATTCTTATTCTTCTATAGGCTATCAATCACGTAATACAATTTGTTTCATCTTTACAACTTCCCTCTAAAATTTGCTCTCCTAAGTGTTATTGCTTATCATTTCACAAAAATATCCGTACGAAAAAAATCACATTATAATTTATTTTAAGACGCAATACTGGACGAAACATTTACGATATTGTTCTCAAATTAAGAGTGACAGCGCCCTGAAATGTGGTCTTCAATATAAATTTAGCGTCCTTGAATTTTCAGCCTACAAAGGGTTAAAAAAGGGATGAAAGTTTTAACTAAATTAAAGAGAAGATTGTTTGTCCGGCCAAAATGTGAAAACATTTTATTCGGGTCAACATTAAGGGAAAATATGGAAGATTCTCTAGAGTTCACTAGGTAGAGTTTGTCCAGTAATCTTCATGAGGAGAATGTTAACAATGTTACCGCAATGTTTAACTCAATGCGAGAAAAGCTGCTGGCATTCTCTCCTCACAACCCTTTCTTTGTCCCACTGTTGGGCACGGGTCTCCTCTCAGAACGGGAGGGATTAGGCCTTAGTCCACCACGCTGGCCAAGTGCGGATTGATGGCATTCTCTAGTCATATCTAATTGCGGTAACAAACATGTTCTATACCAAAAAAAACAAAATCAAGTTTGCCTCGTTTTGTAACCCAAATAGCGCACTCGTATACTCGTACAGCACCTTCCTGCCGCGTACATTTTATCGCAGCTATTGTGACATTTATAACACTGCGAACATAACGAGTGTCAAGATTATTTCTGTACGTAATCAGGTTACGCTCCACCCTTCAAAAGAGCATAAATCAGAATATTTCAGCAGAATACGAGCGGGAATGAATTCATCAAAATTTTACTCAACATTCTGAAAACAACTCGAAACGCGTCATGAGTAGTTGCGATACGGTCTGGTTTCCAATCCAACGTGCGTTTCGAATTAGGCCGCCATTGAAAAGAGCGTCAAGAAATGTTTAATTAACCAAAGTGAGCGATGGAACTATCGAGAGCTGATGTATCGCCGGGTTGAATTGGCATCAGTGGAAATTATGTTGTATTGACTTGGACGAAAGAACTAACTTACTTTTTTGTTTTTATTTCCATCCTCTTTTTCTTTAATTTCTGTTAGTCAGCTTATCCGCGTAGGTGAGACGTAGGTAACATAAAATCGGCTTTGTAATTAATTAAACTATTTTCCTAAGTACGTTTTTATAAATAATGGCATTTACTTGATAAGTTTACTGATTATTATTATTGGAAATATATAATTAGACGATTAGAAGATTCTTTTGTTAAAAAAGGTTTTGTTTGGGCAGGTATGAAGTGTGTGAGTTTTGAAGTTTTTTTTATCGTAAGCCCTGTAAAAGTTAAAAAACATTTTAACATGAAAATATTCAAATTTAATTGTGTAATTATTATTTTCCAGTTTATAAAACATGAAAAAATTGTGACATTCAAAAGTGTATATAACTGATATAACTAACCTACTAAATAACGGTGTAATAATGAAATGATAACTTAAATTTCACCTAAAATAGAGAAACTTACATCATTAAGTCAAACATTTACTAAAACCCGTAAGGCGATTTGAATCCTCACGAGATTTGTAGCTACCGTTAAGCTAAGCGTATAAATATGTTGGCTTATTTTCAAGAAGCCTCTAGTACAATTATATAGCTGAATGCACTTCGAAAAAGTTGGTAAGATTTCGAACGTCTTGCCAAAACTATAAAGGAGAAACTTAAAAGTAAATGGACGGTGTATTGAACTAATGACCCAGGACCAAATATTTTTTTCTCAATTTATTCTATAAAATACAATTATTCTATAAATTACATACCATAACATTGCTACAACCTACAACCCATAGATGTCCCACTGTTGGGCACTGGACTCCTCCACACACACATTTACATTTGGGCACAAACTAATTAATACACTACGTCCAAGATTGTGAACATATTACAATATACCGGATAATACTCTAGACTCCAATCTTCTAATTGGATTTTCAAGTAAGAATAACCCAATAAAACTTTGCCAAACTTGAGGATTTAACCCAGAACTAAACTGTAGCAGCAGTTGCCCTTAGGACAACGAAATATGTTTTTAATATTGTTCTAAAGTCTAAACAAACTCTTGTTTCTAGGTTTCCTCAACGCAAACCCTATACCGCATCTCAAGGCTCGAGTGGCGAACTATGGTCTGATGGACCAAATTGCAGCATTGCATTGGGTGCAGCAGAACATTGCTCTGTTTGGCGGGGACGCGGGCAACGTGACCATGCTGGGCCACGGATCCGGCGCTGCTTGTATCAACTTCCTGATGATCTCACCCACAGTCATGCCTGGTAAGTCTACAACCAATTAGACGTCGTACTGTTAATTAATATCATGGACATTCTCATACACGGCCATCTGACCCCAAAGTAGGCGCGAGCCTGTGATATGGGTGTCTGAGAATGATATACATACATAAATATGTATGTATATGTTTTTTAAATCCGACAAACACTAAACATAGCTGACGTTTAAAATCAGAGACTCAGGCGTGTTATTATATTATTAAAATATCTTTTCATAATAAAATTGTAAAGATATTTATGTAAAATTAAATTATCTTTACATAATTGTAAAGATATTTTAATAACATTACATAATTGTAAATACATTTTCTTTTCAAGTAAAAAATATCGTGCGCTTTGGTTTCCTTGTAACCTGAAATAATTAGCCCGAATAATTTTCTAAGACCTAGTCGGATAATAACAATAATGGTTATGCCAAGCGTGACTGGCTCTCCTAGTTAATTAGCCATTTACCTTTTTTAATATTCTGTGTAGTTAAATCCATTGTGACGCAGAAATTTACAGGTTGATTAATCGTCCTGCTATTTTCATTAAGCAACATAATTACTTTCTTTTATAATTTCACGTACATTCTATTTATGACCAGTCGTTACAACTGAGTTTTGTGTTTTGTATTGGTATATTTATAGGGAGCCTAAAATGGCCATGACCATAGTTCCTCTTTCCTTTTTTAGTTCTTCGCTTCTTGTCGAACAAAACTATTTTAAATCAAAAATATAACTGGATGTATCAATTATGTCACTCCATAAATGTCTCAAAAATAGATAGAGACTGCTGCTGTGATGGATTATTGCAACTAGCTGGCTATTAAGACAGTAAAGTTGACCAACATCAAGTGTAAGTGTATTTTTAGGAGGGCTTAGGATGAGATTTCCTTATAGATAAGGATCCTTTCCTTAAGGAAAGTTGTGATTCTAACGTAACATTAATATAAGCAATATTTGCAGGTCTCTTCCACCGCGCAATTCTCCTGTCAGGATCAGCTCTAAGCTCTTGGGCGTTAGTCGAGGATCCAGTGAGCTATTCCGTCCAACTAGCTAAGCAATCAAACTGCACCCTTCCCGAAGACATCGTCAAGGACCACGAGTTAATCGTCGACTGCTTAAGAGAAGTTCCTCTACAGGAGCTGATGTCAGCCGATATCAACACGCCCAGCTACTTGACCGCTTTCGGACCTTCAGTCGACGGAGTTGTCGTCAAAACTGACTATGCAAAGGAACTTCTAACCTTCTTCATACCAAACGATCTACAAGGGTTCACCAGTGTATCAGGAGTGAACAATATTAAGGCGGACAAGAGAAGCGGGGACAGAATTTTTGGCATAAGAGGAGGGCAAAACAAATATGATCTTCTATTCGGAGTGGTAACGAGCGAGGCGCTTTGGAAGTTCTCGGCTCAGGACATACAAAACGGTTTCGAAGGCGAGCGACGGGACAAGATAATAAGGTGAGGTTGCTTGTTTAGTAAATTGATGTTTGCTGTGCCGTTGGACACTGCCAGGCGAATATTTTGATAGGACTCGACTGATTTGTTATGTTTAGAGTTTGAACATAATGATATTTAGTTTGTTACGGCGGCTTGTTGGCCAGACAAACGTGTCTGTTCATTGAATTTTATTATTTTACTATATTTTTTTAGTAGGTGCCGCAGTCCTTAGTAATCCCTGCTCCTTAAGCTCCTGCTCTTTAAGTCCTTCTCTAGTGCGCTGTACATACCAACCGTCTAGATACCCCCCAATAGGCACCACTGAAAATCAGTGCTGTGGCAATATTGCCACAGCAAAATGCTAAGTGGATGCCTTTTTGGGACATATCGTAGCAAGCAGTAACTAATACCTACTGACTCGTAGTCTCGTACATATTTAAATAGGTACAACTAGAATAGACTTCAAATTGTACGTACCTAGTCTTAAGTTTATGTTAAATTTAATTCCTATTATCATAATTATTTATGTAATTTGCTGTAGCAAATAAATTTATTCTATTCTATTCTATTGTAACGAACGTACTAACTTGTGTTCCAATTAACTCCTTTTACTAACTGGACTAACTCTCCTAGCCAGTTTTTGGGTCTAGTTCAAAGTGTCACACAGTTTACGTGAGTGGCAGTGGATGAATGACGCTACACGCTCGTTTGCTATATTGTTAATTTAACCATTTTTGTTTCAGAACATACGTGCGGAACGCCTACACATATCACTTAAGCGAGATTTTCTTCACGATAGTAAATGAATATACAGACTGGGAGCGGACAGTGCAGGTAAGAAACACGCTCTAATTATCTACATTTACACTAATATTATAAAGAGGAAACATTTGTTTGTAATGTTTTCACACAAAAACTACTGGACCGATTTCAAAAATTCTTTCATCATTAGAAAGCTGCGTCTTCACTGTGTGAGATAGGCTATATAATATTACTAGGTGTTAACGAAACTATTGTTATGTCTAATTCCACGCGAGCGAAGATGCCACTAGTATGGTAATAAAGTCGCCTACATTATGTGCTTCCGCAAACAAGGTACTCTTGTTCATAATAGCAAACTCCTGGAAAAGCATTGTGGTTAGCGGAATAACCACTTCGCGATCGTTTTGTAAGCGACATCTCTTGGAGAATACGTTAGGGAATACTTGGCCTCCTACGCTACGCCATTTCATCATAAACATTAGTTAACGTAATGATTGTTGTTAGTTTTATACCAAAATAAACTTATTCTATTTCTTTAATATTATAATATTACCATTTTTTTATTGAAAACCTTAAATTGAACTTAAAACTATCTTTTACATAACGCCTTCTAATCGCCGTTTAAAAAAGCTTAAAAAAACACGCTTTTTAGATAACCGATCAAAAATATAGATTTTTTAATTTTTTAATTTGTTGATAAATTTGCAATTTCAATTATTACATTTTAGAGTGGGTGAAAATCACGTTCAAAGATTCCGTAATATATAAATACCAACCTAATCAAAGCAACCTACAAAAATTATTTACATTACCTAGAAAAGTCATTGGTTTGAAGATTTGATTTTAACCCTGTGATTGTATTTTTAGCTACAACATCAGTATAATTTTTATCACAGGAGAATAAATTGCAACCCAAAGATCTGTCAATTACAGCCATGTTGCCCGAACGGGCCCAATCCTATCGATTGTCGATTACAAGCGTACGTGAATAGAAAGGGAATTTGCAATCGCCCCAGTTTTACTTTTACCGATACAATATTTTATTAGTTCCACGTTATTTGTTAGATCTAACTGACTTGTACACATTTGGTCTTACATGTCTTCTTTGTTATACTCGTAGTCTATTATCCTGGTTGTGTAACCAAAAAGGTCAGAGCGATGTTAAGACTGACCTCATTTTCTGACCTTTTCTAGGCCTGCTATTTGTTAGTTTGTAGGTTTCCGTACCCAAAAGGTGACTCAGTGGAAAGTGACTCCGCTGTCTGTCTATCTGTCACTGGACCTTTATCTTGAACGGAAATATGAATAGGTTAGCGTCTGGCTTTCGGGGTTACGGGCGGCTAGTGGGAGCTCAAACCGCCCACCCAGTAGCCCCGAGCAGGACGACGGTATGTGTGGCCGCATACCGTCGTAACAAGGGCAGATCAGGGATGGGGCAGTACCTCTCAAGCAGAGCCCAAATGAAGGGCACCGCGCTAAAAGGACTCCGGTTGCGTTCCATTGGAGATCCCAGAGTCCTCCACATGGCGCCGAGGAAGGCCACCGGGGGGTTTTAGTGCGGTAAAAATCCCACATAACCCTGTGTTGCTCCCACGGCACCACCTTTTGAAGGTTTCCCCCTCGACAAAAAAAAACGGTTAGCGTCTGTAATTCTCACAAAATGCATGTTGCTGTGGCCGCTATCACAACAAATAATAAAAAAATATGATCTGAAAGGAGGTCTCCATACAGTAACCTTAATAATCGCTTCTGTACGGAACCCTGTGTGCGAATCCAATTCGCACTTGATCGGTTCTTTAAGTATTACTTTTCAATGCATTTTTTTCTCTGTCCAAGTTCAAAGTCTCTTAATATATCAGAACTTAACCCATATCACTTTCCTGTCTGTACGTCGATCCTTCGAGACCTTCTGAACGGTTCGATGTTTCAAATTGAATTAAATGTATATTGCATACTAAGATTGACAGCTTTGCGTAGGGTATAGCAACATTTTCTTGCGAAATCATTATTGCCGTAGGGAAAAATCTGTAGCAGTGTTGTACTAATACAGATAAAATATAACTTATATTATAGTTTATCTGTCCGCTCGTAATATCAGATTCTCATTTAGATTATACCAACAAACTAATAGGACAACTACTCGTATCACTAACAGTCCCCAGTTCTCATACCCACTATAACGAACTGACCAACTAATGTTCATTATTAACTCACTTAGCTTTGGACTAACCAACCCAGTCCCAATTTGAGTCTTGTTCAAAGTCAGTCACCGTTGTCATGGGCGGCAGTCTGCGTAATGGAATCTTATAATTGATTTATTTATTTAACACTATTGCACACATAGAAAAGTCAAACATTTTACATACATAATATACCTACTTCTTATAGATAATATAACTTCTTAGTATCTAAGGTGCAATGGGCGGCCTTATCGCTAAGCAGCGATCTTTTGCAAGGATTATCATTAATAATTATAATGTAAAGGCCTACCTTTTCACCCTAGTACGCAATATAAAGAAAAGATTTTTGTAGAATTGATCTCAATCTGTATTTAATCTGTATTATTTAAATCAAGTTAATATTTTTATTTAATAATAATATGCAAACAAATGAAAATTTTCCTGACCCAGAAATTGTTCAGTGATAATAATTGGCTTTTCGCGTTTCGTGAATTTCATTACTACAATGACACAACAAGTATCGTGCATAATAAATGAGACACAATATATCATATTGTTTCAAAAGTAATGAGTAGGGTTGCCTCCGTCAAACTAATAAGTGTTTCCACAGACGACCGAATTTTGACCGCTAATCTGACCTACTCAAATTTAATACTTCAAATGCATAAAAAATCCACAGAAACCGTCAAAAAGTCTTAGCATGCGAATACCCTAAGAGGTTGTGTTAGATTTCATATACTGATGTTGTTTCTGCAGGTATTTTCATTATGTCTAAAAAGCTAATGACTTGCCGACGAGCATGTTCATTTTTGTCCCATATGTTGCATGTATTTAAAGTAGTTTCCTGGTTGCTATACAAGTTTGAAATAAAACGAAGTAGCTTTCATATACAACTCGTATTTGTGACAGCCCTGATGTACGTGCGCTACAACTTGTAACATTGCGCACGGAGTAACGACCCGAACTTGCATCTAGGTCGTGCTAAGTCATAATGTTTCCCGACTTTGTAAACTCAGATGCATTTAAATATTTACCGAGTTTTGCAATCGTCTGCTGAAACCTTGCATTGCATTGCTAATCCTTACTGGCTCATAAATTATAAGTTTAAGTGTTAGACCGTCTTCCAAAGTCCTATTGGAACATACTAAGAAGTAAACTAAATGCTTTCAAGCTGTTTGCCTACTCATCCTACCTACCTAACAATCATCATCATACACTATATTGCTACGTACACTTGTTTTACTGTGTTACTAGAACACCAAGACTGAGGAATCACCTTTCATTACATTATTACCCACTGAACCACTATGATGTAACCAATGTCCCTAAATTATGACCTATTTACAGCGGTGACAGCCCAGTGGCTATCGAACTCGCCTCTCACTCGAGCTGTCCAGGTTCAAACCCCAGCGGCACGCACCAATGACTTTTCCGAGTTATGTACGATTTAAGAAATTAAATGTAACTTGCTGTAACGGTGACGGACACATCGTGAGGAAACCTCCATGCCTGAGAGTTCTTATAATGTTCTCGAAGGCATGTGAAGTCTGTCAATCCGCACTTGGCCAGCGTCCTGGACTAAGGCCTAATCCCTCCCGTTCTGAGAGGAGACCCGTGTCCAACAGTGGGACAAAGAAAGGGTTGTGATGATGATTTACATGACTTAAAAATAAGTATATTATCTTTTAACTTAACGTGCTATTACAAGAACTGATGGTTTGGTCGTACCTCAGAAGCACAACGCGCCCTTGAAATTTATCGTCTAGCGGTCACCCATCACATACCGATCACTTACGATAAACGCGAGCCATAAGGCTGTGAGCGCTTCGAGCGCTTACCCAGTAAATAATAAAAATACACAACATAAAGACTCAAAGCCCGAGTGAAAATCATTTTCATCCGGATCTCATTTCGTTGCAAAGAGCTGAAAGTAAAACAAAAGCTGTTTGGCAGCGTCCCACTTTTGGAGCTGAGTCATCAGTAAGCCTTATGGCGTTGGGACTGAAATTCTGGTCTGTTAGGTTTTTGAGTCAGTAAGTGGTAGAGCCTATATGGTACCAAACTATTTAACGCACCGTGGGAAGCCGCTATAACGTCCATCACCCATAGGTAGGTAGGTCGGTAGAGCCTATAGGGAACCATATAGAGTTCATATAGAGTTCACTCGGGACAGTACCACCGCCCGCCACGGTACCTAGTACCATTTCTGCCGTGTAATAATTGTTTTTAAAGCATTTATGGTCCGGTTGCAAATGTACCACACCTTTCCAACTTTTCCGGTTACACTTATATAGAGGCGACCATCTTAGTCCTCAAGGGTAGCAACACATCCGTGACTGACTTAAAATGAGACTCCTACTAACAAGTACTAACTGGACTATTACTAACACCAACTAACAGGACTAACTATCACTAACAGTCCCCAGTCCTCATACCTACTAACCAACTGACCAACTAATGTTCTAATTAACTCTCTCAACTAATTGGATTGGGATTGGGATGGTTACATCCCAATCACTAATTGAGTCTTGTTCAAAGTCAGTTGCATGGGCGGCAGCGGATGGGTGGTGCTGCAAGCTCGTTTGCTATCTTGTATCCATAAAAAAAAAACAATCCATTAGCATTTTAAAGTCCACTGCTGGACATAGCCCTCCACAATCGGTGCCACTCCTACCGATCCTGTGCCTTCTGAATCAGAATCAGTCCATCTAGTTGGAGGGCGGCCTGTGCTCCGTTTCCAGTGCACTTTATCATTTCGAATCCGATCGCGTAGCAAAATATATATCATAGCTCTTTCCATGGTACGTTGAGTAACTTTGAGCTTGCGAATGAGGCCGACGGTAAAAGACCACGTCTCAGATCCATAAGGCAACACACACAGTGTTCTTTTTTCACACTTTCGACTTCAGGCTCTGAGGTAATCTCGATGTAAAGATATGTCGTAGCTTCCCGAACGCTGCCCAGCCGAGTTGGATTTTTCTAGTGACTTCTTTCCCGAAATTGGACTTACCACCAAGTTCCTTTTTACAACCTTTTAACAAACCGATATTTAAATCCAAAATACGCGGAACAAGTTTAACATGCTTTATAAGATTTTGTAATGCCATTTCTGGTCTTGCATGATCATATTTTCAAGTCACATATGAAAGAGAAACGTTGACGTTTCAAATTGTACGATTTTTGCTTTCCTCCGCATGGCCACTGGCTTTATGAGAAAATACTGCTGAAATGTAGATTCGAATTTTACAGCTTGTTATATTTCAGTTACAATATTTTATTCAAAACTAGTTTTAAACCGCGATTTCGCCCGCGTTAAATGGTTTCTGGCATTCGGTTATTATAAGCGGACAGCCCTGTGACTATCGAAAGAAAGGGTTGTGATGATGATGAGCCAATTTAGATAAGGTAGTAATCTTTTTTTATTTTTATGGATTTAAGATAGCAAACGAGTTTGCAGCACCACCCATCCGCTACCACCCATGAAAAAGACTATGAACAGGACTTAAATAGGGACTGGGATAGTTAGTCCAGTTGGCTGAGAGAGTTAGAACATTAGTTGGTCAGTTACGATTGGTCAGAGGACTAGGGACTAATCGTGACAGTCCTGGTAATTGGTGTTAGTAACAGTAACTGTTAGTAAGAGTCTCGTTCCAAGTCAGTCACAGATGTGTTGCTACTGTGAAAATAAATAAAACCGTAGTGGGATCAACTGCGTCACTTGATGTTTTCTTACTGTATATTTTCCTCCCATCAGCACCCGATAAACACCAGAGACGCTGCAGTGCTCGCCATCTCCGACGCGCAGTACGTGGCTCCGCTGGTCCAGACAGGGGACTTCCTCAGTGTGGCGAAGAGCAGCCCTGATTCAGGACCGAACACTTTCTTCTACGTATTCGACTACCAGACTAAGGATGGAGACTACCCTCAGGTACGAGTAAGTTGAGAGTCGTACGTTGTAGTCGTCCCTATATCAGCTGATGGATTTACCAACACTACGTTGAAAACAGCTACGTTGTAGCGTCCATAGCTCGTGTAGATTCAATGTGATCGACAGAGTTAAGCAAAGACGGGCGCGGTCGGTTTGTGGATGGGTGCTACCGTGCTTCGGAGGGCACGTGAAGCCGTCGGTCCCGGTTGTTTTCAATGGTGAAAACCATCGTTATGTCAAAGACCTTCGGGTGGCTTGAAACATTCGACATAGGTTGACAACTAACCCCTCGACCAATCGTTGAAAAAACTAGACGAATCGAGATCAAATGTTTTTATATAAACTACTCAACAGTAATATTGATTCACCATTCTTGCTAAGTAATGTGCACTTGATTTGACAACGAACGAATTCTCGCTTTAAGCGCCTGTTTTATGTCCAGCATCATAAAAGAAATTACACTAGCAACAATTTTATACGTCGCAAAGTTTTATAATGAGCATTTACTAGGCATTGATATTTTTAATTGTCCAAATAGTCTAAGATCCCGCTATACAACGACCTTCACCGAGATGTTTATTTATTAAAACGTATTTTATATTCAATTTAATATGTCAATAAATATAGTACATATGGGTTGGCTAACTAATTTCAGTCCAGGATATGATTAATTAATAATTTAAAAAAAAAAATTTTTTAAACATTTCACCGGTTTGATTATTAGACAAATTCTATACCAATCGAAAGTATGAAGCCCACAAATTATGCAAACGTTAGGTTGGCTATTCTTTTCCGGTCACAACTCTCGAGTAGCCAGGTATAAACAGGTAAATCGATCGATATCGCATTTTGCACCGGTCTGATTATTGAATTAAAATTAAATTCCCGAAAGTCCGAAAAGTCCCGAATTCCAGTTGTCGAATTTTTCGAAAATAGCTGAAAAGGTTTTACTTTTCCTTTATTATGGGCGGACTTTAAACAGCTGCTATGCTGTGTCCTCTTCTATCGCATGGGATGGTTGGTTGGGACCTCTCAGTCGCACACATTCACTCGCAGCAATATCTCACTTTTGAAAATTCGACAACTGGAATTCGGGACTGATTTTTCGCAGTCAACCCTATACCACCGTGTTCATAATGGAGTAATCTTCAATTTCATTTAATTTTAATTCAATAATCAGACCGGTGCAAAATGCGATATCGATCGATTTACCTGTTTATACCTGGCTACTCGAGAGTTGTGACCGGAAAAGAATAGCCAACCTAACGTTTGCATAATCTGTGGGCTTCATACTTTCGATTGGTATAGAATTTGTCTAATAATCAATCCGGTGAAATGTTTAAAAAAAATTTTTTTTTAAATTATTAATTAATCATATCCTGGACTAAAATTAGTTAGCCAACCCGTATGTACTATATTTATTGACATATTAAATTGAATATAAAATACGTTTTATTAAATAAACATCTCGGTGAAGGTCGTTGTATAGCGGGATCCTCTACTAAAAAGGAAAATATAAGCGGAAGCTTAAACAGTTAGTAAAAGTTATGAATATTTAGTTTTTTTCGTTATTAATAATAGAAGATCCTTCCATTTTAATTTTTTATAATTTTTTTTTACATAGCGATTATCATGCTTCAAACAATGCTAAAACACTATTATTAGTAATTAGTGGAAACTTTACTGGTAATTGTTATTTATATATTTTACTACTTATTATTAGTTTTATTTTACTAACTATGAGTCTGATTGCAGCGCATGGGTTCAGTCCACGGAGAGGAACTGCCTTACCTCTTCGGTGCTCCACTGGTGGACGGACTTGGCCACTTCCCGAAGAACTATACCAAGTCTGAGGTGGCGCTGGCTGAGGCGTTCATACAATACATTGCGAATTTCGCAAGGACTGGGTATGTAACGTTTAATATAGTAAAATAAATAAATAAATGAATGTCTTGGACATTCTTACACACGGCCATCTGACCCCAAAGTAGGCGCGAGCCTGTGATATGGGTGTCAGAGACTGATATACATACATAGATATTTTTAAAACATACTTAAATAGATAATATTAACATCCAGACACTGAAACAAACACAAATGTTCGTCACACGAATATTTGTCCTGAGTGGAATTCGAACCCACGACCCCTGGCGCAACAGACAGGGTCACTACCGATTGCGCCAACGGGCCTGTCAATATAACCAAATTCAATCGCTACGACAAACAACTGACTTCTATTTTGAGTTACGCAGTGTTTTTGTTTCCGCTTTTTACTCTGTTGATGGATTGGCGACTTGGATATTCTTTGTTCAACATTCGGTGTTTAAATATTGTAGTACCTACTCTTATTTGAACGAAAAGGCTGATGAAAAGGAAATCAAGCACTGAATCGTGGCCTTCACGTGATTTTAAGGACGTTCATCATCGCAACTAATTAGTCGTAGTTCAAAATTCTTGGTCTATACCTAAATAGATACACCTTTCCTGCGATATAATGTTAAACATAGGTATTCATTATATGAATTTTTTATGGATACAAAATTGCAAACGAGCTTGCAGCACCACCAATCCGCTGCCGCCCATGACAACTGTGACTGACTTTGAACAAGACTCAATTTGGGACTAGGATGGTTAGTTCAATTAGTTGAGAGAGTTAATTAGAACATTAGTTGGTCAGTTCGTTAGTAGGTATGAGGACTGGGGACTGTTAGTGATAGTTAGTCCTCTTAGTTGGTGTTAGTAATAGTCCAGTTAGTACCAGTTAGTAGGAGTCTCGTTCTAAGTCAGTCACTGATGTGTTGCTACCCCTAAGGACTAAGATGGTCGCCTCTAAAGAAGTGTAACAGGAAACCACACCTTTCCAACCGGACCATAATTGCTTTAAAAACAATTATTACACGGCAGAAATGGTACTAGGTACCGTGGCGGGCGGTGGTACTGCCCCAGGCGAACTCTATATGGAACCTTAGGTTTCATATGAAACCTATTTGGTTCCCTATAGGCTATACCACCTACAAAAATAATCATAGTTATATTCATTATGGATTTGTAATGATGACGCAATGACAATTTTTGGTTCTTCGAGTGACCACTTAACGCCACGTGTAGCCAACCGGTACAATAAAAACGGCCATTGTCCGTTTTTGCGCATTGCGAGGATAGCGAATGAAAGTGAAATATGGGAAACGAACGGCAAACAAATAAACCGTTTGCGGACCGCCATTTTGAGTTACGCTGCAGTGTTTTTGTTGCTGCTTTATACTCTGTTGATGGATTGGCATGACTTGGATCTCCTTTGTTTGAAATTCGGTGTTTTAATAACTGTAGTAGTTACCGACTGTATGTAGATTACTCAACAATCCAAATTTATGTATTATTTTAAAATTTAAAACGGAATTTCGCGTAATTTGCATGTTTAACACAGTTAAATAATAGTGATAGTTCGTAATATGTAATAGTTTAGTTTGATAGCATTAATTTTAGTTTTACCAAAAAGTTTTTAAGAACTGAATAATACTTTTCTTGATCCGGGAATCTAATCCAGATAAACCATGTTGTTTGTTACTAATGATAAAATGATTAAACTAAAATTATAAAATTTACGTATAATGTGGTGTTACATATATTTAGTTCGCAGAAAGGTTGATGTAACCAATAACGTGATTACTCTAAATATTTTTCTGTCGCATAAATAAATCAGATTGCCAGCGATATGCAATCCATTCAGATTGCCAGCGATATGCAATCCAAAACATTTTGAGTATGTGTCCCTCAAATTGTTATTTTAATTTACGATGCGCCCGCCGAGCTTTCCGCAGCAAGCTTCCTTTTCTCTCTAACACTGAAGAGGCGTGAGAGAAAGGGAAGGAATTTGTCGAAAATCTTCGCCTTAACTGGTGCACTGTGTTGCGAGACAAAAGGAGCTCAAACGAACAAACTGAATGCTTAATTTCTCTCTGTAGTAGGTAGATACTATATTGGAAATAGTATCTATAATAGTAGTACATCAGTAGAATTAATACCGAATGGATGCCAGTTTCCATACGAGATTGTAGAATACAGTTTTCCCACTTGTCCTGGTATTTCAGTGTGCTATGCAAAATAAATGCGATTATTAAGTTTCTAGCTAAGCGTTTTGATGTAAATTTATTTATTTAGCTTCATTGAAGCACATTATAAAGAAATAATGGCTAGCTTAATGCATAATCTAGTTCTACCAGCTAATCCATTATCCTTTCGAGGTCTACTGCTGAATATAGGCCTCTCCTAAACGACACAGTGGGCTTTTCATTGCCAATTCTTATATTAGAACCGATAAACAGATAGCATCAGCATTTGAAAAGTACTTTGCTGACGTTCCAGTTTTAACCACTAAATCGCTCCCGACGTCGCTGAATCGTTGCTTAAGAAAAATGTAAATGCATGCAAAGGTAATTTCTCTTTCCGACCCACAGACGCCAATGAAATTATAAAAATATTTAAATCATTAGAAATTAAGAACACCACAGATCTATGGGGTATATCGGTTAAACTTATAAGTACAATTATAGATGTAATAGCACCCCACCTAGCTTTAATATTTAACAACTGTATTATAAGTGGAGAGTTTCCTGACCTAATGAAGCAAAGCAAAGTGATACCTTTGTTCAAGTCCGGAAATAGTACAGATCCAACCAACTACAGGCCGATTTCAATTTTACCGGCTTGTAGTAAGATATTTGAGAAAGTAATTCTTCAGCAACTTCTTAGCTACTTTACAAGTAATAAACTCCTGCATAACAAACAGTTTGGCTTTACAAAAGGCCGTTCAACAACTGATGCGGGAGTTGAACTATTTACTGATATTATCAATGCTTGGGAGGATTCACTAGATGCACTGGGCATATTCTGTGATTTATCCAAGGCATTTGATTGTGTACAGCATGAAACCTTAATCAGGAAACTCAATCACTATGGCATTAAAAATACCGCACTGAAACTTCTGATTTCTTATCTCAGCGAAAGAACTCAGAAAGTCGAAGTAAACGGTACAAGATCGTCTGGGTCTTTAGTACAGATGGGGGTCCCACAAGGATCGATTCTGGGTCCATTCCTGTTTTTAATATATATTAACGATCTACCATATATGGTAGAGAATAATAACGAGATTGTATTGTTTGCGGATGACACCTCATTAATTTTCAAATTAAATAGGCAACAAACTAACTATGACGATGTGAACAATGCTCTCTCTGAAGTGGTGCATTGGTTTAGCGTTAATAACCTACACTTGAATAGTAATAAAACCAATTGCATAAAATTTTCAGCACCTAATGTGAAACAAGTAGATAAGCAACCAGAACTAAATGGTGATAAACTGAACTTAGTTAGCTCGACTGTTTTCCTTGGAATCACCATAGATTCGAAGTTGCAGTGGGGACCCCATATCTGTCGACTGGCGGATAGACTAAGTTCTGCAGCTTACGCGGTTAAAAGGATACGCTGTTTAGCGGATGTCGATACCGCTAGATTGGTCTATTTCAGTTACTTTCACAGTATAATGTCCTATGGCATTTTACTCTGGGGTAATGCAGCGGATGCTAATATTATTTTTATTTTGCAGAAAAGGGCTATCCGTTATATATACAAAATGAAAAGTAGAGACTCCCTTAGAGAAAAATTTAAGGAAATAAACATCCTAACCCTTGCATCGCAGTACATCTATGAGAATCTTATGTATATTCGTAAAAATAGGCATCAGTTTGTAAGTCGTAGTGACCTAAATGCCTTACGCAATGTAACACTAAGGAACGGCCACAAACTAGCGTTTCCTAAATGCCGGCTTAGTAAGAAAAGTCGTTCCTTCATAGGAATGTCTATTCTAATATTCAATAAAGTCCCGGCTGCGGTTCAGTCTCTGCCTTTACACAGGTTTAAAAAAACCATCAAACAAACATTATGTCAAAAAGCTTATTATAATATTCAGGAGTATTTGGATGATAAGAAGGCATGGGACTGAATTAAACTCTGACAGGCTATCACTATGCTTTTGTATTAATTATACTAAATATTGTAAGCAGGTGGCATATGGGGTGATTCTTGGCATACACGATTGGCTGTCTCGTGTCTGTCCTAATCATATCATGGTCATACTGTACATTTTTCTGTAAAAATTAATTTGAATTTTAAAAGAGTACCGAGAGTTTTTTCCTCCGGCTTTTTTCTCTCTCGGCCTACACTAGGGCATAGGATAAGAATATTGTAAGTTCTTCCTTAAGCCGATGACCAGGTAGATAGTCTATCGTGACTTAGAGCTTAGCTTAGTGGTAGGTAATTATTGTAAATTAGACATAAGGCAGGTTAGGCACCTGTGTAGGATTAGCTATTCATTCAAGGATAAATAGCTCATCCTTTGCTTTATATTAATCAGTTTAGAATAGCATTAAGTAGTTTGTAGTTACCTAGACTTTCGTTAAGCGTGTGTAATCACCTCATAGCGAAATAAATTATTTGAATTTTGAATTTTGAATTTTTTGACACCACTCCGACAGGCTTCTGAATGTAGCGGTTTCCCGCCGTCTTCTTCAGGTCGTCTGTCCAACTTGGCGACCTGTACTCTTTCTCCGAGTCGTGGTCTCTATTCGAGGACTTTTCTTCCCCACCGATAATCAGTCCTTCGGACGACGTGGCTTGACCATTGCCACTTCAACTTACTAACTCTGCGAAGTGTCGGTGAGCTTTGTTCGTCTACGGATTTCATCATTCCCGATTCGGTCTCGTAGAGAAATACCGAGCATAGTTCTCTCCATAGCGCGTTGAGTGACTTCGAGCTTATGCAAGAGGCCGACGGTAAAGGACCACGTCTCGGATGCGTATAATGTCATCTGGCAACACAAATTATTCTGATATAATTTCATGTAATTCAAGTAGTACTATTAAATTAAGTAATTAGTTGCCTGAGTATTATTAATTAACATTTAAATCTGGATCTACGTCGACAGTTGCTTGAATAGATACTTTTACATAATTAGAGAGGCTTATTTTATACAAACAAGTGTACCCATCCTTTGGGGACTTCAAGATCCTTAAATCAAAATACTCTTTTGAAATACTAAGGGTAAATTTGGTGTCATTAAGCTTAATATAATAATGTTGATGTAGAGTAGTAACTCAGTGATTAAGTCTTTGTACTCTTAATCGTAAGGGTCGCATTTAATCTCTAAGCATCAGCAATTTTAATCGTGATGGTCGATTCTGTTCTCATTTCTAACTTCTCATAAAATACCAATATTCTGTGAATGGTGACGGTTTCAAATTCTTAGATCAAGGCGCAGACTTAGAATTTATAAAGACTTATAGTTAGGTACATTATTCCCAGGGGCACATAATACTTTCTTGACATTGTTAGAGATAGAACGAGTTGTTCATTTAAGATGTTTTAATAGCTTTATTTTTATTTAAATTCATGCCAAGCAAATAAAATTAAATTGAGAGAAGTATTTATGTTTAAATAAATACACTACATCACATACCGAAAGTTTATAATATTTTCGTAATTCGCGAAGCGGTTTTCGGGTCCATTAAACTTAAAGCTGACTATATGAAAATGATATTATGACAAAACACAGAGGATGAACCGTTATGGTGGTATTGAAAAGCACTCTCGCGTTACCGCAGTATGCGAACTATTTTATAATGTACTCATATCCAGCCGCTTAAAACGGAATTTCATAATACACGCCCCTAAAATGGCTAAATTCATTCATGGGGGATTACTTAATAATGGCATGTGAAGTCTGCCAATCCACATTTGGCCAGCGTGGTGGACTAAGGCCTAATCCCTCCTATTCTCAGTGGAGACCCCTGCCCAACAGTGGTACAAAGAGGGGGTTGTGATGTTGATGATATTCAACGAATGTTATTAAACATATATGTTTTTCTCTTTGGTTTTATAACCGATTTAATAATTAGACCATTCTACAAGTATGTCAAGCAGTACAGCGAACCACACAGACCTTTGATATGGATGCTTGCGTTTTGCAAAACATTACCTGAATGGCGAACAAAAAATCGTTATATTTTGCGTTTTATTAAAGTGAAACTTTTATTACATCGTTCTGAAAATTTTGTTTTGTCTGTCGCATGTCGCGTTACGCATGTCGTGCTACGCATTTAACTGTTTATTTTGCATGCTACGTTGTAGTTAAGAGCGAAATAAATTTCATTTTCATTTTCATATTCAATTAAGATTGATAAAGAGATTTTTATACCCTTAATGGAATATTATTCCAAAAATTTTTTGTTGAATGTCTATAATGTGAAAAAAAGTTTCACTTTTGCCGTGGTTTCATAAAACCACACGATTCTTTTTTTATTTCAGAGGTTATATTGTCATGTTTTCTAGTGTTTATCACCTCAATCTCAGCCCAGCGAACCTCATAATTACCGTTTATGCGTTGCGCCACCTGTGTCGCCCTCCAAGCGTCTGTGCTCATATAAATTGTGCCAACATTTAGTTTAGCTATTATCTACAAGTGCTGCCGTTAGACTACGCAAATGTTTTGCTTTCTGTATAAAATTATGATTAAAGTAAAGCTGGTTAGTTAAGTTTTTAATGAGTAGGTACTAGAAATTTGGACGTCATAACATTGTATTATGTCGTGATTACTTTGTATTGTCTTCTATAGATATCTTTGATTTCTCGTTAAAACTTGCGATAAACCATGATCTTACTGCAAGCAAGTTTATTTAAATGCACGCAGCACAAAAAACCCCGATAACTTTGAAATTTTAAGCAAATACGTGTTTTTCCGTTTTTCTATATTTTGTAAGATAAAGACCCCCCCTTACCCCTTTATGGATTGAAGATAAAAAAATGCTGATTTACCCACAAACGCTTCTTGAAAAATGAAAATTATCGACTTATTTAAATATTTTATTTATAATATAAATAATTTATTTATAAAAATATTTTATTTAAATAAGTCGATAATTTTCATTTTTCAAGAAGCGTTTGTGGGTAAATCAGCATTTTTTTATCTTCAATCCATAAAGGGGTAAAAATGGGAGGAATATTAAGTAATTATTATTTAGACATAACATGAAAACCTGTTGACGCATTTTAACCGTGATTGTTATTTTCAAGTTTTATTCAATGTACAATAAACAGACTCGGACTCTATAAGAGTTTTATTATACATATGTATAGATGTTGTGTAAACGAAACTAATGTAATTTATAAATCCACACGAGCGAAGCTGCGGGTCTACTCTATAGTAAAATAAAATACCTAAACATGATTAACTAGGTATTACTAATAGTCCCTGCCCCACTGCTCATACTAATCTACTAACGATATGATCAACAAATGTTCTAACAAATACTCTGTTAACTGGACTAGTCATCCTTGTCCCTATTCAAGACCTGTTTAAGGTCTAACTCGTTTAAAAAGGCTTAGGTTTAAATGCCTACCAGAAATGCACATAAATTACTTCCAATAAATTCAAAATATCTACTTTTTTTTATTTGGTACTTAGTAGGTACGCTGCGACCCATAGACGTCCCACTGCTGGGCACGGGTCTCCCCCACAGACGAGTCTGCGGGAGGTCTAGAGCATACTCCACCACGCTGCTCCAATGCGGATTGGTGGAGGGGTTAGTGGCCAACCCAGTGTCGAATGTTCTCAAGCCACCCGAGGGTCTTCGACAAGGCTTAACGACTGTTTCCAACATTGAAAACAACCGGGACCGACTGCTTTACGTGCCCTCCGAAGCACGGTAGCGTCCATGAAATTTTGCCACTAGCGGTCACCCATCCACAAACCGACCGCGCCCGTCGTTGCTTAACTCTTTCGATCACATTGGATCGACTCGAGCCATTGGGCTATAGACGCTACACTGGTACTTAGCGCTAGGGTATAAAATATTTTTTGGTCAGCATTTAAATTGTACCCGTTTAAAAACGGGTCGATTATACGGTCGTGCGCAGAGAGACAGACAGCTGGTTTAATATTTTGATACAAAACATTTAAATCCATCAACCGGTTAAAGCTAAAACTTTCAGCCGTAGCTTTGTTTGTCGTTTAAATTTCGACAATAATGTTTCGAATTTTGAAACATTTCAATACTAATGGAACAAGGCTTCTTGGTCTCGTTGGATCGCTATTGTTTGAAGCTTGTCAGACGTAATACTTTGATATCTCATTACTCTAGACTTTGATGGATAACGTCTTGTTAGACGAGATATAGAATATCTTGGCACATATTTACCTGGTTGAAGTTACTAGAAATATCATAAATTAAATTAAAAAAAAAAACAGCCTTTTATGAACTTTACAGGGTCTGGATATGAAACCTATAAAGGTTCTTTTAAGAGCTCGTCCGGGCCATTACCACCACCACATAAAGTACCCAGTATCGCTTCAGAATCGAACTCATGCACTTTAGCTTCTAAAGACATAATAAACAAATAATTATACGTATATAATCAATCAATCACAAATCACTAATAATGATAGGCAGCAGCGGATACGTCGTGTTGCATGAAATTTGCCATCTTATTTTCATAAAAACGTATAACTGTAACATATGTTTTGAAGACAAAACAGCATGCAAAAGCATACAATGATTCCCTTCAATAATACTAGATCGTTCATAACTAAACTTGCGTCCGTATTAGTTTCCTGAGACCCTGAGACTTAGTTCATTGAAACAATCAAGTCTGTAATTCACAAACGCTTCTCTCCTAACTCAGTGGACAGTTAGCGGGTTGTTCCAATAATTTAATCGTTAGCTGTCGAATACTACGGACCTCCTGCTATATTGTTCCTGTGTATTCTGCTCCGTAGTTTCAATTTAAACTAATTTTACTAGTTAAGAAGAACTTGGTCTACTATTTCACTTCACCATAGATAAAGGAAATCTCAAATTTGAGATTTCTTTTTTGGTTTTTTATGGATATAACATAAAAAACGAGTTTGCAGCAAAATCCATCCGCTGCCGCCAATGATAACTGTGACTGACTTTGAACAAGACTTAAATAGGGACTGAGATGGTTAGTCCAATTAGCTGACAGAGTTAATTAGAACATTAGTTGGTTAGTTCGTTAGTAGTGATAGTAAGTCTTGTTGGTAATCGTTAGTAAGAGTCTCTTTCCAAGTCAGTCAAAAATGTGTTGCTACCCTTGAGGACTAAGATGGTCGCCTCTAAAGAAGTGTAGAAGTGTTCTATGTGTCTAAAGAAGTGTAGAAGTGTTCTGTGTCTGGATGTCAATATTATCTACAATATACAATCAGTCTCTAGTACCCATAGTACAGGTTCGCGCCTAATTTGGGGTCAGATGGCCGTGTGTGACCATGGTATTTATTTATTAAATCAAACAGATCCTCAAGTTACTTGTGTTGATCGCTATATTGTGATGGCCTTGCTGGCTTTTTCTCTTACCCGTTGATATTTTGTCAGGAACCCAAACGAATTGCAACGTCAGGAGTCAGTTCTCCCCATTTCGAGGGAGCGCAACAGATACAAGAGCATCGTATGGGACGAGTACGATACACTGCACCAGAAGTATTTGGAAATCGGTAAGACATTTCAAATTTTAAAAGTACAACACTCCTTTTCTCAACTATGTATTTGAGAAATCTCATACAAATAAATACACTAGATACAGTTGTAACATTCACTTGAGAAAAACTGACAAATTTTTCGCTTGTCAAGGTTTGGTTCAGTGAGTTTCGTGCGTCACTACAATTTCTTTACCACGCCTGCGCAGTAAGAAAGGAAATCTTTTTCAGAATTTTTCTTAGCTGTGAAGGGCTGAAAATAACCACTATGCTGTCACCATGCTGTACGGTTAAGGGACTACGTCTGGCTATCCCATCAAAGCCATCAAGAGATTCTATTTCAGATTCTATTAATGGTTTATAATGTGATGTCTCTGGTATCGCATGTGACCATAAACAACGGTAACCACTTATCACATGATACGCCTGGTTGTATCTCTATAATAATAATAACATGGAGTCTATTTAACAGTGCAATGACTTAATTGAATTGACAATCACAAACAAGAAGTTGAAGTACTAACTTGAATCGCGCAATCTATGAATTGCAAATGCACTGCGCAGGTGGCTGACTAAGAACAATGAAGCAACATGCAACAGCTCAATACAAATAGACTGCACATTCCCAGTAACCCAGCAACTATCTAACGGAGCACTTAACTGATCACATTCGATACAATGTTCAATGCTTTTACCTAGTTTCGTGTTTGGTTCGTATCCACAGTAAAGGTTCTCCAAAAAATATTAGTCCTGATAAACTCGTCTTTGTGAAACTCAAACAAAAAATTTTTGCACCAAATTATTCGTATCCATTATCTCTCAGCAACTTTGCAATCGAATAAGTTGGAATCCGGGATGGCAAACAATTCCAACTTTAATTAGCACCTTACGTGTCAAGAATTATCAACTTCAGTAATTGAAAATGGCCAGCGATTCCAAAGTTTTTACGAGTTATCCTAAATACTTGGCGTCCTTAGAATTAATTTTGTTTTTCTTGACTCACTTATTCAGAATTGCCAGCTGTTTACTTATTGAATTGTTTTGGCATCCACCGCTAATAAACAACTTTATTTGGAAGATAATAATAATTGCATCTTTCATTTCGTGAAAAAATCTCACGAACGTTTTGTAATTACAAAGTTTGCAAATTAATGTTTGCATTGGGTAGGGTACACCAAATAGTTTAAGTCAAAACTGTTACCGTCCCCTGACTGTCCCAAATATTTTCCGGCGTTCTAACACAAAATTCAATTACAGGCATGAAACCGCGCATGAAGAACCATTACCGAGCGCACCAGCTTTCGGTATGGCTGCGGTTGATCCCTGAAATCCACCGGGCGGGCATGAAGGACGTCGTCGCAAAACATAACCTATTCCGCAACCACAACGACCCGGAGTTGTACGACGGGCTAGTCCGACCCGACCCTCTCACCCGCGCCAACTTTTACGACCCCACCTTAGAGATGTATAGAAAACCCTACAACGTGACCTTAGATATACCCTCAACTACAATGGACACGTACGTGACTACCTGCATCAGCGTCATGTCCGCGCGGCCCGGAGCGCCGGTGACGCAAAGCCAACCGAACAATGCGAGTAACACGCACGCACAGGACGTATCAAATTCAGAAGTCGCCGGATACACGGCTTATTCTACGGCTCTGAGCGTCACCATAGCGATCGGATG
Organism: Carterocephalus palaemon; assembly: GCA_944567765.1. Classification (NCBI taxonomy): domain Eukaryota; kingdom Metazoa; phylum Arthropoda; class Insecta; order Lepidoptera; family Hesperiidae; genus Carterocephalus; species Carterocephalus palaemon. The sequence continues at coordinate 1,886,944 of OX155641.1, forward strand.
CTCCTTACTCATTCTAAACGTCCTCATCTTTGCCGGCGTTTACTACCAACGGGACAAGACGAGGCTGCAAGTGAAAGCTTTGCAGCAGCAGAAGAGGAATCACAATTCCACCTTTGACACATCTTCGAAACATCCCCATTACTTTGTCGGCCATTCGCAAAGCTCCAGCACTATCGTCGACATCGATCATCAGGATAAGAACGCGATCATTGCAATGACGAACCGCGTGCCACACTTCGCGAACGCAAACTGTCCAAACGTTTGCCACACGGGGATTCAAATGTCGAATTTGTCACAGAAGCAAAGTCCGACGAACAGAGCACAATGTACGACGCTCCCGAGAAAAGTGGGCTTCAGTTACCAAAATCAGATCTGTAACGCGTCTAACTGTATGACGCTGCCAAAAAACGCGACGTTCATGAGCAGTGGTAATCTGCCAGATGTACAGGCTCAGACGGGACAGTCCCAAACGCCGGGGAATGGGACTGTACCCCCCTCGTCACCCCCCTCGCAACACTTTTCTCAGAAATCGAGGGTACCCCAAGCGGCAATGTCCGAAATGAACGTATGAGAAATGGAAGATATTTACAATTATGTGTAAAGTGAAAATGAATTGTGAAAGGAACACGAATCAAATCACTGGACAATGCATGGTTGTAAATATCGTGATGTGAAAATGTGTAAGTGTAAAGTACGTTTTACCGTCGTGTATTAGTGTAAGTGAAGTTGAGTGTAAATTGATTATTGTTACTCTTGTAAATAATAAAATTTTGACTTATAATGAAGATACGTACGAGTAACTATTATGTATTGGGGACTCTCTGACAATCAAATGATTGTAATGAAGAAAGTCGAGGTCAACCAAAATGTTTCTTGGATATTAAGCTACGCTGTTCTAAATGGCGGTATAAACTGTAAATAACTAGGACTTTAAAGACTGTAATACTATAAATATTTATTGTTTGTCAGACAACGTCTCAAAGTTTCCCTGTATTTATCTTTCTGGGAAATTTTGTTAGAAATAAATATGTTATGCGTATTCAAACTGTTTTATACAGTCTTTCGAATCACTGCCGACAAGCCCATTCCAGAGATAAAAAATGATATTCTGTCTTTGTTATTCGTTTAGAATTAATTTCAGTACAAAAATTTCAAAATATGCTATGAAAATTCCCGTTATAAACACTGAATTATCTGTTATGTAAAGCGAATCAGTGAAATATAATGAATTAAAGTGACTTGTTATTTAATTTACGAGATACCAACAGAATGGTCGGTATATAAGTTTGTTATTAAAATTATTAATGTTGTATAAAGGATTATGATTAAACATTATATCATGACTGGATGTGGCAAGTTATTTGTTCTAAATTAACTTATACTGATGGTAATGAAATTCCTGGAAGTACGAGTAGGTATGATACTGAGACATCTTTCAAATTATCTAAACAAATTTATTGATGATTCGAATAGATTATTTATAAATTGCATTTCATGGAAAAAATTGAAGGTATGAAATTTTCAATTCATCAAATAGTTAATGTTAAATTGACCATAGATGTATTAATTTATTGAAAATCAATTTAAACAAGTAACAAAATATTGTCTAGTGACAGATTTTCTAGGGATTTGTTATATTTGTTTTTATCAAATTGATGGAGCCATCTATGATCAATTTCTCGCGATTGTCAACCGTTGGCAAATACAAATAAAAATATAAAATTTAACGTATGATGTACGAGTTGTACGATAAATTTACACAAATCTACAGAAAAAGAAAACATTCTATAAGCAAAGATTCTATTTTCAAACTTTTTTCGTTACAAAGTTTTAAAAGTTTTTCTCTTTTTGCGGTTTAATTCTGTTCTTACGAATCGAGCATTATCTGTGAATACTAAACATCCATACCTACAATTATTTCTATGATATATTTTCTAATGTTTATTATGTGTTGTGTGTCTCTTATGATTATTGTCGTTGATAAAATAACACCAACATAATGTTAAATGTTTAGTTGAAAATGTTACCTAACCGTTACTATGAACCTTATGACAATTATCATCTTAAAAAAATAAGACAGAATAAAATTCGTAAATGCATTGTTTTGTGCTTGATTTTTCTTTAAAGGACTGATTTACTGACAGGAAATATCATTAATTTTTATCAGAGATTACCGAGTAGGTATACAAGCCGTTTTTAAGTGAAATAAAATTACATGAACATCCTTACCAAATGTTGCGCTAGTGACATCTGTGTTAAACCTCGATCAGAAGCACAAAAAGTTATACGAGAATTAAACACTTTTTCATATTCATAACATATTAATTATATTATTTTAGGCAGAGTGTTTACTATACTTAAACTCAATTCAGAATAGCAGATTTATTAAAATTGTTACGTATCAAATGTTGGTCAAATAACACGGGTGAACTGAACTAATTTCACCTAATTTTCTAAATTCATCCAGTGACCGAGAAACTTACTGAAAAACTCTCAATAAATTTTTAGTAAGTAGTAATTGATATAATTTCGTATTTATGTGACGACTCCGTTGTGCTGTCTTGATTAACCCTGGCTGCCGAAATACGGTTTGAATCGCTGCGACCCATAGACGTCCCACTGTTGGGCACGGGTCTCCTCTCAGAATGGGAGAGATTAGACCTTAGTCCACCACGCTGGCCAAGTGCGTACTGGCAGACTTCACATGCCTTCGAGAACATTATGAAGAACTCTCAGGCATGCAGGTTTCCTCACGATGTGTCCTTCACCGTTGTAGCAAGTGACATTTAATTTCTTAAATCGCACATACCTAAGAAATAGTCATTGGTGCGTGCCGCTGGGGTTTGAACCCGGACCGCTCGAGTGAGAGGCGAGTTCGATAACCACTGGGCTGTCACCGCTTTTTGAATACTGGCACAGAATACTTTATAGTACAAGTACAGAAAATTCACTCCCCAAAATCAATCAAAGAAATCGGGAAATACATATAATCGAATACAACAAGAAATAAAACAATACAGCTCTTATATAATTACTTAGATCTAAAGGATGTTGCAACAAAACAGTTTATAATTAGGTCATCATCTTCTGACGTGATTGGTAATTCAACCACGGCAACTGGCTTTTAGTATTACGTACTTTATCCGCTGAAATACTTACCTAAAAAGATGCTAGACTGAAAACCCCAGCAAAAACTGGCAAAAATGTGTGCAGAAATGTAAAACTCAGTGCAAAATATAAAAGTAACGCCAAGGATTTCGTGGAGTACCTTTGATGCAGTTATCTCGAGGTCTTTATGCAGTGCCAAACGACTGGGATTTTGAGCTTGAAGTGGGCGGAATTCACTTTTTGAAGCATATAATGGCGTTTTGGAGAGCGTGGGCTGAGCCCCCACGTAATAAGATGTTGAGAATGTTTCATTACTTATGTGTAGCTGCAACATCGTCCCACTGCTGGGCAAGGGTCTTTATATAGTCGAATCTGGGGGTCTAGAACATACACCACCAAGCTGCTCCAATGCGGATTGGTGGAAGGGTTAGTGGCCAACCCAGTGTCGAATGTTCTCAAGGCACCCGAAGATCTTCGACAAGGCTTATCGAGTGTTTTCACCATTGAAAACAACCGGGATCGACGGCTTAACGTGCCCGCCGAAGCACGGTAGCGCCCAAGATATTTTGCCAATAGCGGTCACCCATCCATAAATCGACCACGCCCGTCGTAACTCTTTCGATCACATTGAATCGCCGCGAGCCATTGGGCTATGGACGCTATTTAAGGTACATAGCTATTTTCAAACTAGGAGTAAAAAAAGTGCATTTTCATAAAACACTGCTCCAATTCGAATAAGTATTTTAATATAGGTAGCTAGCAGTAAGTGAAGCCTAGTGAAGCAATTATATTAAAAGTGGATGTAAAATGTTGCAAATTACGTTACCAGTAGATACAAAGTAGCAAATTTTAACACATCATAAAACATTGAAAGCGCCATTTTTATTTTACACAAAGTATAAAAGCTTTTATTGCGATGTTACAGTTTAATAACTGTTTGTTTAATAATGTTAGCTTTGACGTGGAAGGCGGTTGCTTAACCTGAAATAGCGTGGTGTCTTGTAAGAATTTATATCGTTTTATCATGGAGGAATTTACACGGTTTTAATATTCTAGGCACACAAGTAATGTATTATTAACCGACTTTGAAGAAAAGGAGTTTCGACTGATTGTATTTTTTATGTGTGTGCAGAAATAACTTCGTCGTTCATAAATCAATTTTGATTGATTTTTTTTTATTTGAAAGGCCTTATGATAGAGCAGATCTTTTATAAATTTCATTAAATATCAATCATCAATCTTCAAAGTTATTTACATCTCTTTACGGAATAAAGGCGAAGCCCCACACAAAAATAAAATAAAATACCCGAAAGTTATAAATAAAATAACTTTCATATAAATTAATATAGGTATTAAAAAAAAACGATATATCAACTACAATATATTAAAAAAACCGACACAAACGAAATTTACCGTTGTTTCTTACTTTTTAGTTTTGAAATAGTTTTTTTTTTTTAATTTTAATGTTTTCAGCTTTGAACGATTACTTATCTATCTATCGATTATAATCTATTCGTACGTATTGTTACCTACATATTTTTATTTGTAAGCACTTAGATGAAGTCGCAAACAGTTCAATAGTATTTACTGAATTGTTTGCGGGGGCATACATATAGGGGCGACGGTTAATGTCATATCTCGGATTTCTTCATGTCTTCTAATTTTCTTTTGGCGGGCTTCCAAAAACAAACTTTAGCGTTAGCGAGAGTGCTGGCCTCTGGCGGTGATTTGCAAAACTTCGAATGCTTACTGCGGACTTCGGATATTTTTTTCGGATACATACGGACGAAGTCCCTACTTTATCCGTATATCTGAGTGCAGTTGGTGAACCTTCACCACCTGCACTCAGATCCTGCTGTAAGTTATCATAACTAACACGTGAAGCAAAACTTTGCATTTCTTTTTACGAAAAAAAAAACCGTTTAATTACGTGGACGAATGAAATTTGCTACATTTAAAGTTGCATTAAACTGCACTTCTCCATATTAATATAGAGATTCACAAGAATGAATAACTTTCTTTTGAAGTTGGTAAAACTAAAATATGGACGAGTGCATCGAATCGAACAAAGGAACAAGGCATTAATGATTTTAAAGTAAGTGATGAACATCGAATCAACTATTGTAAAAACCTTTGTAAAAAAAGACCTTTAAGGTAACAGCAGTAACAGCGTGAGAGAAAATGAATCGGTATTACCCGTGGCACGAAAGTTAAGCTTTGAATATTGACATACTCAATATACTCGTATATAAGAAGCTCTCCACAAGATCCGAAGTGATAGCTGTGCAGGGGTTATCAGTGCGTGAATATATCAAGGCTGGCGAACCATCATCGGACTGACAACCCGCGCTAAAAGATACCATTAATTTCGACTTAAGCACATTCAATGTCAGCGCTAGACTTTCATGCCGGTTCGCATACTTAGCACTAGAATAGAGAGAAAAAGGAAATACTCACAAAGAGTTCTCGCGCCACTAGTTCGATGGCTTTGAAGAGCATACCGTAAACGTAGATACTTCAAATTAATAGCATCTCATGCTATACGCTTTTAAAGGTGCGAATTTCCTTTGGCGTGGACTAACAATCCCAGTTCTATTTTTCGTTTCGCTTCAGTATCGGAGTGGTCTTTGCCCTTTTACTTAATTGGAAGTTAAATTCAATTTATGTTTTATTTTATCTGTAGTACCTGACATTTAAGCGTTATAAGGGCTTATAGCGCTACGACTTGCGTCGATCGTACGTTGTCGACCGAATTAGGTAACGTTTGGTGCGGTCGGAATATGGATGGGTAACTAGTGGCAAAATACGATATGAAGCAATGCCTTGTCGAAGACATTCTGGTGGCTTATGTACTAATTATGATTATTGCAGTATTTACCTATCTATACTAATATTACTCATAAAGAGAAAACATTGGTTTGTAATGTTTTCACACAAAACCTACTGAGCCGATTTCAAAAATTCTTTCACCATTAGAAAGCTGCATTTTTACTGTGTGACATAGGCTATACAATATTACTAGATGTAAACGAAACTATTGTTATGTCTGAAGGCGTCTACAGTTAGCTATGTTTTAGGAGAATTATCCATCATTCCTTCATTCTCCTCTAACGGATTTCTGCTACGAATACTAAATCAGCCATACCCATATCTCAAGCCCAACACCGAGGCACTAATTGTGTCATAAATGTCTGACATCAATATCAGCTGTGAGTGATGTGGGCGAGATCCGGAGGTGTTATGTGTCAGGACTAAATTGATAACAGACGCGAACACGAATCCACGAATCCCTGTTATGCAAGGGTCTGCAATGGAATGGGGGGATTAGGACATTGTCCATGCTACTCAACTGCATATTGGCAGACTTCACATTGGTTCTTCGAGAACATCAGTTTCAACAGTTAAATACTACAGTAAATAGATAGTTAGTAAGTACATAGATATTTTTAAATACATACTTAAATAGATAATATTAACATCCAGACACAGAACAAATACAAGGTGGTCGTCACACGAATATTTGTCCTGAGTAGGATTCGAACCCACGCATGGCGCAACAGGCAGGGTCACTACCGATTGCGCCAACGGGCCCGACAGTGAAACAATTGGATAAAGCTTTCGACAGCTTCCACAATAATCAGGTTGATTTTAGCAATATTTTAACAGCAATCCAGTGTCTAAGCCAGATGGAACAATGAATTCAATATTCCGACAAAGTTTGTCCAAGTTTCAATTTTCAATGGAATATTTGAACGCCATCAAAGATTCATGATTATTTAAGCGGCGATACCTTTGTACAATACAGTAAGGATAATCAGTTGGACGTTTAAGCAATAACCAATTGATTGAGTATTCCTGATTTATTCCAAGTGCTTGAGACACTGAATGAATAATCATTATTACTATTATTACTAAATGTAGCCTGTATTGTGAAGTGAAGTTGGATTCATGTTGTTGTTTATATCGAAAACCCTTTACATAGCCAACTTTGACGAGATCATCTAGATCCCCTCACACAAAATATATTTGATCGGATGATATGAGTTCGTGAAAATAGATACAACTTACACACACTTGTTTCGATCTAACCATCTTAGTCCTCATGGGTAGCAACACATATGTGACTGACTTGGAACGATACTTACTAACAATTACTAACGAGACTATAACCCCAACTAACAGGACTTACTATCGCTAACAGTCCCCAGTCCTCACAACCTTTTTCGAAGTAAGCCTTCGTTAAGCCTTCGGGTGGCTTGAGAACATTCAACCGCAACCTATCCGCATTGGAGCAGCGTGGTGTATGCTGTATACCTCCCGCAGCTGCGGCTGTGGGGAAGACCCGTGCCCAACAGTGGGGCGCCAAACCACACGAAGAACATAACATCACGCCTCTGTTTCGACGACAGGGTAGGCAGAGATCTGTGTACACCCACATTCGGCACTTATTAGTTCCCATGTGAGCCTATTACCATACATCGGGCACAATTCCTAACTCCGTGTAGATACTACTGGGAATTTAATGTGTGTTTATGTTAATCTAACCCAATTTTACTTTGCTCGACCCGGAAATTGAACCCAGGACCGCACTTGCGGCATCTGGACCAACGAGGTACCTAGTTTAAACAAAGGTTTTGTAGTTTTTCTATATACGATATTCCAGTTTGACAGTCTTATAGAACCTTTGTAGGTTTTATTTATAGTTCGCCGGGGCGGTACCATCAACAACCAATGTTAGTACTTATTACCGTGTAGGAAGGTGTAGTTTTTGGTGACTTGTTACAAGCATTTACTATCTTATATCAATAACAATGCACGAACCCACAGGGACTACCATACACAAAATTCTTTTGTTGCGGAGACCTTTGCCAGTCAGTTGTGCGTAAATCGTATAATGAATCTCAGCTTCAATGATTCCAATGAGAAGAGACCGTCTGAAGTTAGTTACAAGCGGTACCAACTGTCGCTATTGTAAAGTTTCAACAAAGGGGGACAAAACGAAGTTGGCAGAAAACTAAGCGTGATTCCTTCCAAAAGTTCCGCATTAACATAACGTGGGATTACCACAGTGGTCTGTGTGAGACACAGATAGTGTTGGAACGGGTAACCAGTTTACTCCGGTTAACGTACGTGTATTTTTACTCATAAATATTCGTAATTTATGATGTTCCATATAAAATCGAATATAACCTATAATATAGAAGGCACAGGACCGGTCGGAGTGGTGTCGTTTAGGAGATGCCTATGTCCAGCAGTGGGTCTCAAAAGGCTGATGGATGGATATAAAAACTAGACCAGCCGGCTAATAGAGTAACCTTGAATGAAGACTCCCTTTATTCATAACGAGCGCCAATCAGAACCAGCTTGATACTTTAGACTCAAACCAAGTGAGTTATGAACATGGAATTAAAAGATAATTATAGACGTCTATTTTCATAACTGGTGGACACGCAGATTTGCTTGCGTGGAATTAGACATAACAATAGTTTCATTTACATCTAGTAATATTATATAGCATATGTGACTCAGTGAAGATGCAGCTTTCTAATGGTGAAAGAATTTTTGAAATAGGTCCAGTAGTTTTTGTTCGAAAACATTACAAGCACATATTTTCTCTTTATAATATTAGTATAGACAATTTAGGCTTAATTTTATCCTTTTTTTATAACATTTAATTAAGTGATAATTATATTAATATAGCAGCACACAAATTCTCAGTGAAAGTTTCGGAAAAAAATTATGACTTAACTAGGTAACATACCTAATACTGACGGCAGTTGGCTAGTCTGATTAAAAATTTAGACAATATATCTACTAAAGAACATATTTTAAGAACAATATGTAATTATTTTCACAAAACATATGAAGCAGAACTCCAGGCACACGCTTCATAATATAATAATAAGCAGCTCAACATAATCAACTGCAAAATTTAAATTGAAGTTCATAAATCGCCTCGCACTAATATCACATAAATAACATTCTTACCATGAGATAATATTAGAAGCTAACTTTACAAGGTACATTGCTGGATTCCCATTACGATAACATGTCTGTGGAATAAATAAAGAGGAATGTATACGCCCAGATGTTCATGGACGTGTATTTAAAAAAGTTAAGGGAAGCATAAAGGTCTCAAGGGTGACTTTGTCAAATGATTTGAGGAAAATAATGAGAGGCCTGTGTTCAAAGATCAAGTGGTTTTACGCGTTCCTTGGTTTTCGAATATAAACGAACTCGGTTTCTCTAGTTCTGATATTAATTTACTAGTATATCCCTAGATCAGCGGTGACAGCCCAGTGGCTATCGAACTCGCCTCTCACTCGCGCGGCCGGGTTCAAACCCCAGCGGCACGCAGATTTCTAAGTTATGTTTATGACGATAATTTTTAATATAATAAGCTGCTTGGGAGCTATGTAAAGCAGCGTCTGATTATTGGATGGATTGTTACTGCCAAGAATGGATAGGTACATAATAAGCTGCATAATAACCGAGTGGCCTAAGCTATTTTAAACGCGGGCGAAGTCGTGGGCAACAGCTCGTTGTTTTATAAACAATTACACCTCAGAAATGGTTCCAAGCTTGGATGGCGATGGTACTAACCCGGGTAAACTCTTAATAGGTTCAACAGCCTAAAATTGGATCTGAAAGGGGGAAACTGATACGGTGTGCGGAGAGGTTGTCTTTGTTTATTGCCTCTCTTCGGTCCACCGCACCATTCACTCCATTGTGCCTAATCAGTATACTGATTAGATAACACAGTTGTGATAGCCGATTGGCTATCTAATTCAGCTTCAGAGGGTATTGATTCAAATCGAATCAGCACGCGTCATTGACTTTATATCTAGTTTTACGTTATACGGCAGATAATTATATGTAATATTTGAATTTGTTTAAAAAGTTGTTTATTTATTAATTTGTATTGTTTTATGCGTGTGCTGGTACACCGTCAGCAACGATAATTACTATTAATATATTAATTTAATTAATAGTAATTAATATTAATGCACAGCGGTGACAGCCCAGTGGCTATCGAACTCTCCTCTCACTCGAGCGGTCCGGGTTCACAAACCCCAGCGCAGCGGCACGCACCAATGACTTTCCTAAGTTATGTGCGATTTAAGAAATTAAATGTCACTTGCTGTAACGGTGAAGGACATATCGTGAGGAAACCTGCATGCCTGAGAGTTCTTCTAATGTTCTCGAAGGCATGTGAAGTCTGCCAATCCGCACTTGGCCAGCGTGGTGGACTAAGGCCTAATCCCTCCTCTCAGGGGAGACCCGTGCCCAACAGTGGGACAAAGAAAGGGTTGTGATGAATATTAATGTAATTAATAGTATTAATTATGTACTTAATACCTTGCCAACATTTATGCGTAACAAAAATATAGTAAGTATCTATCACATCACATTAAATCCGATATCTTCTTTTACCGTATTAGTGTCATTATCTTCTTACCGTATAAAAAACGTACGGTGAAGTCACACGATCCGACTAAAAGAAAACGAAGAAAATTAGCAAGTCCCGTACAGAGAATCTCGTGTGTAAATTCGAAAATGCTCTTTGAATTCCAAACGGTACTCTTTCGCCTTCAATTTACATGAAAAAGGCAATACAGAGCCACGCTTTGAGTCTATCGCCTCTATAGACAAAGTTAGGCATTAAATGGACGTGTCACGTGGACTCAATGAATGGAATCAGAGATGTACAGTACTCGTAGGTACAAAAATTGACATAAGTCAAAGTCAAAGTCAAATAATTTATTTCGCTATGAGGTGATTACACACGCTTAACTAAAGTCTAGGTCACTACAAACAAACTACTTAAAGAGAAGAGATATAATGCTATTCTAAACTGATTAATATATAGCAAAGGATGAGCTATTGATCCTTGAATGAATAGCTAATCCTACACAGGTGCCTACCCTGCCTTATGGCTAATTTACAATAATTACCTACCACTAAGCTAAGTTCTAAGTCTAAGCTCATAAAAGAGCTAAGCTGCAACCCATAGACGTTCCACTGCTGAGCACGGGTCTCCCCCTCAGAGAAATCCGCGGGAGGTCTAGAGCATACTCCACCACGCTGCTCCAATGCGGATTGGTGGAGGGGTTAGTGGCCAACCCAGTGTCGAATGTTCTCAAGCCACCCGATGATTTCGACAAGGTTCTATCATACTAGATCAGTTTTTCTTTCTTCTTTAAAGTAATTTATTTATAGCGGAAAATTCGTGAATAAATATTACTTCTAGCAATCTACAAATATTGCAAAATTAACCAGCCAACCAAACCAAATTGATCAGCTTAAAACAGTCCTAATTAACTAAATAGGTAATAAATTACTGTTCATGTTTTATGTTCTAGTTACGTACACATTCTACAAAAAGCACTAGAACGTGTTTTACTGCTATATTTCTGATATTAATTATTAATTAGCGTCCATAGCCCAATGGCTCGCTTCGATTCAATGTGATCGAAAGAGTTAAGAAACGACGGGCGCGGTCGGTTCGAACATTCGACACTGGGTTGGCCACTAACCCCTCCACCAATCCGCATTGGAGCAGCGTGGTGGAGTATGCTCTAGACTTGCCGCAGCTCTGGCTGTGAGAGAACCGTGCCCAGCATTGGGACGTCTATGGGTTGTAGCTAGTGATTTGAAAACACGTCATTTCCCAGAATTTTGTACAGGACCCCGTTAAATGTTCCAAGTTTTATTCAACAGTTTGCTAAGTAGCTTTGCTCCTCATTAAATACCTATGGTAGAGTACCGCTTGAATCGCGTACCTAATGAAAAGCTGGTTAAGCCCTGATTTCGTTAGAGATTACAAGCTTCATGTTTTACATGAATGCAGCGTTGTGAATAGAAAATGCTTTAAACAAAACATTTTCTGTGCACAGCAGAATTATATAAGATTTCCCTGAGAGAAATAGCTAAAGACAGAATACCTACCACATGGTGGTGTTATAAACGTAATGAAAATCGTATGAAACTACTTTTGAATTTAATCTTAGTTAACGAAAAAGCTGTAATGTTGTGTGACATAAATAACAAATTTAAAAAAAATTTATAACTTTATTTTATTTTCGTGCATTGTCATCGGAACCAATTCATGTGTGTCATATTTCAGCTCGATAGCTTTAGCGGAAGTGGGTGAAATATTGATTGCAAGATTCCAGAACATACATACATACATATATACATACATATGGGTGAAGTTGAATAAAGGCTTTTAATAAATTTAAAAAAATTATTTGTCCTGAAATGGGCTTTTGCCGGTAAAAGATACATACAAACTAATTTCGCTGAAATGGATCCGTATTAACATCAGAATATTTGCCCTATAATTGCTGACTGACTGGCTGTTGTCAACGCAGTTTTATTAATATTATTTAATTATTTACACATATTATTATAATTTATTGTTATAACCTTCTCCAAGTTACGAATCCTAGTGGTGTGTAGGATTAGGCCTCACTTCCATATCACACTATAAATACAGCACAGTCATGAATGAATTCCTTTGACAATACCAATACTTATAGCAAATTTTTAAACTCACATTTTACAAAGACATGTTGACCAGCGTGCATTAGCGCGAATAGCGTTCGAATCGATGGAACATCGCCCTAACACTGACAGATCGGCCGACACCGAATGTTTCATATGGAAATCACGGGCCGGTTCCGGCGAAATATGAAGCAGGCTCTGTCAACTTTTTTTTTATGAACCATTTGCCGTTTAGGCCAGCATTTATTTGCATAAAGTTGAATATGTTATCTCCTTTTTTTTGCTTACCTAAAACACAATTTTTATGTTGCTGGTAGAATTGGGAAACCGTGTACGAATCTCCCATCACTTTTTTTAAAGAACTTAAAGAGAAAAGTCTTATTGAAGTGAAACTTCTTTAGGCGCATGAGGGTAAACATTTTTACGGATGAAACGGGAATGCGTCACGCAGCATGCAACGTTCGATGAAACGGATATGCGTCACGTAACATGCAACGTTCGTGACGAAGAAGAGGATGGGCGATACAGGGAAAGTGAGATAGAGCGAACGTTTGTAATAAAACAACAAGTTTCGAATGAAAAAAAAAAAACTTTTTTTGTGTATATTTGAATATTTCGCCAAAGAAGTTTCACTTCTGACATGTGTATTTTGTACGCACGCACTTTTTTTGTTTTGTTGTTTAGCGTGTGGGTTTGGTTTCCGGGCATAACGACAGCGACGACATATTATTATTGTGTGATTTTCAACCACTAAGCAACGCTTGATAGCCTGCTCGGTGTCGTGAGGAGGGCTCCTGACCTCTTTTGGATTTACAGAGAACCTTTAATGCTACGCCCGACGCAGGCCCCAGTTTCAGACTATAAATAGATAGAGCATAAATAGGTTTGATTTTATGTTATGTAAGTCTTTACACTGGTAAACATTTAGTTAATTGTCAAGAATACATTCTAAACTTAAAAGCTGAATAACTTTCATTGAACCCTATAAATAAATGACCTGCCAAAAATAACTGATGCAAGCAATATTTTGTCGGAACAGAGAGAGAGATGTGAAGGATCAACGGATACACAACATGGGCTCCGCTAGTGTTGTATGTAAATTTGAGTTCGGTGTTGAATCCACGGAGCTAAGCTTTTCTGTGGTTCAAGTGAAAAGCGAATGATGCATGCTATGAACATTACATTATATGTCTACCGCCGGTAAAATTTTGAGCACGGCAAAAAAGATAAAGAAAAGTATTCAATTTAAAAAAAAAAGTGTTGTTGCTGCAATGTGGATGATGTATTCATAAACTATTTAACCTTTTCCCAAATTGTGCTCAAATTAATCAGGTAATATTATCGCAATAATTATTTAATTAAATTGTAAAATAATTGAATAATTGTTTGTCTGAAGTTTTTATGTTTTCACATAAAAACTACTGGACCGATTTCAAAAATTCTTTCACCATTAGAAAGCTGCATCTTCACTGAGTGACATAAGCTATAATATTACTAGGTATAAACGGAACTATTTTTATGTTCCACGCGAGCGAAGCTGCGTCCACTAGTATCATGTAAAATGCATAATTAAAGGTATTCAAATGATTAAGAATTCAAGATGTAATAATCCATACAAAATAGTTTTACCGCTTATCGATATTAACTTGAACGCGTCATAAAATCACGGATCAAGCCGAGCGCCACACGATGATTCAAGCACTATACTCAGCTTCAAAGATATCCTAGACAAATTCGCTTAACCCGGTTTGATTTTAAGGTACGTATTGCATTTATTTTATTTATGTCACGTCTGAAACGGCTTCCGAACAACTCAGAAGGTAATTAAGTAACAATAGTTAGTTCCAACACTAACTATGGTTATGCGAGCGTAATTGCGGGCGGATATAAAAGTGATTAAAAGTCATCGCAGTCAAGTCACAGTTCACCAATTTGCATAGTTTTCTTCTCTGAGGCACAAAAAAGTGTCATATTTCTTTTGTTATTAAGACCCCCACCGTGAGAAGCAATATCAGCATCCAGCGAAAGTTTTATGATATCCTTATCTACCATCAGGATAAGCCCTAAAACTTCTAAGTGTTCCAACCGCCAGAAGAAAAACTCGTGGAATAAGGTATTCTGTGTGAGGTTCGTACTAATCTTCGGTGAGTGCTTCCAGGCACCTGAACAATATTTCAAAAGATACTTTATATTTTAAACCAAGATCTAACTTTTTGTCTCTTGGAAAAAGTTGCCAAGGTTTTTTCATGCAAACAGGTGCTATGTACGACGATTTTGTCTTGCAGTGAATTTTTTTGTAAACGGAGTCGTATTGATATAATCCTACGGCCGTAGATCCCGGTTTTAGTCGCTATTGAAGAGCTTGGTCATGGCTTTAATTATTCTAACAGCAGTCGGCAGTCGGATACGTCTAGGCAGAGCAATCTAGCGGGGTTCGCGGGGTGCTGCTGCTGCGACCCATAGACGTCCCACTGCTGGGCACGGGTCTCCCCCACAGACATTGCTGCGGGAGGTCTAGAGCATACTCCACCACGCTGCTCCAATGAGGATTGGTGGAGGGGTTAGTGGCCAACCCAGTGTCGAATGTTCTCAAGCCACCCGAAGGTCTTCGACAAGGCTTGACGACTGTTTCCAGCATTGAAAACAACAGGGACCGACGGCTTTACGTGCCTTCCGAAGCACGGTAGCGTCCATGAAATTTTGCCACTAGCGGTCAGGTTCAGGTGTCGGGTAATTTCATAAATCGTAAATTACATAGAAAATTGTACGTAAATTTGGTGCGTGCCGCTTGGCTTTGAACCCGGACCGCTTGAGAGAGACGAATCTGACAGCCACTGTCACCGCGGCGCTGTAACGGCCCATGTTAAATCTCATAACTTCATAATTACTTTACGAAACTTCTCATCGTCATAGAAACATCGATTGTTGTTCCAAATTGGTTTAAGACTAGTTCTATGAAGTTTGAGAAAATGAGTCTCGAACTCATTATAGAGGGTGGCTTATGCGAGCCTTGATTCAGCTTGAATGAATAACCAGCTAGATTAATGAGAACTGCTCTTAATTTCAGTAATAGCCTGGTGTTTTAATTCGTGTGAGTTCGGGTTCAAATCCGACCGGTATGGACCAATGAAATTTTAAATTGTTTGGTTTAATGCAGGGGTCGGCACTTTTTGAGTCGGGAGAGTCACAAATTACAATTTACAAAATTTCAGTTTTTAAAGAGTCACAAAATAATACGAATTTTTTTAAACAATATAATACAATAAATAGTACATACATAAATAAAGTTTTTTGATAAAAAAACGAATCTAATTATTCATAAGAAAAATATCTATTTATACTTGCGTATGGAACTAGAGAGCCGCATTTGGGGAAATACAAGCGGGTTAATTGTAAGTAATGTTTTATATTTTATTTAATATTTGTACCTTAGTTACAAACAATCGTTTGCTTTTAAAATACATTAATTGTTGCTCATATTTAAGAGGAAGGCAATAACCTCTACGCCACAGTTGTATAAACTACAGTAGAGGTTATAAAACCCCTTGATGAATACACTTGATATACGTGTGTATTAGTTGTAATTAGCATGTAAGCAATATAACAATATAATTGTAAAACAAGTTAGTGCTTCCTGTTCTCTGTTGTAATATTTATGATGAATAAATTATTATCTTACTAGCTTTTACCCGCGGCTCCGCCCGCGTGGTCAAAGGGAATTAACAATGAGTTTTTTATCATACATGACACATTTGTGGTGGATGAATAGTGACAGTTCCACAATTAAAAGATACATAGAGGAACCTGAGGTAATGCTGACCGCAGATAAAGTGTACGTAAACTGACTTACTGGAGCAAATAAAAAAACATCGATATCTTCAAATGGGGATGTTTTACCGCGGTAAAAAGTAGCCTACGTCACTCTCCACCCTCCTCACTTTCACCACACACAAAAACCATACCATTTAATAGCTTCGTTGCGACGTGAAAGCCGGACAAACCAACAAATAAACAAACAAACACACTTTCACATTTATAATATTAGTATGGATTATCTTATCTTAATGTTATAAATAGCAATTTGGTGGGTATTACAATTTTCAATCTGTACGTATTCGGCAATACATCAATGTAAACCCGGGAGGAGTAGGTAGTAGCCCAGAATAATGTAAATTCCGTAGTCTCTGAATAGCAATGAACTTGTACCGCATCGGATTGGGGATGTAAGTAGCTTTGGGCCTAATTCAGCTTAAAATATGCTGACTTTTGAATCTCGCTTCTCAAGCCGAGTTAGAAATGCTTGTATAGCTAAAGGATTATCTTTAACAGGTGATTGAGCTTTGTAAATAAAAAACCGTACATTTTTTTGACATTCGTTGAACAGGCAATGTAGAGAAATAAAAATGTTCTTTTTCATCCAATTGAGCAAAGTGCAATTTGCTCTTTGCAAATCTGCATTCAAAATCAAACGCCTCGTACATTCATCAAACTTGTACTTTATGGAATAGCGACCAGCATGGTACAGGGTGTTTTCCTACACCGTTACAGCATGTGCCATTTAATTTTATAAAATGCACATCATTGAAAAGTGCGTGCCATTCAATAGCCACAAGTGAGGCGAATTCGATAGCTCACATTGAAATTATCATACTGATGACATTGAATGGTGGCCTATAATATGTAAATTCCGTAGGCACTGAATAGCGATGTAGGAACGACGCATCGGCTCGGAAACTGTGAATAGGGCTGTGGACTCACTAGTGGATACGCAGGATTCATACAGGATTTTTAATCCTAATATTATGTAACACGCACGACTATGCAGACAGAAGTAGAAGACGGTGCTATGCGCATCTCCTCCCTCCACCATAGACGAGCACTATTATGCAGGAGCAAAGCGTGTGTGGAGGCGTTACGGTATTGATGCGCGAGCGATCCCGTGGCGTCTCATTCGGATGCTGGGTTTAGTGGGGTTTAGTCGGAGGCAGGTACCGCTGGGTTTTAGTGGATATTCTAGTTGAGCCTCACATACTCGTACCTGTATGTCTCTGTCTTGGACTGATACAGACATGATGCGCAAATGCATTTCCCAGCGAAAAAATGTGAAAGCATATATCCGCACATAAGTTAAAAAAGTCATCGGTGTGTTCCGCTTGCATTGGGCCCGGACCGCTCGAGTGAGAGGCGAGTTCTAGCCACTGGGCTGTTACCGCTGAATACAGCAATGCTCCCTAATTTCGGCGGTTCATATTCACTCTGCTGTACATTGAAAACAAACCCATGGGAATATGTAAATAGCCATGCAGATGCATTGGCTTACAAATTATGGGCCTGTATGTACACAGCTTTAGACCTCATTCCGCTTGCGTACCTATCGGACTAAATTAAATTAAATTGAATGCTTTATACCATCCGCGGTGGAATTAACTACTCGTATCTTCGAGTTATTTGACTTTAAGATAGATTAAATTAATCTTAACGGAAAGAAGACTTTTTAATGACTTTTTTCTGTCCCCTACTCTCCTGGCCTACAACCACCGTGCGCTTCTCACGGTCTTTTATACGGTGAACTGTCACCTGTGGAATGAGCTTCCGACTGATGTTGTTCCTTCGAGCTACGACATGGAGTGCTTCAACAAGAGTGTGAAACGCTCCGTTCAAGGCAGGCAACGCACATAAGATGCCGCTGGTGTCGCACGTGTCCATAAACGACAGTGACCACTTACCATCAGGTGGTGTATAACTATTTGTCGTCTGTAGATATTATAACATTTTAACGGGCCCGTTGGCGCAATCGTTAGTAACCCTACCTATTGCGCCAGTTTCGTGGGTTCGAATTCCACTCATGACAAATATTCGTAACGAACACTTGTGTTTGTTCTGTGTCTGGATGTCAATATTATCTATTTAAGTATGTATTTAAAAATATCTATGTATGTATATCAGTCTCTAGCACCCATAGTACAGGTTCGCGCCTAATTTAGGGTCAGATGGCCGTGTGTGAATGTGAGTCCATGGTAATTATTATTATGAAAAATCCCCTCCATATTATATTCAGCGCTAAACTTCCGTGCCGCGAAATACCTATGCGACATCAAGGCAGTGGCACGACAGAGACAACAGTCGACAATTCTAGGTGATATACGACGCACATTGCCCGTCGGAGGCGGCATTTGCATATTCCGGACACGTCTAGTTTGCATTGCATCTTGTTGAAGGCACAAACTGTTGACCTGGAAGAAAGTGTGGCAGAGGACTCAATAGACTATATTAATAGCTACGTGAAGAATAGATAGAATGAATAGATATTTTTAGGCTGCAGTGGCTTGTGGGCTTGGTCGACACCCCTTGCCTTAAAATAATAATATTATCCTGATATCCTATATAATACCCTGCGGAATATAAAACAAACAGTTTTATGTGAGAATTACTATTTTCCTCGGTCTCGGTCGTAAGAAGATGATGAACCAGGACGGGACAGTTTCAACAAAATAATACTTTGCCCGACCCGGAGTTCGAACACGGGACCTCGAGCTTAGTACTCGCATGCTACCAGTAGACCAACAAGGCAGTTTCAACAATACCGCATAGTTAAAATGTTATTAAAGGCATGTTGGGAATATGCAAATACCGTTGCACAGCTATCGGCACACTGCATCACGCTTGCAGCTGAAATGCGGGACCGTCCAGTTCAGGCAGCTTTAGGTTCTAATTCAGCTTCAAAATCAAATCAAATCCAATACATTTATTTGCGGCCTTTTAACATAGTAGCTATATAATCAACTAGTGGACCTTCGAGGAATTCTAATTAGACATAACATTAGTTTCTTTTAGACCTATTAATACGAGTATTATATAGCCTATGTTACTCAGTGAAGATGCAGCTTTTTAATGGTGAAAGAATTTTTGAAATCGGTCCAGTAGTTCTTGTGTGAAAACATTACAAATAATATTAGTTTATTTTAAAGCTTTAAAATCTTTAAAATCTATACTAATATTATAAAGAGGAAACCTCTTTATAATATTAGTATAGATTTTAAAGCGAGTGTTATCGCGAGTCATTGCCATATCTATAGTGTTGAGCTACTGTTAGTACTAGCATTATTATTATTACTTACCTGAGATGTTTTTAACTTAATCACTTTACTAATAATAATATTAATTGTTATAACTATACCAACTCTAATGATATTTCAGCAGTTAATTTAACCCTGCGAAGGTAAATTACGAACCAACGGTTAATAAATCAAGAACGGGCTAAATTAATTACCAACTAAGCAAAACTTATTCGATACTCTCCTAAGAATTTTCATAAAGTCTATTGAGACGGCGGATTAAATAAGCAATTTAAACGTTACAAATTGTCTGCTTAGCAATTGTAATAAAATCAATAATGCAAGGCTGGGGTTGTGGTGTTTCAATTATCTTTTCAGGCTTTCTATTCACTGGGATATACTTGGTGCGAGAGAAAAATTAAAACGGCTTTTAGATAAATTACCACCTTTGAGATGATTTCATCCTTTCTGATACGGTCGCGCAGGGAAATACCGAGCATAGCCCTCTCTATAGCGCGCTGAGTGACTCTGAGCTTTTGAAACAGCCGACGGTAAAGGACCACAACTGGGATCCGTAAGTCATCAGTGCACCTACCTACTCTTCTTATTAATATTTAATGTTCCTTTACCCAAAGGTTGCCTGGAAGAGATCGCTTATAAGCTATAATGCCGCCTTTTTGTATACCCTAATTATTCTGTACCTGTAACATGTTCTTCTTTGGTCTACAAACAAAGAGTATTTGTTAGTTATTGTACTTTTGTTATTGTACTAGTGAACGCCCGCAGCTTCGCTCGCGTGGAATTAAACATTTACTAACTTTAAAAACAGCAAAGTTTCATACTAACTTTGCACCCCTGTTTTACCCCTTTAGGGGGTGAATTTTCAAAAATCCTTTCACTAGGAACTCACGCAGGGCCTAAACTATAAGGGTTAGATACTTGAAATTTTGCACAGGGGTTCCTTTTATAACGTAGGGGAGCACTAAGAAAGGATTTTTGAAAATTCTACCCCTGAGGGGGTAAAACGGGGGTGCAAAGTTAGTATGATTCTTTGCCGTTTTTGAAGTCAAGTGGACAACCCAAACGCGGGCAGACGTCGTTAATGGGTCTAATTCTACGCGAGCGAAGCTGCGGGCGTCCACTAATTTAATAAAAAGGTTCCGGTTCCGGTTCCATTTACTATAATAGGCTCTACTACGTAAAGAAGTAGCGTGGCACCTACTTCCCCCTACACGACCCCTGGCCAGCAAGGTTGGTGCACAAGTAGATGCATGTAGATTGCATTTTAAATATACAACAACGGGAAAAAATAAGACATTTTTAACTCAGATAGTTCACAAGCAGCGGAACAACGAAACTTTGTTCCACAAAAACAGTTACCGAAACAAAATTATACCGTACGAGAATCCGGCTTAAGTTGTGCTTCGGACGGAAACTTTTAAATACGGACCGTATTCGAACCAACCACTCACGTTTTCTTTTTCTTCGAAACAAAATCTGGTGGAAGCGGACGATTTAAATGTAATAGTTCTTATAGATACGAGTGAATTGGGGGTCCATAGTCCAATGGCACGCGTCGATCGTATGTGATCAATATAACTATTGATGCGCGCTGGTGGTTTTCAGCGCGGTCGGTTTCAGTACTTCGGTCCCTGTTTATTTCAAACTAGTTGACCCGCAGCTTCGCTCGCGTGGAATTAGACATAACAATAGTTTCGTTTACACCTAGTAATTTATATAGCCTATGACACTCAGTGACGATGCAGCTTTTTAATGTTGATAGAATTGTTGAAATCGGTCCAGTAGTTTTTGTGTGAAAACATTACAAACAAATCTTTCCCCTTTATAATATTAGTATAAATGAAAATGCTGAAAGTGGTTAGCGATCGTGGAATGGGAGACATCTTATGTACAACACTTTGGGACGTTTTTATATTATGTATATTTCTTTTGACGAAAAACTTATCTCTCATTTGTCGATAAAATCAACTTGAATTTCACAAGCTACAATTTTATACTTCAACGTGTTTGTCACCTTACAAACTGTTACCTTCAGCTGTGAGTTAAGTAAAATCAGAGCTCAAACTCTGCTGCAACTTACCCAACAGTTCCTGCGCTAGTTATAAGTTCTATCTTTTGTTCGACGGCCAATTAAGTTATAAAAAGTAAAAGACCTTTAATTAATTATTGTTGGTTTTAATTCAATACAGCTTTGGTTGCGATTTCAGCTATTTTTATTCATGCAAACCTCTGACTCGATTTCTTAGGCCTTATACTTTGCTGCATAGGTATTTAAGATCTACTTAGACTGGCTTAAACAAATATTTGCTGCTATACTTGTAAATAAAGTAACAAGTCACTCAGTGTATTTGGATGTATCCTTTGAAATTTGTAACATGCGTGTACTAAAATTTGTACCTAAAAAATTTTACCTAATTAGTTTTTATATGAAAAGGCCGCTGTATGCTTTAGGCTACTATCTGTTATAACTATGATCTCTCCCTGCTTATACGAATAAAAAAGATACAAAAATGCGTTGTTATCGTCCTTTAATAGGTGCGATACTGTGGTTGTTGCTTGATATCAATTCGATTGAATGAGCTTTTTATATGATTGTCTATAAAAACATCGCTGCGACCCATAGACGTCCCACTGCTGGGCACGGGTCTCCCCCACAGACACTGCTGCGGGAGGTCTAGAGCATACTCCACCACGCTGCTCCAATGCGGATTGGTGGAGGGGTTAGTGGCCAACCCAGTGTCGAATGTTCTCAAGCCACCCGAAGGTCTTCGACAAGGCTTAACGATTGTTTCCTAGGAAAACAACCGGGACCGACGGCTTTGCGTGCCCTCCGAAGCACGGAGCGTCCATGAAATTTTGCCATTTTGCCACCCATCCACAAACCGACAAAGCCCGTCGTTTCTCTTTCGATCACATTGAATCGACTCGAACCATTGGGCTACGGACGCTACCTATAAAAAAAATAAAGAAACAAAAGACGAACAAGTTAGACCACATGTCGCGGTCCTTGGTTGATCGACTCGTATAGTGTGCTGACCACTTGTTGATACTTTGAGATTGTTGCGGCAAAACTTTTGTCATTACAATGAGTTGATGTCATAGTTTGGATCGTAAAGTTTGAACGTATGTGCTAATGGACCTTAGTCGAACTAAAAACAGATAAAATACTTCTTTATCAGTAACATTTCTGAATTGTCAGATGAACCTTTTTTTTACGAGTGGGAAACCTTGAAAAGGTACCCGAACGTCGTGGGAGCGACGTCGGGTTATGTGGGACTTTCACCCACTAAAACCCACTTGGTGGCCTACTCCGGCGCTACAGGAGGGCTCCAGGATCTCTTTTAGAACGCGCAGGTTCCCTCCGGCGCTACAGGAGGGCTCCGGGATCTCTTTTAGAACGCGCAGGTCCCCTCCGGCGCTGCGCCCATGACGGGCTCTTCCTGGTTTACACAACGCTGTACAGCCACAAACAGCGTCGTCTTTCCCGTGGTCACATGATGGTCGATTCGAGCTCTCACCACCCGCAACCCCAGAAGTCCCCTTTTAGTCGCCTTTTACGGTAGGCAGGGGCTACCGTAGCACCATTCTGGTCCCGAGCTACAGGGACAAAAAGATGAATTCTTACTACACTAAACTTCTACGCAGAGTTATTTCACAAAACATATTCGCTCTCGCATCGAATAGGAATACGTAGTCTTAAAACAAAATTTCGAGCCCCGAAATGCTAAAATATGACTGAGCTGGCAACACAAATGCTTCTGTCAGTTACTTTTTAAAGCTTTTAGAAATGAATTTTGAAAAAAATCACAAAGGACTCGACTAAACGAGCTTCTAAAATGCACTTTCATTCGCTACTTTCGCTGCTTTGTTATGAAGGAGCTCTTAATTTGCGAGACTGTGAAAGCCCCGCGAATTAGGATTTGGGTTAAGTGTGAGTGGAGTTTCGACGTGTTTCTATTTTCATCGTCGAAATGGAGGCTCGCAGTTTTTAAAATCGCTTTCGAACTACCGTTAACGACTGCCCAGTTCATTGTAGGCAAAATGTACGTCATTTTGAAACGTTTTTAAAACGCTTAGACAGGACATATTATAAAATATTTTTAGCATAGTCAAAGTCAAAGTAAAAGTCAATTAATTTATTTCGCTATGAGGTGATTAGACACGCTTAACGAAAGTCTAGGTAACTACAAACTACTTAAAGAAAAGAGATAATAATATCATGCTATTCTAAACTGATCAATATAAGGCAAAGGATTCGCTATTGATCCTTGAATGAATAGCTAATCCTATATACAAGTGCCTGACCTGCCTTAAGGCTAATTTACAATAATTACCTACCACTAAGCTACGCTCTAAAGTCACGATAAACTATCTATCTGGTCATCGGCCTTAGGCAGAATAATTTACAATATTCTTATCCTATGTCTTATTTTAACATCTTCTTATCATCCAAATACTCCTGAATATCATGGTAAGCTTTTCGACAAAATGTTCCTTTGATAGTTTTTTTTAAATCTGTGTAAAGGCAGAGACTAAAGACAGAGACATAACATTACATAATCCTTGATAAAAGTACCATAGAATCACATAACGGAAAATAGTTCTCGAAGCAATATTTGATACAAATCTGGTAAGTTTGGAGGTATCGGAGGTAACAATATTGAGGAAATAGTCTCGGAAACTATCAAAAAGTTTGTCCGGGAAAGATGTTAACGGTTCCCCCAGGAGGTTTCTTGGATTATAGTACAATGTATTTAATGTCTTCCCTACGGTTTAAATATAATTTTTGTAGGGCTAATTCCGTCATTGGTGGACACTGATTTTAGGCAGTAGAACATAATATTATTTGACTATGTTTGACTATAGATTAGTTAATTCAACAAATAAAAGTCAAAATATTAACAAGAATACAAAGAAAACAATATTTTTTTCAGTAGGTACTGTGCACAATGTCTGCTGCATCACTTTAACCTTAGACAGCCACTCGTAATGCTCTCTATGTATCCAGTCATCTATGTGGTAATCCAAACACACGTCATCAATATCAAAAAGACAGGCCATATCCATACAAAATGTTGCTCTGTTTAGTGAAAATAGTGCACAGTACCTATTTATTAGGCTGTAATCTCGCCATACCAAAAACATCGGTATGGTCATAATGTCAGTAGAAAAGTACTAAAGTGTAACTGTTTGGGTTAACAAATTATTTGTTTACAATGGCCTGTCTATCGTATAGTAACTTTGATGTCTTTGTTCAAACTTTACTCTTTTGCTGGTACATTGAATTATGTAATGCATGAACCCTAGGTTGTTACCAATATTCTGCACTCTGTTACCATCAGTGGTAGAAATCAATTCATCACCCTTCATTGTGGTCTACTAAAATTTGGCATACTCATAACTTCAAAATTCGAATCAAATTCAAATTTCAAAATGGCTGCTTTGTGAGCGAGCGGCACGGTCTCTTCGTTTTCTCTTCTATTTAAAGGCAAGATCTTCTATTACATTTGACATGGAGCCAAATAAAGCTGGATCACAGATGGCAATTCCAAACAGATTTTCTTGCATTAAGGGCTGCGGCCACTTAGTCTTATCAACTCGATTCCCGGTAAATCATACGGCGTTCGGAGCAAGTGCCAAAATTAGTTTCTTCCAATTGTGACTTACACATTTTAAGGAAAAATCTTAGATCTACATTTCTCATCTCATCGAACCTTTATTCAGTAAGGTTTCCTTTCTTTATATAATGTCAGAACTAAATCAATGTTTCATACCTATAGGTAAGCTACAACGTAAAGTCTCTAAAGGGTACTCTCTAAGGGGTTCTCTTCCACAGTCACAGCTCTGAATGCCTTTATCATCCACCACGCTGCTCCAATGCGGATGTCTGGAAGGGATAGTGACCAACCGAGAGTAGAATGTTCTCGAAACACTCAACAAGTCTACGATTGTTTTACAATTTAAATAACGGGAACCGACTTGGAATTTCGTCATTATGCTTATTACTTGCGCGGAATTTTTTCCTTTATCTATGGTGCGTATTATTAGTGCGTATTATTAGTGCGTATTATTAGTGCGTATTATTAGTACGTATTATTAGTATGCCCTTTTTGACCGTCAATTCAATTATGTAATGATAAATTGCTTCTGGATAAAATCGTGATTTGCATTATAATTTAGGAGTGGGAAATATGATAATTTGTAGATTTCAACTGAACTGCTCATTTTATATTTGCATTTAATTAATTTAATGACTGCACAACATTCTACTCACGATAGTTTAATGCGAATGTCCGGCTTATTGGAAATCGCTCACATGAGGTGAAATGAATATTTTACAAAAGCTTCGTATTTATTAGTATTTAGTAAACTTAGTATTTAATTTTTGTTATGAGATAGTATTCAGTCAGACAACACTATCGTTTTGGATTGAAGTTTGTAGATGTCATTAATCATTTGGGACAGCTAGCTGCAACCCATAGACGTCCCACTGGTGGGCACGGGTCACAGAAAAATCTGCGGGAGATCTAGACCATATTAACTGTTCCAATGCGGATTGTTGGAGGGGTTAGTGGCCAACCCAGAGACGAACGTTCTAAAACGTCCTGGTGAAGGAAACATGGTGAGGAAACCTGCATGCCTGAGAGTTCTAAATAATGTTCTCAATGGAATGAGAATCTGACCATCTATTTTGAAAGACCCGACCCCAACAGTGGGACAATACACATAAACACACACTTTTACCTGTCTTATTTTTAATCCATTCTGTTGTCTTTTTCGGATATAACATAGGAAAAGAGCATGAAGCGCCGCTGCATTTCTCTTTGCTAACATACGAAAAAAGACAACACGAAAATGTCGTCTTGAAAGGTAATCATGCAGAGATGTCAACACGAGTTTCCCTAGAGAGAGACGTTCAATTTTACGATATAAACGTCAACATACATTATGTATCACCGTTTACGATGTACGTACATTTAGAGAGAAAGGTTTATAGGCGTTTGTCGTAAACAGTAAGTAGATGAATGTATGACATGTCTCCTTGACGATACCGGTACGGTTTGGGTTATGTTTCTGCAATTATTTATACTACGAGTAATATTATAAAGAGGAAACATTTTGTTTATATTGTTTTCACACAAAAACTACAGGATCGTTTTCGAAAATTCTTTCACCATTAGAAAGTTGCATCTTCACTGAGTGACAGACTGACTGACTGACTGACTGACTGACTGACTGAATGACTGACATATCAACGCAGGGCCTAAACTATAAGGGTTAGAAACTAGAAATTTTGCACAGGGGTTCCTTTTATTACCTAGGGGAGCACTAAGAAAGGATTTTTGAAAATTCACCCCCTCCCCAGGGGGTTAAACGGGGGTGCAGAGTTAGTATGCTACTTTGCCGTTTTTGAAGTTAGTGAATGTCTAATTCCACGCGAGCGAAGCTGCGGGCGTCCACTAGTAGACTATATAATATTACTAGGTGTAAGCGAAACTATTGTTAAGTCTAATACCACGAGAGCGAAGCTGCGGGCGTGCGGGGAAAATTTTCTAGCCCCAAAACAAAATTAAAAAAATTTATCTTCAAATTCCTAATATTCTACTATCTTGATATTAGGCTAGATACCGGGGTTGTTTAGTCAGATATAAGTAATAGTTTGTGGAACTTTGGTGTAACTAAGGTTCGCTGAGTCGGGTGCTAAGTTTGTCGCAGTCTTCGCTGATAGGATCTATGTCTTAGTTCCGAAGTCACTTCGACTTGCTATTACATTAACATAATAATGAGAGATACGGTATTTTGATTAAAGCACGAAAACGAAAACATCATATCCAATCTAAAGTATTTCTAGGTTAAACTTTAAGAACGAAGTTGTGTGAATTAAGTGTTTTTTTTATAGAGGTATAACATCGTCGCAAAAGCGCATGTAAAAACCATCCACGACGTTTCCGTCCACAGCAATTGTGACAAACGTTGAACTACTCAGTAGCTAAACAAAACATAACATACTGTTTGGTGACGATTCAAAGGACAAATACCATTATATATTATAAAGTCTACTTGAAGAATAGATCCATTTTTTTCTATTGGAAGAGATTTCTATTAGACATAAGCAGAATGTTTGTACTAAAATTTTGTTATAACTTTATTTTTTATTTTTTTAGTGTTTGTGAACATAAACTTAAAAATAAACAAATAATCTGCTAATTATTATTAACTAGTACCTATACAATATATCATAACAAACTGCTCGATGACGTTGTAAAGGGCCTTTGAAGAAATTTGAAGAATAATAGAAATTTGAACTTTTTTTAAATAAAAAAAAAGTCTTCAATTTTCTACCCTCATAAAATGACGTTGTTCGGTGACGCTGTTAAGGCCATTTGGGCTAATTAGCGAATTACCAGTGGAAAAAACATCCGATGTTTTACCACTGGGATAAAATCACTTCACGGCGAATATGATAAAATTTGCTATTCTTCTAGCTGTTCATAGAATTAGTATTGTGGCTAAAATGAGGATAGAGGAAGGAATATTCTATGGCAGAAGAATGGGCCCAAAGTATCTTAAAATGACAAGCAGCAGGCAGCAACAGAGGTTAATATCGTAACAGAGGTTTGTAACAAAGGCGAATGAAAACAAAAACCGGAAAAAAACATTTGTAGCAAACATACCTCCGAAACAATGGCGGTAGTTTGACAAATGGCGGATATAAGTGCAAGGACTCGACGAACTGATGGCTCCTGTTACGTGTCATTAACACGCTACTGTGAGATTAATTTGAAGAAATGTGATAGTTCAGTGGTTATTAAACACAGAAATATTTAAAAAAGGAAGTAGTTTTTTAAATATTTCTGTGTTTAGTTTTAACTCATGATTACTTGAATCTAAGATTTAACTCCCAGCCTTGAATTAAAGCAATCATTGCTGGTAAGTGTGATTAGTCCCGCATTAAGGAAATTGGGTCACCCGCGTGGAATGTTCGAAGCGTATGCAGACTCGTTCACTAATTCCCGCTTTGTACTAATTGGCCTAGGTTTATACGCGTCAATTCGTTAATATTAATTAATAGCAATTATATTCATTAATCGAATACTATCAATTATTGTAATTGATTGACAAGGGAAATTAACATGCTAAACGGTGTGACTTTCGGGCAAACTCACATTCCTATCACCTCAATGTTTACAGCAATAAAATTGTTGGTCTGTGAGCTGGAGAATTTCCGACTATTAACTATTACTGACTAACTGTTAACAAATTAAATGTTACTTGCTATAACGGTGACGAACATTCAAAGTTTGTAAAAATGTTACCCTTATGAGTGTAAAATTAATATAAGGGATAACACATTTAGGGATTCATTACAAATTCGTGGAGCTTAAGTTAACACGTTAAGAAGAATCTATTATTATGTCTGATTCCACGCGAGCGAAGATGCTGGCGTCCACTAGTACACGAATATTTTTATACATAATATAGGTACATATTATAAACAGGAAATAAAAAATAAAAACGAAGTGTCACATTCTTTTTGTTCATGTAATAAACAGATTTACACTTAAAACTTTGTACGGATTGTATCAGTTAGGTATACAGGTCTCAATCTTAATGTTTGCGAAGGTCACTTCTTAGAAGTGTAATGTGGGGACATTACTGTTAATGGGGCAATAGCAAGTTCGAGCGTTTGGGATATTTGCTGAGTGCTCGCTACAGCAACTTATCCTGATCGCTTGTTGAATTACCTATACTAAAGTTACTTACGAACGATAGGTATTCCAGCTGACGATTTGCCAAACTAACGTATCACTTACACTTATACACAAACAAACTACAGATATATCTTACTAGTAGACGCCCGCAGCTTCGCTCGCGTAGAATTAGACATTAACGACGTCTGCCCGCGTTCGGGTTGCCCACTTGACTTCATAAGCGGCAAAGTTTCATACTAACTTTGCACCCCCGTTTTACCCCATTAGGGGGAGAATTTTCAAAAATCCTTTCTTAATACTTCCCTACGTTATAAAAGGAACCCCTGTGCAAAATTTCAAGTTTCTAACCCTTATAGTTTAGGCCCTGCGTTGATATGTCAGTCAGTCAGTCAGTCAGTTAGCTTCTCCTTTTATATATATAGATACATACAGTGTAACAGTGCATAAGCTGTAACCCATAGACGTCCCACTGCTGGGCACGGGTCTCCCGCACAGACGAATCTTCGGGAAGTCTAAAGCATAAAGTTAGTGACCAACCCAGTGTCGAATGTTCTCAAGCTACCCGAAGGTCTTCGACAAGGCTTTACCGGGACCGACAGCTTAACGTGCCACGGTAGTGCCCATTAAATTTTGCCACTAGCGGTCATCCATCCTCAAACCGACCGCGGTTGTTGTTGCTTAACTCTGTCGCTCACATTGAAACGATGCGAGCCATTGGGCTACGCTACAGTGCCTGTGCGCCTAGAAATTATCAAATTGCCGTCATCACAGAATACTTAATTACGGTATCCATATTAATAGCATGTGACACGCAAAGCTTATGTATCCGTAACGTTACCACAATTCGTGTTGCCGAGTCAAAATACCGGCATCATATTTGCTAAGCACGTTCAAAATGTTAACACGGGCCGTATTCGAGCATTCACCGATATCCATCAACAGTTACCGCAGCGGTTTAGCGGATATAAGCCCTGCGTGAAACGGGGTCAACGCACTATAGTCACAGAATGAGAATACTGTGTTGAGAGCGTTGAGGACTCGGTCACAGTTTACTGATTGCTAGATACTCGGCTTGATACTCTTTTCTATCGAGCGAGATCGGTTTCGCCGGATAAGTGGAAGAGTGAGCGCTAGTGGAATTTTCAAGATATTCCTCTTCCGTGCTTCGCAGAGAACGTTAAGACATCGGTTATCGTTGTTATCGGTAAGCCATTTTCGAGGCCTTATGGCAGCTTAAAATTAACCACTAACTAAGTGTAAGTTCACTCTAGCCTTCAAAGTGAGCGAAAGTTCAAAAGCGAAGGGAGAAAAACAGAATTCAATATGTAACTTAACTAGCAGATAATGCTTTATGCTTTATGCGGAAATATTGCCATTACGATAGTAAATAAAAAAATCGTGGTGCGGATTGATCATTGATATTTATTAGATAAAAATTCAAAACAAATTTTACAAACTTTCATACAGTATCCCAAGGGAATCTGTTTTTTTTCTGGGGATAAAAAAGCCTATATATTAATCCAGAGTGAGTAATAATGTTGCCAAACTCTTTTTGTCCACTGGTTTTTACGTGATGCGTGCACAGACAGATAGACGGACAGACAAACAATATTTTGCAAAAAACAGTTCAAACTCGTTGTTATAACGCTCCTGAATTGCACATTTGAAAAAATATTCAATGTACAGAAAGTTTCCTATTCCGTTTTATTATAGTATAGGTAGATTTATAAAGAAAAAAAATCTCATTTAAAAGTCTTCATAATTTAATTTTATTACAACTACACAATATGTGAAGAAATAGTTCAATTCCCTTTACGTTTAGTTGACGCGTCGGGGAAACAAACAAAATACAAAGGCACAGAGAAAATAATATAACTACGCATAAGTTTAACCCTACAAAGGGCGTATTAAGCAAATATTACGAAACGTATGCGGTAAGAAAAATATTTCTTGCACCCACCCAATCCTTCCTCGGAAACTTAAATTTATTCGAATGAAATATTCACTCGCAGGAATTTGAAAGTCAAGACAAGTCAAGAGGCAAGCAACCCTCGACCTTTGAAAGGTAAATATTAAGAAACCTCTACTTGGCCATTTCGAACATTTTTAAGTAGACGGGTAACCTCTCAATGTCAAACTTTTCTGTGTAATTTTTGTAACGCTTTTTACAGGTGAGCCTTTGTCAAGGACGTTGCGGTACGGTAAGTTTTATGCAAACAGCTGAACGGTTAAGTATTAAGTATCACAGTTGCTCTCAAGAACAACCATCCCAGTCACTATTTCAGTCTTGTTCAGATTCGGTCACAGTTGTCATGGGCGGCAGCGGAAGGATTCCAAAAAGAGATTGATGAGATGATGCAGATTGGTAGGCTTCACATGTCTTCGAGAACGTTATGAAGAACCCACAGGCATGCAAGTTTCCTCACAATGTGTCCTTCATCGTTACAGCAAGTGACATTTAATTTAAATCGCACATAACCTTAGAATTATAATAGGCATGATGACAGTATTAAAAAAATAAAGAATAAATGGTTTGAGCGTATGTTGTATGTATTATCATTCATTAAGCATGTATGTATTATTCCTAAAAAATCGTCAAGATTTAATAAAAACATTAAGATTTATACTATCACTTACATTACATTTACACTTACATTACTTACATTTTCATTAAAATAAAAGTATAAAATACAGCAATCGGCCATATTAACTGAAACGCGAATCAGAGCGGATGACGTCACGGCTAAGTAATAATTCACCTGTCGCTTGGGCTTCCGTTGAATACAACGGCATATTTACCTAGGCGTAACGTCAAGCGGACACCTGATGACACCTACGACCGTTTTTGCGCTAAATTCAAAGTAGATGAGAAAAACTGTAATAACTTGCGTTAAAACTCAATTTATTGCTGAAATAATGTTTGTTTTTCGTAATATTGGATGTTTATCTACATCACAAAAGGCAAATTCAAAATCTGTCATTGAGTGAGAGGCAAGTTCAATAACCACCTGTCTCTGCAAAAATTTCAACTTGTATGTAATTATGCTACGTAAGCACAACAACGGCTCCCGCTAAGCATTTCATTTATGCTTACCCCCTTCAATACGGGTTTTAGCTGTCTTAGACGACATCGCCGAAGCATGCATGATGCTTGGCTAATAAGAAATTACTTGCAGTTAGGTTTCATGGTGAATTGTTGCTCTGACATCACACGAACGCCTTTTCAATTAATACTAGGAAGCAAACGTGTATACATACGAGTATATATATACATACGAGTGTATACATACGAGTGTATACATACGAGTATATTAGATGTGACAGCCCAGTGGTTATCGAACTCGCCTCTAACTCGAGCGGTCTGGGTTCAAACCCCAGTGGCACGCACTAATCACTTTTTTACGTTATGTGCGATTTAAGAAACAAAATGTCACTTGCTATCACGGTGAAGGATACATCGTGAGGAAACCTGCATGCCTGAGAGTTCTTCATAATGTTCGAGAAGGCATGTGTAGACAGAGTTACTTTCGCATTTATAACATAAGTATGGATTTTATCGCACATCAATTAGAAAAGTTATTGGTGTTACTTAGATAGAACCACATGCCTTCGAAAGTCTTTGAGAGAGATTCATATCCAGTGTTAAACCTCTGTTAATGTTGATTTTCTAGTATTAAAATACGACATAAATTTTTCATTTCCAGCTTTGAATTCCATGAATCGTAAGTAAGGCCTATCCGCTTGACGTCGCCCTGGTTGATAAAAGTGTACCAGCTAGTTACATTTCACAACCGCTACCGACTGCCTTACAGAACGTCCACCTTATCTGCTCAGATAGCGTTGTTTAAAACCTAGTTTACCGCAACTATTTTTGCGCTTTGTACAAAATTTCTACGGACGCTGTCCACTTCTACGTACCTACTGTGACACCTCGTTATGTAAATAAACTTTGTGTAGCTGGCTGATATTGTGAGAACTTTTTAATTCTGCTATTTCTGGTACGAAAGGACATTTACGGAATATTAATACGTAAATAATCACAATGTTAAGTTTAAAATGTTCTATTCGGAAGAATTGTTTTCGAATGTCAGTTTCTGCACGACCTCTCAGTCGCTGTTGCAGCGTAAGATATTTAATTTGCTTAAAATTTCCTTAACATGGCAATGGCATGGCAATGGCATGGCAATGGCATGGCTTCTTAACATGGTAAGGTGTAAGTAAGTTTAGGCAAAGGAATCAATAGAGCTAGTACATACATTGCAATCTAAACTGAACTGAAATCTACTAGTATTTTGGCTGCCTGCCTATTACGCTACTATCCAAAGCCAATTCGAGACACGAAGGTACCTACTTGTCTAAATTAGCTCCCAGATGTTTGACGTACAATTTGTAATCAGTTGGCTGTAATGTAAACGCTACTGAACCCGAACGGGAAATCAATCTGATGGTAAAGGCGTGGTCCGTTTAGCAGCGATTCACGCATAGCGAATCTATTTAAATAAAAGGAGAAGGTGACTGACTGACTGACTGACTGACATATCAACGCAATGCCTAAACTATAAGGGTTAGAAACTTGAACAGACTTCAATGCCTTCGAAAACATTACGCGGAATTGTCATGCATGCAAGTGTCCTGCATGTTTCCTTCACCGTTCGTCCTTCACTAGTCTGAATGAATATTCTGAATATTTGTAATTTTTTTGCGTACGATAGTGACTGTTGCTTTTTCTTTTATGTAAGTTTTTTTTTTTGTTTAGACTGGTTTTTGACTTATATATGATGGACATTCCTCATAAGCTTGCGTTTGCTTACCTACAACAAGCATGCAGTGAGCATAATACGAGCATCTATTCTATGGTTCATACATAACCGCTATAATTTCAAATGGTTCAAATTAAATTAAGAATAATTTCTTGAATCACTTTCATAGATCGGTGAGTGAAAGGTTTCAATGAAATTATCACTAACTAGTGGACGCCGCAGCTTCGCTCGCGTAGAATAAGACCCAGTTCGGGTTGCCCACTTGACTTCAAAAACGGCAAAGTTTCATACTAACTTTGCACCCCCGTTTTACCCCCTTAGTGGGTGAATTTCCCAAAATCCTTTCTTAGTGCTCGCCTACGTTATAAAAGGAACCCCTATGCAAAATATCAAGATTCTAACCCTTATAGTTTAGGCCCTGCGCTGATATGTCAGTCAGTCAGCAGCTTCTCCTTTTATATAATATATAGATTCAATATCTACATTTTGCCCACTAGAATTCGCACCGCACCTCAAAGCGAAGGTATCGTATCGGATATACATACTCTTCGGGATGATCTATCCGTATCTGCTTGTTCGGTGGAAAGCCAATCCAAATTACTCGGGTTGGCCTATAAGTCGGTGTTGCCTTGAGTGGAGTAATTGATTTGGCAATTTGTTCATTCATCTTGGCATGATAAGATTCTGGATCAGCCAGAAATAGCAATAAGTAGGCTTCGAAGGAAATGAACAATCGACTAAGTATATCATAAAATGCCATTGTATTTTTGAGGTTATTAGAATCTTTGATATTTATTATTCCGTGGTCGGTGTTTAGAACGTTATGTGGGCGCTGTACTCCGCGTATATTTTTAAAATTGCAGATATTTAAAAAAAAATAACGACAAGAAAATATTTTTTTAGACTGTTTGACGTTCCTATCTTATTTTATCATGTAACCAAACTATCAAATACCTATTTTACAATTAATTACCCACGTAAGTCATACCCACAAAAATCTACTTACTTGTCTCTCAGATAATAAACAACCTCCTTAATAAAGCTTTCTATAAAATTAATGATTACTTGAACGATAGAAATGCTTGGTTTGATGCATCTCCAGCTCCACTTGTTCAATAATAATGTAATGTGATCAAATTATAAAATTTGTAAATTTTGGAAAAGAGTAACTACCGAGTTTCTTGCCGTGCTCTTCTCGGTAGCATCAACTTTGTGAACTGGCGGTAGATAAAAAATGTTATGACGTTCATTAAGCGTATACAAAATACCATATAATGAAAAATAAATGAATCTGAATCTATATCAACGTCACATTTCCGATTTCCATTTTCGGTCGATTGGAAGCGATTCTACTACCAAAACACGAAATACCAGACAAACTAAGCCAACGATCTCACTGGAACTAGACAATAACTCGCAGGCGAGGCCGCAGTGTAAGCAGAGCCTTACACACAAGCCCCGATCCGATGTTTCGTGTTTGCGAGTCAAGCACACATCGTGCAACAAGGGCTACTGTTGTACGTAACTCGGACGAATGAAATCGAAATTCAAGCTGGAATACGTTTACATAGTACCTAACTATTTTTACGGGCCCGTTGGCGCAATCGGTAGAGCCCCTGTTGCGCCAGGGGTCGTGGGTTCGAGTCCCACTCAGGACAAATATTCGTGTGACGAACACTTGTTTGTTCTCTGTCTGGATGTCAATATTAACTAGTTAAGTATGTATTTAAAAATATCTATGTATGTATATATCTGGCACCCATAGTCAGGCTCGCGCCTAATTTGGGGTCAGATGGCCGTGTGTGAATGTCCATGGTATTTATTTTATGAGTGGAAAACCTTTTAACAGTGGACATCGTGAGTGACACCGGGCTATAAGGGATTTCAACCCACTCTGTGGCTTGGTGTCTTTCCGCGCTTGTGGAGGGCTCCGGGATCTCTCTTAGAACGCACAGACGAGAAATAAATTAAAAAAAAGTGTGTGCGTGTAACCTTTACGCGCGATTGAAGTAAAACTTATCAGGTACATTGTTATTTTTATTATTTATTATGTACAACCACCTAGATATTCAAAATAAAACAGCAAGCGCACCGTAAATAGGTTCTACCACCTAGCTATTCAAAACAAGCAGCAAGCGCAGCGTATACAGGTTCTACCACCTAGCTATTCAAAACAACAGCAATCGCACCGTATACAGGTTCTACCACCTAGCTATTACTATTATTTCCGACAGAAAAGTAAAAAGTAGTTGATTAAAAAAATTAAAAAGAATTCGTTTGATTAAAATTATTATTTTTGAATAGCGGAAACTACGTAAGCGTTACTTCCGTCAGAAAAAAAATCTGAGTTACTCCGTAGTCGCGCCTAAAGAAGTTTTACTTTAATTACAAAAGTAGTAATAAATGGTAAAGTTCTATATGTATTGAACTTTATTGGACCATGTAGAAGTATTGTACGAGGAGTCATTACGCGCACCATCAGCATATACATTTGGCAGACCACTCGGTTCATTCGATAAAACGAGTCGGTTTGTCGAAATTATCGTCATTTTTCTGATAAGCACGCCATTTTGTTTTAAAATGGAGGCTTGCTCACTTCCACAGAACGGCGGTATTGAACGTGGTCAGCAGATAAGGAAAGCTTCAGCTATTCCTATGGACGGTAGAATTATACGTTACTGATTTTCTCTATTTGAATGTTACACGAAATTATACGTACTTACTGTAAAAAAAAAAAAAGGTTTTACAACTTTATTTTTATTTTCGTGCATTCAGCTCGATAGCTTCAGTGGAAGTGGGTGAAATATTGATTGCAAGATTCCATGACACACATACATACATACATACATACGAAGTTTAGGTGTGATATATTTAGTTTTTCTATAATATTAAACCCACGATAAACGCAAATACTTGTCGGATAGTATAAATAAATCCATTGTTTATACTGAAAACTGGAACTTGCCCGTTGGCGCAATCGGTAGTGACCCTGCCTGTTACAGGGATCGTGGGTTCGAATCCCAATCAGGGCAAACATTCGTGTGTTCTTGATCTGTGTCTGGATGTTAATATTATCTATTTAAGTATGTATTTAAAATATATTATACTAATGTATGTACAGTCTCTGACCGTACTACAGGCTCGCGCCTAATTTGGGGTCAGATGGCCGTGTGTGAGAATGTCCATGATATTTATTATTTATTTATTT
This sequence comes from Carterocephalus palaemon, assembly GCA_944567765.1. Lineage (NCBI taxonomy): Eukaryota > Metazoa > Arthropoda > Insecta > Lepidoptera > Hesperiidae > Carterocephalus > Carterocephalus palaemon. Next base: position 1,924,316 of record OX155641.1, read on the forward strand.
ATATAATTAAAAACTACATATATAAGAAACATAAATAAATAATACTCATCAAGCCTAAACAAATCACCAGCAATCTGCCGTTTCGTATTCACAGTCATTACGGACCCACCGAGCGTGATACATTCGGTCACCGCGGTCGTATGTTTGCCGACCGCACCCATCCGATATAACGAGCCGGTTTGTCCGGAATTCCGGATACTTGTCAAGCGTCCGGTATGCCTATACGTTCACTCAAAACCGGGCCGCAACGAAAATCAGCGTCATGATTCATTAGGATCATTATCACTATTTTGCTTTGTAATGATAATGTAAACTATTATTATAAAAGCTTTTATTTAACTTCACTCGTATGTATCCATTATTAATGTATGTAAGTATGTAAGTATGTCCTGGAATCTTGCAATCCATATTTCACCCACTTCCACTGAAGCTATCGAGCTGAAATTTGGCACACATATTTGGTTCCGATGACAATGAATGAAAATAAAATAAAAATTTTAAAAAGCTTTTTTTAAAAAAAAAAATTAACGGTATTTATCTGTAATAATTTTTGTTTGTTTGCAAAGCAAAATAAATGTTTATACTATTCTATTATATTCTATGTCGTTGTCGAAGACCTTCGGATGGCTTGAGAACATTCGACATTGGGTTACTAACCCCTCCATCAATCTGCATTGGGGCAGCGTGGTGGAGTATGCTCTAGACTTCCTGCTGTGTCTGTGGAAACCCGTGCCCAACAGTGGACGTCCATAGGTTGTAAGTAGCTATAAAATTTATATGTAAACATTGTAAGTTTTGTAGAATTAAATTTACATCCAAAGTCACTAGCAAGAACTTATCCGTACACAGAATTAAGAATGGAGTTTCTATACTAAAGGAAACATAGTGCTGTTGTTTAACTGACCTTAAGCACGAACAAGCTTGCAACATTTAAAACATTAAAACAGTAATTCATTACAAAGTTCAGCAAAATTAATAACCAACATGTTTCGTTGCACGTGCACGTAGATTTTTGAAGTACTTCTTTTGGCGCGTTAGGGAAAAATGATGAGGGTAAATTTTTACGATGTGCGCGCACACCGTCACAAAAGACCAACAGGATGAAGTTAGCTATAGTCAACATTGTCAAAAAATGGTTTGACAGTGTACAGTACACTTTCAATTGTCAAAGTCTGCGGGCTCATTCCGGTGATTTTTTGTGATATTTAAATATACTTTATTTAACTAGATAATGCGTTATAATAAAACTTTCTATGTATTAAATACCTTTTAGGTATCGCCTAGTTTCCACCTCGAAAATTATTTATTTTCAGTTGTTCTTCTTGTGACAACGTCAATGTCATGGTGATTGAATTATGACATCGACAGTGTAGATTGTTCTTGCGCAAAGGTTATACTAAGATGTATATCTTCTAACGCGTGTACATAAGTACACGTAAGTACAAGTAAGTTAGCAGGGAGAGTTAATAAGAACATTAGTTGAGGCACGAGGACTGTCGCAGGGGCTGTTAGTAAAATATACCTTTCATTTAAAATTATCATTTATGATACAAAATTTCTAACAACGTTTTTATCAGCATGGTTTAACTGCCAAAGTCATCTGTCTCATATTGCATCCAGTAATATATAGTGTTTAGAAGTTATCGAATATGAGCGTATTTATGTAACGGAAAAACTTGCAGGATTTCACGTCCATTCCAGCTCGCTGCACGTACCTACTAGTTAGGGTAACCTCACAACTTAGTAGGGTTGATACTTTACCATTTCGTATATGTCAGTGTGTACGTAAGTAGAAATATTTATGTAGGATTGAGTTATCTGTGGATGTAAGAATGGAAGTTTTGAACGATTGACGTATGAGAGGATGAGAAGTGAGTGACAGATGACAGATGATAGACGAAGAAAAAACGGTGTTAATTTTATTGTTACGAAGTACTACGAAGTTTTGTGATTTTATATTTAATTACGGTGTCTGTACACGAAACAAACGTAAATCTCAGATGGAAAAATTATCTTTGAATTGAATCCCACATTTATCTGCGAAATAAATATCTAACCCGCCCGGGATTCGAACCCGGGCCACGCGGACCAAGTCTTACTATTACTTACTTACTTCTCCGCCTCAACGGAATGATGGATCGTGGTGATTTTTTGCACAGATGTAGTGTAGAGGCTAGAGAGTGACATAAGCTACTTTTGTTTTTACAAATTGCACGGTTCTCGTGGAAATGGGCACAAACCTGTAACAATCATTCGATTATAAATCGATTTTTGCTGGTTTGTTAGTTTGTTCTTCTTCTCCTCAACGGAATGATGTATCGAAATGGATTCTTGCATAGATAAAGTGTAGAGCAGGGATGGTGAACCTTAACGTATTGACGTGCCATTTTAATAAAAGACGTGCCATCAAATAATTATGTCTGTGTCTGTAGTGCATAATTAACTTTGTGATTGATATAAGTGACGTGCCCAATATATTATGTCGCGTGCCATTAGTTCGCCAGGCTCGGTGTAGGGCCTGAAGAATAAGATAGGATACTTTCTATGTGAAAACTGAACGTTTTCCCGTGATGACACTGTAATAATCGTTGTATTTTTAATCGATTTATGGCTACCTCAAATTTTGATCGGTCAGACTGCGGGTTAAGCTAGTTATTGATGAGTGGTAATCATTGGTGTAGCTTGTAAAGTCTATACTTATTACCTTAATACGCTTGTATTAGCTTGGTATGTATAGGTATGAAGGTAGATATGTAGGTATTAATGTAGGTATAGGTATATGTAGCGTCCATAGCCCAATGGGTAACGTCTATAGCCCAATGGCTCGCGTCGATTCAATGTGATCGAAAGAGTTAAGCAACGACGGGTGCGGTCGGTTTGTGGATAAATGACCGCTAGTGGCAAAATTTCATGAACGCTACCGTGCTTCGAAGGGCACGTAAAGCCGTCGGTCCCGGTTGTTTTCAATGCTGCAAACAGTCGTTAAGCCTTGTCGAAGACCTTCGGGTGGCTTGAGAACATTCGACACGGTTGGCCACCAACCCCTCCACCAATCCGCATTGGAGCAGCGTGGTGGAGTATGCGCTAGACCTCCCGCAGCAGTGTCTGTGGGGGAGACCCGTGCCCAGCAGTGGGACGTCTATGGGTCGCAGCGATGTATAGACGTTTGAGTGCGTGTCTCTATAAGGCAATATACGATGGAAACCTCATTGGTGACTAAATATTTATATTTCTTAACGTGCAACGGAAATTAAACAGGTCATCGTTTGCTTCCATTCGCAGAAATGAGTTATCCCGAAAAGAAATGAGGGAAAAATAAAATACTTTCACAAAGTATTGTTGTGGCCCGTATACATAACATTAGGTACCATTGTATCAAAATCGGGAGAAGAGGACGTTACCTCTGTCCATTACAAAGCGTGCTATATTCTGGGTCAGAGGTTACATTGTATGTTTATTTCCGCCATTTTGTATTCATATTCCGTTGCTATACTTTCCAACCCTTTCATTGTCACATCATTGGGCAAAGGGGGCCTAGACAAGTGGCAAAAACGCTAGTAGAATAGTCGTTAGTAATAGTTAGTCGATAGCGAATGTCAATCCCATACATTTGTTAATCTCTTCTATTTCTATTCAACTAGTATTTTGCCAGTTGTCTAGGCCCCCAGGTCTCCTACCGAAATGTGAGTAGTGAGGTCATAGTCTGTACGAAGCGACGATCAAAGGCGCATTGGAAGTCTTCATACGACTCTAAGAACATTATAATATTTATTTAATATTCAAGTCACAGATTTTCTTGGCGCCCTATACTACACGATACCTACTGGCATTTTCTACCAGCCAACCATGGTGATACAGAAAATGTAATAGTGGCCGATATAATCTAAGCTGGAAATCTTCATCATCATCATCAAAACCCATTCTTTGTCGCACTGTTGGGCACGGGTCTCCTCTCAGAATGGGAGGGATTAGGCCTAAGTCCACAACTGGCCAAGTATGGATTGGCAGACTTCACATGCCTTCGAGAACCGTATGAAAAACTCTCAGGCATGCAGGTTTCCTCACGATGTGTCCTTCACCGTTATAGCAAGTGAAATTTAATTTCTTAAATCGCACATAACTTAGAAAAGTCATTGGTGCGTGCCGCAGGGGTTTGAACCCGGACCGCTCGAGTGAGAGACGAGTTCGATAGCCACTGGGCTGTTCACCTTATCATAAGTATATTGATGTAATTTGTACCGCTGGGATTTGATTTCATGAGGATAAATGATTGCTAATTAATAAGTGAATGAAGGAATGGAATATTTTGACTGAGAAATTCATATCGGTCACTAAGCTGCATTACATAAGTTTAATTAGCTACAACATCCATGAAACCAACCCAATATCGAACACTACCGATTTGTGTAGAGCTACCATCGAATTCAGCATTGCTGATTCATACGAAGTAATAGCTCCCCGCTTAGAAATTCAATCCTTTGCCCCGAGCCAGTGGGGCTACGGCATAATGTCAGTAAATATTTACAGTGCATTCAACCCAGTCTTGGCATCCGTGCCGAGCTGGAACCTCTTAGCTGTAGGTAATCTAGATTCGAACTCATTGAACCGTCTTCGGTTATGAATAAACAGTTTTATGACGTACGAATTCGTTTCCAACGTTTTGTTTCCTGCTGTTTATTCGAATTTGGAACAGTTTATTTTTCTTATTTTAAAAAATCGAATGGTGAATCGAATCATATACATTAGTGCAACACACTGGCCGCAGACAGATAAAAATTATAAAAGGTACAAGTTTTTATAATTATGGAGAACTCTGAAGCATGCAGGGTTCCGCATAAATTTTTTAATCAAATGCATGTTTTAGATATTGATTAAATTAAAAGCGTCAATGGCTCCGATGGCAACGATGGGCGCGGTCGGTTTGTGGATGGGTCACCTCTATTGGAAAAATTTCAAAGACGCTTCCGTGTTTTGCATGTGAAGCCCCAGTTTTTTTTTTCAATTGTAAAAACAATTGTAAAAACAAAGGAATCAATCAGTTACCATCACAATAGGTCTGTCTTTAGAATTAAAAGCAAGCCCGTTTCCTTTGGATGTCCGAAGACATTTCAATGAGTTTACTTCTAGATTATTACCATTTTGCAGAGAGGTAGGGTAAAGTAACCAAATATGGAATAGTACCCCAAATACGGAATCTAACCTGTATTGGGTGTATAGTACATATATCCATATTTTATTGTAACGTGTTGTACACAGGTAGTAAATGAGAGAGACCATCTATCATTAATTCGGGCGCGTGCGTGCTACACCATTTGTTTTGAGCGAACAAGAACTGGGTTAGCAAGGGCATAAAAAGTTCACTATTAAGGCGCGTTTATAACGTATGACATAATATCACGCCTTTATTTCCTCGATGGGTTAGAGTAACTTAAATATTTTTTTCTTTGAATAATCTTACGAAAACAATCAGGATCCACAGCCCAACGGTACGTGCCCTTCAAAGTACGAAAGCCTTTAATTTATTTTTAAATTGAGTTGAGTACTATCATAATGTCGTCCATTTCATGATTAATGTGATATATCCGCTCTTCAACAATTATAGTCCTCTGATCAAACGCTTTAAAAGCGCAGCAGTAAACAAATTCCACCAAAAAAAAAACGTTATATGAAAGTAAATTAGCGAGAATAATAGTTCAGAAATAGAGTTGATTACTATCTACTTTAAATATTTAGATTTGGTTATCTTATAACTTATAACTGCAGTAGTATCATAGGGTTTAATTTATCTATAAATTTATATGTAGGTATGTTAGTCTTTAAGGTATTTATGTCATGTATTTATATTGCCTGAAAAATACAACTAAAATTGGATGGCTGTAGGACGTGTAATTTTTTAATTCCTTTTTTTACAACTTACTACAGCAGTAGTTACAAAGGGGAAAAAATACTGATATTACTACTGGTAGTAACATTGGTAACACGGTCAACAAAGCTTTGCTAATCTCTAACTGCATACAGTTTCAACCACAATTCCAGGTATAATATAACGCTCATTAGATTTAATTTAACGGGTATAATTGTATTTGCTGATTATTAATGAAATATGGATAGATCAATCTGGCAGTGTAATTAATGCCTAATTTGGTAATTAGAATAATCATTGTGTGTAATTGGTCCTCTACAAATAAGGCCATTTTAAGGGGAATTCGTCAAATTATTATTATTATGTCCTTCTAGTTAGAGTTCTTTGTTAACCATGTTTTTGACGTGATAACGTCTTATAAATTGATGTACATCGACAGCGCATATGAAAAAGTTGTGTTTTTTTTTGTACATTCCAGCATAAAAAGAGAAAAATATACTGATTCACAGAAAAATATTAAAAACAATATTAAATGAGCGGTTCAGAGAAATTATTTTCAATAAATTAATTTTACACACGACAACATAGGAAATAGGGAACTGTCAAAATAAATATATAGACTTGTCTGTTGTCTGTGATTAGTTATCTGTACTGTAGAATACTTTGAAGTTTAGACTACAGACGTCAATACTCCTTTTTTGAATTGTTTTTAATAATGATTAAGACGTTAGCATGTAAATCTATCGTCCGTAAACCGACTTTAAAGACAACCAGTTTTTTTTCCTCTTCCCCCCGGACCTCGACAAGGAGCAGACGTGCCCAGAGTCTGTACAAGTTTCTATAAATTAAATTTAAAATGTTATTTATTGCAAGAATCAAAAATTAAATAGTGCGTAATAATAGGAGCGCATAAGTGGCGCAGAGCTGAGTCAGCCGTGAGTACCGAGAAACTTCTACCATGCTTGACCATTGAAAGAGAGGCAAAATACCCGTGTCATCACCGTGTGCTTAAAACTCAGTTGCGCAAGTGAGATAGACGGCTATCATATTGGAACGCCTCATACAATCGTCGATCGCAATCTGTGAATGCGCGGCAATTATTTGCGCACGCGCAACACCACCTACTTAAGTATTCACCAATCAGTACATGTTCTCCGCTACATGCGCATGCTCCGCCTCCTCTAAGCCGACGCAATAACGGAAAGGCCCCGCCCATCGCTTATCTCTATGCTAGTGCTATTCCTCGCATTTATAAGAGCCTGGTACTTTGTTGCATAGACGGGCACATCGTCTCATAACTACTGGCACCTATTGACTTCGAAATTAAGTTAAGAACGTTAACATGCCACTTCGACGTACTCCTCCGACCTCGCCTCATATTCATGTAACACAAGAACCACTAAGCGTTCTGAGCGCTCCAAAGTCAGCAGTTGTTCAGTCCTTACAGCACTGTGCTTCCGAACCGGACCTGAATAAACCTAGATCAGTGGATGATATTAATCGTGAAACATATTTCACCACACATCGCTCCAAGCGCAAGCGCACGGACGGTTCAGACACACAGCTTACCGAATTTATGTCGGAAATGAAAACCATGTTTGAGGAACTAAAAGCACACCAGCTGTCCCAGGATACGAAAATGGAGAAAATATCTGTGGCTATCGAAGAAATTAAAACGCAAAACCTAACAATGCAAAACACAGCAGATTATCTAGCAAATAAATTTGATAGTATACAGTCTCAAATTGAGAAGCTAGAATTAGACCGAAACAAAAATTTAGAATATATCCAAGGACTTGAAGATAAGCTGGAACACCTGGAACGTCACAAACGTGCTACCTGTGTTGAGATAAAGAATATCCCCCATGCAGCAGGTGAATCTAAACAGGCCCTCTTAAAGCATATTTCTACCATTGGATCCATCCTCAATGTACCAGTGGATCAGTGTTCTGTGCGCGACTTGTTTCGCATCAGCAAAAAAGGCTCAAATGACAAGACCATTATTGTTGACTTCACTAGCGTACTTACTAAGGAGCTCATGATCCAGGGGTATAAAGAATACAATAAAAAAAATAGAACGAGCAAGTTTAGTACCGAATCTCTACATTATAGTGGCCCACGGAAACCGGTGTTCATCTCCGAAAACTTATCCCCTAAGATGAAACGACTTCTTTATTTAAGTAAAGAATTTTCCCGTTCAAACTCTTATGACCACTGTTGGGTTTCCCATGGAAAAATATTGCTGCGAAAAAAGGAAGGTGCACCTGCCATTCTAATCCGAGCCGAGCAAGACCTGGAAAACTTAAGGGCCACTTCAAACTTATGACTAAGTTTAATTACCTACTATTTTTATATATGTCAACATGTAGATTGTCTCACTCATGTAAACTACTTAATTTATGTAAATTTTCTGTTCCTTACAATTATACACAATTATACTCATCACTCATTCACTCACTCCTGTAACACATACTCATCAATCTCACATTACCAGTACGAGTTCTTAACTATAAAGTTATGCTTTAATTACCCCGCGGTTCTTCACTTTACTTTGTTGCTATTTCAAGTCATAAAATCTTACTACTACTTAAATGGATAGTACACTATCAACTTTACAAGAAATAGACAAAACTGAAATAGCTACTTCAATAAGTTGCGATATCGAAAACTTAAGTAAACAGATAAACATAAATAAAAAAGATTTAACCATCATTACGCAGAATATACGCAGTGTATACAAAAATATAGACGACTTACAGGTAACACTATCAAACATAAAACATGAAATTGACATATTAATACTAACAGAATGTAGACTAAATGACAGTAAAAACATACCCCAGATAAATAATTATACATCTTTTACAACATCTAACCATCTAAATCAGAATGATGGGGTAGTTATATTTGTTAAAAGTAATCTAAATCCTAGAATAACAGAAATTAACTTAGATCAGGCATCATGTTTACAGATTGATATATTTAACCATATCATACTAGGTGTGTACAGGTCACCCTCTAATGCAAATACTGACAGATTTACAGAATCACTTAGAATGCACCTAAATAGAATTAAAACTTGTAAAAATATTGTAGTGACTGGGGATATAAATATCAATCTTATTCCGAAACCTAAGGAAAGCTCCATGGATCATAATAACAGACATAATTATTTAAATATGCTTTCCACTTTTGGACTTTTACCAGGGCACATGTTACCAACCAGAGATAATAGCTGCTTAGACCACTACATTTTAAAACTGGATAGGAAAAAGATTACTGCTAATGTAGCCGTTTTGAACACAACCGTTACTGACCATCTCATGGTATTTTGTAGTTTGACTAAAATAAAATTCATAAAAGAGATTGTCAAGAAGAAAACTTATATTGACTTTGACAAGGCTCTTATAACTCTAGCAAATAAAAACTTATCTTCTTTATTACACTGCGATGACCCAAACACCTTACTTGAAATTCTTACCAGTAAAATCACTGAATCTTTACAAGAAAATACACATACTTCGAGCTTACCTAAAAAACAAAGAACAATAAAACCATGGATAACTCACGGAATCTTACGCTGTATACGAAATAGGAACAAAATGCAAAAAGAACTTAAACATAATCCTGACAATGACACACTTAAAATAACGTATAAAAGATATCGCAACTACTGTAACAACTTAATTAAAAAACTGAAACGTATATATGATAGGAAATTATTATTAGATAAGAACCCAAAAGTGCTATGGAAGAATATTAAAAATATAACTAATCTAAAACACACTAAAACAACAAATTCACAATTACTAGATATTGACCCATGTCCTGTGAAGGCTGTTAACTCAGTAAACAAATTCTTTGCCAATGTAGGACCAAATCTTGCTAAAGAAATAAAAACTAACAAACAAATATCACTCCATAAGAAATCAGTACATATACCCAATCTTCAATCAACAATTTCATGCAACAATCAATCGTCATCCTTTGTTTTGTTAAACACCGATCACGATGAGGTCAGTTCAATCCTTATGAATTTAAAATCAAGCAGTGCTTCTGGTATAGACAATATTCCTACAAATTTTCTAAAACGTTCAAAAGACATAATTGTTCCTATACTTACTTATTTCGCAAATATTTGTTTTACTAAAGGCGTTTTCCCCTCACTCATGAAGCAATCAATCATTACTCCTGTGTATAAGAATGGAGATAATACTAAAATCAACAACTACAGGCCAATCTCAGTCTTAACGGGGATATCTAAAATAATGGAAAAATTAATTAATAACAGACTCATTCATTATCTTAATAAATTTAACATTTTATCAACCTCTCAATATGGCTTTAGGCAAGGAAAATGTACAGAAGATGCAATTTTAGATTTAACTTCGCGTATTGTTGACCATTCTGATCGTAAAAACAAATGTCTAACTGTATTTTTGGACCTAAAAAAGGCATTTGACACAGTATCTATACCAATCCTTGTTAAAAAGCTAATCAGCTTAACCTGATGAAGGACTACCTAAGTGATCGCAAACAGCGCGTAAAAATTGAAGGTTATACAAGTACTGACCTTGAAATAACATTCGGTGTTCCACAAGGTAGTGTCTTAGGACCTACCTTATTTTTAATATATATTAATGACCTATGTAACCTTCAAATAGAAAATGGGCATATTTACTCTTATGCAGATGATACTGCTGTAGTCTTTCATGGGAAAACTTGGAAAGAAGTTCATAGTAACGCCGAAACGGGCCTTAGAAAAATATCTAATTGGCTTAAATCTAACATTTTGACACTTAATACTAACAAGACAAACTACATATGTTTCGCAATAAATAATAACGCTCAACCTAAAATATCAAATTTACAAATACACCATTGCAACGACCAGGAAGTAAAGTGTTCTTGTCCAAAAATTAATAAAATAGATTCTATTAAATATTTAGGGATCATTATTGATCAAAGACTGTCATGGCATTCCCACCTGGAACTACTTTCCAGCAGAATTAGGAAACTTATTTGGATTTTCAAAACCTTACGACATATTACAACCAATAAAGTACTAAAACAAGTTTACACAGCGCTTGCTGAATCCATACTGTCCTACTGCATTCCAGTGTGGGGGGAGCATCGAAAACTAAATTTCTTAAACTAGAACGTAGTCAACGCGCTTTGTTAAAAGTAATGTACTGCAAACCTTATCGATTCCCCACTAAAGAACTATACTCTATAAACAACTTGCTCAGTGTGAGAAAGCTATATATAATACAAGTAATATTAAAGAGACATAAAAAAGTGATTATAGATATAGCAACAAAAACAAACAGAAGAGTAAACATAGGAATAGAGAATAATATAGTAGCTAGAACTAAATTTTCTAGTCAACAGTATACTAAACAATCACTCTATTTATACAAGAAAGTGAACAGATTACTAAAAATATATATGCTAAACACTTTTGAACTGAAGGGGCATCTAACTGAGTGGCTCACAAAACTAAATTATGATGAGACTGAGGCTTTACTCGACGTAATCACGTGAATGCCCAGTCCTCACTACACTCAACACATAATACATATCATACATACATACACACACACACACACACACACATACACACACACACACACACACACACACACACACACACACACACACACACACACACACACACACACACACACACACACACACACACACACCACTCACTCATATATGATATACACACACTTACACACACATTTCAGTTATTTGCATTTAATTTTCTTTTTTCTTCTTATTGTATTTTCGTAACTCTAATAAGTTATTAGTATGTTCATTATAAGTTTAATTCACAAAACATTCTCTACGGAAGAGCGGGACATCCTGGCACAGGTAATATATTTACTTACAAGGATGTCCCAACAACGTATAAATTTTGTTAAACTGTTTTCTGAATAAATGAATTATAAAAATGAAAAAAAAAAAAAAAAAAAAAAAAAGATAATTATATTATTAGCTGAAGACTTCAATATTTTAAATGAACACAGTTGCTACTCGCAGCTGACGCCCGATAAACAGTGTTATCAGTTGAACAAGGCTGTGACTCACAGCTGTGCGAACCTATTGTTGGTAGTAACCGACCGATGCCTATAAAAGCGAGCGCTCGGTGGATTGTCATTCACTCTCTGCTCAGCCGTCGAACGGTGAGGTTGTCGGTACCTACACTATGGTGTCGATACCTAACGCTACTTTGCTGTAAGCACGTTCCATCTTTTGGTATAAATAATGTCGAATCTGATACTTATTTGAAATTGTGTTTCTTTTTATTTGTTTTTACCTTCCAGTTGCTAAAATCAGAAGTGGGATATGGATGCCTTTTTGCCGCTTAAAGTCATATTCATTGCTTTATTTTACGATCGGGCAGGGTTGGTGCGATGCCAACAGGCGTTATACACGTACTCCGTCTACTAATAACCAAATTTACAAAAATAACCAGATTTCTAAAAGATTACAGGCCCTAGAGACAGGCAGTCACGTGGGGAAACCGAGACGTAGTTGGCAGCTTCATGCGGGGAGCATGGCCACACCTTGGCTGTGCCAGGTGCATCGCCAGGCTCTGGAGCACCTTCTTCCGCCAGCCTCGCGCCTACCCGCGCTACGCCGCTACACCTAGTACTCGAGAAATCGAGCTGGCATACCGCTGCGCCAGCGCCATCGCCGCTGAGCGATATGAACAAGACCACTCAGCGCCTACTGGAAGTGATAAGCTTGGCGAGATCAATCCAGTATTGGTTTCCGGCTTTTGGTCCGAGTGCTCATTATGTTGACGAGTGGTGCTGTAAGGTCGATGGGGCTCTTGTTTTGAGCCGATGTTGAATGCCTCGCTCGCGTAGGTCATTGCTTGAGGGGCGGGTCTCACACCTGGCTTGGTCAGTGGACAAGCACTAAACATACCTGGTCTAATTTCAAACAAAAATTAAAAACACTGTGCAACTGTGAACATTCTGCGTAAGTACTGAATCCGACCAATTCTCCACTTATGCAGAATAGATCTTTGTTAAAACTGCGTATGTTTCAGAGTTTGAGTGGTTAATTGTTAACGGCAATCATTATTAGGGGTATTACTAATTGGCTAACGCAATGAACGCCATATTAACACCTGATACCGTAATGGAGTATTCGTCTAACTTTTTTTTATGAGCACTCATGCTTAATTCAATAATGCCAGAAAGAAAAACTACCCTCATACTAGTGATGCGTCGTTGACATTTTTGAAGTCGACGAAACGAAACTGGTTTATCGTCTACGATAAACTAGTTCAAAAAACAGTTTTGTTTTTGACTAGTTTACATGGTAGACGGAACAGCGTTTATACAAGTTTATGTTGTCATCATTTATCCACCGTTTAGTGAAAAATCAGATTTAAGATTAGCTTGTTTAGTTTAAATTTGTTTACACGAATGGTACTTGCAAATTTAAATGAACTTCCCTTCTCCTTCATACTTTATCCCGGCTTAGGACCGGCAGGTTGACTATTAAACTTGTGTGTACGATAAATCACTCATGCGCGTTGCGTCAACTACGCGAAAACAAAAACAAGTCGAAACGAACAAACACGTGTATTCACGTTATTCGTAATCTGTAATGTAGTTGAACTCTGTGTGTTGAACAGTTGACGTTGAAGCCAAATAAGTCGTCGCATTCGTGTGTCGCTCCGATTGTTCGTTCATGATCATAACATAATGTCGTTCACGAGTAAACTGGTTTATTGGTGGACTATAAACTAGTTGATCCGTTCATGCAAAGTAAGCAGTCTAAAAAAAAAAAAAAAATTGTTCGTTCATTCAACGCCCAAGCCATACACAAAATTTTTCAAAGAAATACTTTAAAACGGAATACAATCGATTCTACAAATATACGGTGTTATGAATGTAATCGGTTCGGTCATAAGAGTGTCACTTATCGTAAAAGATTGAAAACGGCTTCAGATATTAGTTAGTAACAAATGTTCAACATTAACTGCGTCTAAAGTTGAGAAGTGTTTCGGGCATTCGATGGGTAGATGTTTCGCAAAGGAACGGGTAGAATCTAAAAATGGAACGATGTTAACTTTTGTTAAATGAATGGGTATTCCTAAAAATAGTGACATTATTACTACCGTCATACCGGTGTACCGGTGAGTGTGTTGATTGGCAGCGGCTCGTGCGTTTTTATTACTTTACCAGTGGAGTTACACGATACTACGCTGGAGGTAGACATTTATAGTAAACAGCGAATTTTTAAACACCTCCATAATAATTGGTACGGATGTTTTGAATAGGAAATGTGTTGCTTATGTTCGAACCGGCGACTCAACGTATTGTACATAGCACAGTCAAGGACGAGATGACGGTAGCTTTTACTTTAAAAAGTAAATACGCCAGTGACAACCGATATTAAACAGCTCTTACTAAACGCACTGTCGAGTATTCTGACTATTTTTTTAAGTGGTATTGCAACCACTAGTACTATTAAAGATAGTGAGTTCGTTATTAAATTAACTAGTGATGTACCCGTGTACTATTGACCGTACTAGTTATCACATGATAACGAGTACGTGTAATTATTAATGACTTGTTAGAAAAAGGGATTATTCGTGAATCTGAGTCAGCATATGCCAGTCTCATTTTATTCACTAAAAAGAAAAATGGTGGTTTGCATAAATAGCTTTTAATCAAATAACTGTTATAACAGGATAGACATCCTCTTCCGCTGATCAACGACCATATTGATAGGTGAGCCATACTTAACCTGGTGTTTAGACTTAACTCGATGTTTTAGTGTACTATGGTTTCTGGTTTACATCAGATAAGTATTAGTGAGAACTCAATTGTATATCAAAGCTGTGTCTGTGGGGAAGACCCGGGCCCAGCGGTGGAACGTCTATAGGTCGCAGCGAGAACGAGTAGTTTTCATGCAACCCGTTATGGCTACACATGATAGCCTTTGGAATTGTTGCAGTTTTGTTTTGGCTGTGGTTAATCTGGTTCTGGGCCACCAGACCACCGCTCCATAGCTGATAAATGGCCTTAACACTGCGGTGTATAGCCACTTGACAATTCTAGGGTGGATTCCTCAGGTATTGCCAAGTAGCCTTTTGCATTGCCAGAATATGGCACAGGCCTTTTCTATTTGACCTCTTTGATCAGGGGTAAGGTTGTTCCTAGAAGTTTTGGTAAGCAAAGATAGGCTAAGGTTCGCTTCTTTGTGAACATTACCAGTTCTGTTTTTGATGAGTTTATAGACAGTCGGTGGTCCGTGCACCATCGTTCGACGATAATTAGAGCCCTTTGCATGAGTTCGCATAGGACTGGCTCAATCCTTCCTCTTACGAGGATTGTTACATCGTCTGCATAGCCTACGGTATAGAAGCTGGCCTTGTTTAGCAAACGAATTAAGTCGTCCACCACAAAGTTCGACAGTAGTGGCGATATAACCCCACCTTGTGGGCAGCCTCTCGACACAATAGCTCGTGGCTCGTATGGGCTTACGAACACCCCGGTTTATTTTTGCCAAAGTCATCATAAAGACTTTTAAGTATTTTATTGCAGCGGGGAAAGTTCTCGTGTACGAGGATGATGTGTGGTTTTCTAGACGTAGCCGTCGCAGTGAATAAGGACGCGACTATAGGCGTGGTTCACGATCGCCATGCGTTCTCGCCGTGTTGGAATTCATTCGAGGTCACGCTATAGTGGAAATCGTTTGTGTTCGCGTCGTGACAGACTCGCTCGCGTTATGTGGTGACATGACTGGTTCACGATCGCATCGCGGTCGCTCGCGTTATTAGTCACGGTCAGGTTAGGCCGAGACGGTACTAAACTAAAGCACTAGTCATTCTCAGTCCGCTGGGAAGCTCAACCCTGGCATGAGGGGTTCATACCGCGTAACTAAAGTGTTACCAGGCTACCGATATGAGTGTATACTGCTTAGTGGTGCACGTGGTAAAACAACATAGGCCGCAGGGTACACACACACATACAGGGTGCCTTGGATGAAGGTGTGGTATCCTGAGAGGTGCACCGCATTCTTTGAAAGTGAGTTTACGCTCCTGCTTATGTTTTGTTTGTTTACAAATGTTTCCAGGCCTGATGTGATTGTGTGAGCGGGTATACCGATCACTCTTCACCGTGAAGAGGCGGAGAACTAAGCTGACTAGTTCTTGCTGCGCACGCACCGCAAAAGCGAGCTCTGCAGCAGCTGCTCTGCTGCCTGGCGCGTTTGGGACGTGCCCTGCAGACGTGTCCTTGACACGTGTGGGCCCTGCCTTGCGGACGCTGCCCAGAGCGCGTGTGCGTGTCTACGCCTTGGGTGCTGTCCCGGAAGGCGTGTGCTGTGCTGCGCCTTGGGTGCTGTCCCGGAAGGCGTGTGCTGTGCTGCGCCTTGGGTGCTGTCCCGGAAGGCGTGTGCTGTGCTGCGCCTTGGGTGCTGTCCCGGAAGGCGTGTGCTGTGTATGCACATCGGGTGTTGTCCCGGAAGTCGCGTACTATGTATGCGCATCGGGTGTTGTCCCGGAAGTCGCGTACTATGTATGCGCATCGGGTGTTGTCCCGGAAGTCGTGTTCACTGAACACGCATCAGGCGTTGTCCTGGCAGGCGCAGTCCTGGTGAATTTGTGCAAGTTCAAGTATGAGTATGAATGAGATTTAAGGCAGGCGCAGTCCTGGTGAACTTGTACAAATTCAAAGTATGAGTAAGAATGAGACTCGATGTGTGAGGATGTATGCAAACTCCTGAGAGCGAAGTGTTTTAGTTTGAGTTGTGAAAGCGTATCTTTGTATGAGGGCCTTGTATGCGAGAAGTATGACAGAATAGGCAAAGGTGTTTGTCGTCACGTATAATTCACAACTTGTTTATTTTCACACAGATTGCAATGACGACGACCCTGACGATGTTAGAGAGCCTACAGGTGCTCTGCTTGGTGCTTCTGCTTGCTGCCTACTGGTACTGCGAGTACGAACGAGCAGTGCTTTTGAAGAAGAAGTCCCAGGTGCAGCCGAGGACGGCGCACGATCAGGAGAGGCCGTATTAGCTGAAGACTTCAATATTTTAAATGAACACAGTTGCTACTCGCAGCTGACGCCCGATAAACAGTGTTATCAGTTGAACAAGGCTGTGACTCACAGCTGTGCGAACCTATTGTTGGTAGTAACCGACCGATGCCTATAAAAGCGAGCGCTCGGTGGATTGTCATTCACTCTCTGCTCAGCCGTCGAACGGTGAGGTTGTCGGTACCTACACTATGGTGTCGATACCTAACGCTACTTTGCTGTAAGCACGTTCCATCTTTTGGTATAAATAATGTCGAATCTGATACTTATTTGAAATTGTGTTTCTTTTTATTTGTTTTTACCTTCCAGTTGCTAAAAATATAAACAACATACAGAGTAACACACAATTTTATTGTTCAAAGTTATTATTACCAAAGTTCACCCTCAGATTAGAAACTGCTTGTGGACTTACACAAACAATATATTTTATTACACCTCAATCAATTTATCCCACGCAATGTTAATAAAAGAGATATGAAATCACGAAACAAACAGAGCGGTAAAATGAAACTTGTTGGTTAGTAACGATACTAACAAAATTGTATGTTATTCTTCTCATTGTCTGACCAGTTATTGTCTGTTTACGGTAAAATCTTGTCAACATCGTTATATCATTTAATTGTATTGATAAACCGTTAGCGTATAGCGGTGACAGCCCAGTGGCTATCGAACTCGCCTCTCACTCGAGCGGTCCTGGTTGAAACCCAAGCGGCACGCACCAATTACTTTTCTAAGTTATGTTACTTGTACTATTAGTAGACACCTATAGAATGTAGAATGTGGTGTACATATACATCTGACATCTATTTGCACGTCTCCATTCACAGGGCTGCTGGAAGAAATTTCTATTGGAAATAAGCATAATAATATGTTCCTTTGTACATGATTTCATGAACAATGTGTTTTTAATATGTTTTATCGTGTATGTAAATAAATATTAAATAAATATCTACAAGAAATGTGAGCTAAAAATAAAACGTACATACAAGTCTGAAGCATAACCTTACCAAACGCGAAACGAGTTTTTCATTTGAATCGTCTTTAATTAAAATTTCACAGTTCGTGAACACTTTGAAGTTGATTTCGACATTAAATTTGGCAGAGGTGTTAACCCTCGAGTAGTCACGTTACGAGCGTTTGATTACATTTGATGTTAGCATGAGTAGCATGAGCATCTTTTTTCAAACAAGATGCCCGAAATAGTACCTAATAAAATATACGAAAATCAAATATCTATTTATATAAAAGGAGAAGCTGACTGACTGACTGACTGATTGACATATCAACGCAGGGCCTAAATTATTAGGGTTAGAAACTTGAAATTTTGTACAGGGATTCCTTTTATAACGTAGGCGAGCACTAAGAAAGGATTTTGGAAAATTCACCCCCTAAGGGGTAAAACGGGGGTGCAAAGTTAGTATGAAACTTTGCCGTTTTTGATATCAAGTGGGCAACCCGTACGCGGGCAGACGTCGTTAATGGGTCTAATTCTACGCGAGCGAAGCTGCGGGCGTCCACTAGTTTATACATAGTTATGAAATGTTCAATTGATTTTCTCAGTGCGCTATTAACATGGAGTTATAACCCTTAACTAGTTAGATAGAAATCAAACCTTTTTTTACATACATTGACGTTAAAATAACTTGGCTCTGGATGTACCATTCTACATACTAACTGTACAAATACGTACCGTACAAGTTCGGTCAAACGGATTACCAACCGAACCTGGACAATCATTTATGATGTACCTTTTCTGAGAAAACATTCGTTTTGTTGAGTACAAAGAAATCTTAAGAGTACCTGTCTCATCTGTGTAGTGAAGACAATATTTGTGGAAGGAAATTTAATATATATAATATATAGGTAAATATTCTTTATTAATTCCAGACATATTCGGATGCGTATTTTTATTTGAATCGTTATTGCGTCTTTAGCACAATGGCTCGCGTCGTTTCAATGTAATCGAAAGTGTTAAGCAACGACGGGCGCGGTCGGTTTGTAGATGGGTGCTGCTAGTGGAAAAATTTCATGGACGCTACCGCGCTTCGGAGGGCACGTTAGACCGTCGATCCCGGTAGTTTCAATGATGGAAACAGTCGATATTAATTGTCGAAGACCTTCGGGTGGCTTGAGAACGCTACGCTACTAACCCCTTCACCAATGCAATGTTGGAGTATGCTATAGAGCTCCCACAGCTGTTTCTGTGAGGGAGACCCGTGCCCAGCAGTGGGAAGTCTATGGGTTGCAGATTATTCCTATTTAAAGACGTAATGCTGTGTACTCCACCGTTAACTGCCGACAAATTGCTGTTTCTTAATCTTCGAAGTGTCACCTATGCCTCTTCCGTAGCACTCTCTTCAATCTCCATATATCTTTTTTCATATTTCCGCGAGATAACAACGCCTAGGAGATAAGGCGGCGCGAAGTCACGTACCATCCTTGGCAGTATCCGTTTTAATTTCCGACCATCACAGGGAGTTTATGACCAAAGGTAACGGTAAAGGCAGGGTAATAGTATCATAGTAAAGGATAAAGGTATAGGTAAAGGTAAGGACAGTACGGTATAGATTTTTTTATGGATATAAGATAGCAATCGAGCATGCAGAACCACCTATCATGTACCACTGTAGTGACCTAAATGCCTTAGGCAATGTAACACTAAGGAACGGCCACAAATTAGCGTTTCCTAAATGCCGGCTTAGTAAGAAAAGTCGTTCCTTCATAGGAATGTCTATTCTAATATTCAATAAGGCCGGGACTGCAGTTCAGTCTCTGCCTTTACACAGATTTAAAAAAAACATCAAACAAACGTTATGTCGAAAAGCTTATTATAATATTCAGGAGTATTTGGATGATAAGAAGTCATGGGACTGAATTAAACTCTGATAGGCTATCACTATGCTTTTCCTTGTATTAATTATACAAAATATTGTAAGCTGTCTCGTGTCTGTCCTGATCATGTCATGGTCATACTGTACATTTTTCTGTACATATTACTTTGAATTTTAAAAGAGTACCGAGAGTTTTTTCCTCCGGCTTATTTCTCTCTCGGCCTACACTAGGGCACAGGATAAGAATATTGTAAATTATTCCCAAAGCCGATGACCAGATAGATAGTCGTGACTTAGAGCTTAGCTTAGTGGTAGGTAATTATTGTAAATTAACCTTATAGCAGGTTAGGCGCCTGTGTAGGATTAGCTATTCATTCAATGATCAATAGCTAATCCTTTGCCTTATATTGATCAGTTTAGAATAGCATTTCTTTAAGTAGTTTGTAGTTACCTAGACTTTCGTTAAGCGTGTCTAATCACCTCATAGTGACATACATTATTTGAATTTGACTTTGACAATCTATAATGGTTTCAAAACAAACTATTTTATTTTAAAAGTAAAAGAAAATAAGCTGAGCTAAAATTACGTCTACAAGAAAATAACAAATTTTCTCCTGCGCTGGGACAAGTCGCCTATAAGTAGTCGATTCCAATGTAAAGTCCTCGGTGTGCTAATCTCAATTAAAGCCGCCGCTCGCTCCGTCCCTAAACTAATTAACGGCGAACAAGTCGCGACTGTGTTCTGCAGCTAATTAGATAACCACCGCTTAGTCTAGGCTGGAGCTATAGCTCGGTTTTATACTACGCTAAAGGACAAGGGCGTCCATAGCCCAATGGCTCGCGTCGATTCAATGTGATCGAAAGAGTTAAGCAACGACGGGCGCGGTCGGTTTGATGGGTGACCGCTAGTGGCAAAATATCATGGACACTACCGTGCTTCGGAGGGCACGTAAAGCCGTCGGTCCCGGTTGTTTTCAATGCTGGAAACAGTCTTGTCAAAGACCTTCGGGTGGCTTGAGAACATTCGACACTGTGTTGGCCACTTACTCCTCTACCAATCCGAATTGGAGCAGCGTGGTGGAGTATGCTCTAGACCTCCCGCAGCAGTGTCTGTGGGGGAGACCTGTGTCCGGTAGTGGGACGTCTATGGGTCGCAGCGAAAGGGCAAGAATTATTTACTAATTAAAAGAATAACAGCTATTCTATTACACTAACTCCTGATTGTTATAGGCATCCTGTTATCATTGATCTTGTGGTCGCAAGCTGGCTAGTACCCCGGGTTCGATTCCCGAGTCAAGCAAAGAATTATTAGGTTCTTTTAACTTAATATTTTCAGTAGTAGATCGGAGTCTTGATTTACGAGTCTGTACTCGTGTACTATCAACTGTCTTCAATCTGGGTCTCTAAAATTAGTCGGGAAATCCCATGAGGAAAAAATAGTCTTCAATATGGTAAAAAGATGTGTTCGACTTAACTATGTTACGTATGTAAAACCACAGACGTGTATTTCATTATGTATTCGTATGTAAAAGAAACAGGCTTAGTCGAAACCAATGAATACAAATTTGTATCGTGTATACTTTCCACGTACTCGCACGGGGGAGGAGTCGTGCAATAGTATCTGATGCTGGAAGTGTTCCGAGATAATTAGCTCAGGGAGCCTCTAGTGGTAGACGCACACACAATCTCTGCTAGTATTATGGACAGTATTTGATTGACACCGTTCCCCGAGCCGTGGTCTCCACTCGAGGACCTTTCTAACCCACCGGTTGTCCGTCCTACGAGCGACGTGGCCTGCCCATTGCTATTTTAGCTTCAGAGTAATTGTTACTGTCAACCGTGTATATTTATCAAATATGAATAGTAAATATAATTATGTATCACATAAAAACCCATCAATTCTCAAATTTGACAAAAATACAGGGGTGCCTAACCCACTTTAAGCCTAATATACAGTAATTACCTACCACAAAGTTAAGCTTAACTTAAGCCCTAATGTCACGATACACAATATAAAGCTTACAATAATTCTTATCTTATATGCTAGTGTAGGCCGAGAGAGAAAAGAGATGGAGCAAAAAATCTCTCGGTACTCTTTTATCTAGGTGGTCCTAGAATTGTAGGTCGTAGGATCGAATCCCACACGTTGAAATTTTTTTCAAGATAAAGTAAATTTTATTGTTTCGCGAATATAAATTTAAACTTATTCCTCAGTAGCAGTGCCACGTGATAGTTCTATTCTGCATTCAAAGTCGGTTAGCGTTCATCGAGTATAGCAACATAACAATTTAATCTAAGTGTATAACTTCTTATCGTCTAACCTCACTGGCAGCTCAATAGCGGAACGTTATTCAAATCAACTGCTTATGCGAGACGGGCCGCCGGAGTGCAGTTCCACCGAAGTTTCCGAGCACGAACAGCGCATAACTGCGAGGTAAATTTAATAAAAGTGCTCTGGGCATGCGGTGTGACCTGCAGCCGCACGGTTATGTTGACACAAATGTTGCACAAACAGAACTAACATATCTCATTCACAATAGTAAGTATAGTTAATGATAGATAATAGGGCTAGTGTCATATTGATCACCCCTCTGTTTCCTCACCGTTAAGGTTGTTCATTAACAATAATAAATAATAAATATCATGCAAATTCTCATACACGGCCATCTGACTCTAAATTAGGCGCGAGCCTGTACTATGGTTGTCAGAGACTGATATACATACATACATATTTTTAAATACATACTTAAATTATTAATATCCAGACACAGCAAACACAAGTGTTCGTCACACGAATGTTTGTCCTGAGTGGGATTCGAACCCACGACCCCTGGCGTAACAGGCAGTGACTACCGATTGCGCCAACGGACCCGTAAAGCTTGTTATTTGCTAAGCTAAAATTATTAAAATATTATTAGTAACTGTCCCAATATAGTTTCAGTCTCATTAAAATCTAACTTTATATCCAAAGTCACCAGGAATTGTGGTATAATTCCGATCACCCTTGATCCGAGTCCAGGAAGATGCCTCTACACTGTAACCCGTATTGGTGATTTTAGGGTCTTGCTCACTCGTAAATTGTGGATAACGGTTGGGTGCTTTCGGTAGTCATGCTCTACTTTGTATCTCAAAGTAGTTTTACAATCGATTTTAAATGTTCTGATCTGCATCGGTTACATTGTACGTAAGTTAAATGAAATGAAATGAATAATGAGGAATGTAAATTCGGAAAATATGTATTATTTGTAATTAAAATTTACTCCTGCTTGCCCGTTCATAAAATTGCCTTTTATAAAAAATCGTTTATGGGCACTGACCCTCTCACAGTCACAGCTGAGGGAGGTAGAAGCATACTCAACCACGCTGCTTCAATGCAGTTTGGTTGGCCCACACAACATTAAATAAGCTCTTTTAGCCTGCGGGAGTTTCCCCATAATAAAAGCTGATATCTCAGGTTTGACGCAATATAACCATGATAGTTCTGTTTGCTGAGCCATAGTGACACAGCTGGCATTTCTGTGCCAAGAGTTGGTTGATTAAAGATTGCACACGCTCTTTACTTATATATTTAAGTCTACGCCGTGCCCGCCGCTAGCGCGTTCACTCCAGAAGATGATCATCGTAATAGATCGAAACTAGTCGGCGTCGGCTAGTCGGCCGTCGGAGTACGTAAGCCGGTAACTTCGTTTATGAATATAGACGCTCACGAATCGTTCAGTAATAAAATAATTAAGTCTCTTTTGTAAAATTATTCGGAGTTCGACTCGGAGTTTGCGTTCGGTATGGCAACAAACTCACTAGCTCTACATTACGACATGTGACCAAAGCTTAACTGTTGAAAAGTGGGTGTATTTCACTGCCTATAACTTCGGAGATATACAGGCGTGATTTTATGTTAGGAATAGTTTTGAAAAGCCATAATCTAGGTTCAACACGAACTATGAAATTATGTCATTTAGCAACTGTCTTTGAAGGAGAATTTCTTTATCATAGCAATATAAAAAGTAATTTACAATCTCGGTCTCGTCACTGTCCTATCCAGGGATTGTAAGTGCTGATAAATGTTTAATTCCTCCCACGTACGCAACCAAATGAAGAGATGGCACAAATATTGTTAGAGATAATCTTGATTCACGCGTTTATGAGTGCAGACTGTTCCGTTGAAAGCCCTGAGTACACCAATGTTAAGAGATTATCTCCTTGTTTGCACGTGTTTGCTTGCTACGTTTTTTATAGGAATAATTAGCTGACCCGGCAAACGTTGTTTTGCCAATCATTCCTTATTAAAAATAAAAGTCGCGATGGAAAAATAAGGGTTGATCGTAGAAGAGTGAAAATTGAGGATTGTATGTATTTTTGTATGTTGTATCATAAAAAAATAGAAATTAAAAATTTTGTCTAAAAAATAAAATAAAAAATTTTGGGGTGGACTACCCCTAACATTTAGGGGGATGAAAAATAAATGTTGGCCGATTCTCATAGATACCGGATAAGCACAAAAAATTTCATCAAAATCGGTCAAGCCGTTTCGGAGGAGTATGGCAACGAAAACTGTGACACGAGAATTTTATATATTAGATTCACATAATAACATTACAGCCTGACTTGAGCTAATGTTGTTTGTGTTTATTTGCCTTATTTCAATAAGAAAATAAGAAAATACTTTTGGTTACTGTAGGGTTTGTTATCAATAAAACACGCCTTTGATCACTCAATAGGTGGAGTAGGTAATGCGTCCGGCGCACGACCGAACTTGCTCACAGCTAGCGTGACTGTCCGGTCCGCACACACTTCAGTTACTATCCGACAAACTTAATGGTAAACATAATGAATAGAGTATTAGATCTAGTTCTTATTGATTTTTCAAGAAGCGACGTGTTTCGTTTGACATTCTTTGTCCAGAGGATCCACTACATCAAAAAAAAAAAAAACTATTGTGATACAATTGCCATTAGTGAGTCTACCTTTCCTTATAACTCGGGTAGCTGCCAACTTAACTTTCGCAGTGTCAATATTTTTTTTTATGCATACAAGCTTTTATTGCAGCATGCTTTCGATAAACTAGCACATAACAGCTTGTTGAAAAAAATTTCATCTCTGAGATTTAATGATTTACTTCATAACTGGCCGAGTTCATATTTCACATACCACTCATTTTATGTGGTTGCAAAATTCAATCCAACTTATACAGCATTTTGTCAGGCGTCATAACGTAATCTTAAACAAATTACGTCTATTTTACAGAGCTTGTTATTTTCATCTATTGTCGATTGTCTAAAGATTGGATGTGTAATTTTGTTATGTAAATGTAACATGTTGACGATGATGTTTATAATTTAAAAAAAAAAACAATATCGATGCGACGATAAGTGTCATGATTTACTTCCATTGATAATGTCAAGAAAGATTTTAATATCTTCTTCAAGCACAATCAGATTAAAAAATCGTGTGCCTACAACGGCAAGTTGACTGCCTCTACAGGAGAAAAGAGTCAGCGATAATTTACGACCGATTTTCTTTTGTGTATTTGACAGATTCAGCGCTTCCGCGCTTCGAGAGCGTTTAACCACTCCATCGATTGTTATCGCTCGAACATTGCAGCATCACTTAAAGCGCTGATCGGGATGGATAACACTTGGGACTCCGGTTAAGAAATGTCACCAGATGTTTCTGTGTTCTTCAGCATTGAAGGAAATGGGTGTGGGTTAGAACCACGACTGCTGATTTTCAGTTTGCCCATTTGCGTAAGTAATTTATCCCGTGGCGAAAATATGAGTTGTAAAATTATAAAAAATATATTTAAATAAAGCATTATATAAGAACAAAGTTTGGACGCATGGAAAAAGCTATTCTCGAAATCAATTTTGCGCATGTAGACTGCGTATGAATTACAAGATACTGTGACCATGAATCTAAAGACTATTTAGTAAACTGAAAAATTCGTGATAAACAAAAACAAACTCAAATGCTTGAATGGAATTTCAGGTTTCAGAGCCTCTCTTACGGCTCGCGTTTTAAGTGAAACGCAAGGCAGATCTATTACTTCCATGCGTGTGAAATTGCCTGATATAATTAGCCAATGTCAGCTATGAACAAAATGCGCTAAATGACTAAAGCAGGAAGGAAAAGTAGGTTTTTGGCAAAAATATTTCAGAGCCCTAGAAATAATTCTATTAAGTATTTTCTATTTCATTTTTATGACCCAATTTTGAGCACCTCTTACAATACGAGCCCCCTCTTAAAAGTCTACAAAGCCAAGCACGGATTGAGAGGAACATGTCTTCGAAACCTTTATGGAGAATTATCTAGAATGCAGTTTTCCTCTGTGATTTCTGTTACAGACACAGCGGGAGACGTCTTGTCACTACCATTACTACCATTCCAATGAAGGATAACTAAGCCCATATCAAACTAAATTCCAAACTACTGAGGAACCAGTAAAGACAAGCCCCCATCGAAATAAACTCCAAACTACTGTGTATAGGTTCTACCGTCTAGCGAAGAAGGACACAGAAAAGGCAGAATTCTTTGTTCAAATCGTTATTCTGATTCAAAATACACTTAATACCGTTGAATCTGGCGCCGTAAAAATCCCCGAGAGCGGCGCGGGGTAACGGCTTTCATCGAAATTGCTTTTCAATAACATCTCATTAGCGGTTACGACGCCCGAACACCCTGATTGCTTATAGCGCTGTAGGTGTGTGTTTACGCGCTTTGCGTTTTTCTCTCAAAGTTGGTTGGGGAATCCAGTTGAATAACGTTGGTAATGGTAAGGAAATTCGTTCTTTGACAAAACATTACTTCCTAACAGGACTTCACGCTGTGAAACTCTACGATAATTTGGTAACGAAGTGGGTAGATTTGCGAAGCCTTCCGGATTATTATAGAGTACCCTATATCATGCAAGTCTCACTGTGTGTCTTCACATGTTGTTTCGAAAGATAACTGATGTTATTAACCGGGCAAATGTAAGACTTTGTTAATAGGAGTAGGGATTGCGTCTTATATTTAGACCTTTGACGATTCTGGCGCTGTGGTGAGTGATGATCCCAACTGCCGTTGGGTTCGAGTCCCAGCCGAGGCAGATAGGTATTAATTTATCTGATAAATATTTGCATTCTTGTTGGTATGGGGTTGTGGGGTGTTGTGGGTGGTTTTGGGTTGTGGGTTGTTGTGTTCTCCACCTTCCACGGGGGTGTGAGTGTGTAGCGTTTATTTTCAACTACATATTTATTTCGTAGGTAAATATTTTAATTGGTAATATTCGAATAGGAGACCGTTTTTGAATTTGACTGAATCACTTTAGTTAGGTACTTAATTAGAAGATAATTGTGCCCAGGTGATAGACGTTAAGTTGTTTCTCTGCGCGTCATGTCCATCACCTGAAATTGGGCCCTTCTTTAATCCCAACATTTAAAAGAATATTTTTTTTTATGGATAAAAAGATAGCAAACGAGCTTGCAGCATCACCCATCCGCTGCCGCCCATGACAACTGTGACTGACTTTGAACAAGAGTCAATTAGGGACTGAGATGGTTAGTCCAATTTTAACTCTC
This sequence comes from Carterocephalus palaemon, assembly GCA_944567765.1. NCBI lineage: Eukaryota > Metazoa > Arthropoda > Insecta > Lepidoptera > Hesperiidae > Carterocephalus > Carterocephalus palaemon. The sequence continues at coordinate 1,951,638 of OX155641.1, forward strand.
TCGAGAGTTAATTAGAACATTAGTTGATCAGTTCGTTAGTAGGTATGAGGACTGGGGTCTGTTAGTGATAGTTTATCCTGTTAGTTGGTGTTAGTAATAGTCCAGTTAGTACTTGTTAGTAGAAGTCTAGTTCTAAGTCAGTTACAGATGTGTTGCTACCCTTGAGGACTAAGATGGTCGCCTCTAAAGAAGTGTAACCGGAAACCTTTCCGGTTACAACCGGACCATAATTACTTTAAAAACAAATATTACACGGTAGAAATGGTACTAGGTACCATGGCGGGCGGTGGTACTGCCCCGGGCGAACTCTATACGGAACCAATTAGGTTTCATATTAAACCTATTTGGTTCCCTATAGGCTCTACCACCTACTTATCAATAAGTAAGATTTGAGAAGTGACCTTCATACTTTTAATATTATAAATACTTTTCTTGACAAACGAGGATAATATTCTAGATATTGCCAAACCCCAGTCTGAGCCATCAATTTTTCAACACCCCCGGGGTCGGTTCAGTCCCTCTGGAGGCCGCACGTGACGAATCAAGTTCGGTCTACTTCGTATCACACAAATTCACGCGTTTTTATCGATGCCCTCTATATTTCACGCCCAATTTCATAGACATATCAAGGAAAACTGTATCACAGGTAACATATGATCATCATCATTGCAACCATTTTCTGTTTAGTAAGGGTCTCTCTGAGTGGGTGGGGTAAGCCGTACCACCACGTTAGCCAAGCTAGATTGGAAGACTCCACAGCGTCTAAGAACATTATAGAAAATTCACAGGCAGGTTTCCTTCACCGTTACTGCTGGTGATATTTTATTTCTCAGAACGTACGTAACTCAACGGCTCGCGTCGATTCAATGTGATCGAAAGAGTAAAGCACGACGGGCGCGGTCAATTTGTGGATGGGTGAGCTAGTATCAAAATTTAATGGACGCGGGCACGTTGAGCCGTCGGACACTGGGTTGACCACTAACCTCTGCACCAATCCGCATTGGAGCAGCGTGGTGGAGTATGCTCTACCTCGCGCAGCTGTGCCCTTGGAGGAGACCCGTGCCCAGCAGTGGGCCGTCTATAGGTCGAAGCTAGCTACGTAACTATGAAAAGTCATGGTGCGTGCCGCTCGCTTTTGAACCCGCACGCCAGGCGTGATTGAATCCCCATCTGAATTCAGATTAAAATTCTATCAAAATTGTTTTGTCCATTTTCTTTACTACTGTTTTTTCCATTTTCTATACTTTAGTATTGCATGGACCAATCATGACAGTAAACGTTATTTGAGCTTTTTTTTTTACTGAATACAAGATAGCAAACGAGCTTGCAGCACCACCCATCCGCTGCCGCCCATGACAACTGTGACTGACTTTGAGCAAGACTCAATTAGGGACTGAGATGGTTAGTCCAATTAGTTAGGAAAGTTAATTAGAACATTAGTTGGTCAGTTCGTTAGTAGGTATGAGGACTGGGGACTGTTAGTGATAGTTACTCCTGTTACTTGGTGTTAGTAATAGTCCAGTTAGTACTTGTTTGTTAGTAGGAGTCTCGTCTTAAGTCAGTCACAGATGTGTTGCTACCCTTGAGCACTAAGATGTTCGCCTCTAAAGAAGTGTAACCGGAAACCACACCTTTCCAACCGGACCATAATTACTTTAAAAACAATTACTACACGGCAGAAATGATACTAAGTACCGTGGCGGGCGGTGGTACTGCCCCGGGCGAACTCTATATGGAACCAATTACTTTCATATAAAACCTATTTGGTTCCCTATACAACTCCACCTACAAACTAGGACTAGAAACCGGACCTTCTGAGAAAGGGGTCTTAATTCTTAATCTATATTACTCTAACTGGTGCTCATAGTTATCACTGGAGGGTTACAATTCGAAAACTCACCAGTAGCTAGAGCAAATTTGAGATTCTCAATTACCTGCAACTACCTGCGAGCGACTGAACTTTGAACTGGTCCTAAACCAACACGAACCCACCTGCAAGCCGTCTCTAATTATGTAACCGGAATACCTTACTGATTGGGGTCGCATTCCTGTGAGCAAGATTCCTTGGGAATACCACTGGACGACCAATCACCATTAGTAGTATTTTTTTAACATCCATAAAGAGGACTAGCCATAAAAATAACTGTCATAATGCTTTTTGCACCGTCAGCTGCCCGTGACAACTGTGACAGACTCGTAATATAGGGACTGGGATAGTTAATCCAGCAGAAGGTGAACATAAGTCCTCTAAGTTGGCATTAGTATCCGTATCCCTCACGGGTTGTCTGGAAGAAATCGCTCTTAAGCGATAAGACCGCCCATTGTATATTGTTTTACATTTAATTTCTTAGCAACTCTGTAATTTGGTGTACAATAAAGAGTATTATTATTATTATTATTATTATTATTAGTAATTTAAAAGTAGGTATTAATAGGTATTAGTAGTTAGTTTATGTAATTAGTAACAGTCACTCTTGTTCCAAGTGAGAACGACGGAGTTAGTCGCAAGTTTGTGTATTGGTGCCCAAGTGACAAACCTGTCAGTCTGTCAAAGACTTTCTGATAGCTTGAAAACATTCGATAATGGTTTGATCACTAACCCCTCCATCGATCCGCGTAGGAGCAGCGTGGTGGAGCATGCTCAATATCTCAGCTATGGCCCAACAGGTTGACCTTTCTGAGGAGCAAAAAGACAAGCTTGAGGGATTTCCACCCACTAAAACCCCCTCGGTGGCCTTCCTTAGCGCTTGTGAAAGAATGCGGGATCTCTGTTCTGTCTCTGCACCGGTGTCACACAGCGCTGTGCTCATAACAGGCTCGTCCCGGACGAGACGTCTTAAAGTAACGTCATCCATCACCCACCTACGACCTTGTGCAGCTACACAACATCGTCTTTCCCGGGGTCACTGGATGGACGGTTCAAGCTCCCACTCTTGGCACCCGTGAACCCAGAAGCCCCCTTTTAGTCGGCTCTTACAACAGGCAGGAGATACCGTAGCACTATTCTGGTCTCGAGCTAGACCTTGAACAACGAATTCAAGGTCAATTCCTTTTCATTATCAATATAGCAACCTGTAGCAATTCGGTTCCAAAACGATAGACAGGCTACCGATAAATTGCCTTTGAGCTGCTCTCGCATCAATATTTTATTGCTCTCCCGATGTGGGATCAAAGGTAAGCTTCTGTTAACTGCTGGTCCATTTTGTTGCTCAAATTTTATGGAAATTAGACATTAGACCGGGGTCCCGAATGCATAGGATTTGTTTATAGTTATTTGTGGCGTCCCTATATTATGGGTGGGTCGGGTAAATTTATGCTCGAGCCCCAATTTCCGTAGCCAATATAAATGAACATTACAAATGAGGAAACAATTTGAGAAATAATTTCAATTTTTAAACTACCTTTTGATGATTAAATTTCTTACGGGTTTATTGAATACTGAATTTGGGGATTATAGATTTATTGGTATGTTTATCAGCGACCTATGGAGCCATCAGTTCCGGGTTCATTCTAAGGTTAATTGTTTGTCTTTTGATTTTCTGGGCTTTCGTTTTTGACCGACTTTTTATGGATGTGACCGGTGAGAACTGTATATACAACAAATTTTCAGAACTGATGAAAAATCGTTGAGACACCCCTCAACCCACCCCTTTGGGGGAATAAATTATAATAACAGACAGAGCTACTATTATCAATAACATATTAAAAAGAAAAGAACTAAATATTCAAACCTTTTGTGATATTAATATGAATGAATATTAGATACCTACTCACATTGATTAATCATTGGTTAAACAATATGTTAAACAGGTCACGTAACCTGCAATGATGGTTAAACAATTAAAATCTGGCAATACCTACGTAATTCCGTAATACATTTTGACATAAAGTACGTGTTCGCCGTGTCACGGATACTGCGAACTAATACTGTATAACCGCACGGTAAATCACTCTAATCAATCTCTACAGGGCAGCAATCCGGGCGATTCAGAAGGTGTCCCGCGTACGTGCCGAATCAAAAACGGATGCCTCGCAGCGTCACGTACATGATTCTCGCCTTGGCATTGGGGCAATAGTACATCACAAGGTAGTATTAAAGAGTTGATATATCAGCGGTGAAAATTATTAGCTGATATCCGGTCTCATCTGAGACGCCTTGTTCAAGACCGTACTGCACACACTTAAGTCTTAAATTATTTTAGACCTCAGAGAAATGTAAATAAATAAATACCATGGACATTCACACACGGCCATCTGACCCCAAATTAGGCGCGAACCTGTACTATGGGTGCCAGAGGATGTTAGGCATACATAGATATTTTTAAATACATACTTAAATAGATAATGTTGACATCCAGACACAGAACAAACACACGAATATTTGTCCTGAGTGGGATTCGAACACACGACCCCTGGCGTAACAGGTAGGGTCACTACCGATTGCGATAACGGGCCCGTCAAAAGCATGAAAATTTCTTTACAGGAAAATATTATGCTTTTCTAAATTAATTATTATTTATTACATGGTAAACTTTATCGTTGAAAATTAGCAACGGACCATTCGTAGATGTTTCTAGAAGTCAACAAACTTAAGTAGGTAAATAGGTAGAAGGTAAGGTAGATCGGTAAAAATTCAAATTAGGAAATTTATTACATTGGACCGAAAGGTAACCCGATAAACAGAAGGTAATTTTGAGCAGCCCTCAAATAAATGGCCTACCATCCTCAAAAGGAGGATTGTGTCATCGATTCAAGCGGAAAATACTTTTTTACCTCGACCAGGCTAAGTTTCCTCGTAATTTATCACGGGACATCAAAATCTTCGAGAACATTCCTAAGGGAATTGAAAAGCTTCCTGGGCGTCCGGACAAATAAATACCATGGCCACGAACAAAAAAGGAATTACTGAGGCTGTGTGCTTATACAGCGTGATTCAATGTTCTTAGTATGAGACATCCTGATACAAATAGGTCACTTAAGTGACCTTTGTTTTCTTGCTAAGAAAATACAATGGATACTAAGAGGGCCTGGACAATACTACAAGTAGCGCAGGGGTTATGCAACCCGATTGTCGGAAATTTTAAGGCTGCCTCAACGAAATTGTGTATCTACAGTTATTTTACCGTAACAACCGGGACCGGGTAATTTATCTGACATTTGCCATATATTATTAGAAAATAATTTTGTGTTTTATCGCTCAATAATAATCGGGATTATAAAGCACGGAATCACTCAAGAAATTGATCTTGGGGTCAGCTAACTTCATTTCAGTTTAGGTAATCATTTAGTAATTTAATTCAAATTCCATGTAGGGTACCACCCTGTAAATCCAACCGTAACCAAGATCTGCTGAGCATAGAAACGGGATCCACGAAATGTTATAACAGATCAAAACGCTTTGAAGGCAATAAACTTGCGAACAATCCCACACTTGGAGGAGTTCCTACTATATCCATAAAATTATATTATGTATATCCTTCAAGTGTATATCCGATTGTACTAACAATTGTGTATTCCTCCTTACATTCAGGCTGTCATATAATCAGAAATGTATGGATGAATGAATTAAAATCCAACCAAAATTATTTTTGTCAACCAACGACATTATGCTATCACAATGCCATGGTCGCCGTCGTTGTCATTTAGAAATTAGCTGACCCACAATTCAATCTATCTGATATTAAAATGATTACAGAATAGTAACCAAATATGGAATAGTACCCCTAGTATGGAATTTTGTCGTATATCCTACCGCATTCAGGTTATATTCAATTTTTTGTTACTTTCCCCTATTGTTTAACTAGCTTATGCCCGCAGCTTCGCTCGCGATTAGACGCGAAATTAAACGATGATCATAGTCTTTTTGAATGAAGAATTTCGTAACAGTAAAAGTAATGGAAAGAATTCCGTAAGTGCTACGTTACATCATTTGTTACATTGTTATCAAGTTTAAGAATTAGTGTCAGCGCCATCTATTGAAGTTTTGCCAGTCAGCGTATAGTTTACAATAAACGTGCAAAGCCTCCCAAGGGAACATATTTACAGGATGAAAAGTATCCTACGTGCTAATCTAGGTTATCATCTACATATTCACCAAGTTTCATCCAAATCCGTTTTGTAGTTTTTGCGTGATTGAGTAACTTCCAACAATCCAAATATCCATACATCCAAACTTTATAGGTTTCCTTTAAAGAATAAGCTTAACTGCAACCTATAGGCGCTAAAAACATAACAAAATATTTGTAAACCATTCAAATTTAGTTTAGCGACGAAACTGTCTGTCAAAGCAGTTCTAAATATAGAGCCAGACATAGATATCAATAAAACACAACGAACACGAAAGTAAACAGGAAATATATATTTTATCGTCGATCTGTAGACCGTTAACGGGGTTTCCCCGCTTCCAGATATCAGTAACAATCTTGAGCGTTGTCATAAATGAATAATTCATGGAGTCGCGACCGTGGCTGGGGTGAAGTCAGTCGCGAGCGGGACATGTTAAAAGTAAAAATTTGCAATAATTATAATAATGCTGTTTCTGATACTTTCCGGATGAAATCAAATGCATCACCATCGCTAAAGTTCTAGCTTTCTTCAATAACGTCTTATAAATCAATGAACGCCAACACATATGAAAAAAGGTGTGACGTCATATCAGGTGTACGTGCATTAATTCAATTTTTGTCTGAACCCATAGCAATAGAGCGAATAATTGGTTGCACTAATTATAGTACATGAAAATGACACTGGCTTAAAAACATTCACATTAACGTATACTACAAGAAATACAAGATTTCTCAACGGCGTGTTTCAGAATACAATTTTGCAGCGCCATCTTGTGAATCGGTTAATGGCGGACTTGTAGCCGTGGGACTAGATGGTGTACTTTAACTGGCTATAGGCAAGAACGATCAGGTATGGTCGAAGTGCCCGGAGCTGAATAAGCTTGAGCTAACATCTCCAAATAATAGTAATACTGATACTTTGTTAGGTAGCTAATGAAGGGTGGTCGCCGCGAATTGTGCTATATCAGAACTCGTTAAATTTCTCAAAGATCAAACGACCTGTGTGCCCACGCGCCTTCCATATAGAAAGAAAGAAAAGAAAGAAAATCTTTATTTCTTTATCTTAGAATCATCAGGTCCACTGGGCCCGTGACATTAAAATAAGATACTTGATAACAAAAATCGATCAACGGTTAGGAATCGAATCAAGGAGACGATTTTATTTAGTCCATTTCACGAATCGTGTATTTTTCCTGGATAAGAAGTAACGAAAAATACATATCATTATTTTCATTTCATTTCCTTTAAATAACCATATTTATTTATATCTAATCAACAGCCTAAAATATAAATTTTATGCTTCTAGTTCTGAAAATGACAATACTTTCATACAACCTTTCATCCCCCTTTTCAACCCTTTTTTCCAATTAAAAAGTAGCCCTTTCTCGGGCTCTAGACTATCTGTGGACCAAAGTCCAAATTTCATTTAAATCGGTTCAGTAGTTTTGGCGTGAAAGCGAGCCAGACAGACAGACATACAGAGTTTGATTATGAATCAATATTTTTTCAAATAATATCTAAATTCCTACCGAAATATAATATGCCAAGCAAGTGTTCCAAATATAAAATCACAATGATTATTCTACCATAGTATAAAGAGTCTTCGCTTATTCTACTCTCGAACGTGGAGCCTCAATTTGGGGCGGGTCCATTAATAACGGTTCCTTATAGCGGACAGTAGCTCACCGTGCCCTCGGGGGCCGTGTTCTTTGTAAATGAAGGTAAGGGAAGAGTTTCGCTTAGATCAGGTACGAGATTACTTTCATTCCTTTTTCTGGAAAAACATTTCTAACCGACATTTTGGGATATGATATTTATTTATAGGATTGTTCGAATGGAAATTCAAACCAGCATGCAGAACAACTGCCAACAATGACAACAGTGACAAACTGGTAACTTCCCGTGATAACAAAGTACTAATTAAAAATACTACAAAACATACTTAATTGGTAAATTTTCGTTTGACTAAAGATCTGCGTTAGTTAGTTCAATAAAGAAATACCTACCTACATAATCTACAAAATTATCACAGTTGTCTTAGGCGGCAGCGAATGGCTGGTATATACTCGTTTGCTATCTCATATTCATAAAATCTTTAAAAAGGAAGGACGAGCAATTAGTACCTATGAAAATAATTATTAATAAGTTAAGTAATAAGTTAAGTATTAAGGTGTATAATTACTGCCTTGATCTAGTGAACGCAAGTGCGACTACTAAACTAGTGGACCCGGGTTCAATCCCCGGGTCGAGTAAATAATTATTTAAAAGCTGCAACCCATAAACGTTCCACTGGGCACGGCTAAGAATACTTATTTAGTTTTTCTAAATTTACTAAAAGTTAAAAGTTGGTGCAGTATGTGTACATTCACAAGTATGCATATGCAGTGTGCATTGTGCATTGCAGTGTGAGCAACTGCAGCTATGCTGAGTGTAGACCTATTTGCCGAGTGGAATAGAAATAGAACTATTTATAATTGTGTAGGTAATCTTTGTTAAACATAACATGTACTTGTTATAGTTTCTGTGTTGAATGAACGGTTGGGGCAAATAAATGATTCTGTCTTTCTTTCTTTCTTTCTTTCCTTCCTTCCTTCTTTCCTTCTTTCTTTCTTTCTTTCTTTCTTTCTTTCTTTCTTTCTTTCTTTCTTTCTTTCTTTCTTTCTTTCTTAATTACTTACTTATTCTTGGAAATACAGGCGTGATCTTATGTTATGTAAACTTAGTCTGTGTAATAACTCAATTCTGTCTCGGCAGCGTCTATAAACGCACCCAAAAGCAACACCAGAAGGTCACACCCTGTGAGACATAATTAAATCTTAATTGCAATTAAATCCGTTACAACCAAGCAAGTGCCGTAACTCGAAACAGAATGATCATTAAGGAGGGAATATTATGGGGGTTGGTGATGGAAATTGAGGGGATTTAGTTATTTACTTAATTAATGGAAGCGACAGAAAGTTACTTGAGAGTAGGTTAAGATTCTATGTGGGTATATACTATACAATATATATATAAAAATATAAGCTTTCCGCACTTCTTCAAAAAAACATTAACAATTCCAAATTTCTTGCAGCTCCATCCACGTTATTTTCGTAAAAAATATTATTATTCTGTTTGTTTAATATAAGATATAAGTGTTCCAATATTAGCTGCTACAAATGCGTTAGAAAACAAAGAAATAAAAACTTTTTCTTTCTTTCTTTCTTTCTTTAATATTTAGAGCGTTATTTAAATGGCAAAACAATTCAAAATTTCAATACTCGCAATTACGTACTGACGCGAAACGGAGCTCAAGGTGCTCTGATTGTCACCTATTAGATATACTGTGTCACTTTCAGTGCACCTACTCATAATATTATCTACATATTTACTACCTTTCTTAAACATATATGTATACTAGCTGACCCCGCAAACGTTGTTCTGCCATATGAAATGTCAATGAACGACGGTTAAAAATAAAAATACTAAAATAGTGTTTAAAAAACATTTTCGAACACAAAAAAAATTTCATCAACATCTATCCAGCCGTTTAGGAGGAGTTCGGTGACACACATACACAAGAAATATATATATTATGATGTTCCTCCCACATTAACACGAGACACCAGTCGCGGTCTCTCTCTCCTTTGGCGTAAAATTTTAAAAGTCAAATGTGACATGGTATAAGAGCAAAGCTATGTACTCGTAATATTCGAAATATTACACGTACCTACGAATACATGAGCTTCACAAGTTATACAAAAGAATGTCTTCGTTTAACATCGTCGAACGACATTTTACGTTTAAAATGCTTTTTCGAATGTCTGAAATGACTTAAATATAGTAAAGGCTGAGAATCGCGCAAATTATAGGTACAGATAAGATATAGCACAGTTCTCTTCGATAGACCTCATATTACACCGGCACGTACCCAATATTAGCGTCTATGTATTTTATCAACAGGGCCGTTGGCGCAATCGGTAGTGACCCTGCCTTTTACGCCAGTGGTCGTGGGTTCGAATCCCACTCAGGGCAAACAATCGTCTGACGAACACTTGTGTCTGTACTGTGTCTGGATGTTAATATTATTAATTTATGTATAGGTAATGTAATATATTTATGTATATGTGTCTCTGATACCCATAGCACAGGCTCTGCCTATTTTGGGGTCAGAAGACCGTGTGTGAGAAAATCCATGATATTTATATCTTTGAGAACTTCACTAAAATTCAAAACAAATATTTTCTCCTTTATATTTCATTAAAAACGGTTTAAAAAACTCGGGAAACGAAGTATTGGCCGCCCTCCGACGAGGTAGACTAACGACCTGAAGAAGACAGTGGAAAACCGTTGGATTCAGAGGGCGCAGGATCGGGTGGAGTGGCGACGATTGGCAGTCGACCCAAAAAGGCTGATGGATGAACATCATTTCATTTTTATCTACCGCCGGATCACAAAGTTTATTTAACTATCAAGTACCTACGTCACTGCAACTGCAAAAAGGTCGTTTTAATTTCTTTGAAAGGTTTTCAGCTTAATTATGCAACAATCTTCACGTAGCATTCATTCACGTTTTCACTTTCCCTCCCAAATTTCGAATGACGAAATCCATGAAAGATTATGCGTGAACCAAATGACAGGAAGCTAGTAAGCGATCGCATGAATTCGCTGTTCCATGATTCAAACTACGAGCGTGCGATACTCGATTGCCCCTTTTTCGTGCATGGCTGGTGATGCACGGAAACATTTGACAGTTACATGAAAAGGGTGATGTGCCTGAAGGGGCTCGAGATTGTAAAGATCCTGGAGAGAAATCTCTTATAGTAATTTGATATAAAGGGTAAATAAAGGGTTTTTGACGCAAGGGTCGCATTAGAGCAGCATGCCTCAGCCCAAACCTGCTTAGATTCGAGAAGGTTCTCTCGCAGTGGACTGCTAACAGAATGACACGACGGAATACTGAAACACCACTTAAATTTTTAGTCTTAGATTTTTTATATTCAAATCAAATATCAGATTTTACACTATCTTCTCAATGAGTCTTACGCTCAGAATAGAAACACGAGTCCAAAAAAAGAATTTTGGTGTCATTGATAATCTGAATACAAATGAGATATTATTAATCGGGCGAGTAATAACGAGACCACAACGCGTTGAATTCGTAAATAACACGCTTACTATACATCATGGACAGCTAATGCATCCATCCATTAACAATATTATAGTGTTAGTTTTAGGGTCGCCGCAGCCCCAGAAAGAGAGAGGACGGCTCCAAGAAAAAACTAAAATTAAGTGTCAAAACACTTACAAGCAAACATGGAAATAGACCAGTACCCTTCCTATCGGTGTGAGAAGCGCCACAGGCCACCTGTCATACTAAAACACTCATGTCCCATTTATTGCGTTCCTTATCCCGTTATACGCGGTAAGGACCTGGTTTTCTGGTGATCAAATATTTTATGAAACTCTGCCAATCCTTTCTCAGAGGTAAAATATCTTGTCACAAATTTCAGCTCCATCTATTTATAGGTTAATGACATCAATCTGTTCAAACTGTAGCTAATAAAAACTGGAAAAACTCTGTCTTCGTCTATTGTCGTCTTTATCATATCGAACGCAATTGCAGTATCCTAGTAATAATTAACGAAACATGGCGTGCATTACATAAAAAAAATATGGCCGTTACGTCTGATGTGCATAAATGCATGCTACTACCCATGGACATCGACAAGGCTTAACGACTGTTTCCAACATTGAAAACAACCGGGACCGACGACGGCTTGACGTGCCCTCCGAAGCACGGTAGCGTCCATGAAGTTTTGCCACTAGTGGTCACCTATCCACAAACCGACCGCGCCCGTCGTTGCTTAACTCTTTCGATCACATTTTATCGACGCGAGCCATTGGGCTATGGACGCATAGTAATTATTATATGTTAAATCAGAAACTATAAAACATCTGGTAGACAGAAATTGTTTCAAATTATCTCACTTCCGATCGAAAAACCACTGACATATCCCCAGAAGCCATTAAGGCTGGGATGTGCTGATAAAAAGAAAGAGATCTTTTTCACTTGTACGTGAGTTTCAATAACGTATTCGATAATTTCCGTCCCACGACATAACGCAACAGTCCCAAGAGTTAACTAAAAGAAAGACTGAAAATAAAACCGATACCCATTCTTGTCCCTTGTGAATAAAAGGAATTACATTATTATTGCTTTTCTAAAAAACTATACTTAAACATAAATCTGGAAACATTTTTGGACTGAATTTTTTGACTCAATTTTATTTTGAGTTAGTTTTACCGTAAAGTATCCAACTGCTGCGTTTAAGTTTGTACGTGACACGTAATTTATATAATAATATATTAAGAGAAGAGATAAGTTAAAAATAACATCGTTTAAGAAAATGTGTGTAAGTATAATTTTATATTGTAAAGGTCAGTGACTAAAGGCTATTTTTATTTATCTACTCGTAAGTTTCCTGTAAAATTGTAATTATTTATCTAGAACTCTAGATTGCCAATAACGTCACAGAACATAATTTTCCTTGGTGATTTAAAATCGAAAAAGAACTTTGCTTCTTCAAATGCACGCCGTTGCATATTTGAAGCCCCAGAATGTTTTTGTATGAAAGTTTAAACTGAAACTGCAGGTATCGCGAACTGCGCAGTTTCAGCGCTCGCGAAACGATTCCCAGTCTGTTTTGCGGCGCACGTGGCGCTCGGGTGAACTAGTTACGAAACTATGGAACACGCTTTTGTTTCACATTTTAGGTACAACCGTACGTTGTGTGAAACTGAGTATCTCGTATCGTTTTATGTTTATTTATTAAGGTTATCGACATCTGACGTTAATAGTACTAGTATACCGACGCTATAATCCATGCTTCTATGACAAAATTATATTTCAATAGATTTTCATTGTACGTATGTATTTATTTGGAATTTTTCACGCCATCACCCTGGTTCGACTGACATAAGCCGCCAGAGAAAAAAAAATTGAGTATTATAACCAACTAAGGGTTAAAAATTTGTTAGTACCTTTTGAGTTCAATGACTTTAGATTCCGTAGGCAGAGTTACATTGCATGAAGGGAGCTTGTTGGCATTCGATGCAATTTTCATCTCAAACTCACGTTTAATTACGAGCGACGCAACCAAAAATAAATTTTCCCACCAAATGCAGATGCTGTTATAACACATAAATAAAACTTCCTTTTTCGAAATTTAAAACACCCCGAACTTTATACCCCACGGCGCTCGCTGGCGCTACTACTGCGAAATACTAGTACACTGCAATGAGCGCCAATTTTAATGCTCGCCAGTGTACCATTAACCTTCTGAATGATTTATCTGCGAGTATTTTAATTGAATGATAGCACAGCGTTTAAGTCATTTTAATGTGCCAATGGTTAATTCATTCGTTTGTATAATCGTTCATAAAATTTTTATTTGGTAGTATTTACTCGGTAAAAATACATTTTACCCGCCAAAAACAGATAAAAATAATAATATATTATTTTTATAAAACACATACATACTTACAATAATTTTCCCGACCTTTACTTACCCCGCGAGTCAGCCGGTACTGCGAAATGCACTCCAACGTGCGCCAGTTTTCATGCTCGCTGGTGTACCAATCTACCTGTGAATGTAATAATTGGCCAGTATTTAATTGACCGATATAGCATAGAATAATAAGTTGTCGATTGTCAGTTTAGTCCAAACTACATAGATAGTTACTAATCGTATTTTATGATAAATACATATCATTATAAAATATGGCGTATGCTCTAGACCTCTCGCAGCAGTGTCTGTGGGGGAGACCCGTGCCCAGCAGTGGGACGACTATGGGTCGCAGCGAACATATCATTTTATTCCACGTCTTTTAACTTATCTGTTCCCGCCAAAAACAGACGCGAATAAAACTCATGCATAAAACTCGCTGAACTACCCGCGCCGCGCCAGCCAGCCGGTACTGCGAATTGCACTCAAACCTTCGCCAGTTTAATGCTCGCCGGTGTACGATCCACCTCCCGTTTTATTTCGGAACACGCTCCCGCCGCGCCACTCGCTTCGCGAACGTATACGACGGTGATAGATTAGACCGGCGCTAGTGTAAGGTTAACTTTATCGATCAGTTTGACAGACGCTGGGGGAACTAAGCGTATTGCGCATCCGTTGGAAAATATATCAGATGCAGCTCGAATGCAATCATTGACAAATTTAGAGTTCTGAAAAGGGAATGGGAGTTTTAGTAGAGTCAGTATAAACAAATCAATGGATTGTTAGTTAACGTCCCCAGTCCTCATACCCACGACCAACGAACGAACTGACCAACCAATGTTCTATTTAATTATCTCAGCTAACTGGACTAACCATCCCATTCCCTATTTGAGTCATATTCAAAGTCATGGGCGGCAGTGGGTGGGTGGCGTTGCAAGCTCGTTTGCTATCTTATATCCATAAAAAAGGTAAGCCCGAACGAAGGATTTTGACTTGACAGTTATAAAAAAATATTATAAAAAAAATTAATTCCATTTTCAGCTTTCTTCGTAACTTTGAACAAGCTTATTTTAGGCTTTACGTACTAAAACTTGTGAAAAAATATTAATGCTTGCTAGTACCAGGCAATCTACTTTGTAAGCAGGCCCCAAAATTTGGGGTTCTGAAATTTAACGACTACTACCTCCGGCGTCTCTATAACAACAGTTATTAATTTTGAGCTAATATCGCCAAAATTCACTGGCTTTTTCTGCTGTTGACTTAGAGATAGTTTGTTGCGCCCATGAATTCTTGCCGCGCCCGACGTTGCTTATTTCCACAGAACAGAGTGCTTATTTCAGTCGATCACGTACGTATATGATGAATTGACACCTATTTCAGAGGCCGTGAATAGGAGATATATAGGAGAATGGTAGAGGAATCCATCCTCTACGTGCTTCATGCTCGTTTGCTATTTTGCATCCGTAAAATATAATATATCGCATAGATAGACGCCAGGCTTATATGCACTATGTGAATAGTGTACCTATGCACTTTTAGACATTCAATTTTATTTCAAAATATTTCATACATAATGTAATACATCTCAGCCAGTTTGAGAGCCCTAGAATTTTTTTAATGTTTTAAATGAGATCCAAGGGAAGCTGTTAATAAAGTTGTAAAATTAAGTTATGGGCTATTAAAGCTTTATTGTAGTAATCTTTCACCTTTTAAAATTATCTTTTATCATTATTAAATTGTTTTGTTTAAACATTTAACATGAATGGTAGGTAGGTACAATATTTAAAGATCAGCCTGTTTAATATTTTTGTTTTAAAATTAATATTTTTACTGTATAATGATGATGATCAAAGCTTGATTTTTCATAGCATAAGTGGATGAATGAACGAATGAGATGGCTTTATGTAATAAATAAAAAGATTCATTTAGAATGGACACTCATGTACGCACTTTCGTACATTGTAATCCTGAAACCGAATAAAAAACTAACATCTTCCCCGGCCAGGAATCAAACCTAGGACCTGTGGTTCGGCAGGGTCCCACTTCTGGGCACTAGTCTCCCCCACATACATAGTTGCGGAAGGTCTAGAGCATACTCCACCACGCTGCTCCAATGCGGATTCGTGCCCTCCACCAACCCAGTGTCGAATGTTCTCAAGCCACCCGAAGGTCTTCGACAAGGCTTAGCGACTGTTTCCAGCATTGAAAACAACCGGGACCGACGGCTTTAAGTGCCCTCCGAAGCACGGTAGCGTCCATGAAATTTTGCCAGTCACCCATCGGCAGGGTCACATTTTCTCAACGCCACTTAATTCGCAAAGAACAAAGGATACCACACAGACTAAATTCACCACGTTAATCAAACTCAACACCTCAGTATTCAGTCAGTATAAACTCAACACTTAAATTAAGCTTAAAGCTCCATCCATCAGCTGAAATCACATTCGCGCGCCCGTCTCGTGAGCTTTTCATATATTTCTAACTAATCTGCATTTTAAATACTTGCAGGAGCTCCGTTTTGTTATATCTCTCCCGGTATGAATTGTGTCTGTCTTAAGGCTTTTAAACTGTCTAGGAAACTATTTAGTTTGGTTAAACGAACTAACTTGTTGGTAAGTGAGTGGTAATAGACCCTTGATTCAGTTAGTTATATTTCATCATCACAACCCTTTCTTTGTCCCACTGTTGGGCATGGGTCTCATCTCAGAATGGGTGGGACAAGGCCTAGTCCACCTCGCTGGCCAAGTGCGAATTGGCAGACTTCACATGCCTCTGAGAACATTATGATAAACTCTCAGGCATGCAGGTTTTCTCACGATGTGTCCTTCACCGTTATAGCAAGTGACATATAATTTCTTAAATCGCACATAACTTATAAAAGTCATTGGTGCGTGCCGCTTGGGTTTGAACCCGGACCGCTCGAGTGAGAGATGAGTTCGATAGCCACTGGGCTGTCACCGCTTCACTTATATTTATGATTCAACAAAGGCGGTGTTATCCATACTAATATTATAAATGTGAAAGTGTGTTTGTTTGTTTATTTGTCCGGCTTTCACGTCGCAACGATGCTATTATATGGTATGTTTTTTGTGTGTGGAGATAGTGAGGAGGGTGGAGAGTGACGTAGGCTACTTTTTACCGCGGTAAAACATCCCCGTAGGAAGATATCGATGTTTTGTTATTTGCTAGATATTTAGTTCCGGATGTTGTTAATAGATGGCGTACCTTACGTAGGTACCCTTTATCTGCGGTCAGCATTACCTCTGGTTCCTCTAAGTATCTTTAACTGTCATTATTCATCCACCACAAATATGATAAACACTCATTGTTAATTCCCTATGACCACGCGGGCGGAGCCGCGGGTAAAAGCTAGTTTCAAATAAGTTTTAAGATAAGTGCATATTAACGATGTACAATAAAGGTAGAAGCGCTTTAAGGCTTTCAGGTACATATTATAAACCTCTACGAGTACTTAGCTCAGCTGCAAGCTATAGTTGACCCACTGCTTGGCACGGGTCTCGCCCATAGACAAGTCTGCGGAAGGTCTAGAATACTGCTCCAATGTGGATAGGTAGAGGGATTAGTGGCCAACCCAGTGTTGAATGTTCTCAAGCCACCCGAAGGTCTTCGATAAGGCTTAACGATTGTTTTCACCATTGAAAACAACAGGGACCGACGGCTTAACGTGTCCTTCGAAGCACGGTAGCACCAATGAAATTTTGCCACTAGCGGTCACCCATCCACAAATCGACCGCGCCCGTCGTTGCTTAACTCTGTCGATCACATTTAATCGACGCGATTTAGCCATTGGACTATGGACTCTACTGTCGGCAAGTATAAGATAAGAATTCATTTATTTTGACATAAAACATGGGAAGAAAAGAAGAATATGATATATAAAGAAAAGCGTAACTCGCTGTATAACAATAAGGGTTCCGTACGTACCAGTTCCTGATTTTCAGCACAGGCCTCAAAATGCCGAGCAGTTTGGGTAGGCGTAGCGTACCTTACTTACCTATAAAAAAATAAAATGAAGTATCTGAATTAAAACAACACGAAAAGGCCTTACAACAAAATTCAATATAAGCAGATTAGTGGATGGTTTATCGTTAGTGCCAAAATTTCTTAAGCGCTGTCGTACTTCGGAGTGCAGGTGCGTTGAACTCACGGTTCAAGTTGATATCAGGTTGTTATAACAGTCGTTAACCCCTGTCAAAGGCCTTCGGGTGGCTTGAAAACTTCTGACAAACCGATTGTTTGTTCACCATCCCCTCCAACTATCTACACTGAAACAGCTTTCTCAGTTAAGTCAGTCAGAAAGACCCGTGCCCTACAGTGTCCCACTAATGACGGGGCCCGTTGGCGCAATCGTTAGTAACCCTGCCTGTAACGCCAGGGGTTGTGGGTTCGACTCCCATTCAGGACAAACATTCGCGTGGCGAACATTTATGTTTGTTCTGTGTCAGGATTTCAATGTAATCCATTTAAGTAGGTATGTATTTAAAAGAATGTATGTATGTATATCAGTCTTTGAAGGTTACAGTACAGGCCCTAAACTAGGCGCGGTTTAGGGTCAGATAGCCGTGTGAGAGAATGTCTATGATACTTATATCTATTTATTCATTTAATATATTCTAGCATAATAGCCGCCTTCATTGTTGTTCCACTCTAGAAAATGGTTTAAGAATTAAGTCCGCCTGTGCTATACATTTTTGTTGCTGTGCATGAAATAAAATAAAACATATAAAATAAATAAATAAAACAAATAGAAACCCTTGGTGCGAAGTACCTATAGCTCTACTTAAGGTTTATAATAATTTACCTTATTATTCAACTTATATACATTATATCAAATTAAAAATTGTAATTTTTTTAAAAGAAAGTTTCGTGCCGTATTGTGAAGGTAGCATCAACTTTGTGTTTTGCTAGACAAAAATGGTAATGACATTAAGCGTATACAAATACCATATAATGAAACAAATTAATCTTTGCATTGTCGTTGCCATAACATCATAATTAACGGGTCTATGTCCACCTGTGGGCAGTCGGATGCATAGATCATATGCTACGCCAGATTACAGCTAGTATAAGCAAAGCGCAATCGTAATAAATAATGGGCAGAGCAAAGCTTTATAATGTATGCAGCAGTAATTGCATTTAATAATTAACAGGGCCGAGTGAATCGGGCGATCGCGTCGTATTTCGAACAACAAATCACTACACAGCGTATGGTGTAATGTAAAAGCTCCGGCTACGAACTAACAGCTTTTCCCGCAGGTCCGCCCCCGTCAAATAGTTTTTCGTGCAGAATTAACGGAAAAAACGGTTTATCTCGATTTCCGGCAAAACTAAAAGTCCTACGGAAAAAAGTCCAAAAGAGATAAACCGTTTTTTACCCCCTTCCCCTTCCCGACCTCAGATCGCCCGTAATTTATTTTTCCTTTCATTTTTATAATATTCTCCTCCTTTTCATCCTACTATTATTTTTTTTGGTTTTAAAAATTGTCGAGACTGGTCTATAAAAAATACACTGGGAAGGTACCTGGCTCGATATACCCCGCGCCGAGATGGTGATTGACGCGTCGAAGCTCCGACCTTTCTTATCGTTCATATGATGATTTTGATAAGCACTATTTCACGTATCACTATCACGTATCACGGGCACTAATACGTGACAAACAAATGATGTTTTTGTTCCTTTGCACTTTATTCTGCGGAGAAATCGACGGGAACACGGGAGCTCGACCGGACTTGACTGACGCGCGTAGTTGGTAGAAGAAACTGTCACTTCCTACCCCCAAGTATTATTATTTTTTTGGACGCGAAAGAAGTTAAGATGAGGGTAGGGCGGATAAGTCGCGTTCGGTAAAAAACATCAGTAATAGAATAACAAGGGTTTAATTATGTTAACTCTGATAATTTATTGAATTTTACCAACGGACATCTTGTGCCGCGTCGGTGAAACTTATCACAACACAATTTCACAATATTACGCATATTTTTATATATCCGCACGCACAGGATTCACAGTTTATCGTCGCCAGTTGTTATATACCTGACAAGCACCTGGTGATAGTCCTGAGGGAGTATTTTAGGGAACACAATGAAAAGCTGCTGTCCGTTACTTGGCGTTTAATGCAAGTGGCGTTACATTTTCTATCGAGATCTACCTACTTAAATAATATTATTTTCTACCTACATACATATTTGATATTTTATGAATTCCTATATACCAAAAGCGTAATAATTTGTTTACTCTGTTAAATATAGAATATAAAACTATATTTCAGCTGACTCGCTTCAGTTTTACCTTGGCACCAGCTTCACCACTGAATCCGCTAGCCGTCCGTCAAGCGCGCTCAGACACATTGCCCGTTTAATAAATAGCCGGCAACGCTTGCCTGTTACTGAAATCTGCGCTGATTTACCATTGTACAAGACTTCCTCTACTAAGTACCATAAATCATCATTATCTTTCTCCATCACATTTGGTTTTAGCCGGGTTTCAATCCATTACTAGGCTTTAAGTAAGGCGAGTCTCTAGTTATAATTAATAGTTTTATGTGAATAACTGTTTTGCTTATAGGCTAATGATAGCGTGACTATTGAGCTAAAGATACCGGGTTCAGTTGAGTCGAGTAAATTATTACGTTAGGTTTTTTTAAATTCTTCAGAAGCTCGTAGTCTGGATTTGTACCCGGTGTATGGCAAAAGGCTCAGCTATAACCGCTAGATAAATTTGTATTTTAATTGTTTCACGTAATATTTTCATCACGATTCCAAATGGTTTAAATTTTTCTAAAATTTTAGTTAACCATAAACAGCATTCCCGTACACGGTCTCTTAACTTAGCAGCGTCACGTCATCCATACTAGTATTAAGTTCTAATTTCAAACTCATTTAGTGCAGGATACTTATAAATCGAATATAAGCCAGACAAGGCGATAAGAAATGAATTCTAAGAATATTGACGTCAGAGGTTAAAATATCTGACGTCAAAGAAGAGGACGACACCGAAAATTCAACTAAAATACATTCCGGTGTCTTCTTGAAGACAAAGGTATAAATAATCTACTGAAAGTAACCACTTCGGTATAATGCCTGCAGGCTTAATAAGCTGTTTGATTAATTATGGAACCATTATGGGGGGATCTCAAATGGATGTTGATTTAAGATAGCGCTGTTCAAACTTGGGGCGTTGATATTATTTATTAGTTAAATTATAATTACTTAAGTGTGCAGAAATTATATGGTAAGGTTAATAAAATTCGTGTAGGCATTTACAGTGTTGAGGAACTGACTACAAGCTAATTTATTAATTAAGTACATAAATGTTTTCTATAAAAATTTATTAAAAAAATTTATTTATATTTTTGTATTGACATTTTTTACACTGACTTTTTACTAACTTGTACTTTGACATTTATTTTTAATAATACCGCCTTCGATACTTTTCCTACCACCTAAAGGTTGACTGGGAGAGAATGCTTTAGCATTTAATCCGCCTGTGTACTTTAAAATTATACATAAAAATTTAAATAAATAAACTATTATTTTAAATAAATTCGTTTTATTGAGACTACACAAAACACTTACAGCAAATTACAGTTGCTAATTGCATTGCATGCGGTGACAGCCCAGTGGCTATCGAACTTGCCTCTCACTCGAGCGGTCCGGGTTCAAACCCCAGTGGCACGCACCAATGACTTTTCTAAGTTATGTGAAAGATTTAAGAAATTAAATGTCACTTGCTACAACGGTGAAGGACACATCGTAAGGAAACCTGCATGCCTGAGAGTTCTTCATAATGTTCTCGAAGGCATGTGAAGTCTGCCAATCCGCACTTGGCCAGCGTGGTGGACTAAGGCCTAATCCCTCCCATTCTGAGAGGAGACCCTTGCCCAACAGTGGGACGTCTATGGGTCGCAGCGAATTGCATTGACCAATCAGATAACTACATAGTACGTAGGACTGTTCCATTAAAAAATGTTAGTAATGATTTTAGCTCACGAATGTTAATGAGTGGTAGACGATTATTACCCATTAACGACGTCTGCCCGCGTTCGGGTTGCCCACTCGACTTCAAAAACGGCAAAGCTTCATACTATCTTTGCACCCCCGTTTTACCCCCTTAGGGGTAAAACGGTAACCTTTCTTAGTGCTCCCCTACGTTATAAAAGGAACCCCTGTGCAAAATTTCAAGTTTCTAGCCATTATATATAGTTTAGGCCCTGCATTGATATGTCAGTCAGTCAGTCAGTCAGTCAGTCAGTCAGTCAGTCAGTCAGTCAATCAGTCAGTCAGTCAGTCAGTCAGCTTCTCCTTTTATATATATAGATAGATTTCAAGGAAACATCACTATGCTGAGTATGGGAGCATGATTTATATTTTCGTTTGCAATGTCCCTTAGGTCAACGAACTGGTGTACCTGATCTACAACTTTTAAACAGAAAAAGTATTTTTTTTTGCTTATCTTATCCCACTAATGACTACACAAAATATGCCCCATAAATAACAAGTTCCTAGGCCGTTACAAAAATTATGTCATCTTTTTAAAAGCGCCATTATTTTCCTCATTTTGTTCAAGTTGGTACAATATGAAAATTCATTGTTTTCCTCGCTCAGGAAAAACTTGTTTTATTTCCTGCTTGCATTGGAATCCGTATTCTATATTAACTGGAGTAGGCCACTTCCTGTATTCATCTTCGCTTGAGCTTTCCTTCGTATTTACGGAAACAGGGTCGTTTTGCTGAATGGGCAATTTTGACTTCTGCCATCTTTGGCTTATTAGTTCCAATTGTTTGACCGAGATATTGTCTGGGCTGCAATTCATTAGTGGTTAAGAGTGGCGCATGGCTCTCTTGTTACAACTTGGTATTGGTAACTTTACATAGCTCCATGAAAAATTTGGATGAAACTGTTGGCTTGAGCAAAGGCCGAGAGACTGTCTTTTAAAAAAATATATAAAATAGCAAACAAGCATTCAGCACCACCCATACATTGCCGCCATGACAACTGACAGATATTGTGCAAGACTAATAAGAGTCTCATTCAAAGACAGTCACAGATGAATTCCTACCCTTGAGAATTGTGATGGCCGTCTCTAGACAACTGTAAATAGAAAACATCTTGAAAAGTTCTGCCACAAATCAGATCTGGTGTAAAAAAGACTAAATGATGACAACGAATATCTGAAAAAAGCAACGAACTAAGTAGAAGAATCTGGTAAATTCGCCAATAAGGTAACCAACGTTATCTTGTATTAACGATTTGCTCTTTCTAAACGACGGTAGAGATGGGGTTGTTTAACTATCTGGTGAAACATTACAAGTGGCCAAGTTTGGACTACAAATTAAGCAAAAGAAAAAAGTTATCTTTTAGAATTAACTTTTCTTCAAATCTATATATATAAAAGGAGAAGCTGACTGACTGACTGACTGACTGACTGACTGACATATCAACGCAGGGCCTAAACTATAAGGTCTAAACCTTATTGTTTAGGCTTTGAACTTTGACTTGAAATTTTGCACAGGGGTTCCTTTTATAACGTAGGGGAGCACTAAGAAAGGATTTTTAAAAATTCATCCCCTAAGGGGGTAAAACGGGGGTGCAAAGTTCGTATGAAACTTGCCGATTTTGAAGTCAAGTGGTTAACCCGAACGCGGGCAGACGTCGTTAATGGGTCTAAATCTACGCGAGCGATATCTCTATTATATACGTTTTCAGTATTGAATTCACTTTTTAAAAAATCAATTAGTAGTTAATTTTGTTAGTACTGTTTATTTACGTTCTTAGAACATCCGTTATTGTTTAAATAAAATTTTATAGACCGTATATAGTAGCCCAAATCAACTAATTTAATTTTTGTAACTACTATACTACTATAATAACCAATTAATTTAATTTTTATGTTATCCTATTTTTCAATCTTTTCTTTCTGATTGACTATTTTGCTAATTATCTGTTTATTCATCATATGTTAAAAAAATATTATTGTATTGTGCTCCCCTACCCTGTTTCTTTTACAAAATTAATTTTAAGACATTATTGAAATGATTGTCTGTAATAAATAATTTATTGAAAAAAAGACAAGGTGCTATCCTAATACTACTCTGCTTCCGAGATTCAGTGACTAGTTTTCCCGGCCTTGGCTCTCGCACTGCCGTGTGCGGTGGATCTCGGGTAACATGCAAGGGTAGCACAACCAATTAGGCTCGGTTAATTACGAGGGTTCGTTTACCCCTGGTTGACAAGAGAAACTTCATTATACAATGTTTGACCTAAATTTGTTCAAATATCTCCATTGCACGGCAGTCTAAGTAGGTAAGTATATGAAATATGTGTGACGCAACTAAATATATTTGTAGTCCGCGGTTCAACTTCTTAATTAGTCAGAACTGTTTATGTTTAAGGGCAATTAAAACTATAATTACAACTAAAACAGATGTAAAAATAGTGTTTATGTTTGTTAGTTGAGTTATGTTTTAGACTACAATTTCTTGTAAAATTGAAATAATTATTATAATAATCTTTTGTTTATTTTTTGATTTAAATTTGTGCGTGGTGCCAATGGGGTCACCACTAAACTACATGGGACCTAAACATAACTGGTGAGAAGTAGGTGTGAACACACCTTTGCCTCCCTTCGGAAAACTAGAGGTGCGATGATATGTACTGTAGAAGCATATTTTCCGTTACTTGCGGTTAATCAAGAATTTCTTTTCAACGTAGCTATCAGGCGATCTAAAGAGTTTTTTTAGCTTTTTTCTCTCAAGCAGGACTTGATAAGCTGGTTCGTTTTTATACACGAGATACGTTATGTTACTTTTATTCTATAGCGCTATGGGGTATGTGTTAGTAAGGCAAGCCTCGTTAAGGACATATTTGAGGACACCGTGTTTAAGTATCTTACAGTTGAAGTTACCGGCTTACTCACGTGTGATTTAATCCGGAAATAGGCCGATTAGTTTCGATCGATTACGATGAACATCTTCAGGAGTGAACGCGCTCGCGGCGGGCACGGCGTACGTATCGAAACTAGTCGGCCTATTTCCGACTTAGTTCACACGTGAGTAAGCCGGTAACTTCAACTATGAATATAGACACTCACGAATCATTTAGTAATAAAAATATTTTACAGTTTTAACCAAGACTAAAGTTCTGTTCATATTGTTGTCACATTCAACAACATGTTGTTGAATGTAAGGTTCAAGTTAGAAAAACTGTAGGTAAAGTTTAGAAAAAATTAACTCCCAAATGATATTAAATCCACAAATAATATGTCTACTTTTAAAAAACAATTTAAAAAATCACGTTTTTCTTTAGTGCTGCGCCCCTGGTCCGTCATACGAGTACCGAGTAAATTATATTTAATTCTTTAAACTACCGACCATAAGCTATTGTTTACTGTTATTAACTAGGCATAAATATAACAAAAATATTAATGTATCAACCCAAAACTCATCTTTACTATAAACTGTGTGCACACAAGTGTACTTAATGTTAATTTGTATTCAGTGAAATGTTATTTCTTTTGAGAATAAGGTTTCTTTGACCACAAAACCCAATAGTTGCTCGACCAGGGTATCGAAGGTAGGACTTCTAGCTTAGCGTTGTGCTTGTGACCACTACACCAACGACTTATTGAAATGAAACTTCTTTAGGCGCATGAGGGTAAATTTATTAACGGATGAAACGGAAATGCGTCAAGAAGAGGATGGGCGATAGAGAGAAAGTGAGATAGAGCGAACGTCGCACAGTGACATAGGGCGAGAGGACTAGACTTTCAAATTAATATTTATATTTATTCTTTTTTTGTGTATATTTGAATATTTCGCCAAAGAAGTTTCACTTCTGACATGTGTACTTTGTACGCACGCACTTTTTCTTTTACATTGTACTACAGTCACAAAACTAGATAATAATAATTTTGAAGTACTATACTGTACTGTACTCCACAATAACTATTTCAACCTATTCCTCTCAAAGTCACCCTTCCCAACTGCTATTGTCAAAACCTCTATTCCACGCGGCCTCTGACCGTGTTCGCATAAGGATATGGAGTCCCTAACAAGCGCCTGGCTATTGTGAGGTGTTATAATAGGCGTTGCATCCCCTTCCCAATTCTGTACGCGATAACAAGATTCCATAGAAAATTCTTTCAACGCATTTTGTTATATTCCATCCGCGCGAAGTATATAGCTTCAGGACTAAAATTCGAGGTGCGTTCTATTATATAAGTGTTTTGCGGTTCAAAAGTCTTTCCATGTTTATGTTTTAAGTAGTTTAATAATCCCCCCTATTCTGAGACAACCCAACAGTGGGAGGGACAAAGAAAGGGTTATGGTGGATGTATTCAGAATTGAAAGTTTTATGGTCATGATGGCGATAACGGGGACAGCTAGATAAAAAATGGGAATTCCGTTCGAGAACTGGTTAGAACTGGTTCAAATTATGCATGTTCATCACGTCCCGCTATTGAAAGGAAGGCGCCAAGTCAATTATGTGTCGCAAAGCCAGACTTGTGATGGTGCATTTGAAAAATTACTTATATTAACAGGACTAACTAACTATTACTAACAGTCCCTGCACAGGTCTCCCCCACAAACACGCCTGCGACATATTGATGGAGGGCTTTCAAGCCGCCTGAAGGCCTTAGACAAGGCTTTTTTTACTGTTTTTTTTTATAATATTGGTTTACCATTGAAAATAATCGAGACCGACAGCTTAACATGCCCTTCGAAGCACGGTAGTGGCCATGAAATTTTCCCATTAGCGGTCACTTTGCCAATAGAAGTACCATGGTGCTCTAAGTAATATATTTTAACTTAAAATGTGGAGAACTGAAAACCGTATCGAATGAAATTCAAAATAACAAATCGTGCTCATAACAGGTGATTTCCGAAGCGAGCCTACGTGAAACAGCAGTTACCGTAAGCACGTAACATTTATTACAATGAAATCACCGTAAAACACACATTAGCAACCCCGCAACGATATGGCGGGCGAAATTTCAATAAAAAGAGCACCAGATTATATACCTTTCAGGAGCAAAAAAGGCCGTTTCAAACAATTACAATGTACCCTTAGGGAGTGCCCACGTTCAATGGCGCACCAGCTCGCTAGCGTTCGACGAATTTATCTGTGAAGATTGCCTGTGAATGAGCTGATCTCGACTCACAACTCATGTTCACGTCTGTGTAATTTGGCTTGAGTGGGAATATAATATAACTTGTGGACGCCCGCAGCTTCGCTCGCGTAAAATTAGACCCATTAACGACGTCTTCCCGCGTTAGGTTGCCCACTTGACTTCAAAAACGGCAAGTGCAACAAACTTTGCAACCCCGTTTTATTCCGTTAGGGGATGAATTTTCAAAAATCCTTTCTTAGTGCTCCCCTACGTTATAAAAGAAATTGTGCAAAATTTCAAGTTTCTCCCTTATAGTTTACGCCCTGCGTTGATATGTTAGTCAGACAGTCAGTCAGTCAGTAAGTCAGACAGTCAGTCAGCTTCTCCTTTTATATATGTATAATTATATGAATATCATGGATATTCTCATACACGGCCATCTGACCCCAAATTAGGGGCGAGCCTGTACTATGGGTGTCAGAGACTGATACACATACATATACATACTTAAATAAATAATATTAACATCCAGACACAGAACAAACACAAGTGTTCGTCACACGAATGTTTGTCCTGAGTGGGATACGAACCCACGACCCCTGGCGTAACAGGCAGGGTCACGATCGCGCCAATGGGCCCGTCATGGATGCGATCTTGACTGCGTTATAGGAACTTTGTGATGATTTATTAACTTGATCAATCTTAGACGTACGAGCAGATAAAGTTTCAGTGTAAGTCTAAAGAATTCCTACCTACCTGAATATTTTTTTTCTTTTTAGATGAATGCGTAGACTGATAAGGACCAACTTCAGCAGCCAACATCAGTTCAGACTTCTGCAGACCTCAATAGTACTCAACAACAGAACGTATGCTACTGAGTCAAATCTTTGGTTCTTTTCGTCCACTTACTCGTATATCCTGGTTTAGTGCTTGAATTTCTCAACGTCCAATTCGGACGACACACGTCGTCCGAATTGGACGTGAAACGTGTAGGAACTCCCCGGTTGCCGACCGCGGTTTGTGTATCGTAAAATTAAATTTGGCCAAAAAATTGTACGTTACATTGTATTCTTTATAAGCTTTGAACCGGATGTGCGTTTAAAAAATAAATTAAGGGTTTCGTTGAATAGACTTGCTTGTTAAGCTTTTGTAATGAGTTTCATGTCCGAATTGTGAAGAGGAACTTATAAAAATTTAAATATCAAATTACAATTTAATTTACTGTTGGTACATACTCCAGTTGTAAACAGATTAAAACTTTTCAATTTATGATAATAATTGTAAAATTTATGTACATTTTCTCAAGACGAGTACACGGTCTGTGGTTAAAAATGTGAACGTACATAGTATTCATAACCTATCGCTACGACCCATAGACGTCCCACTGCTGGACACGGGTCTCCCCCACAGACTCTGCTGCAAGATGTCTAGAGCATACTCCACCACGCTGCTCCAATGCGTATTGTGGAGGGTTTAGTGGCCAGCCCAGCGTCGAATGTTCTCAAGCCACCCGCAGGTCTTCGACAAGGCTTAACGACTGTTTCCAGCAGTGAAAAAAACCGGGACCGACGGCTTTACGTGCCCTCCGAAGCCGGTAGCGTTCATGAAATTTTGCCACTAGCGGTCACCCATCCACAAGCCGACCGCGCCCGTCGTTGATTAAACCTTTCGATCACATTGAATCGACGCGAGCCATTGGACTATGGACGCTACATCATCTCTTCAATACGTAGGTATTAATACTACGTATTTTACGTAGTAATAATTTGTGTATCTATGCATGGTTTGATATTTTACTCATAAAAATATCAAACAATGCATAAAGCATTGGATACACAAAACGTCTAAAGTTAAGTCTAAAAAACACGAAAGCTCTCAGTGGATGAGCTTATCTTAGTCAAGTCAGCTTTCCAGCTTTGTTGGTAACGACGGAGTCTGCTAGAAACAACTGCTGAAGATTAAATGACAACGAACCTAAAGTTTTATTTTTCTTTGCGTTTAAGAAGAAAAAAATCCATTCTTACCACTTTACTTATATTTGTATACCCGTACCCGTAACGAACCGCATAACCTAATGAATGTGTCGTCTTTTATATATTCTTAGCTTATTGATGTGAAACATCTTTAGGCGGAGGGCAAACCAAATTTTTGGCGTGGCGAGCGCGGCGAGCGTGGCGTGCGTGGCGAATATGAATACAGTTCCGACAAATGACTAATAAAATATAATAAATTTTTTTTCTTTTTTTTTTTCTTAGATGTTTTAGTTCCTGTCATAATATTTACTTTTATGCATATTACTAGTACAAAATAAATATAAAAATAATTTCGATGTTTCACATCTGCCAGGCGTCCCGTGACGGCTCACAATTTTTATAATTAAAGATGCACTCTTGGTCTGTAAATAATTAAATTAATTAACAAGGCCGGGTAAAAAGCCAGCATTCTAATATTTTATATCAACGTGGAGCAGCTCTTGACTAATTTCTGGATATAAGAGCCGGCATAAACATTAGAGCGCTTCCTTAAGCACTCATAAATAATTGTTTTGTTAAATGGACAGCGAAAACGGTCTTCATTTTTAATGTAGCTATTAGAACGCGGCCGGGAGAATAGCGACCCGCGGGGCACGAGACAGAGTTACGTGACGGGCGGAGCGACGAGCGGAGCGACGAGCGTTGCGGAGAGCGTCAGGCGTATTGAGATGAAATTGACCATGGCATATAGATCATAGAAACCTTTATTCACGCTACAAATTTTGTTAACGTTTATTATTGTTACGTTTTGGACTTTTTGACCTATATATTAGTACCATATACTTAAGCAAATTTTTTATTTGAATTTGGAATATCCATGTAATTCATACATGAAATTAAAACAAGCTTAGTATCGAAGCTCCATCATATGAGGACGGATATATATTATTTTGATATTTCGCATATTTAACGAAGTCATTTTATTCCGGCACTGAGAAAAAGAAGGTAACGAAATCATAAAATTAATAATAATTAATGACTAGCCAGTTAACTTTATTTATTAGATAGTTTTAGATAACAGTTAACTTTATTTATAAGATAGTTTTAGATTACTAGTAGATTTATTTGGAATCAAAGACATCGCAAATCTAAGATAATTCCGTTAAGATCGTCTCTTCGCTAATCGCTCCGGTACAGCACGCTCTGCTGTGAACGCAGCCTTACGCCAGTCTCGAATTTTACGGTTTTACTTCTCTGTAACCTAATTTTGTATACTTTAGATAATAATCTGGGCAAATCGACGTAAGATATTTTTTCCGACAACTCGGACGAATGCCTGCTAATGTTTCAACTTTCAACTGTTTTATCCTATTCAGAAGGTGAACTGATACAACAGAAAGTTATGTTGTATATAAAACTCATATATTTTTTGGAAAATGTAAGCCATATCTTACGTTTTTCTTATTATTATGTATATCTTTACATTTCACGGGTATAGATGGTCCTGGTAAGTTGTGGTAAGTAAGTGGTTTGGAGGTCTTGCGTAAATGAGGTGGTTTTACCCACTCTACCAACTCGCGACTTACGCAAGTTTCACTTCCACACTGCGAGCATATAGCTCTAACGCCCCCTGGCCGGCGGGTAAGGCAAGCCAGAGAAGAGACTTCTGTAGCCCCTTCTGGGGTCCACTCCGACCAGCCAGTAAAGGCAAGCTGGAGATGGGGAGCCTGATCGAGTCTCCGGGGAACTCGGGTCCGTGGAGTCGCTACTCCTCAACAGCTCGCCACAAGCTGCCCTTATTATTATTATTATTATAATCCAACGTCTTACATACTCTAAGTACTGTTTGAATAGTACTCGTACCTACAAATGAAAATTCCTTTTGCTCCTCAAAGCGTGGAAAATTAATTTTATTTTACATGAATT
Organism: Carterocephalus palaemon; assembly: GCA_944567765.1. Taxonomy (NCBI): domain Eukaryota; kingdom Metazoa; phylum Arthropoda; class Insecta; order Lepidoptera; family Hesperiidae; genus Carterocephalus; species Carterocephalus palaemon. The sequence continues at coordinate 1,982,218 of OX155641.1, forward strand.
CGAGCTAATTGCTTTAGATAAGGGAAGATTGCTCCCTTAAGTGGCCATAAATAATTTAATGTCTTTGAGTGGACGACAAAAAAGTTAATAAATTTTAATGTACAAGGTTCTACTAATTTATAAGCGGGAAATTGATTCCATCCCCATCCATCAGCCTTTTAGGGTCCACTGCTGGACATAGGCCTCCCTCAATCGTCGCCACTCCTCCCGATCCTTGAATTTAATTAATTTGATTAATATGCCTTAATTGTATTTAAATAAATACAGCTAATAGTACTCCTGCATCCCTGGCGGAAGCAATTTTGAATAAATATTTTATTAATAATGAATATTTTATACCAAGGCACCAGCGGTGATAGCCCAGTGGCCAAAATATGACCTCTCACTACACTAGAGAGGATTCAGGTTCAAGTCCCAGCGGCATGTACCAATGAATTTTCTATATTTTCTATATATGATTTGAACTATATAACGATGACGCGGAACGTCTGTTCTACGGGTATAGGACACAGAAAACAACACACTTTATCAAACATGACCCGAATATAATATATATCTGCAAAATAAATCTGCCCCGCCTGAGATTGGAACCCAGGACTCGTCTGGCACTCGCTACCGCACCACGGAGACAGAGACGTCACATGCCACGTAAGCAGTGCAGTATAAATCCGCACTTGGCGAGTGTAGTGGATTCGATTCATATTCTATTGACACACAGGTTTAAATAAATAAATAAATATCTTGGACATTCTCACACACGGCCATCTGACCCCAAAGTAGGCGCAAGCCTGTGATATGGGTGTCAGAGACTGATATACCTATATACATATATATTTTTAAATACATACTTAAATACATAGATAATAGTAACACTGAACAAATACAAGTGTTCGTCACACGAATATTTGAACTGAGTGGGATTCGAACCCACGACCCTTGGCGCAACAGACAGGGTCACTACCGATTGTGCCAACTGGCCTGTCAATATACGGTTTATACACAAACATCGTCGGTCCGCGGCTGCCCCAGGCAGTAGGAATGAACCTAAAGTCACGATTACCAACCCTAGAATTCCGTACGTATAATCACAGACACTATTTTCGTACCAGAATTAGACATTCACCTGTTCGGAGCGCGGCAGGATATTCCCAAGGCGAGATGTCACTCCGGTCTCCGTTCTACAGACATCGACGTGAGACATAGATCTATTCTAAAACTTCTGTTGCCCTTTTCCCATGGGAAGGAAACTTGATTTGTACCCAATTTTGTTTTAGCTAACAACAATTATGAATTAAAGTGAATAGCTACGGCAATACAGTAATACATATAATATAATTCAATTCAATTCAGAACAGTCATGTTTAGGTCCCATGATAGTCTATTGCCATACTCAGAGCACATACCAGGCATTTCATGTTAGAAAAACCCGAATTTACAAACAACTATTGTCGCCTTTGGATCGAACCCATGATCTGTAGTTCAGCAGTCGCTTTAGTGACCACTTTTTTCTACACCAACGAGAAATAAGTAAAATTCTATACAAATTCAACGAAAACCAAAACTATAATAGGCAACAAGTACTGAAACATTTTCAAGTTGAAATTAGTTTTGGCTGTCGTAACGTGAGAATGTAGTGTACTAACTCGTAGTTTAAATTAGGATACTCATGGCCAACTCACATTCTGGTTTTAAAATTTTATAGTCAATCTAAAAGAGACACCAGCCACATGTGTCTGTGACCCCGGGGATGTGATCGACGTACATATTTTATTAATCAGTGAAATGGACCGAGAATCATAATATTATTACGTGAAGAAAATTTTGTACCCCTTTTTACGAAAATTTCGCGGACGGAAGTGTATGGAATTTTGTTTAAAGATTATATTGGGAAGGAGTGCTGAAAGTTAGAATTTTTATGCAATACGCATGAGATGAAGATTGAATTAAATCATTACACACGTTGGTTTAACACAGAACAAATTTAATAGTTCCCTGAATACGATGGCATGTTATTTGTCACATGATACTTTGAACATTACTCCTAAACGGCTGGATAGAAGTTGATGAAATTTTTTGTGTGTGTTCAAGGGGATTCGAGAATGGTTTAGATTCACAATTTGGTTCACTGGAAAATGTTTTTTAAACACTATTTTAGTAGTTTTATTTTTAACCGTCGTTCATTGACGTCGCGTCACTTTGACATTTCATATGGCAGAACAACGTTTGCGGGGTCAGCTAGTATTGCATAAATATTTCGAGTATACGAAAATATACACGAAAATATATTTCGTGTATTTCGTTATTATACGAGTATACGAATATCATGCAGTGTGTACGTATGCACAATGTAGTGCAATGGCACTGGCTTTGTCTTATATGTATTACTGGCCGTTGAATAACTTGGAATATTTTTAACACGCTTTTATTAACTCGTATGCATTTATGTAACGGAATGTTTGAACGTGATTTTCGCTCAATTCAAAGCGTCGAATAAATTGACTCTTTTCACACTTTTCATTGATGACATAGCGTGTTTATTAGAAACTAGTGGACGCCCGCAGCTTCGCTCGCGTAGAATTAGACCCATTAACGACGTCTGCCCGCGTTCGGGTTGCCCACTTGACTTAAAAAACTGCAAAGTTTCATACTAACTTTGCACCCCCGTTTTACCCCCTAGGGGGTGAATTTTCAAAAATCCTTTCTTAGTGCTCCCCTACGTTATAAAAGGAACCCCTGTGCAAAATTTCAAGTTTCTAACCCTTATAGTTTAGGCCCTGCGTTGATATGTCAGTCAGTCAGACAGTCAGTCAGTCAATCAATCAGTCAGTCAGCTTCTCCTTTTATATAGATTTTAAATGATGTTGTTACTACATAGATTTATGCACATCCTGAATAAGTCAGTTGAGAGTGAAGCAAGAATCATAAGAGTTTCATTATATTTGAGTTGTAGCCAAGGTACCATTAAGAACCGGAAAACAATTTTCAACGCCATGTTAAAATACATTTATGGGTTTATGTGAGCTGAACAGATATGAACTCATTCCACTGACAATTTACGTTTTATTTCAACTTTAAATTCACAGAAACCGCAAATATATGAAAATTCCGAGCCCGTTATCAGATAATCATCGCGCTTGTTCATCATTATCTCTTCAGCGAGACGGCGCTGAATTTAAATTATAAATCCGTGAATTGGTTTAACCACGGACGTTATTATGACGGGCGTTGCCGTGAACAGCGGCGCGAAAGTCTAGCGCTGAACGAAATCTGGAGGGGATAGATGCCCAAGGGGTGTCAGTGCAAGGACATAATACGGCTGGCGAACCAATCAGCGCTCTCTACTAACAATTAGCTCGTCGCGCTACGCTACCTGCATTTCGACTGCTGCGCATTCAAAGTCTGCGCTAGACTTTGATGCCGGTATATATACCTATGATTGCCAACGCATTAGCGCCCAAGCCCATGTGGCACGTGACTCTCGTTACTATTAGCAATGCAGTGGCAATGAGGAATGATAAAATTATGTAAATTATAGTTTTCACACACATAAGTTTTAAATATGTATTAAATTTCCTTGAAAAAAATTGATGCCTCTCTGATATGACGCATAAGACTGATATAAGAATATCACCGCACCGATGGGCAGGTATTGGGTTCGATTCGAATCTCATCTGTTGTAGTTAAATAAATGCGATACAACGGGCACGGTTGGACACGAGTGAGCGACCCACAATCTTAGCTAAGGTAGATCTAGAGTATAGTCCAATGTTAGTGACTAAAAGCGGCTCGACTCGAAGCGGCTTAACTTGCGTGTATTATGCCGGCAGACCCGACTAGTTTAGGTCAATAACGATGACCATCGTATGTGCTCACATCGACACGACAACGAGTAACACATTGTTATCTCACGGGATATAAACGGAGCATGCATGAGCCAAAGCGAATATTTGAGAATAATTTTCAAATTACGTCCATTATTTCGTCCGGAATACTGTAATGAAGGCACGGGCGGGTTGAGCTAGACTTAAATGACTAGGTATACGAAATATAGCGTTACACTGCATTTGGGTAATGTATTTATTCTGTTAGGTGAAATGTTTGCGTTAATTTAGAAGTCGGTGAATATGTGGGTTAGAGGGACCAAATGTAAAGGGGTTGCTGTAGCTTTGCGAAACGCGTATTTTGAATCTTAAATTTTGGTTTCACTCAAACCATTTTACTCATTTTACTGTTGTGTTGTGGTACAAAATGAGCGACTCGAATGCAGCTCATATTTCGTAGAAAACAGGCTTTTGTACAAAATCACATAACATAACATATAGTGCGAACGGCTAGGCATTAAGTCCTCTCTTTTTAAAAACGTTTTGTTTTTTTTTTTTAACAATAAGGAAGTAAATAAATATATGTATCATAATTTCATGACTACAAAATAAATAAGGAAAAATTATCTCTTGAGTTGGAATATTTTAACTGAAAATAAAGAATGTACGATATTTAAAACCTTTCCTTTTAAAATCACTCACTGACAAAATGTCTGTCGCACCCTTTTTCCCTTTTTATCAAAGACTTAAATGCTTTTTATCTAAGTAATTTTTTTGGAACGTATCGATTGGCTTCTTCCATTTATATTTATTTGCCTTTTAATTTTCTTTGAAGTCGTTTGTATGAAAGCGTCCTGTCTGTTAACAAACCACATTATCAGTCTAAACCTTTTTGTTCAAAAGTCGGTTTACGGACGATAATTTTACGTGATAACGTTCTAAGAAATATTATTAAAAATTGTAGCATTGATTCACAAAAAATATCACTAGACGGCACTGTACCTTTTTCTGAATCACCCTATCAACTGTACTATATAATATACATACATTAATATCTCAGTACGCCCTAGTAAACTAGCTCTATATACTACTACTATACGCTTGGCTCACTAGATGTAAATTTGTATTCTGAATCACGCTTCTTGTAGAATACCTAAATGTATATGTTTTTTGGCCAGTGTAATTTTCATGTATAATTGGTGCAACCGAATATTTCTATATAGTGCTATCTAAACGTCACAGACTAAAATTGAATGAATACACTCGGCGTAACACTTGGCGATACGTTTGGTGTAACACTTGGCAGTACGGGAGGTGACGTCACACTTTTTTCGTATGTGTAGGCGTTCATCAAATTATAAGACGTTATCACGTCAAAATATTGTTATCACAAACCGTATACAGGTTTTACTATATAATTAATAACACGATACACAATACACTCGCTGTATATAATAGCAATTTAAAATTAATAAGATGATCCAAGAAATATTTTTCAGTCAAGTCAGCAAATACAAAGTCATTCTCAAAATCAAATCGGACTAACTTCAAAACTTGATAGGAGAAATAAATTATCAGCATTCCTTACTCTTCAGTTTATAGCTCAAATTATTGATAATTAATTTTTAATAAAGTTTTTTTAGCTTGGAATGTATTTGTGTATGTATGTACAATAGATCTCTAGTATAGAGTAATAAATCTATGGTATGTACATAGGTGTCTTAGTATGCATATAACGGAATCTAAATATTATGAACATGATTTTCGCTCACTTACAAACGGTTTAATTTGAAACTTCGTACACTTATTAAGATCCGATGACGATGCAATAATTAAAATTTTTATTTTATTTTAAATGTTGTTATTTTACGCAGTTTCGAATTTAATTTAACAAGCTCTGAGCGGCGCAATCTTTCCGAATAACATGTTGACAACACAAAACTCGAGGAAGTAATACAAAGTTAAATAGACCGTAGGCAACATTCGGTCAGAGTGCGCTGATATAATCATAGAAGGGTCCCACGACCTTTCCCGGACCTTTTTCTATCAGAAAACTAACTACGGACAACTCGCAGATGCGACAAATATTGTATGACCTAACACAAAAGATTGTTATTAAATCGTGATATTTGGTTGGCTTTCCTTATAACAAAAGTTGGTTTATTTTAACAGAATCCTGGTTTAGTCTTCGGTCTTTCTCTGGAGGCCTATTTCGAATCCCAAACACGGACTTTTATAAGGTAAATAGAACCCCTAATTCTTGTTTTATGGATAGCTTTAGATTATATAACTAGTTGCCCGCGACGAAGTATCTCCAGATCCACTTGTTCAATAATAATGTAATGTGATCAAATTATAAAAATTGAAAATTTTGAAAAGAGTAACTATCGAGTTTCTTGCCGTGTTCTTTTCGGTAGCATTGATGCTATGCTTTGTGAACCGGCGGTAGATAAAAAATGTTATGACGTTCATTAAGCGTATACAAAAATACCATATAATGAAAAATAAATGAATCTGAATCTGAATCTGAATCTAAGCCACCCGAAGGTCTTCGAGGAGTCATGTTTTCACCATTGAAAACAACCGGGACCGAAGGCTTAAAGTGTCCTTCGAAGCACGGTAGCGCCCATGAAATTTTTCCACTAGCGATCACCCATCCACAAATCGACCGCGCCCGTCGTTGAACGAATATAAAATGAAATCTCAAAATTCCGTTCATAGCTCTAAGTATTTAGTTACCTACTTCACAGTCGAAGGAATAGACAGTAATTCCACAGCGGCAGAACTTAACTTATTATACTGTGGTAATGCCTCGTACATTCACGTATTGCTTTTCCTGTAAATGTTATATTTAGAGCTTCTTGACGTACTGTAAGAGGCTTACTGTGTCTGAGCATGTCAAAGGCAGAAACTGTTCTCTGAAACGAATCTATTGCTATCCTATTATATAAGTAATTGCTGTTAGTTAAGCCTGAGACAAAGGTTGTATAACACATGAATTGTGTAAGGAAATAAGGGGCTTTTAATTATACGAACTGTATGAATAATTTTAATGTGGTAAAGCCTATATACAACAGTCTATAGATAGAGTCTGTATTATAATAGCAGAGACATATCGGCTATCGAACTCGCTTCTCATTCAAGCAGTTCGGGTTTATAAAAAAAAAATTGCACGGTTGTTGTGAAATTGACAAAAAAAAACTGTAATTATTGTTCGATTTTTAATCGACCAGACACGAATATGATAAAAACATCGTTTAATAAAACAAAAACGTGGATTTTTTTAAATATATTTTTTAAATTATTGCATTGTCATCGGTCTTTGACAGAGGTGTGCAAAGTTTTAAATATACCGACCTTTAGAACTGGGCGAAAATTACTTAATAATGAACTTACATACATACATAGATACCTACATTCCTACATACATACATAACAAGCTGATAAAAGCGTGTTCAAAATGAGTATCCGTCACTAAAACTTAACAACCGAAATGGTAATTGAATCCGGGAACCCTCGATCGAAAGACGCACTACAGCCGCTACCGTGCTTCGGAGGGCACGTAAAGCTGTCGGTCCCGGTTTTTTTCAATGGTGGAAACAGTCGTTAAGCTTTGTCGAAGACCTTCAGGTAGCTTAAGAACATTCGACGCTGGGTTGGCCACTAACCCCTCCACCAATCCGCATTGGAGCAGCGTGGTGGAGTATGCTCTAGACCTCCCGCAGCAGTGTCTGTGGGGAAACCCGTGCCCAGCAATGGGACGCGTCTATGGGTCGCAGCGACAGCGAAATATACTCGTACCTACCTGGAAACTCGTCGACAAGGATATCGTTGTAATAAAGCGAGAGGGAAACGCAACAAGCAACAATTGAATTCGCGGACGGATTCGGTAAACTAAAACTTTCCAAACTCGGTCCATTCGATCGGCAGCCATGTAACGGTATCGGAGGGAAAAAAATTTAAACGCAAATACGGTGCGCAACGAAAATTTTACTTTAGTTTTAAACGAACTAATTGGAGCAAACAATTAGCCAGCAACAATTCGGTTTTACAGCTAGTTGCTCCAGTTAAATTTTAACGAAAACGAGTATTATTTTCCAGTTGAACCTGTTTATATTTTTGTGTTATTACAATGCACGTTTTGGGGCTTATTAATTTTTTAGTCCTTTTCGCATGGGCTTTTGAATTCGAATATTTTTAAGGCTTTTAACAAGCTGGCTGCTTTGTAAGTCATATTTCACAGCGTTTGTTTTACTTTATTCAAAAAGATTCAAAGTGCAACGACGTACCTTTTACACGTTTCTGCGTTAAAAAGATTCAACCCATTTTTAGTACCTTGAGGTAATATGTAATCGGCTTATCGTTGATCATACCACACGGAAGCACCAATTAGCACTACAAAGGTCGTTAAAAACGGACATTATTTTCTCATCTTTTACTCGTACTTGCTACTTCACTATCGATCCAAAAATACTATCCTTTCATAAACATAACGTGCCTCATTGGTGTAGTGGTAGTAACCGCGACTCCTATACTAGACGTCCTGGGTTCAATCCTCGGGTCGGGTAACAACTATTGGGTTTTTCTAACTACAAATGTTCGGTAGCAGCTTGGAGTCTGGATTTGTGTCCCGTGTGTAGTAATAGACTCACAAGCTATAGGATGGGACTTAAGCAAAAGTGAAAAGTAGGTGTATACACACTTCTGCCTATCTCTTCGGCCTAAATATAGGCGTGATTATGTAAAGAATAGTTTTTCCTGCATTCAAATACATTTATTATTATTTTTAGAAACATGAACGAGAAATACTGACACGAGATGATATTGCTAGCAATGAACTACTGACCCTGTCCTATTTGCCTAAATTATTCGAGCTATAACTAACGATCAAATAGTAGTAGCGTCCATAGCCCAATGGCTCAGGTCGATTCAATGTGATCGAATGAGTTAAGCAACGACGGGCGCGGTCGGTTTGTGGATGGGTGACCGCTAGTGGCAAAATTTCATGGACGCTACCGTGCTTCGGAGGGCACGTAAAGCCGTCGGTCCCGGTTGTTTTCAATGTTGGAAACAGTCGTTAAGCCTTGTCGAAGACCTTCGGGTGGCTTGAGAACATTCGACACTGGGTTGGCCACTAACCCCTCCACCAATTCGCATTGGAGCAGCGTGGTGGAGTATGCTCTAGACCTCCCGCAGATGCGTCTGTGGGGGAGACCCGTGCCCAGCAGTGGGACGTATATGGGTCGCAGCGATAACTAACGATCAAAACAAAGAGCATGTGTGTAATATACACTACATATTTCCATGTATTTTCTGGCTCTAGCTGTGTAGCGGAACGTCAAACATAATCCATCGGAAAAATCTCTGTTGGATTATGGGCTTCATGTCACACCGTTCCGAACATTTATTTTTTATTTATTTATTTATCTTTATTGAACCACATACAAAAGTACAGGGTACAAACAAATGGCGAGCTAAATGCATAAAGCATTCTCTACCAGCCAACCATTGGGCTAACCAGATAGTCACGAACAGCGGTTTTAATACACCAACATTCTTAGTACACAGTAATACTTAATATAGAAAGCTAGTGGACGCCCGCAGCTTCGCTCGCGTGGAATTAGACGTAACATAACCTAAATACAAAATTTCATTGAAATAATGTAGGTATATACGAAAAACTTTTATACCTACCCCCTTTTACCCCCTTAAGAGATGATTTTCGAAACTCAATAAAAAACCTTCATAGGTACTGAATTTCATTCGAATAACATCAAAAACGGCAAAGTTTCATACTAACTTTACACCCCCGTTTTACCCCCTTAGGGGGTTAATTTTCAAAAATCCTTTCTTAGTGCTCCCCTACATTATAAAAGGAACCCCTGTGCAAAATTTCAAGTTTCTAGCCCTTATAGTTTAGGCCCTGCGTTGATATGTCAGTCAGTCAGTCAGTCAGTCAGTCAGTCAGTCAGTCAGTCACCTTCTCCTTTTATATATATAGATAGATTACAACGTCAAATATGCTTTGGATACCTGGAACGTTTTTGCGTAAAATATATGTTCGTCTAGTCTTTTGTGTTACGAAATAAATTCTTCAAATTCAAATTGTTTAGATAACCTTCAGTTTTCTTTATACATTTGATATTATGATGTGATATATGAAATCTGTACTTTATATTATAAAGCTGAAGTGTTTGTTTGTTGTGTAAATTTTTTCTTTTATCAAAGTCAAAGTCAAAGTCAAATAATTTATTTCGCTATGAGGTAATTAGACACGCTTAACGAAAGTCTAGGTAACTAAAAACTACTACAAGTATAATGCTAAACTGATCTATGTATATAAGGCAAAGGATTAGCTATTGATCATTGAATGAATAGCTAATCCTACACAGGTGCCTAATATCAAATTAACAATTTGAACAGAGAACGGTTTAGCTACATAAATGAAATAGTTATGTTGAGATCAAATCCAATGAGGTTAGTCAACCGCCCTTACTGATCTTTTTCACATTTAGTGAGAACGATAATAGAACAAGTTTGTAACCTCATACGGTATGGTCGGTCTTATAGCTTTAATTTAAGTAAGCATCTTAGCTTTAATTCTATGCACGTGACGTTACAGTTAAGGGAAAGCTAGCAATCCGAACGCGCATATTTCCTTCTCCCTTTCATTACGAGAGGGAAAGGGAGGGTGACCGTGTTGAAGGGGAATGCGAGAGTAACGTGGGACGATATCTATATGACCGTTTTACTTTTTTTTTATGTATACAATATAGCAAACGAGCTAGCAGCACCACCCATCCGCTGCCGCCCATGACAACTGTGACTGACTTTGAACAAGACTCAATTAGGGACTGGGATGGTTAGTCCAATTAGTTGAGAGAGTTAATCAGAACATTAGTTTGTTGGATAAAGAAAGATAGGGTGGAAAGGTACCTGGTTCGACTGTACCCCGCGTCGAGATGGTGATGACGCGTCGGAGCTCCGACCTTTCTTAATCGTCCTTAAGATGATTTTGCTGAACACCAATTTCACGTATCACTGTAGATGCACTAATACGTGACACTCAAATAATGTTTTTGCTACTTTGTAACTTATTCTGCGGCGAAATCGACGGGAACACGGGAACTCGACCGGACTTGACGCGCGTAGTCGGCAGAAGAGAACTGTCATTTCCTACCCCCCAAGTATTTGATTTTATTTGATGGGAAGGAAGTTGAGATGAGGGTAGGGTATCGGATCGGTTGCGTTCGGAAATAACCATCAAGTTGGTCAGTTCGTTAGTAGATATGAGGACTGGGGACTGTTACTGATAGTTAGTAGTAGTAGTTGGTGTTAGTACCTAGTAGTTCTTTTTAGTCGGTTTCATATAAAACCTATTTGGTTCTCTCTACCATCTACTATTCAACACTTCGTTGTGACAAGCGGTGAGCAAATCTGCTCATGCTGTCATTAGGGCTGCCTTGGACGCTAGTACGATATTCCGTTAGTCGTAGCCATTTGATATTGTACGCTGCGGGATTCGTGGTGATACATACACATTAATTATGTCAGTACACATGAGGACACAAGCGCCGCCTATATTTAGGTGTTTTGTGATACAAGGCTCAAAGAAAATGACAACTTAAGCACTTAATTAATATTTTTGGTTCGATTGTACAAATGTTTCATTACATTCAAGCCAATTGGCGCAATCGGTAGTGCCTGCCTATTACGCCAGGGGTCGTGGGTTCGAATCACACTCAGGACAATACATTCGTGTGACGAACACTTGTGTTTGTTGTGTCTGTTTAATATTACCTATTTACGTACCTTCTTATGTATTTAGAATTATCTACGTATCAGTATCTGACACCCTATGCTTAAGCACTTAATTAACATAGTACAGGCTCGCGCCTATTTTGGGGTCAGATGACCGTTTGAGAGAATGTCCATGATATTTTAAAAAAAATGTCTGCTCTCTGTATTTATTAGAAAATAAAGTGCATTCAAAACACGTGAAAAAATAAGATTCTTTCACGTGTGCTGTTTGTTATGTTAAAGTCTATTAAGCTAAAGCAAAGCTAAAGTCAGAATATTAATGTTTAATAATACTAATTAATAATAATAATGTTAAATAATACTAAATATCCTATATTAATAACAAAACCTAAACATTAGCATAACCATTATAATTTCCTCATTTTATCATGCACCCGACAATATAACGGGCCAGTTAACCCCAAACAGACAAAGCTAGTCAATAATAATTTGATGAATCTAACTTCGAAGTAGGTCAAACACATTATTCCAAGTCATCTGTTCCAAATGTCATTAAAACGATCTAGTTCAATGCAGTAATACGGGAGTAGTATTTTACTAGTCTACAGTTCTGTCAGAGACACTCTTCGGAGACAAATAGCTCATAGTTGGTTGGTGATCGATCAATATTGCTAGAACCAAATGTAGCGTCCATAGCCCAATGGCTCGCTTCGATTCAATGTGATCGAAAGTGTTAAGTAACGACGGGCGCGGTCGGTTTGTGGACGGGTGACCGCTAGTGGCAAAATTTCATGGACGCTACCGTGCTTCGGAGGGCACGTAAAGCCGTCGGTCCCGGTTGTTTTCAATGCTGGAAACAGTCGTTAAGCCTTGTCGAAGACCATCGGGTGGCTTGAGAACATTCGACACTGGGTTGGCCAACCCCTCCACCAATCTGCATTGGAGCAGCGTGGTGGAGTATGCTCTAGACCTCCCGCAAAAAAAAAGTGTTTTTGGGGGAGACCCGTGCCCAGCAGTGGGACGTCTATGGGTCGCAGCGAGAACCAAATGTTATTCCGCTGCCTCTGCATTCTTACATTACTCTCTGCAACTTACATCTATCTATATCTATTTAGTTATTCGAATGAAATTCTTCATACTGAATTTCATTCGAATAACTTTAAAAACGGTTTTTCATTGAACGTTTTGAAAATCATCACTTTAGGGGGTAAAAGGGGGGTGCAAAGTTAACTATTGTTATGTCTGATTCCACGCGAGCGAAGCTGCGGGCGTCCACTAGTTTGTTGAGTTGTTTTTTTTGTACATTCCAGCATAAAAAGAGAAAAATATACTGATTCACAGAAAAATATTAAAAAATTATTAAATGAGCGGTTCTCTGCAGAGAAATTATTTTCAATAAATTAATTTTACACACGACAACATTGGCGGTTCCATGGCTCCGAAATAGGGAACTGTCAAAATAAATATATAGACTTGTCTGTTGTCTGTGATTAGTTATCTGTACTGTAGAATAGACTACAGACGTCAATTCTCCTTTTTTGTATTGTATCACAGATTAGTATATTATTAGCTAGGAATATTGTATAAAATAATGATTATGACGTTATCACGTAAATCTATCGTCCGTAAACCGACTTTACAGACAACCAGTATTATGAAACTCCAAGTCAAAAGCTCATTCCTCAGTCCACACCTGCGCGATAAAAGTGACTTAATAACATACCGAATCCGACATAAACAACTTTTACGCGCGGTCTAAAAGGGAATTGTAAATTAGGATTAAATACACTATACTTTCTCTAACTCCAACTCGTAACTCACTTCTACTTCGTCGACTCCCAACTTTCCTATTCTCTCGCACGATACAATATTAATCTCAATTAAGTCCAAACCGAGCTGAAACATTTTCGCCAGAAAATTCGAAGGAACGACAAAGGCAACCCTGCATATTTTATTTAGGCTCCAAAACCTATCTCATGAGTTTCGGAACTCGGTCGGATACACCCGTTTATACGTCCCGTGTAGGTAACGTGCTGTCTACCTATAAATAATGAATCGCCTTTTAGGTGTCCCCTGAAATATAGGTGAAATATTTAAAGCACATTATTTTTACAAAAAAAATCCTGAAATTCTCTCGGTGTCCGCACTTTGTATGGAAATGTCATAACTTAAGCTGCAGCCCATAGACGTCCGACTGCTGGGCACTGGTCTCCCCCAGAGACACAGCTGTGAGAGGTCTAGAGCATTCTCCACCACGCTGCTCCAATGCGGATTGGTGGAGTGGGCGTTGTGTAGCCAACTCAGTGTCGAATGTTCTCAAGTCACCCGAAGGTCTTCGACAAGGCTTAACGACTGTTTCCACCATTGAAACAACCGGGACTGACTGCTTAACGTGCCCTCTGACGCATGGTAGCGCCCATGATTTTTTGCCACTAGCGGTCACCCATCCACAAACCGACCGCGCCCGGCGTTGCTTAACACTTTCGATCACATTGAATCGAAGCGAGCCACTGGGCTATGGACGCTACAGTACGCTACGTTAAGTTATAATTAATTCTTAATATATACAAATCCTAGGTACATCAGCTCGGGACCAGAATAGTGCTACGGTAGCCCCTGCCTGTCGTAAAAGGCGACTAAAAGGGGGCTTCTGGGGTCGTGGGCGGTGAGAGTGGGAGCTCGAATCGTCCATCATGTGACCCCGGGAAAGACGACGCTGTTGTGTACCTTTTCAAGGTTTCCCACTAGTTAAACAAAAAAAAGGTACTTACACCTATTTCGAAAAGCATTTTCCAAGGTGAAATCAAAAAGCCATGCGTTCCATGCCTGCCAATTGATTCCATTCAGTCCAAAATGTTTGCAGTTAAAACATTTTGATTGTAAACATTGGAATGGCCGGCTCACTCGGTTTTATAATCCATTTTGCGTATTAGAGTTTCAATAGGTCCGTTCCGTTTGTTGGTTAGTTTGAAAAATGAGAATTGAACAGAAGAGTTAGTCGTTCGGTTTAGTTCAATGGTCTGTATTGTCTATGCTATTACACACATGGCCAGTCATAGATTTTTATTTTTCAACACAGTGCAAAAGCACAGACTATATCCATAAAAATGGATATAGTCTGTGGACGTATTTGAAAGAGTAAAGTATTTCTTTTAAAACTGGATTAGTCAGTTTAGCAGCATTTGAAAGAGTGAGATGTTCTTAAAAACACTTAAATAGAAAACTGCATTAAGTTTTCAGGTGTATAAACTGTTAACGAGTTTTGTGAGCAATACCCTTTTTGTGTCCCACTGTTGGGCTCGGAACGGGATGGCGTGCGGATTCACATGCTTTCGAGACCATTACGTAGAACTCTCTGGCATGCCGTTTTTGAGATCTGAACCCAGACTCCTTCGAGTAAGAGACCGAGTAAAAGCCGGGTAAAAGTGGGTTATCGCCGAAAGCACGGAATTGTGCCGTAAGTAAGTACTCTGTCAGTACTAGTCAGTTATAGTTGTACAAATTACTATCTAAGCTATTTAACTGTTAAAATAAGACACTTCACTGTGTCTTATTTTAACAGTTAAATAGATTATTAAATTATTTTGAGTTTGGAATGTAAATTTTCTCTTGCGGCGGGAAAGTTTATTTGAATGGTTTTTCGATATCTTTACTAATATTATAAAGAGGAAAGATTTGTTTGTAAACTTTTCACACAAAAACTACTAAACCGATTTCAAAAATTCTTCTCTTATATAATATTACTAGGTGTAAACGAAACTATTGTTATGGCGCGAGCGAAGCTGCGGGCGTCCACTAGTGTCGAAATACATTGATAGCATTTTCTGCATTCATGAAAATGTTGGGGTGACCGTTTCCTGCCAGTAATCCGGATATATTCAAATGCGGTTTTCGGGTTCCGATCTCCCGTTTAGACCCTTCCGTAGCTCCGATGCGCAGTGATATTACGGCCGCGCAATTACGAGTAACTTGTAATTTGGTAGGAAGTGGTTGCCCTTCACTTTGTTACGACAAATTCTAGATTACGAATATATTACCAAATATTATAAAGAGGAAAGATATTTGTATCTAATGTTTTCACACAAAAACTACCTACTGGATCAATTTCAAAAATTCTTTCACCATTAGAAAGCAGAAAAGCATCTTCACTGAGTGACATAGGCTATATAAATTACTAGATGTAAACTATGAGGAAATACTCAGAAAAAAAGGGGTTGCGCTGAAACTCAGCAGCCTTGAGTCTCATGGCAGTAAGCTGAGCGTAGCCCTTTTTTCACGCAATGCACTTCACATAGGTTAAGTTGTAAGTTTACTGTTATAATGTTTGTATAGTGTTTTGTGTGATAATAAATATCTTCTTCTTCTCCTTCTATACGAAACTATTTGTCTAATTCCACGCGAGCGAAGCTGTTGGGCGTCCATCGCTCATAATTTGAGTTCGATAACCACTGGGCTGTGCCGCGCATTTTTTAAAGACTCGGATATGGATGGATGGAAGCATTTTGTAATGCTCATTTGCTATTCTACCAATAAAAAAAACAGCGATATGCACACATACGACTACCCGTGGCAAAGATAGTCGGGCTAATGAAGCGAGCGCACGGAAATTGCGGGTCGATGCCCTAATTTAATTAATGGCTGCCATTAATCTGATTCTTTTACGGTCTACGAGGATTTAGTGGCTGGGGTAGACCTTGGAAGTAATACGGGTATTCCCGGGTACATTTATCTTGAGTCAAACATCTAGTCTTCAAAGGAAGAGCACATCTGTGACTGACTTGGAATTAGACTCTAACAAATAATAACTAACAACACTAACTATCACTAACAGTCCTTTGCTCATACCTACTAACGAACTGACCAACTAATATTTTTAACACCAGTGCCCTCCAGCGCTGTGCCCATGTCAGACTCTCGGAGGAGATGTGAAAACTTCAACACCCATCTACATCGTTTTGCAGCCAATATTTTTACCGGTTCGAGCTAAGTACTATTGTAGCCAACACACAGTCACAGCAGGCAAAATTATTTTATTTTATCTATATATATAAAAGGAGAAGCTTACAGACTGACTGACTGACTGACATATCAACGCAGGGTCTAAACTATAAGGGTTAGAAACTTGAAATGTTGCACAGGGGTTCCTTTAATAATGTAGGGGAGCACTAAGAAAGCATTTTTGAAAATTCACCCCTTATGGGGCGGTTAAGTTACGAGACGAGAGTGTTAATGTAGTATTCTAGTAGGTCACATATCGTCACATGCACTTGCGATCCATGCGGGGAAAGTGGCTAACTCTCTTTTTGACGTTGGACAAATGTCTCCTCTCGAATCTTACCACTTACCACTTGATCTTACCACTGACTGGTAAGATCAAATTGGCAATTGGTAAGATTAACTCATACGCGAGTGTAAATTATGCATAACATTTTATAAAATCTACCAACGTAGCATCGAAGCATCGATCTTTGAAGATTCATTTAAATTGAGACTGAATAAACTTTTTATTCTGATTTGACAGTGCATAATTTACACTCGCTTAAAAATCAAACAATCAAATCAGAACAAAAAGTTTTTTCAGTCTAAATTGAAGTGAATCTTCAAAGATCGATGCTACGTTGGTAGATTTTATAAAATGTTAAGTTGGGTAAGGTGGAAGAAAGTAATAAAGTGAGTTAAAATGCACGGTGACCAATGAGAATTTTATTAATGCACAAGCACCGAGGAAAACACCTAGGAACGATTCAAGATAGGGTTGACACATTTTAATATAATTTAAAGTTTAATAAATAATAGATATAGTAGATGTACCTACTACTACGTAATAATTGTATGTATGCAATTTAGTTTATTATAAACAGTTTTAATCTTAATTTTAAATCTTTTTCTCTCACCTACCGCAACTTTTCCCCACCCAACCAGGGTTTGAGTTATGTAGAAAATGCATTAAGTCCGCCTATTGTATATATCTTTAGAGGTGTCAATAAAGTTGTATAAATAAATAAATAAAATAATAATTTAAACCAGTAATAAAATCCGACCTCAAACCAGTAGCTTCAAGAAATTAAAACAGCCCAAAAGTACTGTAATCAAATCAAATTTCCTGTAGCTTCAAGAAATTAACACACCACAAAATGAAATGATTTTCCAGCACAAGAAGCAAGCTAGGATGCATGCATCGTTACTTGGTGACAAAATAATAGCTTGGGAAGTCATTTCGGCCCGGATGGAATCTGCATGCAAAGTGCCTCATAGCTGTATATCATATGGACCCATGGTCTCGCGACACTGCCTCATCGGGAGATACTATCGTTGTGCCATTTCCTGTAAAGCAATTTTCATGCTTTTGACGGGCCCGATGGCGCAATCGGTAGTGACCCTGTCTGTTGCGCCAGGGGTCGTGGGTTCGAATACCACTCAGGACAAATATTCGTGCGACGAACAATTGTATTCTGTGTCGGGATGTTAATATTATCTATTTAAGTATGGATTTAAAAATATCTATGTATGTTTATCAGTCTCTGACACCGATATTACAGGCTCGCGCCTACTTTGGGGTCAGATGGACGTGTGTGAGAATGTCCAAGATGCTTGGAAAAGTTGCATGCACAACCTTTTCATTGTAGGTTGACAACAACCTACTGTTGTTGTCCTATGGGTTATCCTATTGTCTTTTCTCGGAATGTTACATTGGTGCGTGTGACTTGTAAGTACTTATTGAAATTTTCACTAGGCGATCGGATGGTGGCCAGTATTTCGTATAGCGAGTCTACCACTAGAGTCTACTTACCAGATTATTTTTCTTAAAATTTAATACTTCAAGGTATTTATTATAAGGTATAACGTAAAATCGAGTTATGTAACTTGGCAATACGTTGAGGTATATAATATTTTTTAAGTTGGTCCGACGGTGTTAAGGAAAAATTTCGCCGTCGACAGCCCTGATTTGAGAAAATGAAAATCACGTTTTGCTAGTTCAAGTAGAACATAACTTTCAGCTCTACGGTAAAAACTCTTCCGTTGTTAGCGAGGTAAATCGCGCTCGTGATGCTAAGTTGCTTTTGGTTTTTCATAATACTAAGTTTCCGTGAACAATTTTCGAAATGCAAAATTCTCATAAATTCTCATGAAACGATGAAAGTTCAAAAATGATAAATAGTACAATTTTTTTATAAACGGTTTTATTTAGTTTATTAAGAAATGGGTTGGTGGTCTTGTAGCATGCAAGCGTAACTAAGCGAAAAGTCTTGAATTCAATCCCTAGGTAGGGCAGTGTTCCTATAGCTCGGGACCAGAATAGTGCTACGGTAGCTGTCGTAAAAGGCGACTAAAAGGAGTAAAAGGGGACTTCTGGGATCGCGGGCGGTGAGAGTGGGAGCTCGAATAGTCCATCATGTGACCCCGGGAAAGACGACGCTGTTTGTGGCTGCACATCGGAGGGCACCGGCGCGTTCTACAAGAGATCCCGGAGCCCTCCTGTAGCGCCGGAGTAGGCCACCGAGCGGGTTTTAGTGGGTGAAAGTCCCACATAACCCGGCGTCGCTCCCACAACGTTCGGGTACCTTATCAAGGTTTCCCACTCGTTAAACAAAAAAAAAGGTAGGGCAAAGTATTATTGGGTTTATCTATACAGTGAAACGAACACGCGAGGTAACTAAACAGATATATAATTATTGTAATGAAATCTGTATATTTTATTATTGAAATCATATCCATCCATTTTAATTATTGAACATAAAAATTTCCATTTAATTTAATAAGGCATAATGTTTGTTTGTGAATAAGTAAGTAAAATTTAAAAAATGTTTATAAGACCATGTTATACGCTACTTGTTTGTTACAAATAAATTTTACTTTCTTTCTTTCTAAATATAATGTTATTTCCCGCTCGCTGCGACCCATAGACATTCCACTGCTGGGCACGGTTCTCCCCCACAGACACTGGTGCGGGAGGTCTAGAGCATACTCCAACACGCTGCTCCAATGCTTTGGTGGAGATGTTATTTCTATTATGATTTCCTGCAATTATGATAGTCAGAATATGAATTTTAAAAATTGTTAGATCTTTTGTAAGATATATAAATGGGTCACGTAACCTGAATAAATATTTATTTATTTATAACCCCAAAAGCAACCATAACATACTGGATATGATAACCTCGTTGTTATGTGACGTAAGAGTTTTATAATGAACAACATCAGACAGTAAATGTTACCACCTGGCTAAGAGGCGAGACGTGTTTTAGCGTACGTTTAACCTAAGTGGCGTTAAAGTAGAGTTATAAAACGTATAGAGGAGGCTCCTCCTACAAATTGTATAATATCAATTTAAGCTTAGGAATGGGAGATGCACGTGAGATCAAACTTCACAACTTGATTTGTTACTTCAAGGTAACGTAACTACTATATAATATAACTTCTATATTCTAATAACTTCTATGTTATTATTTTCAACAACTCCCACTTCAGAAATAGAAATAGAAATAGAAAATTCTTTATTTTTCGCCTACGAATACAAAACAATTACAAAACATTTAAAAAAAAAAACTTATAAATAGGTAAAAATGATTAGGCGAAAAATGGCGGAATGCACTCAGCATTTGCTGCAACAAGAATGCTACAGCGCTGATTTTCTGTGCATCCGTTACTGTCGCGTACTACGGGCAATGGCGACTTTGGGTGCAATTAACAATTAAAACTTACAAACTAATGAAACAGTAGGAAAAAAAACTAATCTACTTATTTAGTTTTCATCATTATGGACAGAATTTGAAATAAACAAAATAAAAAAAAATAAAAAAAAATAAAAAAAAATTAAAAATAAAAAACAAATTAGATTCAACCAAATATATTTTACGTCCCATATAGCAGGTGAGCTTTGTGCTTCAAATTATGAAAACCCTATCCATCCATCAGATATCTATACTAATATTTTAAAGAGGAAAGATTATTTGTAATGATTTCACACAAAAACTACTGGAACGATTTCAAAAATTCTTTCACGGTTAGAAAGCTGCATAGGATAATATTTAATTTTCTAGAGTACTTTAATGTTCATTCATGAAGTCGTTTAAAAAATAAGAAATTCTTCCATTACTCACCCGCCGCGGTTTTACGGTGCCGTTTATAGCCAACCGGATTATCGGAGCTCCTATAAAACTCGAGTTAGCTAATTCGATTTCTGTGCTGCGATGGCTTATTTCAAATTCAGGCGCTTACTGCTGGAAGGAAGCTGCAACTCATTTGCGTGGAAATTTATCAATTTTTTCTACAAAACACATCGATCTAGTGGTCGCAAGAGGGTGCTGAGTTCCATGACCGGTTAGGGCAAATGTCGATTATTGCGTTTATAGCGTTTACTAGTACGCCCGCAGCTTTGCTCGCGTGGAATTAGACATAACAACAGTTTCTTTTACATCTAGTAATATTATATAGCCTATATCACTCAGTGAAGATGCAACTTTTGTGAAAGAATTTTTGAAATCGGTCCAGTAGTGTTTTTGTTTGAAAACATTACAAACATATCTTTCCTCTTTATAATATTAGTATAGAAGTATAGATATCATAGTAATCTCTTCATCATGTAATACCTACTTTCTGTAATACACATGTTAACTTCCAACAAGAGCTTGAAATAATGTTGCGTTAGTGAACTGCAATTACCAAGTGCCTCTCGAATAACCAACCCTTGACTTCGGAACGAGTGCTTGGTATATTTTTAAAGCAAACCAAATCGACTTCAAAAACATTACAGCATTTACATGAGTTAAATAAATGCTTACTTTTAAAATATAACACATATTTTTTTCTTTTAACATGACATAACATAATCTCTTATTTACTCTCTATCTATTGTAGCGTCCAAAGCCCAATTGCTCGCGCCGATTCACTGTGATCAAAAGAGTTAAGCAACGAAGGGCGCGGTCGAATTTTGCATGGGTGTTTAATGGGCGCTACCGTGCTTCGGGGGGCAGGTAAAGCCGTCGATCCCGGTTGTTTTCAATACGCGAAGACCTTCGGGTTGCTTAAAAACATTCACTTCCACGAATCCGCATTGGAGCACCGTGGTGGAGTATGCTCTAGACCTACCGCAGCCGTTTCTGTGGGGGCCTGTGCCCAGCAGTGGGACGTCTATGGGTCGCAGCGAACATAATATCATGCCTGTATATCCCCATAGGAGTAGGATGTTAGGCAGGGTGTGGATTGGTAAGGTTTTTTTCCAAGTGAGGAAAGACCAGTGTCCATTAGGCCGTAAATGGGATGAATGTTGCATCCCTGCAGTCGATTTAAAAAATATCTCCCGATCGACCCACAACTCTCCGAACCAATTTCGCAGAAGATACATTCAATTTGGTGCTGCGAATAAATAACCTGAAGCAAACAATGGTTGCCTTCTCCGACCAATTTTTCAATATCAGCACCGAATCGAAATTGTTTTAAGTTTCGACTTTGACTGATGCACCATTGTCGCACCCGTTGACAGCAAGAGAGGCTGGGTATTTGCGAGCGATTGATGAAATATCGCCTCTATTACGTCGAGATAGGGCCGAGTTTTCCGGGGCCCGCGAAAATTGAGGACGACTGTGGTCGGAGCAATGATGAAACTTCCGAGCTGAAATTTATTTCAGACTGATCGTCTTTTACGTGATGCCTAGAAGTGTTACGGGACTTATGTTAAGGCTTACTTTTACATGTAATAGGCTAATCTCTTCGGACAAAGCCCTCGTATAATTATGACAGAACTTCACGTACAGGTAAGTTCGTTTAATCATTAAATATGCTAAGTGATAAGTTGATGCTATAGTTGGCGGTGACTTGCGATGCGACTGGCAGCTATGGTGGCTATCGAACTCGCCTCTCACTCGAGCGGTCCGGGTTCAAACCCAAGCGGCACGCACCAATGACTTTTCTAAGTTATGTGCGAGATTAAATGTCACTTGCTGTAACGGTGAAGGACACATCGTGAGGGAAAGCAAGCCTGAGAGTTCATGATAATGTTCTCGAAGGCATGCGAAGTCTGCCGATCCGCACTTGGCCAGCGTAGTGGACTAAGGCCTAATCCATCCCATTCTGAGAGGATACCCGCGCTCAACAGTGGAACAAAGAAAGGGTTGTATTGGAAGTGGAATCTATTCGACATTTATCGAATATGCCGATTAGATAAAAATCGAGTCGTACCTATATGTACAAAAGTACTTGCCCCCGTTTAAATTAAAAATTGTGAACAATTCATTAAGTTTCTTTAGTATCGGCTGTGGTATCGGAACGACTCGTTGAAATACTTTACAGAAAAAGCGATTGATGAAAGCAACGGTATTGCTGCTTGTTCGAAAGCTCGCTTTCTGATATTATTATACTAGTGGGCGCACGCAGCTTCGCTCGCGTGGAATTAGACATTGTTCCGCCACAGAGGAAATAAATGAGCAGATTTTTTTTAGTATTAAAACCTTCCGTGGACCTTAAGGAACATTGGAATTGGTCCAGCCATTCTTGAGTTATTTGCACTTACCAACATTCATTTTTATTTATATAGACAGATTACTTAGCTGATATTATTTAATGTTATTGAAAGTGTCGAGGCTTAGTAGCATCTTAGGCTTATATAAACATTATCAGATTGTCGGTTACACTTTTTCAGTGTCGACCATCTTAGGCTCGTATAAACAAACCAAACTGAAGTCTGAGAAAGGAGTTGTGTTGAGAATTAAGTCGGCTCACGTCTGATCTTGGGGATCGATCTGATTAGTCCCCAAGACTACAACCGCATTTAGAACTAACTTAGATTGGGATTCCAAATTACTAATTGTTACGTAGCCTTCATAGTCCAATGTATATAATAATACTAGTGGACGCCCGCAGCTTCGCTCGCGTGGAATTAGACATTAGATAATATATATATATATATATTTTTTTTTCATGCATTGTCGTCAGAACCAAATATGTGTGCCGAATTTCAGCTCGATAGCTTCAGTGGAAATGGGTGAAATATTGATTGCAAGTTTCCAGGACATACATTATGTATGTAGGTATGTCCTGGAATGATGAAATGTGCATACATTAGGTATATACATACGAGTGAATTTAAATAAAAGCTTTTAATAATAATAATAAAAAGAGGTCGCTTTATCGCTAAAACATACCAGGCATTAATGAGCGACTAAGTACATTCGCATACACTAACGAGTTAAAAAATATGTTCCACCGCAGCACTCGCAAGAAACTGGAATTGGATTCCAGAGCTGAAGCGTTGCCGCGCTTGTTATACGGAAACTATTTTTTGTTTGTGCCGCTATTCCAAGGTGCAACTGCCCGTGAGAACAGCGACTGTGAAACGGCTGGATGCGGCACGTGTCAATTTTTTCTGTTAGAAGAAGAAGAATAAGAAGAACCTGAACCCATTGACAGGCGTATTCGACCATCCAATAAAGTCATTAGTACCCACCATTAGCGGCCAACCCAATTGGAAGGTATTTACGAAATTGTAAAATAATCCTCAGGGACTGAAAACAACTGGGATCGACGGCTTAACGTGCCCTCCGAAGCACAGAAGTGCCCATGAAGCTATGCCACTAGCGGTCACCCACCCATAAACCGTCCGCGCCTCACATACGATCTACGCGAAGATCTATGGACGCCACCATTTACAAGCTATAGATAGAGTAGAAAATATCGTCGGTACAAAAGTCAACTAGCCAAAGTGTCATTTTGGCAGTAAACTAAGTAAACTAATATCACATAGATTAGATTAGTATACCTTTGTAGAATTTTTACTCTTTTCAGTAAAGCAGAAAAATGATTTGTTATAATCATCCGATAACATTTATATTTGAAATGCCACATATACAATATTTTGCCACAGTATGCATTGTGTCAAGATATTGATGTCATGTAAAACCTGCCAAAATGACACTTTGGCTAGTTGACTTTTGTACCGACGATATTATAATGTCGTATCCATTCAAACCAGGCTGCATGTAAAATTGCATCCGCAAGCACCGAGTTGCTTCCACATAATTAGATTGCCGCTCCAAGAGGGAAGGTGTAAAGAAAATAGCATAATTTAATTTATTTCTATTCCACTTCACAAGATTTATGGAGCTTTTTAACTTGTTTTAGTAACTGGATTATTTGCTCTAGTCCTTTCCCCAGAATACAGAAGAAAACTGATAAAGCGTCCGGTCACGCAATCTGTCCAAATCTACATGTGTCGACTATTTAGAGAAAATAAAATAAATTAATTTATAAAAACACGATTTTATAAATGCACGTAGAAACTAATTGGACTAACCATCCCAGTCCCTAATTGAGTCTTTTGTTCAAAGTCAGTCACAGTTGTCATGGGCGGTAGCGGATGGGTGGTGCTGCAAGCTCGTTTGCTATCTTTTATCCATTAAAAAAAAATAGGTTTGTTATAACCTTGAAACCTGATCGTGTTCAAAGTCCATTACGTGGCCTTTCTCACAAGTGCAAACACGACTATGATATGATATTCCAAAAAAAAGAAAAACAATTGTATTTCCCGGCCGGGGACTAAACCCAGAACCTGCAGTTCGTACTGAGCGCCAAAAGAAAACCAGTCTACTTTATTTTTACAAACCTACTTATAGATAAAGTCGTACTCGTATATAATAGGTATACCTATTCCTCCTGTTTACAGTCGCGCAATTAAAAAAATATCGGCCAAGTGCGAGTCGGACTCGCACACCACCATATACCATTTTCAATTTCGCTGCGACCCATAGACGTCCCACTGCTGGGCACGGGTCTCTCCCACAGACGCAGCTGCAGGAGGTCTAGAGCATACTCCACCACGCTGCTCCAATGTGGATTGGTCTCCACCAACCCCTCCGGGTTAGTGGCAAACCCAGTGTCGAATGTGCTCAAGCCACCCGAAGGTCTTCGACGGCTTTACGTGCCCTCCAAAGCACGGTAGCGTCCATGAAATTTTGCCACTAGCGGTCACCCATCCACAAACCGACCGCGCCCGTCGTTGCGCTTTCGTTGTTGCGTTGTTGCGTTAACACTTTCGATCACATTGAATCGAAGCGAGCCATTGGGCTATGGACGTTACATTTGGTTCTAGCAATATTGATTGATCACCAACGAACTATGAGCTATTTGTCTCCGAAGAGTGTCTCTGACAGAACTGTAGACTAGTAAAATACTACTCCCGTATTACTGCACTGAACTAGATCGTTTTAATGACATTTGGAACAGATGACTTGGAATAATGTGTTTGACCTACTTCGAAGTTAGATTCATCAAATTATTATTGACTAGCTTTGTCTGATTGGGGTTAACTGGCCCGTTATATTGTCGGGCCCGTCGTTGCTTAACTCTTTGGATCACATCGAATCGACCCGAGCCATTGGGCTATGGACGCTACTTTCGATTTAAACGGCAAAAAAATTATTCTATTGTATACAACATGTCTGATGCATACCCTATGGGAGCCCCCCCTTAAATTTTTATTTTTTTATTTTATTATTATTTATTGTAATAGCGGCAACAGAGATATATTTTCTGTGAAAATTTCAACTGTTTAACTATCATGGTTCATGAGATACAGCCTGGTGACAGACGGACAGACGTACGGACGGATCGACGGACAGCGAAGACTTAGTAATAGGGTCCCGTTTTACCCTTTGGGTACGGAACCCTAAGAAATCTACTGAAAACAACTTTGTTGTTCTAGCGCGTGGGCAATATAATTAATATGATTATGGAAATAAACAAATAGTCCTGCGCCGAATTCTTGGGTTCTTAGTATCAAATGTATCTACTTATTTAAAATAATTATTTGAAAAATATGTATCTACCTCTTAACTTAACATAGTGTAGGTATAGTTAAATAATTTTCTTTATGCCTTAATTTGCTTATTTAAACCTATAATTGTTCTTAATCCCTTAATTTATTTATTTAAACCTTTAATTGCATTTAATAATACGGCGAAATTAATGCCTAACGGCATTATCTACCAGTTGTTGGTTTGTCCTTCTTCTCTTGAACGGAATGATGAATCGAAGTGATTTTTGCATACATGTAGGCCTGAAGAGTGACATAGGCTCTTTTTATTTAATATCGCTGCGACCCATAGACGTCCCACTGCTGGGCACGGGACTCCCCCACAGACACTGCTGCGAGAGGTCTTAACATTAAGAGGTAAAAAATGTTTTGTTTCGAAGACGATTAAACACAGGCGGAGCAGCGGATTAAGCTAGTAATGCTATTATTAATTTATTTGAAGAAACATCTGATTAATTAATTATTCGGAGAGTTTTAATATAAGTAGGTAATAATGGTAATGGTAAGCACATTATTTCACTTTCGTTATCTCGTCAACACAATGGCTGTGGTAGTGGTTTTATTAATTTTATGTTTTGTGTTTATTGTTCGTAAATGGTGGATGATTAAAAGTCATTATTGGGTGGATCGAAATACAATTCAAGTGGAAGGATTGATGTGGAAATATATAAATGGTAATAAGTCACTCCCTGAAATTGTCAAAGATATTTACTATGAAAACCCTGAACATCCTTATGTTGGCACTTATTTTGGCATAAAACCTACTCTTATTTTAAGAGATACAAAAAATATATATGCAGTTTTGCATTCGGATTTCCAAAGTTTCTACGAAAGAGGGATCCACTCAAATGCTACAGACATTCTCAGTGATAATTTATTCTTTATCGATGATTACAAAAGATGGAAGCTTATCAGACACAATGTCTCTTCAGTTTTGAATACAAAAAATCTCAATGACATGTTCAATTCTACGGAGCGGTGTGCAAAGGATTTCGTTAAATACTTAACAGAATATCCTGAAATCAGAAATGATCCTTACCAAGCAATATATCAATATATAACAGCCTGCATAAGCTCCGTGATATTTGGAGTAGATGAACATACGACAGAAAATATGATGCAAACAAAGTTTAGTAGCATCGCGCATACAATGTCGAAACCGAGTTGGTTATTTAATATGAAATTTGTCATTTTCCATTTTTTACCCGGCTTATACAAATTACTCAGGTTTAAAGTATTTTCTGATTTAGAAGACCAGTTCATCCAATTATTAAAAGAAGCAATATTAAAGCGAAGAAAGGGTGGAGGCAACATAATCAATTATGACTTCATCCAAACTTGCTTAAATTTAGAAGATATAGGCGTACTCAGAGATCCTGTGTCAGGATATGAAACGAAGAGCACCGTGGAATTCTTAGCTGCACAGGCATTTGGCTTCTTTATGGGTGGTGTTGACACTTCTACGAGTGTTCTTCACTTTACATTAAGTGAACTTTCGAGGAATACAAAGTTATTGCAAAAAGTCCATGAAGAAATTGATGAAGTATTTAGAAATAGTAAAGGTCCATCTAGTTTAGAAGATTTAGATAAATTGAAGTATATAGATATGGTTTTTAACGAAACAATGCGAAAATATCCACCGGTCGGTGCTATGCACAGAAAATGTTCCAAAAATACTGTTTTGCCCGTTGGTAATCTAACAGTCGAGAAGGATACGGTACTTTTCATTCCCATATTGGCCTTACATTATGATAAGAAGTATTTTCCTGACCCTGAAGTGTTCGATCCAGAACGGTTTTCTGATGAAAATATCTCCAAAATAGCAAAGTACACTTATTTGCCATTTTGTGAAGGCAAAAGGAAATGTATCGGTAAGTTAAGACGAGAATTTTACTCTGCTTTTGTCTTTTATTGAAAGGGATTTGACTTGATTCTAACCACTACACTTTCAATATCCTAGGAGGACCTTAGTCTACTTCGGGTGAATGGGCAGAATTCTCATGCCTTCATGCCATGCCAAAACCTCAACTCTCAAACTGCCGGTTTACCCATAATGATTTCCTTAAGTTTAGTGTATAGGTGTTTTAGCAATGAGGTAATTGATAAAGAACAAGAGTGAATTTTTTTAGCTAGCTATAACCCCACTGTTGGGCACGGGTCTCCCCCACAGCAAACTCCACCACGCTGTTTCAATGCATATTAGTTTAGTGGCCAACCCAGTGTCGAACGTTCGTTCTCAAGCCACCCGAAGGTATTCGACAAAGCTTAACGATTGATTTTTACCATTGAATATAACCGGCACCGACGGCTTAACGTGCCCTCCGAAGCACGATAGCGCCCATGAAACCACCACTAGCGGTCACCAATCCGTAACTGACTGCGTCCGTCGTTGCGTAATGCTATCGATCTAATTTTTGTATTTTATTTGTAATTTGTTTATTAACATTTCTTCTAACTTCTTCCAACTGCAGGTCGACGACTGGCCTTCTTGGAGTTGAAGCTTGGTCTTGTCTGGCTGCTTCAGAAGTACACTGTAGTGGAGCGGCTGGGAACTCAGAAGCGGTTCGAACCCAATATCTTCATCTTGCGGGACCCGACGGCACATTATAGGATTATCTCTAGATCTTTAATTTAATTATTGTGGGCAATTGCGAGAATCGCAATTAAGAAAATTTATAATTTAATTGAATACATTAAATCGTTTAACCTTAAACTTGTGGGGTGAAATGAAATCAATTTAATTTTACTTATAGCTACCTAATAATCATAATCATAATCTTTATTGCTCAAGTGTAACATTACAGTTCTTAGTCATAATATTACATCAAGAAACCCTGTTAGGGGGTTGCAACTGATTCTATACATATAAGTGAGAAAATTAAATGATTTAATAAAGTCAAGGCTATATAATTTAAAATGTCATGATTAATAATTTAAATGTAAAACTTAATAATTTAAATAATAAGGTTAATAATTCAAAATGTCAAGCTTAATAAAGTAAATAATAAAAATTTTTTAATGTCAATATAAATAATTAATTAATTTGTTCAAAATATGATTGTTTAAATTTGATGTAATTACCCAAAATTTATTACTCTTTTATCTGCTTTTGGTTTTAAATTGTATTTAATTGAAATACTCTTTCAGGCAGTAATAACATTTTGATAATAAAAGAATTTTTAATTTACTTGTATTTACTTTATTGAAAATTTTGACACACATTGAATGTGGTCCAGATCCGAACATAGTCAAATTAGATTTAGGTAGGGCAAGATGGTATGGTCGGCGTTGGCTAAACTTACTAACACCTTTTACTAACGTTTTTTTTACAAATTTACAGGTTTGTAGAATATACATGCATGTCACATTTAAAATATTATATTCTTTAAAATACGGTCGACAGGATTCCCTTGAGTCAATATTAGCCAGAATACGGATACATTTCTTTTGGAGAACAAAAAGTTTGCCGACGTCTACGCTGTTTCCCCATAACAATATTATCCCATATTGGAGCCAAGAGTAGGCATAGGCATAGTATGCACATTTAGCAGTTTTAAAGTCGGTACATTTTTTGAGCTTATATAGTACATACGTAAATCTTGCTAGTTTACTTTGTATAATTTGGATGTGGGATTTTTCAGTTTAAATGTGTGTCTATATATATACCTAAAATGTAAAGGTCTAAGGCTTCTAGATGGAGCCAATCAAATTACAGACAAAGTTAAGATCTAATAACCTTAAATAACAATCGATAGTCGGCGCCATACAGGCTGATGATATCGAAGGGCGTCTCTCGTAAACACTGTTCAATTAGCTGAAGAGCAATCCAGGGTTGTTTTCCTGACGTTACCGACAGAGTATAATATTGTAATAAAATTATACTCTAAAAAATTTTTTTTTTAAAAAGCTTTTATTAAATAACTTTTTTTTTATTCATGCATTGTCATCGGAACCTAATATGTGTGCCAAATTTCAGCTCGATAGCTTCAATGGAAGTGGGTGAAATATTCATTGCAAGATTCCAGGACATACATGAATGAATACATACATACGAGTGAAGTTAAATAAAAGCTTTTAAAAAGTAGGTTCATCATCATCACAACCCTTTCTTTGTCCCACTGTTAGCACGGTTCTCCTCTCAGAATGGGAGGGATTAGGTCGCAAGATCTATGAATTGTGCTATGTTTGTGTATAAAGTATTCGGGTACCTATGAAACTGACCATACATTTACAATTGATACACATAAGTGTAACTACTCACACAGTACCAAAATATAGTCAGACCTAGGTGTCGTCAAACAGTATGCTATTAATTCCTCTACGAGGTCGAAGTTAGCTAACTTCTTTTAATACAATCTGTGAGATAGTTCTGTTGAATTTGCGCGGCCCCATGGCGTCAAATTTGTACCTACAACATAGATATTTTAAGTTGATATCATATCTTTTCATATCTTAGCTTAGCTTCGCTACAACCCAAGGACGTCCCACTGCTGGACACGGATCTCCCCCACGGCACAGCTGCTACAGTCTACAGCATACTCCACCACGCTGCTCCAATGCGGACTGGTGGAGGGGTCAGACGCCAACCCAGTGTATGTTGTATACTACTTAAATGCCCTATATCACAAATATGAAAGGAAACATTCAACTTAAATTTATATCTGTCAACTACGTACACTGGGTAACTTGTAACCTATGACAGACTTTGAATGTGGCTCAGGAAATAATTTATTCAGTTACTAGTGGACGCCCGCAGCTTCGCTCGCGTGGAATTAGACATTCACAACTTCAAAAACGACAAAGTTTCATACTAACTTTGCTCCACCGTTTTACCCTCTTAGGGGGTGAATTTTCAAAAATCCTTTCTTAGTGCTCCCTTTACGTTATAAAAGGAACCCCTGTGCAAAATTTCAAGTTTCTAACCCTTATAGTTTAGGCCCTGCGTTGATATGTCAGTCAATCAGTCAGACAGTCAGCTTCTCCTTTTATATACATATATTCAGTTATATCTGCTGCATGCTCGTTTGCTTGTCTTGAACATCTACTACACTCGTACAAATTAAGGTCTTATAAGGTAAAACGACTATACGCGACTGTATACGAGTATACAGTCGCGTATAGTCCTCCAAGTACAGTCGTGTATAGCCTTACCTTTTATTGTAAGAAATCCAAAGAATATAATCTCGATACAATTCACGGAATCCTGAAAAGGTATGGCCGCGGCAATACACGTCGGCTTTGAGCAGGGTCCCTCCGACCGGCGTTCATTACTGTCCGTTGGAACACCTGTCGCGGGTTAGAATTGTCCTAAGGCCCGGCCACATTAACCCTATCTACGCCCAGATTAAACATTTTTTTTTAATGGTAATAAGAGAGTAATCGAGCTTGTAGCGTCCATAGCACAATGGCTCGCGTCGTTTCAATGTGATCGAAAGAGTTAAGCAACGACGGGCGCAGTCGGTTTGTGGATGGGTGATCGCTAGTGGCAAAATATCATGGACGCTACCGTGCTTCGGAGGGCACGTAAAGCCGTCGGTCCCGGTTGTTTTCAATGGTGAAAACGGTCGGTAAGCCTTGTCGAAGACCTTCGGGTGGCTTGAGAACATTCGACACTGGGTTGGCCACTAACCCCTCCACCAATCCGCATTGGAGCAGCGTGGAGTATGCTCTAGACTGTAGCAGCTGTGCCGTGGGGGAGATCCGTGTCCAGCAGTGGGACGTCTTTGGGTTGTAGCGAAGCTACGCTAAGATATGAAAAGGCCACCTTATGAACTTAAAATATCTATCTTACCGAACCATTGGTATTTTATTCCTGGATTTAAGATTAATGATAGTTACATCAATTTGTATTGTGTACCTACTCCAATACAAATTCAATTTTCAAAGGGTTACAAAAGAGAGAAGAAGAAAAAAGAGAGTTTATTTGGCAGTTAGGTTGATCACTTCAAACATCTTACTTACGAACAATAAAAATTATGAAACATATACATGTACCAAACTAAATCTGACTACTGTCTATTTCAATAAAGAAATCATTTAATTTTTATATCATTGCCCACTTTGTATTCTATGCCAACATGTTAATTTTACGGGGAAAAAACCTTGGTACTAAATCTTTCAGCATTGAACTGTGAGAATATGCGGTCGTAATCGATTTTCCTCAATTTTACTCCAGGAAAAAGCCGCACGATCTCAGGGGTCATAGCGCCGCAGTTCCACTGTGGGAGTTAGGTAGGTACACAATAATATCGTTTATGAAAAAACTAGTTGTCTGTAAAGTCGGTTTACGGACGATAGATTTACGTGATAACGTCATAATCATTATTTTATACAATACAAAAAAGGAGAATTGAAAATACAAAGATAACAGACAACAGACAAGTCTATATATTTATTTTGACAGTGCCCTATTTCGGAGCCATGGAACCGCCAATGTTGTCGTGTGTAAAATTAATTTAATAAAATTAAAAATTAATTTAATAAGAACACTCAGGCGGAACGGGATACTTTTTCTTATGCGCTGTCGATGTTCATCAATTTATAAGACGATATCACGTCAAAAAAAGTGGTGTCCAAAACTTTTTACAACAAGCTATCTTAAACATGTAATTTATGACCAATCAAAATTAAATGAGAATACAAAATATCGGGTCATTTATTTATTTAATTCTTTATTGTACATACACCAACGATCAACTTAATTGAAACAAAAGTTATTACCTACAAATGCGAGATTATCTCTATAAGAGTTCTCTTCCAGCTAACCTATCTACTGATAACTACTAACGAGTTAGATACTGATTAAGTTTTTCATCGGTTAATTCTAAAATTTGGACTTGAAGACCTGGTAATTGTTACGAAGTAGTTCATCCGTGGCATGCATTGCTCCACGGCTATAATAATAGGGCGGCGGATGTATGATTGTTATGCAGCATCATAGCTGATTCACTTCACTGCCGCTGTAGCAGTATGCAAATACGAACATCTTTCAGACTGTGACTTAATATAATTAATTTTTTGAAAAAGTCAGTGTTTTAATTTAAGCGTATGATGTAAATTGGCTTTTATGGAGTCTGTTGAAGATGCCGTCATGTTAAAAGCTAATGAAACCATAGTGGTTGTATTGTAAAAAGCCATGGAATCAAAAATTAAATAATGTTCCTCCGTCTAGCGATTTTGTCACCGCCTTACGCCTTAATGACGTATGACCGTGACCTTTGGTGACCCGAGCTCATACTTATTGTGTGGAAGTTACCTTGCAATATTTTTTTTTATTGAATATAATTAATTCTTTCATTCACAGACAATCATTCATTTGTAGGTAGTAGGTAGAGCCTATAGGGAACCAAATAGGTTTTATATGAAAGCTAATTGGTTCCATATAGAGTTCGCCCGGGGCAGTACCACCGCCCGCCACGGTACCTAGTACCATTTCTGCCGTGTAGTAATTGTTTTTAAAGCAATTATGGTCCGGTTGGAAAGGTGCGGTTTCCGGTTACACTTCTTTAGAGGCGACCATCTTAGTCCTCAAGGGTAGCAACACATCTGTGACTGACTTAGAAGGAGAATTCTACTAACAAGTACTAACTGGACTATTACTAACACCAACTAACAGGACTAACTATCACTAACAGTCCCCAGTCCTCATACCTACTAACGAACTGACCAACTAATGTTCTAATTAACTTTCTCAACTAATTGGACTAACCATCCCAGTCCCTAATTGAGTCTTGTTCAAAGTCAGTCATAGTTGTCATGGGCGGCAGCGGATGGGTGGTGCTGCAAGCTCGTTTGCTATCTTGTATCCATAAAAAAAAAATTCACGAACACGACTATCTAACTAGTCCAATAAAAACTCACAACTGAACTCATTGGCACGTAATATGAATCATAACATAAAATAAATTCATTTAAAACAGAAACACATTAAAATAATAAAGTAAATGTTAGGTAGATATAAGTAAAATTAAATTGATTTCATTGCAAAACGATTTAATGTATTCAATTAAATTACAAATTTTCTTAATTGCGATTCTCGCAATTACCCACAATTGTATTATACTTTAGCATAAAAAAATTCGAAATAATTTTTGTGCCTCCTTCACAATAACAAACACGAATTAAATTAAAGATCTAGAGATAATCCTATAATGTGCCGTCGAGTCCCGCAAGGTGAGGATATTGGGTTCGAACCGATTCTGAGTTCCCAGCCGCTCCTCTACAGTGTACTTCTGAAGCAGCCAGACAAGACCAAGCTTCAACTCCAAGAAGGCCAGGCGTCGACCTGCAGTTGGAAGAAGTTACAATAAATGTTAATAAAGAAATTACAAATAAAATACAAAAATTAATCGATAGAGTTACGCAACTATGGGCGCAAAATTATGGGTCAACCGGCAGTTTGAGAGTTGAGGTTTTTCCATGACGTGAATGTACTCGTATGAAAATTCTGCCCATTCACCTATGACTAGCAAAGTAGACTAAGGTCCTCCTAGTATATTGAAAGTATAGTGGTTAGAATCAAGTCAAATCCCTTTTATTAAAAGATAAAATCAGAGTAAAATTCTCGTCTTAACTTACCGATACATTTCCTTTTGCCTTCACAAAATGGCAAATATGTGTACTTTGCTATTTTGGAGATATTTTCTTCAGAAAACCGTTCTGGATCGAACACTTCAGGGTCAGGAAAATACTTCTTATCATAATGTAAGGCCAATATGGGAATGAAAAGTACCGTATCGTTCTCGACTGTTAGATTACCAACGGGCAAAACAGTATTTTTGGAACATTTTCTGTGCATAGCACCGACCGGTGGATATTTTCGCATTGTTTCGTTAAAAACCATATCTATATACTTCAATTTATCTAAATCTTCTAAACTAGATGGACCTTTACTATTTCTAAACACTTCATCAATTTCCTCATGGACTTTTTGCAATAACTTTGTATTCCTCGAAAGTTCCCATAATGTAAAATGAAGAACACTCGTTGAAGTGTCAACACCACCAAGAAAGAAAGCAAATGCCTGTGCAGCTAAGAATTCCACGGTGCTCTTCGTTTCATATCCAGACACAGGATCTCTGAGTACGCCTATATCTTCTAAATGTAAGCAGGTTTGGATATAGTCATAATTGATAATGTTGCCTCCACCCTTTCTTCGCTTTAATATTGCTTCTTTTAAGAATTGGATGAACTGGTCTTCTAAATTATCAAATACTTTAAACCTAAGTAAATTGTATAAGCCGGGTGAAAAATGAAAAATGAAAAATTTCATATTAAATAACCAACTCGGTTTCGTGATTGCATGCGCGATGCTACTAAACTTTGTTTTCATCATATTTTCTGTCGTATGTTGATCTTCTCCAAATATCACGGAGCTTATGCAGGCTGTTACATATTGATATATTGCTTTGTGAGGATCATTTCTGATTTCAGGATATTCTGTTAAGTATTTAACGAAATCCTTTGCACACCGCTCCGTAGAATTGAACATGTCTTTAAGATTGTTTGTATTCAAAACTGAAGAGATATTGTGTCTGACAAGCTTCCATCTTTTGTAATCATCGATAAAGAATAAATTATCACTGAGAATGTCTGTAGCATTTGAGTGGATCCCTCTTTCGTAGAAACTTTGGAAATCCGAATGCAAAACTGCATATATATTTCTTATATCTCTTAAAATAAGAGTAGGTTTTATGCCAAAATAAGTGCCAACATAAGGAAGTTCAGGGTTTTCATAGTAAATATCCTTGATAATTTCTGGGAGTGACTTATTACCAGTTATATATTTCCATATCAATCCTTCCACTTGCATTGTATTTCGATCCACCCAATAATGCCTTTTAATCATCCACCATTTATAAACAATAAACACTGAACATAAAATTAATACAAACACTACTACAGCCATTGTGTTGACGAGATGCCGAAAGTGAAATAATGTGCTAACCATTACTACTTATATTAAAACTCTCAGAATAATTAAATAATCAGACGGTTCTAAAAATAAATAGATAATAGCATTACTAGCCTAATCCCCTGCTCCGCCTGTGTTAAATCGTCTCCGAAACAAAACTTTTTTAAACTTAATTTCGCCATATTATTACATGCAATTAAAGGTTTAAATAATGATAAAGTACAAGTATTTAACTACACTATGTTAAGTTAAGAGGTGAATACATATTTTTCAAATAGTTATTTCTAATATATACATTTGAAACTATGAACCCAAGAATTCGGCGGAGGGCAAGTTGTTTATTTCCATAGTCATAATAATAAATTGCCCACGCGCTAGAACAACAAAGTTTTTTCTGTAGATTTTTTAGGGTTCCTTACTCAAAGGGTAAAACGGGACCCTATTACAAAGACTTTGCCGTCTGTCTGTCTGTCTGTCCGTCCGTCAGTCTGTCCGTATCCAGGCTGTAGGTATCTCTTGAACCGTGATAGTTAGACAATTGAAATTTTCACAGACAATATAATTCTGTTGCCGCTATAACAACAATTACTACAAAACAGGAAAAACTTAAATTTAAGGGGGGCTCCCATAGGGTATGCAAAAGACATGATTTTTTTGCCGTTTGATAAAAAAATCCTTAGTGTGCGAGTCCGACTCGCACTTGGCATATATATTTTTTAAATTGTACGACCGTAAACAATATGAATAGGTATAATAAAGTCATCAAAATTTGATTATTACTATATTTAGTTATTATTACAGCTACTAGCTTTCCCGCGGCTTATATTATATTTTTTTTTTAATTACTATCATCAAGGTATGTTTTTTTTTTAAATATAAGAATCAACTGCAACACACCAAAGATTACCATTAGACAAAAGTGCATAATGCATTCGCAGTCGGCCGATCATATTGCTATCAATCGATTAAAAATTGACTACCGATGTTGTTATTACAGTGTTTACCTACTCACGAGATCCATGCAATTTTCCGATATAAAAAGCCGTAGCCTATGACAATAGCCATAGCCCAATTGCTCGTTTCGATTCAATGTGATCGAAAGAGTTAAGCAACGACGGGCGCTGTCGGTTTGTGGATGGGTAACCGCTAGTGGCAAAATTTCATGGACGCTACCGTGCTTCGGAGGGCACGTAAAGCCGTCGGTCCCGGTTGTTTTCAATGCTGGAAACAGTCCGTTAATCCTTGTTGAAGACCTTCGGGTGGCTTGAGAAGATTCGACACTGGGTTGGCCACTAACCCCTCCACCAATCCGCATTGGAGGAACGTGGTGGAGTATGCTTTAGACCTCCCGCAGCAGTGTCTGTGGGGGAGACCCGTGCCCAGCAGTGGGACGTCTATGGGTCGCAGCGAGCCTATGACCTGGAGAGTTACTCCAGGTCAACTTCTATAACTGTGCATTTTTTTTAACATTGATCCAGCGTTTCGTTGAGTAGGAAATAATAAACAAAAAAGATTAAAATTGAATGATCATTTTCGTTTTTTAACATTTCACAGGAACCATGCAATTTAGTAGCCTATGTCACTCTCCAGGCCCTACAC
This sequence comes from Carterocephalus palaemon, assembly GCA_944567765.1. Classification (NCBI taxonomy): domain Eukaryota; kingdom Metazoa; phylum Arthropoda; class Insecta; order Lepidoptera; family Hesperiidae; genus Carterocephalus; species Carterocephalus palaemon. The sequence goes on from OX155641.1 coordinate 2,020,118, forward strand.
TATACGTACAAGAAATGATGAGGTTGTTGTTGTTCACGCCAAAAGAACAAGGTACGCAGTTTAGTATCACTGTTCCCTAGGAACTAAATTATAAGTCGCCATGGTGTCGCGTAGAGAGAAAGCACTTTTCTCGAATTGCATAGGTTGGTAGTGATTCTCCTGTAACGTGAATCGCTGAAGCAGTGCCGCCATGCAAGCTTTAATTTGTAGACGAGCGAATCTGGCACCTGAAATTGACAGAAAAAAAAATTAACACCTTTCCCGTTAAGAGTGCCGCGCAAAGAAATTGGAGCTGCCTTCTAATAGAAGCACAATAATAAGACAAGTAACAACCCTTGATCCTGTTCTATCTTAGGGCTTAATAAGTATGTGGGAGTGAGAAAAATGATTTAAGTTTTATTCCGCGTCACCAATTTGATTATTATTTTGGAAAATATTTGATCCATTACCCCGCCAAATTCGAGCAATTTACTTCAAATGCGTAAACGAAGAATCAGTCAACGTTTAAATGTCATAAAAAGCCATAATAAAATGACATTTTTAACGCTGTGACCTCTGGCAATGTGTACCTAATCGTGCTTCTATTAGTAAGATAACTCCAATTTCTTTGATGCCGCGTCAGATCCGAATACGTATACGATACGATATACGTATAATATATATACGATACGAACTCGTGTAACGTTTCATGTTGTTGTTATACGACTAAAATCGCTAAAACGTGTGCAATTTTGTTTCGTAAACCATTTAACAACAATGGCTAGGAAATTTAAAAATCTTTATATCTCCATGCATGTTTTTTTAATTCTAAATGAGGATGACCTTATCTGAGGGTCGATGTAACCTAAATCAGACATTTTATTATATTAATGTGCCAATTTATAATATCTATACGAATCATAATCTATACTACCTATTATTTATTACAAAGCGTGAGAATTATTTTTTTGGGTATTATTTTATTTAATCAATTACATTGATTATTGATTATCATTTACATTGATTATTGATTATTTACATTGATTAATGATGTAATGCAGGGGAATTTATTTAACGTATACATATGTACAAAATAATACATTATTTCGTTACATTAACAGATAACGTCAATTGTTTCTGTATGTGACAGAACAACGTAATAAGCGGGCTAATAACTATATTACAACGTGTTAATATGTATTATATTTCTTACCTATGCATACTCGGTTTCCTCCGCCAAATGGCAAGTAGGCGCCCTTAACTAGATTTGAAGCATTCTCAGGTGCAAATCGCTCTGGATTAAAGACATCTGGTGCTGAATAATAATTCGCATCTCTGTGCAAAGCAAATAGGGGTATCAATACAACTGTGTTCTTTTCAATATTCAATCCCGATGGTAAAACCGTATTCTTCATGCACATTCTCTGTATCACTCCTATATTTGGATATTTCCTCATAGTTTCATTAATCACCATGTCTAAATATACTAGCTTATCGACATCGTCATAAGCAAGTGTACCCTTACAAGACCTGTATACTTCATCGATTTCTTCGTGAAGGCGTTTTAAAATTGACGGACTATTCGCCAATTCTATTAGAGAATAATGCATTGTACTTGCAGAAGGATCAGCACCGGCAATAAAGAAGAAGAATGCTTGAGCCGCTAGAACCTCATCAGTCGGCTTGAGTTCGTAACCCGTTGTCACATCGTGTAATACTTCGCTATGCTGCAATTCCAAACACGTGTCAATAAAGTCATATCGCGTTTCTTTACTCCTTCTGCGACTTTCTAGAACTTTCTTCATAAACCCAATAAAGAAATTTTCATGTTCTCCGAATACTGACAAGTTTAATATTTTAAATAGCGATGGACTAAAACTAGCCAGCGCAAACTTTGCATTAGAAAGAAGAGTTGGTTTAAATACTTTCCATGACATATCCATGAAGGGACAATTCATAGTGTTTTTGGTATTAGTATCTATACCAAAAACTGAAGCACCAATAGACGCCGTCGTATAAGTGTAGAGTGCATCAAAAGGTTTGCTTCTGAGGTTCTTATTTTCTTCGATAAATTCAACGAAATCACTTGCGCATCTCTCCATGATATAAAACATATTCTTCAACTTCATGTGTGTAAAAGTTGGAGTAATCTTCTGCCTTAAAATCTTCCATCGCCGATAGTCATTTATGAAAAAGAAATTGTCGGCCAGAAGATCGCATGGATTTGCCAAAAATCCCCTACTATGAAAGCTTTGGAAATCGCTTTGAAGGACAGAAGATATATCGTCAACGTCCCTTAGGATAAGAGTTGGTGTTGATCCCACGAATAATCCCACATATTTTTCGTCCGCATAATGGTCATATATTTCTTTATATATTTCAGCCAAGGAGCGAGTGCCACTTAAAAATTTAAGTATTACACCATCACATTGCACCACATTACGTTTTTTCCAGTAGTCGTTGTCTTTATTTAAATACAGCAATATCAATCCAAGCACAACACAAAACAAGGAGATGAAAATCAACATTATTGAAGACAAAACACAGCACTGATAGGAAAATAACTGAGTCTCGTCTATAAGTATTGACATTTATTAACATATGAGCAAAACATTAATGACCGCATCGTTCAACAGAACTTGTTTGTTGGTAATTATTGATATCTAGGGTAGGGTCGCCTAAGATTGCGCGGGAGGTAAGACTGCGCAATGCTAATATGTCAAAACATAAACGACATCTGTGGCTAACTTCAATCGTATTTTGATGCATACAAAGTGTAACTGATGTTAATTTTAGTCATTTTGTGTACATGTATGATTAAGCTATACTTCTATAAATCTAGTTATCGTTTTTAATCACCAAATTCTACCTACAACGCCACCCGGTTGCATAATTTATGCCTCTACTCAAAAGATGCCATTGCCAGTAATCTAGTTGCATATTGAACGATTCCCTAAGACTGCGTCCCATAATTTAAACTATGTTTTTCTTCATTTTAATTGATTATTACAATGATATTTATTTAATTATAGGATGCATAATCAAATAAAATATCGACAGGACGTGTCTTATGTCCTCAATCTGTTCTGGATGAAGCCAGAATACGTATACAAGGTAGTAAAAGTCAGAGAAAAGTTGCGCTCTCATATAGTATGAAGGAAAATACTTTAGAGATGTAAGAATGTTAGAAAGAGAAGATACGAGGTAAACTTCTCCCCAAAAAGAGAAGAAGAGTTTTGTCTATATTTAGAACAACTAGACAATAATGTTTCAAGAAATGACTGCTAAAGATTTACGTACATTGGCTTATGACTGCCCTGAAAAATAATATCTATATAGGTATTGGGCAGTTCAAATGTGATTTTTGTACATAGAGTGGGTTAGTTTAGTATTAATAGGGCTTTACTTAATTTAGTATTACTTAAAAGCTCCTGTTCCTTATGCGCAGTCTTACCGATCCTAGTGCGCAATGTTACCCACCCTGAGTCCTAAGACTGCGCATTTACCATTTTCCATATATTTCTCAATAATTCCAAAAAATATTACGAAATATTTGATTAAGTCTTTTTTGAACAAAGTATATTATTGTATGTTTGAAAATAAATAAAGATGATTATGCTAACTTATTTTATTCTTGACTTATAGCAAGTCAAACGTTAAGTGCGCAATCTTAGGTGACCCTACCCTACTGCATTATCTCATGTACGAGTACCATCGACAACGGTTAACGATTAACTTTTATTAAAAATAAATATTTGTCATAAACATTCCTTATTCAGGGTATTTACATGTATAAGCTAATGATAATATTACTGTATAGTAAATATTGAGTATCTTATATTTCCCACAGTTTTTATTTCATAATAATTCCAAATAATCCTCACTTAATTTCAGTAGTCAATTAAAACACTTCAATTGAAGGTCAATCAACCTTACGCAGTTTATTTTTAAATTTATTTAAAATTTATGTTAAATTTTTATTTATGTACCTACATACATAGGTACTCTGTAAGATTGTAATAACTACATGAATACGTTTACGCATCCTGATTGGTTATAGTATAGCACTTGGCTAAGTTACCCAGCGGCAAGGAATCGCTTGCGCATGCTACAGTGGGACCTCCTTACGGTACCAATCTGTACCTAAGATCTATGTTGGGGGAGGAGATGTACGTAGCGCCGTCTTCTTCCCCGGGACTAATATAGGATCGTATTCATCTATGTTATGAGTAATGCATGTCCATTCGTTTATGTCTATGGCACGCGTCACGCGTCCTCTATCTATTATGTACTATCAAATAAGCCTGTGTGTCATATATATCATATAACCAAAAGTTAATAAAAGTGTGTCTCAAGTTCAATCGTCGTATAACTTATAACCTACATTAAATAATACACAATCTCATATTAAATACCAAATATAAAAAATACAATCTATACTAATATTATAAAGAGGAAAGATTTTTGAAGTTATACTTCTTTTGGCGCGTTAGGGAAAAATGATGAGAGTAAATTTTTACGATGCGCGCGCACACCGTCACAAAAAACCGTCACCATGAAGTTAGCTATAGTCAACATTGTCAAAAAATGGTTTGACAGTGTACACTTTCAATTGTCAAAGTCTGTCAGGTGCTGTCAATGTAGAAATATTTTTTTTGTGATATTTAAATAAACTTTATTTAACTAGATAATGCGTTATAATAAAACATTCAAAGTATTAAATACCTACCTTTTTTCTATTGTTAGTGTCGTTTTTTCTACAAACGTAGAATAAGGCGAAAGATAAAAATTTTGAAAAGATTTTCTGCAAATAAATTGAATTTGAATTTGTAATGTTTTCACACTAAAACTACTGGCCATATATCAAAAATTATTTCACCATTACAAAGCTGCATCTTCACTAAGTGACATAGGCTTCATAATATTATTACTAGGTGTAAACGAAACTATTGTTATGTCTTATTGTACTCGAGCGAAGCTGCGGGCGTCCCCTAGTACTAAATAAAATCATTAAAAACTCAACAAATAATATATGTTTACTATCTCAAGGCAGTGCAAAGGTTACATTTAAATATAAAAAATACTAATGATTATGTAAAAAGATTACATTATGTGTAGTTTTAACACTTTATTATTTAAACTGATTGTAAATATTATTCTTATAATCTGTTTATTCATTTTGTCTACAATTTGACTGCATTGCTAGTCATAGGCACCTATGCTTTATTCGTGTCTATTGTTTTTTTTTAAATAGAACAACAATTAAGTAATCGCAGAAACAAAGTAATCATTGTAGCGTCCATAGCCCAATGGATCGCGTCGATTCAATGTGATCGACAGAGTTAATAATAATAATAATAATAATAATAATAAGCCCGCAGGGCAGCTTGTGGCGAGCTGTTGGGGAGTAGCGACCCCACGGACCCGAGTTCCCCGGAGACTCGATCAGGCTCCCCATCTCCGGCTTGCCTTTACTGGCTGGTCGGAGTGGACCCCAGGAGGGGCCGCAGGAGTCTCGCCTCTGGCTTGCCTTGACCGGCCGTCCAGAGTGGGGCGTTAGAGCTATATGCTCGCAGGGTGGAAGTGAAACTTGCGTAAGTCGCGAGTTGGTAGAGTGGGTAAAACCACCTCATTTAAAGCGCAGTACACCTCTCGGCACCCTGAGCCACCCGCGAACATGTTGCCGCCTTTGCCGTCCAGCGTGTCGGCATGTTTGGGTAGCCCATACAGTGAGTGGCGAGTCACCACCTGCCGCTTTTTAGATTTGTCTGACGATCTGAATGGCAGGTGTCATAGTTCTCCATAGCCCATGTATCAGTCCCTCTAAATCCACCACAATAGACCCAATATAGTTTCCATTCCTTTGCAAAAGTTCCTGTACATCTGGCGGGGCCCACCTTCGGGTGTACCAATTGATGGTGCAGTCGATCGAGGGTGGTATCCGCCACGTGTGCCACATCACAACTCATTAAAATGTCTCGAAGGGGCCTCTACGTGTTGGACCTGTGTCCCCACGCAAGCCTTCCAAATTACCGGGTCCACATCTGGACCCGTGAAATTTAAAGAGATACATAATAATAATAATAATCGTTTATTTCAGAAAAGGTATATCCATAATTGTGTTAGTATGTGATCTTATATCTAATGTTAGTAAATTATTATTGTTCATATTAAATCCCAAAATACAATATCATAGTTACAAAATTAAATTAAATGTCAAATTCAAATAAAATAAAAATAAAATGCAAATTAAAATAAAAATAAACACATAAACACATGTCACATCAAATTACATGTCCACTAAATAGATCCAGTGGCAACTTTGGCCCAGAAATGTTGCAAGGGACAATCCAACCGAGACGCGACCACCCTCAGGATGCTGTTGGGGCTGTCATGCAACCTGCGGAGTAGTGAAGCCACTTTTTTCCGCCTTATGGCAAAAAAGTCGTCCACTCTCGCATCCGCAAACATTCCCGACGCGCTGCAGTGTCGCGGCAGACCCAACAGCATCCTAAACACGTTATTGTATTGGACTCGCAGGACATTGTAGGCACGCTGTGTGTACCTGACCCACAAGCCACTCGAGTAGAAGGATTGGCAGTACGCCCGGAACAGTGTGATTTTTACTTCCCTGCTACACCGAGCGAACCTGCGGGCCAGCATGTTGCCTCGCACTGCCAACGCCCTGCGCTCCCGCTCCACGTCCAGGTCATCCCTCAAGTCTGAGGTTAACATATGGCCCAGATATTTGCACTTATTAACCACTTTCAGAACACAGCCTTCTAAAACAATTGGTGGCACGACAGCTGGTCTGCGTCTCCCCGCCTCAAATACGAGTACCTCGCTTTTCTTCGAGTTATATTTAAGGCCGTGCTCTTTAGAATAGGTTTCGCACACATTTACAAGTCTCCTAAGCGCTTTAATTGATGGAGCCAGCAGCACCATGTCGTCCGCATAGCTGATATTATTAAGACAGGTATCGTCAATATGGCAGCCGACATGGGTACTGCTGAGTCCATCAATCAACTGATTGACATAGAGGTTGAACAGAGCTGGAGATGTCAATCCGCCCTGTCTCATACCGCACTCCAACTTGTACTCATCTGACATCGTATCGACCCACCTCACCTGATTCGTCTGATTACAATACCAGTATTTCAGTAGTTGTGCCGCTTCCTCAGGCATACCTGTTTGATGTAGCTTCTCCCACAGCCTGTCATAGTCCACCAGGTCAAAAGCTTTCGAGAGGTCGAGGAAACAGGCGTAAACTGGTGTCTTTCTGTCTGTGTAATACCTGACAGTGTGCTTAAGGGTAAGAATGGCACTCTCGGTGGACAATCCGGGTCTAAAGCCAAACTGGGCATCATTCAAGCGTATGTATCCAACGAGGCGCTTATTAAGCACGCTGTCAAGTATCTTAGCCGCGGTCGTAGCAAGTGATATGGGCCGATAGTTGGATCTGTCTGACACATCTCCAGTCCTGTTCTTTAATATGGGCACAACTACAGTCCTAACTAACGGGTCTGGTAGGTAAGAGTGACGTAAACAGAGATTAAAAAGCACTGCCAATATACGCGTTATATGTGAGCCTGCATGCCTGAAATGCTCGATACTGAGACCGTCATGCCCCGGAGACTTACCTCTCTGCATGCCCCTTATAATGTCGCGAACTTCTTCGTCGGTAACAGTTAATTTGGGTCTGCATGCTTGCATGGCGGTCCCACCATCGCGCTCTCCAGCTGTTGGCTTATGTAAGAGAGGTTTCACCATGAAATGGTCTCTGAAGCTATTGGCAATGCTTTTGGGGTCACTCTTACCCCCAACGCTCACAGGTACACTCGGTCTATAGTTTAACTTACTCGTTTGCTTCCAAAACCCCCTGAAATCCCCCGAAGAATGCTTTGACGCAAGTATGTCCATCTTTATATTTTCCTGTCTATCCTGGCACCATTTTAGTCTCGACTTAAATTGTCTTCGACTGTTACACATATCTTGATACGTAGGGCCACCACACGGCTTACCGGCTAGCAACCAGGTTCGAAACTTGTCCCGAGCATCCCTGTGAGCGTCGGCTACATATCTATTCCAGCCCGCGATGTGCCCCCCCTTTCTACGACATTGAACTTTACAAGACTTCTTAGCTGAGGTCGTCATAATTTCCACCATATCTGCGTACAGCTTATCTATGAGCACAGTGTGAAGCCGGTTCGAGCAGGGCGCCTGAACGCAACTTGTGAGTTCCTCGGGAATATCTATTTTACTAAGATTTTCGTCACAGTACTTTTGATATGATGTGATCTGCTCTACTCCCCTCTCTCCCCATCTCACTCCATCCTCAGTTACTCTACCCGCTTTGTCCTCACACTTTATTGGTATGTTATTAAGCTCACACACTATATGAAGAGGGAAATGGTCGGACCAGTACACATCATGTTGTTAAGTTAAGTTAAGCAACGACGGGCGCGGTTGGTTTGCGGATGGGTAACCGCTAGTGGCAAAATTTCATGGATGCTACCGTGCTTCGGAGGGCACGTAAAGCCGTCGGTCCCGGTTATGTTCAATGCTGGAAACAGTCGTTAAGCCTTGTTGAAGACCTTCGGGTTGCTTGAGAAGTTGAGAGACTGGGTTGGCCACTAACCCCTCCACCAATCCGCATTGGAGGAACGTGGTGGAGTATGCTCTAGACCTCCCGCAGCAGTGTCTTTGGGGGAGACCCGTGCCCAGCAGTGGGACGTCTATGGGTCGCAGCGAGCCTATGACCTGGAGAGTTACTCCAGGTCAACTTCTATAACAGTGCATTTTTTTTAACATCGATCCAGCGTTTCTTTGAGTAGGAAATAATAAATAAAAAAGATTAAAATTGAATGATCATTTTAGTTTTTTAACATTTCACAGGAACCATGCAATTTAGCAGCCTATGTCACTCTCCAGGCCCTACACTATACCTACAAGAAATGATGAAGTTGTTGTTCACGCCAAAAGAACAAGGTACGCAGTTTAGTATCACCATAGAGTAATGACCAATAGTAGTCCGTGGTATCACTGTTCCCTAGGAACTAAATTATAAGTCGCCATGGTGTCGCGTAGAGCAAAAGCACTTTTCTCGAATTGCATAGGTTGGTAGTGATTCTCCTGTAACGTGAATCGCTGCAGCAGTGCCGCCATGCAAGCTTTAATTTGTAGACGAGCGAATCTGGCACCTGAAATTGACAGAAAAAAAAATTAACACCATTCCCCTTAAGAGGATGCCGCGCAAAGAAATTGGAGCTGCCTTCTAATAGAAGCACAATAATAAGACTTGCACAAGTAACAGCCCTTGATCCTCTTCTACCTTAGGGCGTACTATGTATGTGGGAGTGAGAAAAATGATTAAATTTTAGTTTTTTTTTGTTTAGAGTCAGCAATTTGATTGTCATTAAGAAAAATATTAGATCCATCACCCGGTCAAATTCGAGAAATTTACATCAAATGCGTAAACGAAGAATCAGTCTACGTTTAACGCTGGGAATACACGTCTGATTTTTCTCTCCGATAGTCGGATCCGATAGTCTGATCAGACATTCGTACCATACATTTTTTTGACGTCCGATCCGACTATTGGATCGTATGTGTATTACGTATTTGTTGGCCACTAACCCCTCCACCAATCCGCATTGGAGCAGTGTAGTGGAGTATGCTCTAGACCTCCCGCAGCAGTGTCTGTGGGGGAGACCCGTGCCCAGCAGTGGGACGTCTATGGGTCGCAGCGACAACGTGTTATATTTATTTTTCTTACCTATGCATACTCGGTTTCCTCCGCCAAATGGCAAGTAGGCACCCTTAACTAAATTTGAAGCATTTTCAGGTGCAAATCGCTCTGGATTAAAGACATCTGGTGCTGAATAATAATTCGCATCTCTGTGCAAAGCAAATAGGGGTATCAATGCAACTGTATTCTTTTCAATATTCAATCCCGATGGTAAAACCGTATTCTTCATGCACGTTCTCTGTATCACTCCTATATTTGGATATTTCCTCATAGTTTCATTAATCACCATGTCTAAATATACTAGCTTATCGACATCGTCATAAGCAAGGGTACCCTTACAAGACCTGTATACTTCATCGATTTCTTCGTGAAGGCGTTTCAAAATTGACGGATTATTCGCCAATTCTATTAGAGAATAATGCATTGTACTTGCAGAAGGATCAGCACCGGCAATAAAGAAGAAGAATGCTTGAGCCGCTAGAACCTCATCAGTCGGCTTGAGTTCGTAACCCGTTGTCACATCGTGTAATACTTCGCTATGCTGCAATTCCAAACACGTGTCAATAAAGTCATATCGCGTTTCTTTACTCCTTCTGCGACTTTCTAGAACTTTCTTCATAAACCCAATAAAGAAATTTTCATGTTCTCCGAATACTGACAAGTTTAACATTTTAAATAGCGATGGACTATAACTAGCCAGCGCAAACTTTGCATTAGAAAGAATAGTTGGTTTAAATACTTTCCATGACATATCCATGAAGGGACAATTCATAGTGTTTTTGGTATTAGTATCTATACCAAAAACTGAAGCACCAATAGACGCCGTCGTATAAGTGTAGAGAGCATCAAAAGGTTTGCTTCTGAGGTTCTTATTTTCTTCGAAAAATACAACGAAATCACGTGCGCATCTTTCCATGATATAAAACATGTTCTTCAACTTCATGTGTGTAAAAGTTGGAGTAATCTTCTGCCTTAAAATCTTCCATCGTCGATAGTCATTTATGAAAAAGAAATTGTCGGCCAGAAGATCGCATGGATTTGTCAAAATTCCCCTACTATGAAAGCTTTGGAAATCGCTTTGAAGGACAGAAGATATATCGTCAACGTCCCTAAGGATAAGAGTTGGTGTTGACCCCACGAATAGTCCCACATATTTTTCATCCGCATAATGATCATATATTTCTTTATATATTTCAGCCAAGGAGCGATTGCCACTTAAAAATTTGAGTATTACACCATCACATTGCACCACATTACGTTTTTTCCAGTAGTCGTTGTCTTTATTTAAATACAGCAATATCAATCCAAGCACAACACAAAACAAGGAGATGAAAATCAACATTATTGAAGACAAAACACAGCACTGATAGGAAGTTAACTGAGTCTCGTCTATAAGTATTGACACTTAATAACTTATGACTATGCAAAACATTAATGACCGCTTCGAGCAACAGAACTTGTTGGTAATTATTGATATCTACTGCATTATCTCATGTACAAGTACCATCGACAACGGTTAGCGATTAACTTTTATTAAAAACTAGTGGACGCCCGCAGCTTCGCTCGCGTGGAATTAGATATAAAAATAGTTAACTTTGCACCCCCGTTTTACCCTCTTAGGGGGTGAATTTTCAAAAATCCTTTCTTAGTGCTCCCCTACGTTATAAAAGGCCCTGCGTTGATATGTCAGTCAATCAGTCAGTCAGCTTCTCCTTTTATATATGTATATAGATATAATAACTACATGAACCTTTTTTTTCGCTACGAAATACGTTTACGCATCCTGATTTGTTATAGTATAGCACGCAGCCAAGTTACCCACAAAAACCCAGCGGCAACTTTAGAGCTTAGAATGAAGCGCCAAGGAATCGCTTGCGCATGCTACAGTGGCATCTCCTTACGGCTCCTATCTGTACCTAAGATCTATGATGGGGGGAGGAGATGTACGTAGCGCCGTCTTCTTCCCCGGAAATAATACAGGAACGTATTCATCTATACTTTACTTTCAGTTAGTTTATGTTTTGTAAAATATATATATTTGACTCAATTTTCTTAGTTCTTATAATTTATTTTATTTAGTGTATTTGCGTTTATAAATAATTATTTATTTAAATATATTAAAGTATAAATATTAAATGTATTTTATAATGATTTTTTTTTTTCCTTATTGAATTTTAACATATTTTTTATGTGTATTGTGTTATTTAATTTACCTTTCTACCGCCTTTGCGCTTATCTGCTTGGCCCAAAGGTCGACTGGTAGATAATGCTTTTAGCATTAAGTCCGCCTTTTGTACCACAAATTTTTTTTTTTGGTATAATAAAGAATTAAATAAATAAATAAATAAATATACTAATATTATAAAGAGGAAATATTTTTTTGTTCTATTTGTTGTTTTTTGTTTTTACCTCAAATAGGTAAGATTAAGCGTGCCTACTTTTGACCTACATTTGTAACAAAACCTTATTCTGAAAATAAATTGAATTTGAATTTGAATTTGTAATGTTTTCACACTAAAACTACTGGACCTACGAGTATATCAAAAATTCTTTCACCATTAGAAAGCTGCATCTTCACTGAGTGACATAAGCTTCATAATATTACTAGGTGTAAACGAAACTATTCTTATGTCTTATTGTACTCGAGCGAAGCTGCGGGCGTCCACTTGTACTAAATAAAATCATTAAAAACTCAACAAATAATATGTTTACTATCTCAAAGCAGTGCAAAGGTTACATTTAAAGATAAAAAATAGTAATGATAATGAAAAAGATTAAATTATGTGTAATTTTAACACTTTATTTTTTAAGCTGACAGTAAATATTATTCTTATAATTTGTTTATTCATTTTGTCTACAATTTGACTGCATTGCTTGTCATAGGCACCTATGCTTTATTCGTATTTATTGTTTTTTTTTTAAATAGAACAATAATTAAGTAATCGCAGAAACAAAGTAATCATTGTAGCGTCCATAGCCCAATGGATCGCGTCGATTCAATGTGATCGACAGAGTTAAGCAACGAAGGGCGCGATCGGTTTGTGGATGGGTTGACCGCTAGTGGCGAATTTCATGGGTACTACCGTGCTTCGGAAGGCACGTTAAGCAGTCGGTACCGGTTGTTTTCAATGGCGAAAACAGTCGTTAAGCCTTGTCGAAACCCTTCGGGTGGCTTGAGAACATTCGACACTGGGTTGGCCATACTCCTCCACTAAATTGGAGCAGCGTGGTGGAGTATCTAGACTAGAATTGTCTGTGGGGAGATCCATGCCCAGCAGTGGGACGTCAATAGGTTGCAGCAGTAGCAGGAGCAGCAGATTTACTTCGAGCAACATTTTGCTAACCCGAAACCAAATATCCTAAATCAAAACAACCGGAATTTGATACTATGTAAAACATGGTTTATACTTAGTACCTACTTACTATCAAGTTAACTTTTATATTATAAGTGATACAATATCAGTTATTGCATCGCTTTATCATGTGTAAAGGTAGTTGGGTTATATGCGATATAAAAGTGGCACACGAATTGTGCACATTTTGCTTATTTCTTGTCAGTACGTGACTTATGTTTAAAAGTATTTCTGGTGAACCTGGAATGTGTGTTGAAAACCTCGTTGTTACACTTCATCTATAAATGGGTGATTATATAATGTTTAATATTAATAAATTAATTCTTTATTGTACACAAAAAACAATAAACAACTTAATTTAGAGAAAAGTAATTTCATAGGCGAGCTTACCTATACTTCATTGAACAAGACATAACAAAGAAAGAAAAGAGTAACTCCGCGATTTGGTAATTTCCATCTGGTTTATCTTAAGGCTTTGCTTGGATTGGATAATTATTGTTTGACTTTCAGATGACATTAAAAATTCATTATATTCAAAATATTGTTTGTAATATTGAGAAGCAAAAATTAAATATTTTTAAACAATATGCTACACTATTAGAAATACATTAAATTAATAAACACATTACATACACTAGCATTAGTAAGACACGCAACATATTTAATAGTTGGTTACCTGGATATGACGGCATTTTATTTGTCACATATCACTTTGAACATTGGTTTGGATTAAGTCCATAATTATAGAGATTTATCATCATCATCAAGGAATTATGGTCTAATTGCGACATATCGGCGACCCCTACAATAATTTATTACATGTAACCATCGTGGTCCCTGTGGACAAGTTCATAATTGGCCTTCGGATCGCGAACGAAAAAAACGCTTTTTGCAAAGTTGGTAGTCTGATAGTGTTGCTCTTTCAGCGTGAACCGACGGAGAAGAAATGCCAAGCCGGTTTTCATCTGTAGACGCGCAAACCTTTGACCTGAAATACATCAAAAGTTAACGATTAAAATACATAATAACCGTAAGTAATGTCTTTAGCACATTATATTGAATCTATATTTTTTATTATTTATATTAAATTGCCATGAATGTGACACAAAGTGATTGTCACAAAAACAATGTGCATTATTTGAGTGAGTTTCGATATAATATGAAATAATAATTGTCAAATGAAACGCCCGCTCCGAGCGCATTTGTGGAAAAAATATTTTGATTCTACAAGTTTGGTTCCATACTTACGAGTATTATTTTGGTTCAATAAATACAACACGGTTTCATGAAAATTATCGACCAACACAAAAATTTATTAAGTGTCCACGTCCTCATTTAAATTCCTTTCTTTGTTTATTTTTATTTTTATTTTGTTTGGATGTAGATGTAAAACTTGTGTAATAGTCTTTCATTCTTTCTTTTTTTCTTTCTTTCAATGATTTGTTAACAAAAAGTTTTAAAATGCTGTGCCAGGAATAAATCAAGACGAGTTCATAATTTAGTTAATGCTCACACTGACAATATCGAAACAAGTTAATTTATTTTACCTAAGCATCCTCGAATTCCTTCTCCGAAGGGCAAATAAGTATATTTTTTAAGCTTTGAAATGTTGTCTGATGCGAACCGCTCAGGATCGTATATTTCTGGGTTAGGATAATACTTCTCATCTCTATGCAACGCAAATATCGGGACCAGAACAATTGTGTTTTCTTTAATGTGTAATCCTGATGGTAAAACGGTATTAACTGTGCATTTTCTTTGTATACCACCAATCGTAGGATATTTCCTCAACGATTCATTGATTAGCGTGTCTAAGTATTCACATTTATCAATGCTTTCGTACGTAACATTTCCTTTGTAATCATCAAATATTTTGTCAAGTTCCCTGTGAAGCCGCTTCAAAATAGATTTGTTATTTGATAGTTCAAGTAATATATAGTTCATGGTACTAGCAGACGGGTCCGCTCCAGCGACAAAGAAAAGAAAAGCCTGAGCGGCCAGAACTTCATCAGTTGGATCTAGTTTGTAACCAGTCGTAGTATCCTTTATCATTCCGTTTTGCTGCAACTCCAAACACGTATCGATAAAATCATAATAATGTCGTACTTCCTTACTGTTCTTGCGACCATCCAATACTTTCTTCATGAAGCCGACGAAAAATTTCTCGTGTTTACCAAAAATTTTTAAGTTCAAATTTCTGAACAACCACGGAGAGTAATTGGCTAGAACAAACTTGAAATTGTCAATAACGCTAGGTTCGAAAATGCTCCAAATCATATCCATGAAAGGGCAATCCATAGTGTTTTGTGACTTGGTATCTATGCCGAATACTGAAGCTGCAATGGAAGCCGTGGTGTATGTGTAAAGAGCATTGAACGGAGTATTCCTAATCTGCACATTCTCCTCCATTAATCTTGCGAAATCGGAAGCACATCGTTCGATATTGCAAAACATTTTCTTTAACTTCATCTGCGTGAAAATCGGGGATATGCTCTGCCTCAGTAGCCTCCAGCGCTGATAGTCACTAATGAACATCAAATTGTCCGACAAAATGTCTTTGGGGTTAATTACAAATCCTCGGCTATGGAAGTAATGAAATCCGGCTTTGAGCACAAAAGATACATCATCCACGTCCTTCAATATCAAAGCTGGTCTGGATCCCCAGATGATCCCAACATATTTCTCATGAGGGTAGCGATCGTATATTTCCTTGTGTAACTCTGCAAGTGAGCGATTGCCAGTCAAAAAATTGTGTGTGACACCATCAACTTGAGCTACGTTACGTTTTCGCCAGTAATCTTTATTTCTTCTTCTGTAGTAAATCAGACAAACTATTAAAGTTAACACTAAGCAACTGAGAATGAGCATTGTTGACGATACACGTCGAGTACGTCTATAAGATTGTGTTGTATGAGTCTGCTGTATTTATTATTATTGCTTTTATTTTTGCCACACTAATATTTCAAAAGCATAATTATGTACTCAAAGCTGTCAGCTGTCAGACATGTAGTAACGTCTCCCTATTAAAATTTGTTTTTGTAATTCAAAACTGCGTTAAGTAATTAAAATAACGTGTTAGAAGTATTGATTTAGATATTTAACGTACGTGATATTGTTATTTAGTGATTAAAACAAGTCTATAATTATTTTTTCTACAACCATAGCTCAGTGACAGTGACCCGTGATAAAACCACTTGCACAGTTTCGACGTATATATTTCCCAACTGTATTATTTAGCGTGAGTACTGAATTAAATAACAAAGTCCTAAACAAATAATATAACTAAAATCTTCGTGATTTACGTTTTGTTTTGCTTAATTTTAATCTTTACCCTCAAACTGCGTAACCGATATTCATAATAACAGTCGGTGGTTCGATATTAAAGTATCTAGTGGCGTATTTTGTACTCTCTCGATATTGATCGCCGCGCGGCCAACGTGGGTTCAAATCACTGTTGACGAAGTTTGATATTTTTTTTTTTTTGTAATGAAATTTCTCTTTTTTTTTTAAGGTTTTTTTTTTTTTTGTTTGTCAATAAATTAATATTAAATTAATTTAAAACAAAAAAATTAATAGGGAGACGAATTAATTAATCGATTAATTAATTTTATTTATCGTTAACAATCTTAAATTTATAAATATATTTTTTTCTTAGCGATTTTGACCCTTATCCATTATTTCTAATCTCGCCACATTGTCTCTCTGCTTCTTGAGTTTCCTCATTGTTTTGTGTTGATTTACACCACTTAAAAATTATTGAAAATGAACACACGCAGCACTACGGCTCGCCAGCTGGAAAGCCAACTCCAGGTCGCGCTCCAAGAGCTTAGCGTGTACAGGAAGCAGTGCCAGCAATTGGTGAAAGAGAGAGAGGATAGTGAATTAGAAATTATAGAAATTATTAAGAAAAACAGTTCTATTAAAAATGATATGGTTGAGCTACATGCGCAGCTCCAGGAGATTCGAGAAGAACGGGACCGTCTCAAACGGCAATCGAGGGACTTTGACCAGTGCTGTACCGAATACGATAGTAATTTAAAAACAATAGCCCTGCTCCGTTCACAACTCGCGAGTGCCCTGGAGCGCATCGAACAATTCGAACAAGAGGCATCAAAGACCACATCACAATGTACACAAAGTTTGTATAATGAATTAATAAATGCACGCGGCACCTCTTCAGCGTCAGGCCAACCTGTTACCATTGACTTAACCGCCGACGACTCAACAGCATGTGTAACGCCGGCGAGCGTCACCCTCGGTAGCAGAAATAAACTCAAAAAATATGTTAAATTGCATAACTTCATTAAGAAAACTAAGAAATTAATTAAAAAGGACAATGTGATTAAAAATCATGGGTATTTATGTAAAAAATATAAGAAAGTCGTGCAGGAATGTCAAAAGTCGAATTTAGAGTTTGAAACAATTAGGCAAACGTATGAAGCTGAAATCAGTACATTAAATTTAAAAATTAGTAACTTAAGTTGTTCGCTTAGCGAGTTGACAGAAAAATACAATTCTGCCCGAACGGAAATAAGTGATTATGAATCGGCCTTGGATGAACTCCTTCAGCTTTCCAAATATAATGAGGAGCGCTTCGAATCTCTTGTACAACATCAAGAATGTCAACGCTCTAACATAGTTCATACAAAGCCTTCATGTGTAATAAAACAGAAAACTGATGTCAGCTCCGTAGTCCCTAAGTCTATACCCAAACACAATGTATTAATGTATAGTGACGAATTAGGTAAAAATATGGGTACAAAATTATATCATCTGACAGGATACCCAATCTGCAACTATTGTATGCCAGGCGCTACTGTAAGAGAAATAATGGATAAGGTACTAAACTGTACATATGACCCTACCACAGTCTTAATATTGCTCTTTGGTAGTAGGGGCAATGTTAAGCAACGCCAGCTGGCATATTATTTAGAAAAATTACAAGCCCTTAATGTAAAACAAATTATCATGTTTACATTTCCTTATATTAAGGGCGACTTCCATGAAAATAGCATAAGACATAAATTAAACTTACTACTATATAATAATATAGGAAATAATAATGTGACATTTCATAAAAATACGGACATTTTATTTAATTTAATTGATGTTAATAGTATTTTTAAAAATGACTTTTTTTTGACCAGACAGGATAGATTGTATCTATCAAATATATTTTTTACACAGTTAGCAAAGTTGCTATCTTATAATTTACAATTTGACATAAAAAATAATTTATGTAATTTGACCACTGCTTCTATTGAGCAGCATAATATACTGACATTATGTAGTAATACATGTAGTACTACTACACATTCTATGACAAGTTTGGGCGGTACCCAAAGCAATTTAAATTAAAAACTACGACAACAGAGGCATCGGTCTCTCGCGATCATTTATGTAGTAATAGTAATAACAACCACCTGTCGAGCTTAGTATTAAAAGATAAAAATTGTCTAAACTTGGTGCATCAAAACATGCAAGGCTTACTAGGCAAGGAACACGAGTTAGAACTTTTTTTAGGAAATTATAATATTGATGTAATTTGCATTACAGAGCATTGGCTGAAAGATTGCCAAATTGTTTTCAATTTTGATAAGCACCAAGTTGCGAGTTCGTTCAGTAGGAAGACAGCGATACACGGTGGCTCTTTAATCATTTTAAAAAAAGACCTGACATTTAAGGTCCGTAAAGATATTGTGAGCCTTTCCATTGAACGAACTATAGAGATAGCCTGTGTAGAGCTAACGCATTGTATTATAGTTAGTATCTATAGACCACCTAGTGCATGTTATGAAGAATTTGAATTAGTTTTGGAACAATTATTATTAAAAGTATCAGGAAAAAAAGACAAGGACATAATAGTGTGTGGAGATTTTAATATAAATTTATTGGACAATACATCTTTAAGTGTTAAGTTTCTATCTTTATTTAAATGTAATAATCTTATTAACCAGTTCTTAGAACCAACTCGAATAACAGATACCACAGCAACATGTATTGATAACATTTTCACAGATGGGACACCTGTCTACTCGGGTATTATCCATAAACTCAGTTCTGATCACTGTGGTCAGTTGGTTTCTTTTAAGTATAATAAGGATAAACAGGTTAGTAAGAGCAGTGTGGTCGTTCCTGTGACTGAAAAACGAATGGAGAGGTTTAGGAACATAATGAAAGACCGGATTACAATACCATCTAATGAAACTGTAAATGAGCAATATAGTTTATTATGTTTTCATATAAATAACGCCTATAAATCTGTATTTACTGCCAAAAAAATCTCTCCGAAGAATTGTAAATCGGTCAATGATTGGGCGACTACGGGAATCTTTAGAAGTAGGCAAAAGTTATATGACCTTTTACACGAGAAGTCATATAATACAAGTAAAGCCTTTAGCGACTATGTAAGAAATTACTCTAAAATATTTAAGGTAGTTTGTTCCACGGCTAAGTCAATGCACATAAGAAACAAGATTAGAAATAGCTGTAATAAAATTAAAATGACTTGGAATATTATTAATGCGGAAACTGGAAGAGTCAGAAAACGCGATGGTGTCAGTGAGCTTTTCATTGCCAATTCTTATATTAGAACCGATAAACAGATAGCATCAGCATTTGAAAAGTACTTTGCTGACGTTCCAGTTTTAACCACTAAATCGCTGGGGTCTTCTCCCGACGTCGCTGAATCGTTGCTTAAAAAAAATGTAAATGCATGCAAAGGTAATTTCTCTTTCCGACCCACAGACGCCAATGAAATTATAAAAATATTTAAATCATTAGAAATTAAGAACACCACAGATCTATGGGGTATATCGGTTAAACTTATAAGTACAATTATAGATGTAATAGCACCCCACCTAGCTTTAATATTTAACAACTGTATTATAAGTGGAGAGTTTCCTGACCTAATGAAGCAAAGCAAAGTGATACCTTTGTTCAAGTCCGGAAATAGTACAGATCCAACCAACTACAGGCCGATTTCAATTTTACCGGCTTGTAGTAAGATATTTGAGAAAGTAATTCTTCAGCAACTTCTTAGCTACTTTACAAGTAATAAACTCCTGCATAACAAACAGTTTGGCTTTACAAAAGGCCGTTCAACAACTGATGCGGGAGTTGAACTATTTACTGATATTATCAATGCTTGGGAGGATTCACTTGATGCACTGGGCATATTCTGTGATTTATCCAAGGCATTTGATTGTGTACAGCATGAAACCTTAATCAGGAAACTCAATCACTATGGCATTAAAAATACCGCACTGAAACTTCTGATTTCTTATCTCAGCGAAAGAACTCAGAAAGTCGAAGTAAACGGTACAAGATCGTCTGGGTCTTTAGTACAGATGGGGGTCCCACAAGGATCGATTCTGGGTCCATTCCTGTTTTTAATATATATTAACGATCTACCATATATGGTAGAGAATAATAACGAGATTGTATTGTTTGCGGATGACACCTCATTAATTTTCAAATTAAATAGGCAACAAACTAACTATGACGATGTGAACAATGCTCTCTCTGAAGTGGTGCATTGGTTTAGCGTTAATAACCTACACTTGAATAGTAATAAAACCAATTGCATAAAATTTTCAGCACCTAATGTGAAATAAGTAGATAAGCAACCAGAACTAAATGGTGATAAACTGAACTTAGTTAGCTCGACTGTTTTCCTTGGAATCACCATTGATTCGAAGTTGCAGTGGGGACCCCATATCTGTCGACTGGCGGATAGACTAAGTTCTGCAGCTTACGCGGTTAAAAGGATACGCTGTTTAGCGGATGTCGATACCGCTAGATTGGTCTATTTCAGTTACTTTCACAGTATAATGTCCTATGGCATTTTACTCTGGGGTAATGCAGCGGATGCTAATATTATTTTTATTTTGCAGAAAAGGGCTATCCGTTATATATACAAAATGAAAAGTAGAGACTCCCTTAGAGAAAAATTTAAGGAAATAAACATCCTAACCCTTGCATCGCAGTACATCTATGAGAATCTTATGTATATTCGTAAAAATAGGCATCAGTTTGTAAGTCGTAGTGACCTAAATGCCTTACGCAATGTAACACTAAGGAACGGCCACAAACTAGCGTTTCCTAAATGCCGGCTTAGCAAGAAAAGTCGTTCCTTCATAGGAATGTCTATTCTAATATTCAATAAAGTCCCGGCTGCGGTTCAGTCTCTGCCTTTACACAGGTTTAAAAAAACCATCAAACAAACATTATGTCAAAAAGCTTATTATAATATTCAGGAGTATTTGGATGATAAGAAGGCATGGGACTGAATTAAACTCTGACAGGCTATCACTATGCTTTTGTATTAATTATACTAAATATTGTAAGCAGGTGGCATATGGGGTGATTCTTGGCATACACGATTGGCTGTCTCGTGTCTGTCCTAATCATATCATGGTCATACTGTACATTTTTCTGTAAAAATTAATTTGAATTTTAAAAGAGTACCGAGAGTTTTTTCCTCCGGCTTTTTTCTCTCTCGGCCTACACTAGGGCATAGGATAAGAATATTGTAAGTTCTTCCTTAAGCCGATGACCAGGTAGATAGTCTATCGTGACTTAGTGCTTAGCTTAGTGGTAGGTAATTATTGTAAATTAGCTATAAGGCAGGTTAGGCACCTGTGTAGGATTAGCTATTCATTCAAGGATAAATAGCTCATCCTTTGCTTTATATTAATCAGTTTAGAATAGCATTAAGTAGTTTGTAGTTACCTAGACTTTCGTTAAGCGTGTGTAATCACCTCATAGCGAAATAAATTATTTGAATTTGAATTTGAATTTGAATTTGAACAAATTTTAATGTCTTAAAATCATCGTATGAGTTGGACATAATTTTTTTTTGTATTTTTGCACGATCAGTAACAAACACGCTTGAAGTAAAAAAAACATTTGAAGTGAAAAAAAATTGTTTTTATTTTAAAAGAGGGGAATGAGGTGAGATGAAAGTACAAAGACCCCGAATTGCCAAATTTATTCACAAGAGTCGTTTAAATTTCCATAATACCAATATTATAATTATATTTGTTAACCAATTACTATTGCAAGTGTGTCAGAAATATGCGCAACAAATTAAACAAAATGCGCAATAAATCATACTCCTGATTGTTAAATTACTTCAAAACAAAGTGGATTCATAAGAGGCTAGTCCATGAACGATACAAAACATTTTGCGGTGGCATAATAATATTATGTTTGGCATTTTAGTATGATTTTTACTCATAAATACTACATAAAATATAACACAGACACAGCTGCAGGATGTAGATTACTCACTAGATACTCACTAGATATTTATATAGAATACGTAAATGTGGGTGAATCAGTTCCTCGATTGTTACTACTGAACTGATTCACTAGATGGCGCTTCAAAATTGTATTCTGAATCACACTGTTGAGACTCCTTGTAGAATACGTAAATGTGAATGTTAGGCCAGTGTTATTTTCATGTACTATAATTATTGCAACCGATTATTCGTTCTAGTGTATGGGGGTAGTACCTACTGACTAAAATTGAATGAATACGCTTGGCGTAACACTTGGCGGTATGGTTGGCGCTTGGCGGTACCTTTGGCGTGGCGGTAAGGCGGTACGGGAAGTTGACGTCACCTTTATTGCGTATGTACCAGTAACAGGAAAACTGCAACATTGATATTACGAGTACTATGTTTTACTAAAACTTTCGTCACAAGGAGAAAACTATTGCAAAATTGTATAAGTATATTGATAACTCCCACAAATCCCACTGGCCCGTAATGACAGTATACATACATCTAGTAAATTATTCATTTTTTAAAGCTTTAAAGCAATCATCGTTCCATCAATCATGTGTTTATTCATTCATGTTGTCGCTGCGGTTTGTAAATAAGGCATAATTCGTGCTGTTAAGCATTTAGTATGCATTGTGTAAATCGGATAAATTGTGTGATTAATTTGAAGCAGTGTTATTTTGAACCCTGTAAACATAAACTTGGTAAACTTCTGTTATGTAAATTTCATTTTACATTGCATAAATCTTGAAAAAAGATATTATCATAGGATAATAATTACTGACTAAGTAATCGATACAGATTCCGAAAATATTTTTTATCAATTTCCCAAAGGCCAATGGATATTTTCCTAATTTAAATCAAACTATTTCGATGGAAGCTGGCAACTCGTCATACGAATCACGTTAATACGTGAGCCGCAAAAACAAATAAATAATTGGATAAATAAATTACAAAACAATAAAATAATCAATGATCATGAGCATGAATGATGTAGGTGTTCCTAGAAAATAATGAGGGTCTCTTGGGATACGGGTAAGATAGATTGAATGTTTTTTAAATTATAATAGAATTGCTTCTGATTAACAACAAATGTTTACAGTTGAATACATAAAACTGTTGGATATGTAGGTCCTTTTATCCCGGTGATTTCCCAAGGAATGAATTTCGGAGGACAGAATTCGATCGGTAGTGCGAGGAGGATGGCAACCAGGTGTAAACGAAACTATTGTTACGACTATGTCTAATTCCACACGAGCGAAGCTGCGGCCGTCCATTAGTACTTAAATATTATAATGCTTCAAGCGATAAATTACTTTTTATTTTGACGTTGCGTTGATGGTAAGTGATCATTAATGTTTATTTTATTACTTAGTATTGGGAATAATTACATACTTTATATGTTGAGAACGTTTAAAATATATGGCTTCCTGGATTTCGGTGTAATATCCAAGTATACTGTGTTTGAAGCAACTGTCATGCTGGGTTCATTCAAGAAAGTCAGACTTTCTTGACTTTCAAAGTCTATATAAACTCAACTTTATTTAATATGCATTTTTGATCCTGACAGCTGAAACGCGTCCTCTCTCTCTCTCGCTGAAACTCGCAATTTCTCCGATGGATTGATCATTCAGTGAATGATGTAAAATACATTCAGACATTCACTTTTAATTACAGATAGCTCTACTGGCTCAATGTTTGTTGGCGTGGTACCAGGGCGGCAGAAATAGCGCGCTACCACTTAAAGTTCGACTAAGTGTGTGTCGCACTTTGCGAACTGGCTTACAATTTATGAGCTACTTAGCGGTGCAAGGCGGCCGTGGAGGAGATAGAGAGGGGAGCGGGTACAAAGTAGAACTGGCATGGTTCAATGGAGAAACAAAAAGGGGGGCCAAAATGGAACAAGCCGCCTTGCTTTTGCTCCGGACGCTTTCTTAGTTCAAACACCAATTTAATATGATCGATTTAGAGTTAAAATTATACGGTATTGTTCGACCGAAGTACGTTTCAAATGGAATTAATAATGGACATATAATTTGTCTAGGGCAATAGGTACTACTACAATTGAACCCCTAATACTTTTCGCTTTACTTACTAACGTCATAGGTTCCAAAGGGGGATGCATGTTCGTTTGCTATTTAATTCGAATACAAATAGGATTGTTCATCTATATCGGTTTGAATATGGCGTGTTTAGGAACCAACATTTCTTTTAAGAATTATATATTTTTCCTCGTATAAAGCTGCCCCCGTGTCTAGGTTGTTTACCTAAGCTGATTTATCTTTTACCCTAAGCAAAGACTATTCATATGCAAATGACTTATTGCGTTCAATACTGTACACAAAAGCCAGATGAAATCAGCGTTAGGCTATGGAAGAAAAAAAACGGGTCCCTTGGCTTAGTGGAAAACACAAGCCGTGAAATATTTTTGAAATTTTCCTAGAAGGATTATATTTTACTAGCTTCGCTCGCGCAGAATTAGACTGTGTATATAATATGTTATTCCTTATGTTTATTTTACACCCTTAAGGGTAACATTTTTATAAACTTTGAATGCCATATTTATTTATATCTAATCAACAGCCTAAAATCTAAATTTTATGCTTCTAGTTCTGAAAATTACAATACTTTCATACAACCTTTCATCCCCCTTTTCAACCCTTTACAGCACTTTTTTCCAATTAAAAAGTCCTTTCTCAGGCTCTAGCTAGACTATCTGTGTACGAAATTTCATTTAAATCAGTTCAGTAGTTTTGGCGTGAAAGTATAAGTAGTAACACAAGTAATAATAATATTAGTATGGATTTTGAATTTGTTGTTAATCATTATTCAAATAATAGAAATCAGAAAATTATATCTCACAGGAAGCGCACCGTTGAGATCATTGTCGCCTTTAGTAAAGTTATATAATTACTACAAAATGAAGTTAATAATATTACAGCAGTAATGTTTCAGAAACGAACCAAATTATCGAGTGTTAAATAATAGTATTATCAAGTACCTAATTTTCATTTATTCGTGATAACAAAACGGTTTGAGTGAAAATAGATGACAGTATCTTTGAGAGTATTGCTCTCTGCTGGCTTAGCTAGGAGCTTAAAGGTAATACTTAGCTATACTTAGCATAATGATACTAATTACCAGTTTTACCTGGTTTATTAACCCACTATGCGCTGGTAGATTTGCCACGCTCATAGGGATTCATCATTAAATTCCATGAGACAAGACCTATTTTTAAACCGAGTTTGATTATCATATATCTGACACATATTTGATGTTCGACTGAATGTAATTTTTTATGTATGCTCCAAAGAAGTCAGGCCGACATTCACAATGATCCATACTAATATTATAAATGCGAAAGTAACTCTGTCTGTCTGTCTGTGTCGCTTTCACGCCAAAACTAATGAATCGATTTAAATGAAATTTGGTACACAGATAGTCTAGAGCCTGAGAAAGGACATAGGATACCTTTTATTTGGAAAAAAGTGTTGTAAGGGGTTGAAAAGGGGGTTTAAAGGCTCTATGAAAGTTTTGTCATTTTTAGAACTAGAAGCATAAAATTTATATTATAGGCTGTTGATTAGATATAAATAAATATGGCATTCAAAGTTTGTAAAAATGTTACCCAAAGGGTGTAAAATAAACGTAGAGGATAACACATTTACGGATTCATTCCAAATTTGATTTGTAAGGTCGTAAAATAAACATATTATTATATTATTACTAGCTGACCCGGCAAACGTTGTTTTGCCATATAAATAATTTTTACTGAATATTTTGGGAGAACTTCATGTGTGTGGACTACAACTACCACTACCAATACCACTACACCTACTACTACCACTACCCCTACCACTAACACTACCCCTACCACTACCCCTACCACTACCCCTACCACTACTCCTACCACTACCCCTACCTCTACCACTACCCCTACCATTACCAATACCACTACCCCTACCCCTACCACTAACACTACACCTACCAATACCCCTACCACTACCCCTACCACTACCCCTACCACTACCCCTACCACTACCCCTACCCCTACCACTACCATTACCAATACCACTACCACTACCCCTACCACTACCCCTACCACTACCACTACCCCTACCACTACACCTACCACTAACACTACCCCTATCACTACCACTACCCCTACATCTACCCCTACCACTACCTATCACGCACCGGCGCCATCTACTTAAAATATTGGTTTGTAGTACATGCTATGTATCAGAGATGGCGCTGTATGTGAAAAAAGATTTTTCCCGCTTTTCTGTTGAAATTTTTCCTAAATTTTCTTTGCTATAAACCTCACCGAGCCCGAGACCTTTCCAACGAATGCAAAACCGTGGAAATCGGTTCGTGCGTTCTGGAGTTATAGCGTCAGGAAGGAAAACCCGACTTATTTTTATATAGTAGATTACATAGCTGTCATTATACGTCAATTACATAGCTGTCATTTGCGTTTTGTTATTCCGAGTCTGATTCTTTTTTGTTATACCACGTTTTATAGTGACTGACGTTTCATGTCAAGTCACACGGGAACGCTGTCGAACGGGATAAAAAGTATCCTATGTCCGTCTCCTGGCTCTAAGCTACCTCCCTACCAATTTTCAGCCAAATCTGTTCTGCCGTTCTTGAGTTATAAGTGGTGTAACTAACACGACTTTCTTTTATATATATAGATGTCTAATTCCACGCGAGCGAAGCTGCGGGCGTCCACTAGTATGATATAAACTGCCAGCCTGACTGAAAAATATTACGTGAATAAACGAACCAATCAGCATTAGAGCAGCGTAATGGAGTATGCTCTCGATCTTCCTCAACCGTGGCTTTGGGAGCTACCTGTTCCGCAAACCAATTTACTGTTATTTCTTACTTTTTAGTTTTCAAGTCGGTTTTTTTGATATTATAATTTATAGTTATGTCCGCCCGTGCCTCAACCGATTTGACTGATTCACACACCCATTACATTAATATTTTAGAGACTTACAGCGCCTTAAATGAGTTTTCTCTCGTTTCATGGGCATGGGTACTATGGTCATAATCATGATTGAGTAAAATTACAAATGTGAAATCAATTTCAAGAGTCAATTGAAGGCACCAGTCTCGTGTTTCGGAAACCCAAATAATTCTGCTACGAAAATATAACAGCACCAATTACTAACAATGGGTATTCCGGACCTCTTAATGATCTTTCAATCACTCCAGTATTCGAATTAGGCCTGCGCAAAAATCAAAGTTGGGCACAACACTGAACTGAGTGGGCCAATGAATCGCGTTTTAGTTGCTAACGCCCAAAGTTCTACGTCGGGAAATACATCGCGCTATCTACATAAATCATCGGCATAAGTCGTTTTAGGTCTGATAGCTGATAACATACGAGACTAAAATCGAAACGTTATGCTTACTGGAAAAGAACAGCATTTGACATTAGTACGCCCAGTTCACCGTTCAACATTTTGATTAATTTCTGTGATCGCGCTGCTGTGGGCTACATACTCCGTGGTAGCGGCGACTTATTTAAAATTTTAATCTATTTTATGTACCTTTACTAGCACTTTGATATTAAGCTTCACCAACAAATTGATTTGTGACGTAGTTCCCGAAATACGTCTTTAGAGGGACTGATAACTGTTGGGTAAGAAAAGTCTTTTTTAGAGTTTGTCTTACTCTACGTCTAGTAAGACGTCTAGTAAGACGTAGAGTCGTATATTCAGTCGAATATAGGGTTGACTGGTAGACAATGCCTTAAGTGCATAAAGTCCGCCCATTGTATACTACAATAAAGCGTAAAATAAATAAATAATATACGAAATATGCGTACCTATTACAAACCCGTATATTTTAAGATTGCCAAAATGCAAAGCGAAGTAAGGTTTTAACGAACTTAATAAAGAATTACGCAGCGTCATTTATCTACGCGTGAATTCCTTTGAACAACAAAATCTTTATTGAGTAACTTAATTTTCATTAAGTGTGTTATTAATTGGTTGATTCAGATGCTATTTCGTTCATGGTCAATATTAATGTCTTTTGCTATAACTATTAGCTGTACTTACTCGTGACTTCGTCCATGGACTATTTGATTCACCTGCCTATATCATTTCAACTGTCTAACTATCACGGTTCATCGGATACAGACGGACAGCGGAGTCTTAGTAATAGGGTCCCGTTTTACCCTTTGGATACGGAACCCTAAATAACGTACCACAGCGGCTATGGCAGAACTGTTTTTTACTACTCCTTATATCTATGCTTAAACCTAAGATTTAGTGTATGACTAATCAATTTTCGAAAGCTTATGTAACTTTCAATGATTGTTTCAGATTTTTGCTGACCTCATTATAAATACATATCTTGGACATTGTCACACACAGCCATCTGACCCCAAAGTAGTCGCGAGCCTGTGATATGGTTGTCAGAGATATTTATATTATATTTATATTTATTTAGTGGGATTCGAACCCACGACCCCTGGCGCAACAGACAGGGTCACTACCGAGCGATTGCGGCATGTCACTGACAAGAAATAGGGCAGCTTAGAGTATAAAAAGGTAGAGGCGCTCGTAAGACGAAAGTTGCAAGCGGCGTAAGTAGGGGATAATGGGGGTTTCTGGATCACAGAAGATCCAGAAACCACCCATTATCCTCTCACGCCTACCGTGAGTGAATGATGTGGTGAATACTGAGCATTGAGAGGTCTTTCCTACCGTGAGTGAATAATGTGGTGAATACTGAGCATTGAGAGGTCTTTTACATGACACACTGATAAATTTAAAATACGAGTATATTAATCTCGTGAGGACAGCAGTTACTAATTCTATCCAGAAATCAATGTCCCTGAATTATAAAGTGTTTAAAGGACGTGTGTTATTTGTTCAATGTTTTCTTACCGGTATTATCAATAGGTATCAATGTAATGAATATGTTTCTTATAATCTCAGTAATAAATAATCTATCTACGATTAAATTAAGATGTATCAGCATTTGAGTGCAAATAGTTTCTTGTAACATGAGTTGAATACTCATCATCATACAACGATACTCTAATACCTAATGTAAAGGCATGTGCCTATCGTAAGCTATACTGTTCAAATTGATTTAATAATGTGTGAAAGATATTTCTTATAAATTAAACTACCCGGAACGTAAGAGTACAATTTATTATGAAAATGTAATAATTACTGTTTTTATTATAAATAAACATTGTCATTCACTTGATAAAAATATTTACAAATACGAGTACTTATCTATCAAAGAACATTATTAATATCTAATGAGGAAATTATGTCTTTCAAACGTGAATAAACCGGATCGTTGACTATGTCCTTAACAATATGTTGCACACAAACTTTAGCGTTGCACTGACACATGGACTTTTCATTATTTTCAAACTGACTAGCATCGTATATTTCGATTCTAATTAACTTAGATCCACTTGATATATATTTAACGCAGGATGTTAAATCTTTAGGTTTGTTATAAAGTGGTTCCAAATATTCATTCCTATTAAAGATATTCATGTACGCTTCCGAATTAATCATCAAAGGTGGAGAGCTCGGAGAGTAAGCCCAGCCTGCTACATCCTGTGAATGAATAAAGGGCTTAACTTTTGATTTAAATTTTAAAAGAATTAAAATTATCACAAGTACTTTAAGTGTCGATACTTACATTACCCGATGACATATTTATCGCAAGTAGAGAGTTCGCTTAGTTCGTTAGCTTCTTAAGTGATGCACTGTTATTTATGATTTCCCGTGTAGGAATGATGCCATCCAATCACTTTGCAAACATTTATAGATTGACTTTACCCTTACCTTACAGTAATTTGATATAGTAAAAACTGCATTGTCAGAAGTTTAAATTTTTTATGTGTTTTGGACTCGAAAATGTATATTCAGCAAGTTTCAATAATTTTCTGTAAAATCGAAGGAAATAGCTTCTCATCGCTCATCTACAATTGGTCTGACAGCATTATATCAACTTCTAATAGTAATATGCTGATACAAAATAATTATTAGAAGTACAGATTAATTCATCTAACAGAGACCATCATCGTACCATCTGTGAAGATAAATACAATGGATGCATCATAAAGTACATTCTCTGGGTTTATTACTCTAGGTACAGTACTCTACACCATGCAAGAATGAAAGTTCCCGAATATGATATATCTTACACTGCATTTTTTAGTTAGAAGCGCCATTACCAAATATAGGAGACTATGACGATAATTTGGAGACTATTTAAGAGCCGTCTCTCAGGACCTAGATCACACACCACTTTCTGGAGTCACCTGCAGAACATCTTCAAGTATCTACCTTAACAAACCCGTTCCAGTTTACTAAAATGTAAGTACTATTTATTTTTTATTAAGTATAGTTTCCTTGTAGCGTCCATAGCCCAATGGCTCGCGTCGATTCTATGTGATTGAAAGAGTTAAGCAACGACGGGCGCGGTCGGTTTGTGGATGAGTGACCGCTAGTGGCCGTGCCCAGCAGTGGGACGTCTATGGGTCGCAGCAAGCAAGCATAGTTTCCTTTCATAATTACTTAAATATATTAAAGTCAGTTCTTAATTTACTGACAGTTACTATCTGTTTCTTAAATATTGTTTTATTTTCTTTTTACTAGGTCGAAGACACTCGCTGATGACCTGTTCCTGTCCGATGATAGTTCGGTGGCTGAGGCTCCGTCGAAAATCAAAACTACTGCCCAAGAAAAAAAGAAGCGTAAAGACGAAGCAAAGCCCTCAACATCGCAACCACCGGTCAAGAAAAGCAAGCCAAATGTTAGACCGGCCGTCGTCAACCAGGCAACGGCAAAGGATCTTTTTGGAAGCGATAGTGACGACGATGAAAGTGGTAAAAACGCCCCCCCGATTTTTTCCTACTTAACAAGGCGCCTGGCCAACGGTTTTTCACGGCAAATAATAGAAGACAAGTCCGGAGACTATTATGTGGAATTAAAAATCTATAAATATAGCGAAATAGAGCGTGTCCCACCAGTAAATCGATGGCGACATTCTATTATCACTATAAAAAATAGATTAAACCAGGATGCTGAGTCCTGGACTCATTTAAATGGCTTCATTAAGTCTACAAAACAAGAATTTAAAAAAATACCCCCTACTTTTCTAGGTCGTTATTAGTTTTACAATAATTGTGTTTAATTTAATAAAATATTTACAAACATATTATTATTTTTTCAGTTGTACCACCCATTAGTGAGACAAAGTCACCATCAAGTTCGATAATCTACTGTGAATATTGTAAAATTGATATACCGAAAAATGAATACAAATATCACAAAAGAACGAATATTCATAAGTCAAACAGTTTAATTAAGTCAAAATTTGAGAATATTGATATAATAGCAACTGCATTTAAGAACAGAATTATGACATATCGATTAAACCCATCTAAAGAAGACGAGAACCTCTTACCGGAGGCGTTCTTGGATGGAAATCGAAATAATATTATAAAATTGTTGAGACTATCGATAAATCAAAATATTTGCATTAAAGTAAACTTTGAGCTTTTTGCTTACTTTGTTTTACCTAAATCAGGTGAGCAACAACTCAAGTCATTTAATTCTAGATATGAAATTTTATATAAAAGTACAAATTTGAGTAAGATATATTTGAATTTATTAGAGATTTTAAATAGAAAGCTCACGGAGTTTGAACATCGTGAATCTGGATGGTCATTCATTTTTGTGAGTCATCTAGAGATTAATATTAATAAGTATTCTCCACTACGAGGCGGCTCTTACTTGGATCTGCCAGTAGTAATAAAAAATACAAAAAGTTGCCTAAATATACAGAACAATGATGAATTTTGCTTCCTCTGGAGTATTATTGCATCATTATTTCCAGCGAAAAATAATGTATGTAGACCAAGTTCGTATCCACATTACAGTTCAATATTTAACATTCAAGAAATGTCATTTCCACCTACAACTAAAGATATCAAATTATTTGAAAGAAATAATCCTACATTAAGTGTGAATATTTATGGTTTAGATGACAAATATAATGTAACTGGTCCTCTTTATGTAACAAAATGTAAAAAAGATAACCATATCAATTTGTTATATTTTGAGAGACAAAATAAAGCTCATTATTGTTTAATCAAAGACTTATTGCGCTTAGTACGTAAACAAGTATCTCAGCATAAAGGATCAATGTTCTTATGTGAAACATGTCTACAATTTTTTAGAAGTTATTCAAAGTATTATTCCCATAATTGTTCTAAAGTTGTGACAATATTACCAGAAAAAAACAGTAGCATAGAATTTAAAAACTTTGAGAGACAGCAAAAAGTTAATTTTGTTATATACGCCGACTTTGAAAGTTTATTATTAAATTTTGAAGATAAAGATTCTAGCACTAGTACTATAAAAAATAAAATACACCAGGCTTCGTGTTTTGCATTCTATGTATGTTGCTCTCATGATAGTACTATGAACAAATTCATTAC
The DNA here is from genome assembly GCA_944567765.1 of Carterocephalus palaemon. Classification (NCBI taxonomy): domain Eukaryota; kingdom Metazoa; phylum Arthropoda; class Insecta; order Lepidoptera; family Hesperiidae; genus Carterocephalus; species Carterocephalus palaemon. The sequence goes on from OX155641.1 coordinate 2,052,980, forward strand.
TTACAGAGGACCAGATTGCGTTCAAGTATTTATTGAAAAGTTAATAGAGGAAGCAAAGATAATTAATGAAATTTTGAGAAAAAAAAATCTATGAAGTCTTTGACTCCTGAGCAAATTAAGAATTTTAGAAATGCGACTACGTGTCATATTTGTAACCACCTCTTATTGGAGGATAAAGTCTGTGATCATGATCATATAACATCCGAATACAGAGGTGCAGCACACTCATATTGTAACTTAATTTATAGAGTATGTCCATTTATTCCAGTCTTTTTTCATAATTTATCCGGCTATGACTCACATTTATTTATAACAGAATTATCAAAATATAAAGGTGCATTAAAGGTTATACCAAAGACAAAAGAGAAATACTTAACAATTACAAAGGTAATCCCATTAGGAAAAGGTTGTAAGCCAATGCAAATAAAATTTATAGACTCTTTTCAATTTCTAAGTGCAAGCCTGGATGATCTGAGTAAGAGCTTGACTGAGAAAGATTTTGTTCATTTGTTAACACATTTTCCTGATAAAAGTCAATTCGATTTAATACGAAGCAAAGGCGTATATCCCTATGAATACATTGATTCATGGCAGAAATATAGCAATACACAACTTCCAGCGAAAAATGAATTTTACAGTTCTTTGAAAATGAAACACATATCAGACAGTGAATATAAACATGCTAAATCTGTATGGAATTGTTTTAATATTAAATCTTTGGGTGAATACACAGATCTTTATTTAAAGAGTGATGTGTTGTTACTCTGCGATATATTTGAGAATTTTAGAAAATTAAGTTTAATTCATTATAAATTAGATCCTGCATATTATATTACTGCACCTAGCCTGAGTTGGGATGCTATGCTACTTTATACTAATGTTAAATTAGAGCTAATTTCTGACATGGAAATTTATGAAATGATTGAAAAAGGAATTCGAGGAGGATTGTCACAGTGTTCTCATAGATACGCTAGAGCTAATAATGTTTATCTACCCAATTACAGCAATACAGAACCATCAAAATTTTTAATATATTTAGATTGTAATAACCTATACGGCTATGCTATGACTATGAAATTACCAATCTCAGATTTTAAATTAATGACTAGTGATGAAATTAAGAAGTTTAATTTATTTGATATTGATGATAATGCTGAATATGGTTACATATTAGAAGTAGACATGTTGTATCCAGACAATTTGCATAATTTACATGAAGATTTGCCTTTCGCCCCTGAAAAATTCATTCCTATAGGAGGTAAGACACCTAAATTAATTGCAAATTTATACAATAAATTTAAATACGTTATTCATTACGTTCATTTGAAAGAGTGTATTAAAAAAGGTTTAGTTATGAATAAGATTCATAAACTGCTAAAATTTAAACAAGAAAGCTTTCTGAAAAAATATATAGACTTAAATACTAAGTTAAGACAGACAGCATCAACATCATTTGAAAAAGATTTTTTTAAACTTTTAAATAACTCAATATTTGGTAAAACCATTGAGAATAAACGTAAACATGTCGTTGTGAAGTTAGTTACAAAGTGGAATGATAGTGGGAATAAGACAAACAAAACATTAGGTGCTGAGAAACTTATTGCAAATCCAAATTTACAAAGCATCTCTATATTTACTGAAAATTTTGCAGCAGTGCAACTGAGACCAGAAAAAATATTTCTAGATAGACCAATATATATTGGATTTTCTGTACTAGAATATGCACGACATCATTTGTACAAGTTTCATTACGATTTCATTAAAAATAAATATGGAGACAACGCTAAATTATGTTATACCGACACTGACAGTTTATTATATTTGATAGAAACGGAGGATTTTTATAAAGATATGCGTCATAATATTACAGAGTTTGACACAAGTAATTTTAAAAATGATAATCCCTATTCTGTTCCTAGAGTAAACGAAAAGATTCCTGGTTTATTTAAGGATGAGTTAGGAGGTGAGATAGTGACAGAATTCGTAGGTTTAAGAGCAAAACTGTATAGCATTAAATCATTGAAATCTCAAATAAACAAAGCAAAAGGTGTGTCGAAACCAGTGACAAAAAAATTAACATTATCGAATTATAAAAAAGCACTATTCGAAAACATTTCTTTAAAATGTAACATGAATGTATTTAAGTCATTAAAACATATTATATATTCACAGCAAACAAATAAAGAAGTTTTAAATAGACTTGACGACAAAAGGCAAATTTTATCAAATCAAATAGACACTTTGCCTTGGGGTCATTGCGATACAATATTTTGATGAAATGTAATGAATCATCTTTAAGTAATTATTAACATTGTTAATATAGAATTAAGCTTACATATTATCAATGTATCATGACTTAATATCAATAAATAATGTTTATTGGGATATTTTGTTTAATTTTTTATAAATTAATTTCTTGTAAGTTACTAATTATAAATACTGAAACAATAAAACCTACAGTACAGATATAAAAATGGAAGTGATCAAACAACCAGTGTCGCTAGAAGTAAAAGAAATCGATTTTAAAAAAAATATACGAAAAAGCAAGCATGGTGAACTTTTTCCCAATAATATTAGATGTTTAATATGCGGCCCTTCTAATTGTGGAAAAACTAACGTTATGCTTACCTTACTTTTTCATAAAAATGGTTTACGATTTGAAAATATTTATTTGTATTCTAAAACTAGCTTTCAATCAAAGTATCAGTATTTAAAACAAATTATGGATTTAATCCCAGAAGCCAAACTGTTTATTTATAATTCTGATCAAGATGTTATTCACCCTAATGAAGCCTTGCCGAATTCTGTTATTATTTTCGATGATGTTGTTAGTGAGAAACAGTCAAATATAAGAAATTATTTTACAATGGGACGACATAATGAAATTGATTGCTTTTATTTATCACAAACATATTCAAAAATACCTAAGCAATTGATACGCGACAATGCAAACTTTTTAATAATATTTAAACAGGACAGTATAAATTTAAAACATATATACGATGAGCACGTCAATTCTGACATGGATTGGAACAAATTCAAGAATCTTTGTTCTGAAGCTTTTGTAAAGTCTCATGATTTTTTGGTTATTAATAAAGATTGTACATTAAACCAAGGAAGATACAGAAAGTCATTTGACAGATTTATAAAATTCAATGTTTCTATATAATATCAAGTCGTTACACTAGAATTATCATTTAAGTTTGACCGTTCCCTGACTTAGGTTGAAAGAATTATGGACGAAGCGATTACGAAAGAAATAATTAGGTCCGCGGACACTATTAAAAATAAAATAAGGCAAATGAAGGATAGTGAATTTAATACTAATATTCACCTGAATCAATTTTTTAAACCCATTTCGGAACCTCTAAAATCAATGGTATCTTCAAATAAACAATGTGTATCTACGAATAATGAAGATCAGCATAATGCTCTGTGTACTGATTCGAAAATACTATTATATGATAAATCGAAAGGAGACAATTTGTTTGAAATAGAAATGAAACCAGAATCGAGTATTGAAAGTGATAAATCAGAAATATTTTATTCAGATGATGGAGAAACACAGTTAGAAGAAACTGGCGATTTATCAATCAAAAAAGATGATATAATCGAAATATATGATAATCTTAATATACCGTTTGGAGTAAGGAGTGAAAATAATAAACTTATGATGGGAAACGCAGAAGTAAATTTTTTAAAATCCTTTGAGAATTCTAATGATAAAATCTATAGCCTCGTAATTGATGGTACTAAATACACACTAACTCCAGGCCTAAGAGAGTTACTGCTTCGTAAAAAGCCTGATTTATCTTTAGTAAAAGATAACGATAGAATCGTTTATAAAAAAATTCTTGTAAAGACTAATGCTCACAGAAAAAACTATGATCCGTATGGTCAAATAAAAGGAGATAAAGGGGAAAAATATCGTAAAGTTATAAAACCACTGTTATATGAAAAGAGTAACCTTTTACCAGAGGTAAGTTTAGTAGAGAAACGTGGTGCAGGTTTACCAAAATTAAAAAAATATGTAAAGAATACAGAATTAATATATTGGGATGATCCAAATGAGCTAGTAGAAAGACTGAAACTTTTGATAGCATCAAGAAATGCTGGTAACACAGGTCTCGATAATGAAATACTGTCTATAATCGAAGAGTTGAAAGAAGCAGGTATTATAAAAGGATATAAAGATTCATGATAGTGAAAAATTACCGTAGTATTAATTTGGGTTTTTAAGAAGCAGAAACAGAAATGAGTGAAGTAAAAAGAGATATAATTAATGAAATTCATAGAAATGCAAGAAAGAACTTCCTACGGCGAAACGTCATTTTAAAGGATATCGATGACCTTTGGCAAGCTGATTTAATGGATATGAAAAACATTTCAAAATATAATAATAACTATAAATACATATTGGTTGTTATTGACGCTTTTTCTAAATACGCATGGGCGTACCCACTGAAACAAAAAAACAAAGAAGCTGTCTGCAGTGCATTTCAAGAATTATTAACAAAAGAATTACGCCAGCCAAAAAACTTACAAACAGATTTTGGAAAAGAATTTTACAATAGTCAATTTAAGAGGCTCACAAACAAATATTCTATTAATCATTTTTCTACTTACTCAATAAAAAAAGCTTCAATAGTTGAAAGGTTTATAAGAACAATTAAAAATAATTTGTACAAAGAATTCTATTTGCAAGGGACATATAAATGGGTTAAAGGTATTCTCTCTAAGGTAATCAATAAATATAATCATTCCGAACATAGGACAATAGGAATATCCCCAGCTAAAGTTAATCATAGCAATAAAATAACAATATTGAAAAGAATTATCGATAATTTAAAATGTAAGCAACAACAAAAAAAGTTAACTGATGGTGATTTTGTTAGAATTAGCAAATACAAAGGTTTTTTTGATAAGGGATATACACCTAACTGGTCAACAGAAATATTTAAAATTATTTCAGTTCAAAATACAAACCCTGTTACATATTTGTTAGAAGATGGAAACCAGCAACCTATTTTAGGAACTTTTTACAGTCAAGAACTTCAAAAAACAAAACACCCCAATTATTATCTTGTTGAGAAAGTGCTCAAACGAAAAGGAAATAAAGTCTATGTGAAATGGTTAGGATTACCTTCAACAGAGAATAGTTGGATTGATAAAGCTAATGTGGCTTAAGACCAAGAAAACCAATATAAGGCTACAATTTCGTGAATTCTTTCATTCGATTTGAGCCTATGGAAGGAAAAGGACTAGTGAATTGTTTGATTAATAATTTGCCTTTTGAGTTTCATCTTCCAGGATATAATTATTGTGGTCCAGGAACACGGTTGCGGGAGAGACTGTCTCGTGGTGATAAAGGTGTTAACGAATTAGATGAATATTGTAAAGCTCATGATATTTCATATAATAATTCTAATAATCTAGAAGATCGCCATAAAGCAGATATCATTTTGACGAAGATGGCTAAAAAACGTGCCAAAGATCCTAATGCTAGTAATGGAGAGAAACTTGCCGCTAATTTAGTTAATAGTATTATGTTAGCGAAAGCTTCTTCTGGTGCCGGTTTAAAAAAAGATTTTAAGCAGGTTGTCTCCCATGCCAAGAAATTAATTAGAAAGATTAAACCAAAAACTAAAGAAAAAATAGTAGAGTTGGCGTACCGAGCTGCTAAGGAATTAAGTCAAGATAACTCCATTAGGATTCCTCGGATCATACCTATTCCTAAATCTGGTGGCGTTCTTCCTTTAATTCCGATATTTGCTGGTTTGTCAGCCGTAGGAAGTTTGGCAGGTGGAGTCTCAGGAATTGTTAAAACTATTAACGAATATAGAGCTGCCAAAAAACATTTAAAAGAACAAGACAGACATAATAAAGCAATGGAAGCTGTACGCTTCGGAAATGGATTGCAGTTAGATCGGTATAAGAATGGGCTAGGCATATATTTATGTAATAAAAAAAACTGAAATTGCGGCTACCTAATCGTCCTTTGACTAATATAGATATAATGAAATTCTCTGGTAATATCCCCTATTTTCGTGGCGTGTACATGCTAGATCAGTTACCAAAGTCTTCGTTATTTAATGAGTGTGGAATCATAAATTTAGATAACTCTAAAAATCCCGGGACTCATTGGGTAGCCTACGCCAAATTAAACAAATATGTAGAATACTTCGATAGCTACGGCAATTTAAAACCACCATTAGAAGTTGTAAGATATTTAGGTTCCAATATTTCATATAACTACGAAAATTTACAAAAAAACAACTCGTATAAATGTGGGCATTTATGCATAAGATTTCTTAGAAACTTTTGGAAGAAAAGAGGATATATTAGTTGTGCATAAATTAATGCTTCACGCTAGATAAACTCATTTGTATTGTAACTTTTGCAGTGAAAAGTTGTAATGACGTAACAGTTGAAATGATTATTTTTAACAATACTCGTATATTATTTAAAGATGATGCTGAAAAGTTCAGTTGCTCAAGTTCATTTAAAAGGTACAGTCATAAGCCGAGGATTAAAAAAATAAGTAAGAAAAATAAATTATTTCTACAATCACTAGGATTTAAATTATGAACTTACTGGATATAAGTGAACCACCGCGATTTGATAATTCAATCGTGGGTTATGAAATACATACATACAATCCTTACAGTAATAGTTTTAAAGAGAATGATGAAATACGAATACCTATTCATCAGCAAGACATTTACGTGTTACCATCAGGCAGTTATATCTACATAGAGGGACGGGCTAATGTCTTTTCAAAAGACACTGCGGGAAAACAAACTAAAAAAAGTGTAAAGTTTACAAACAATCCAATATTGTGTCTATTTCAAGACATACGCTATGAAATTAATGGAGTTGAAATCGATCGAATAAAAAATGCAGGAATAACTACAACGCTAAAATCCTATGTTTCTATGAGTGCAGGTGAAAATAAGTCTGGTGCAATATGGGGTTGGGATTTAAAAGGAATAAAAAATGATAAGGGAGTATTCAGTGCTCTCATTCCATTAAAGTGCATTTTAGGTTTTGCAGAAGATTACAAAAAGATAATTATTAACAGTAAACATGAACTTATACTTAATAGAGGTAGTACAAACCTCAATAGCGTCATCATTGATGATAATGATTGCGTTGAAATTTATCTAGATAAAGTGCAATGGCGAATGCCGCATATAAAAGTTTCAGACCGAGAGAGGTTAACATTACTTAAATATTTAGATAAGGATCGTCCCATTCAAATAGCGTTTAGAAACTGGGACTTATATGAGTATCCATTATTACCAAAAACTACCAAACATTCTTGGATTATTAAGACTGCCTCACAGCTTGAAAAGCCAAGGTATGTTATATTTGGTTTACAAAGTAATAGAAAAAATATAAAGTCTAAAGATTATTCTATCTTTGATCATTGTAAACTTAGTAATGTTACTCTTTATTTAAATTCACAATATTATCCTTATGAAACAGTGAATTCCAAATTTAGTGATGAGAAATACCATATATTATACGAGATGTACACAAAATTTCGTCAGTCTTATTACAACTCTGGATGTGAACCGTTGCTGGATTACAACGAATTTAAAGAAAAGGCACCACTTTTTGTAATCGATTGTTCAAGACAGAACGACTCATTAAAATCTGGGGCTATTGATGTTAGATTGGAGATAGAAGGTTCCGAAGATTTCCCAGAAAAGACTTCCGCGTATTGTCTTATAATTAATGATCGTTTAATAGAATACAGACCTTTAAGCAATATTGTTAAAAAAATAATATGAAAGTCATCGTTGATCTACAAGGATTTAAGACGGAGACGAATGAGTTTATATTGAAAGAAATAGCAATATTATGTGGTCGCAAAATGTTAGTGTTACTGGTTAAACCACCATATCCGTTTTATGAACTGACAAAATCAGAGCGACTACAAGTAAGCTGGATAGAGAGAAATAGAAATATTTTTTGGAATGAAGCATTTGTACCGTACTCTCAAGTTCATGAACATATTTCGAAATATCTAAAAGACAAAATTGTGTATGTTAAAGGAAGTGAAAAAGTTTTGTGGTTAAAAAATATAATCAAAAGCGATCAAATTTATAATCTAGAGTGTAAGGATTGCCCTAATTTTCAAACATTGTATAGTAGTTATGTAAATTGTGATAATGTAGTTAGCTGTATTTATCATTCAAATGTGTGTGCATTAAAAAATGTAACATGTTTAAAAATGTGGCTTGATAATAAATATATTTTAAAATAAATCATTTTTTATTTACTCATAAAAAAATCTAATCGTCTCATACGAATGATAAAGTATTATAAACAAATTAAACAATTAGCGCAATCACGCAATCACATTATTGAATAGTAAGAATACTCAATGCTCAGTATTCACCACATTATTCACTCATGGTAGGCGTGAGTGGATAATGGGTGGTTTCTGGATCTTCTGTGATCCAGAAACCCCCATTATCCCCTACTGGCGTATGTATCGATTAACCGCAATGGGTTCATGCTCATTCATTACGAGGTCTAGCATCGAGCTTCATTCAGAGCTGTGTGCAATGTGTGTTTGATGTGCAAATGTGTGTGTGCAAACAATATTTGTGTCACGTGCTATTTTCGAATCGCTCAGGCCCCCGTATTCACAAACGATACTATGAGGTCTCACAGTACTCGCGAGCGCATAGGGTCATTCGAACCAATTCATAAACAATACTTAGGTGAAATCCGCTACTGTGCGTCTGTCAAAAGGGACGCATAGCTAAGATAGCTTCTGAGCTACTTTAACGAACGCATAGCGTCGAATTGGTTTGTCATTTACGTCAAAATTGAAATATCAAAGAAGGGTGGTTGCACCTTGGATAAATTAGAGGTTATTATTTAAGCTTACAAAATTGTAAAGGAAAAAGGAGTTACTTATTACAAAATTCTACCTATTAAAAACAATGGATTACAGTTGTGAGGAAGAGTTTGACAAACAAATCAATTAAGGGAAATGAAAGGTAAGCGTCCACTTGTCGGTATCGTACGCATAGGACGCATCGCACGCAACGGATCGTAGTATTATTTGTCTATAAACTCATATAAGTGCGTCCACCTGTCCGCATCGTACGCATCGCACATCGGCAATGCCGACAACGTTGCTCCGACCGAGAGGCAACTTTTATCCGTTTGATGCGATGCGTCCGATGCGTGTGTTAGGTTATTATATTATTGAATAAAAATATTGATAAATGTGGAAAATTATTGATGGTAAAAGAAGTAATTCATAAATGGAACGTAATTTAAGTATCATTGTTTGGTTTATTAAACCAATTTTTAACAACTTTTAACAATTAACTTTTTGGTTTGGTTTAATAAACCAAACAATGATACTTAAATTACGTTCCATTTATGAATTACTTCTTTTACCATCAATAATTTTCCACATTTATCAATCTTTTTATTCAATAATATAATAACCTAACACGTGCGATACCGACAAGTGGACGCTTACCTTTAAACGATTATTGCTACTTGCTCTGACATAGACATGCTTTGACAGTTGTCAAAACACTAGAGTGAACTTCGCCATATCAAATGGACCAATCACAGAGCTGAATTCAACGCTATGAGACCTCATAGCTAAGTAATGTTTGAGTGTTGTTTATGAATTGGATGGCTCGACATGAGGAGCGCATAGAGTACGGGGGTAACCCCCGTATTCATGAACATTACTTGGCTGAGTAACTGAACAACACTATGCAAAGAACGCTAATTCTCTATGCGCTCCTCATGTCGAGCCATCCAATTCATAAACAACACTCAAACATTACTTAGCTATGAGGTCTCATAGCGTTGAATTCAGCTCTGTGATTGGTCCATTTGGTATGGCGAAGTTCACTCTAGTGTTTTGACAACTGTCAAAGCATGTCTATGTCAGAGCAAGCAGCAATAATCGTTTAAAGGTAAGCGTCCACTTGTCGGTATCGCACGCATCGGACGCATCGCATCAAACGGATAAAAGTTGCCTCTCGGTCGGAGCAACGGTGTCGGCATTGCCGATGTGCGATGCGGACAGGTGGACGCACTTATATGAGTTTATAGACAAATAATACTACGATCCGTTGCGTGCGATGCGTCCGATGCGTACGATACCGACAAGTGGACGCTTACCTTTCATTTCCCTTAATTGATTTGTTTCTCAAACTCTTCCTCACAACTGTAATCCATTGTTTTTAATAGGTAGAATTTTGTAATAAGTAACTCCTTCTTCCTTTACAATTTTGTAAGCTTAAATAATAACCTCTAATTTATCCAACGTGCAACCACCCTTCTTTGATATTTCAATTTTGACGTAAATGACAAAACAATTCGACGCTATGCGTTCGTTAAAGTAGCTCAGAAGCTATCTTAGCTATGCGTCCCTTTTGACAGACGCACAGTAGCGGATTTCACCTAAGTATTGTTTATGAATTGGTTTGAATGACCCTATGCGCTCGCGAGTACTGTGAGACCTCATAGTATCGTTTGTGAATACGGGGGTAAGTCGCTAGACTGCGACTGCATTCAGTCGAGACCGTAGAAAATCATGAACTAAGTTATATAAGAAAGCGTGTAGAACATTAGAAATTATTCATAAGGGTGACAGTTAATCTTTCGTATACTCAAAGATGAGCGTCCTGTGGGCTATGGCACAGAATAATAGTACGGTAATTCCTAACCTAAGCGTTAGTAAGAATGTATTCCTGTTACATGGGTATTTATCCTGAGTGGTATTCGAACAGGGTTCTTAATAGGTCACCGCCGATTGCGCCAACGGACCCGTCAAATTCTCGTGCCTGTTTATAAGTATCGGGTGATTCGATATTATGACGATGCTGCGAGACGTTCGCTTATCCACGCAGCTCTTCAAATACTAAAACAAATATGGAAGCCACGGTGCGCATCTACGCAAACATTTTTATTGACAGAGTAGACGGAACCTCGCGATTGGGTTGACAAACACGAGTCAATAAACAAGTTACTACAATGGGACACACCTGACTGAGGAATGGAAAACTCGTGTTTTTAACGTTCAACGAAATAAGACGCTGGTATCCACCTCTATCCGAATATGACAACTGTGATGAACTTGTAGCGTCCATAGCCCAATGACTTGCGTCGATTCAATGTGATCGAAAGAGTAAAGCAACGAAGGGCGCGGTCGGTTTGAGGATGGGTGACCGCTAGTGGCAAAATTTCATGGACGCTACCGTGCTTCAGAGGGCACGTAAAGCTGTTGGTCCCGGTTGTTTTCAATACTGGAAACAGTTGTTAATCCTTGTCGAAGACCTTCGGGTGGCTAGAGAACATTCGACACTGGGTTGGCCTCTAACCGCTCCACCTATCCGCATAAGAGCAGCGTGGCGATGCTGCAGACCTCCCGCAGCAGTGTCTGTTGGGGAGTTATGTTCGGTGTATGGCAATTATGTTCAGGTGTACAAACCAAAACCAAATAGTTTTCAGTTACACTTTTTTTGGCGACCTTTAGTCCTCAAGGGTTGCAATGCAACGCCTATCCCCAATCCTCATACCCACTGACGAACTGACCAACTTATGTTCTTATCAAATCTCTCTGCAAATTAACCATCCCAGTCCCTATTTGAGTCCTGTTCAAAGTAGTCACAGTTGTCATGGGCGGCAGCGATGTTATCTTACGGTGGCTCGCCACTCTTTACCGCCGTATGTCACGACAGTCGCGAGGCCCGCCTTTGCACTCCCTCGAATTCAATTCGAAAACTTAATCAGAAAAGTTTGTGAATAAACAATAAGTACGCCATATTGGGGATGGATGTTTAAGAGCTACGCGGAACACGCTTGTGTCAGACTTTCAGGGATACTGTACATAATAAAAGGTGGAGTTTCACGAAAATCATCAATTATTTACAGTACGTACTGTTCCGTTGTGAAAGTGTAGGCTCAGGAGCTGAATAATGTCGCTGAATTGCGTGACACTACTTTTCAACGCACCACTCAGCCAAGACAACATGGCCAACTTGACCTTGACTTACGACCCTGACTTACGACCTTGACTTAGTCAATACGCAGCAGGTAGCAACATAACATAACATCACGTCGTTATTTCCCCGAAAGGGTAGGCAGAGGTATATAGTATACTTTTCACCAGTTACATTTAGGTCTCAAGGTGCTGAGAGTTTAAAGTTTGAAAAACGCAAAAATACTTTGCCTGACCCGGGGCTCGAAGTCAGAACCTCCAGCTACGGAGTCGCGAACACAACCAATAAGGCAGTCCTCTATAAGTTAGACACTTGTTTATGAACATAATGATGGTTTTTTTTTAATTTTTGGACCAATCATGACGAATTGAGTTGGAGCCTCACAAAATTATTGCATGATTACATAATACCAGTACAAGACTTCTAATACTTATTGTACTGAGAAAATCTAATTTCTCTCAACGTCAAGAATACCAGGAGTTTCAGCGAAATCTTGTACCATTAGCCCGAATGGCTTGGACCGGAGTATACTATGCGGCGACAAAGTCTAGCGGGTGAATGAAATCTGGAAAACAAGTTCCCTTAGGATACGGTATGCAAGATTGGATAGATTTTTTTAAAAACTATATTTTGTTTTTATATTTTGTAAGAAAAAGAATAATAAGTTAAATTAAAGCAGATATTTTCAACTATTCAAGGCAGCATGACTGGATGAAGGTAGTGTGTTTTTGACCTGGAATTAAGAATAGAGAAACGGAGATATATGATCTCCAATACTATTCAGCGATTTTATATTTTCAATCTAAGGGGATGAAAATTCTGATTAAAGTGATGATATATTTAATGTTTCCATAGGTTTCAGTGGGTAGAGTTTGTCCAGTAATGTCCGTGATCATAGGTAACAACTACAAACGCAACTATCGCTGTCTAAAACCACGCGAGCGAAGCTGCGAGCGCCCCCTAGTCAATAAACAACAACAAATAATTAACAAACGAACTGGTCTTCTGTGGAATGAGCTTCCGACTGAGCTTGTCCCTTCGAGCTACGACATGGAACGCTTCAAAAAGTGTGAAACGTTTCCTTCAAGGCAGGCAACGCACCTGATACCCCTGGTGTCGCACGTGTCCATAGACAGCGAAGAGGGGGATTACGCATGCGCAGTAACGCCGATACGACCAATGCCACCTAGAGGCGAGTTGCTGAACTAAAGAGACAAGCGTGATATTTCAAAAAGTCATTAAAAGTTCTGCTATTCATCGATAGATGGCAATATCACCGCTGTGCCGGTCGGAGTGGGGGGTGTTAGGTAATTTTCGTTACGGAATTTCTGGATTCGGTCTCCACGCTCAAGGCCCGCGATAGAAGCTATGCAATAGCTTTAAAACAACCTAAATCGATCTAAAACAAGTCTTATGAGTGCGGTTGTACTTCTCCCTGACGCTATCCTAATATAGACTACCGCGCATTCACAGTCAGCGCTAGACTTTGGCGCCGCATGGTATGAACGGCTGCGCGACGACCGCTGGCGATCGTTAAATGGATTCTATGCCGCTGTTCGGAGACTCGTTACCGTTTCTGGCCACTTCCCTGACCGCACGACGCGTTCAAAGCCTTTTAAAGCACACCAATTACAGTACCTACTGCATAGCCAAATTAGTAGGATATTGTTTTAAACAGACATATTTACAGAAGAATGTTTAAACGCAATTATAATGAGAAAAATCTCAGCATTAGAGCCAATTTACATGGGGCCGAAAGGGATGACAAGTGGGTTTAATACAACCCACCTCTGCCTGGCCCTTCGGAGAAATACAATCGTGATGTTATTTTATGACTAGTGGACGCCCGCAGCTTCGCTCGCGTGGAATTAGACATAACAATAGTTTCGTTTACACCTAGTAATATTATATAGCCTATGTCACTCAGTGAAGATGCAGCTTTCTAGTGGTGAAAGAATTTTTGTAATCGGTCCAGTAGATTTTGTGTGAAAACATTACAAACAAATCTTTCCTCTTTATAATATTAGTATAGAAGTACAGATTAAAGAATCATTACGCATGTTAAAAATCCTTCGAAAATCCCTCAGTAGGCGAACATCGTAGACGCAAACGTAGAACATCGTTGTTGTAGACGTCTCTTAGCTTGCTCGCCCCGTAGAAAGAAAGAAAGAAAATTTATTTCGTACTTATAAAACTGCATTAAGTACAAAAATAAATGAAAAATTATACCGTTAAAATTTTTTTTTTTTTAAAAAGCTTTTTAAAATTTTTTTGTTATTTTCATGCATTATCATCGGAACCAAATATATACCAAATTTCAGCTCGATAGCTTCAGTGGAAGTGGGTGAAATATTGATTGCAAGATTCCAGGACATACATACAAGATACATACGAGTACGAGTGAAGTTAAATAAAAGCTTTTAATAAAAGGAATTAAAATTTAATTAAAAGAAAAGATGACGATGTTAGCACATTCTTACTCATATGACACAGTCCCAATGGAAACTGTCTGCATATTTCGAGACGTGAACGAAAAATCCATCGATATTTCTTGAAGCACACGTTTGGCCGCAGTTTGATTTGGCGACGCCCCGATCGGCGCGCGATCCATACCAATTCCGCTCAGATCAAATACTATCTTCAGTTGACGACGTCTCACTTACAGGCTGATGTTTTTTGAACACTTTTTTACCGATTTTTGAAGTGAAACATCTTTAAATGAGGAATGAGGGTAAAATTTTACGGATGAAGCAGATGTGACGCAATAATCCGCTGTCAAAGCAATATATATATATATATATAGCAATATATATATAAAATCGATTGAGTCAGTTACATGTCGGCGGCAGGCAGGGTGAAATTAGGTAGACGAGACGAGATTTACTACAACTAATTTAATTTTAAGTACGTAACAAGTCAAATAACAGGTGACATCTGGTCCTGGCTTGCTATTTTTGTCTTCGAATCAAACGATTCACAGAATAATGATAATTCACGTCGTGAAGTTCGTTTGATCTATATTTGAAGTTACCGGCTTTCGTGATTTAAGTCGGAAATAGTCCGACTAGTTTCGATCTATTACGATGCTCATCTTCAGGATCTTCGTGTGATCTTTCCATGTCCAACTATCATTAAGCCAATACTGGACACGAATCGTTCAGTAATAAAAGAGTTGTCTACTTCTAAATTTCAGTTTTAAAAGCACCCTGTAGCTCAAGCACCTGCCCGATCGGCCGGATCGCGCCCTTATTAATTCCGAATAGAAATTGGATTCCTTTATTGGGGCACGATTATGCCGGTTTTCATTCCTCATTCGCGCGACTCCTAATTTATTCCAGATATAATTGGAATGATGCCACTGAATTGAGCGCTTTTGGGTACGATAGGATGTACCTATTGATTATTCTTGAAAGTCATAAGTGTTTGCTAGATAAAATCGGTTAAGTGTTTGGTAATAATAATGTAAATGTATCTTTAGCTATATGCAAGTGACCGCTTCAAGCAATAAAACCGCCCATCGAATTGTGCATTGTACTTTCTACCAGCTTGACGTGAGCTTGACAGCCCAGTGGCTATCGAACTCGCCTCTTGAGCGGTCCGGGTTCAAACCCAAGCGGCACGCACCAATGACTTTTCTAAGTTATGTGCGATTTAAGAGAAATGTCATTTGCTGTAACGGTGAAGGACACATCGTGAGATAACCTGCATGCCTGAGAGATCTTCATAATGTTCTCGAAGGCATATGAAGTCTGCAAACTTGCCCAACGTGGTAGGCCTAATCCCTCCTATCATGAGAGGAGACCCTTACCCAACAGTGGGACAAAGAAAAGGTTGTGTTGGTGGTACTTTCTACCTACTTAATTTCGTAACAACCTTTACGTTGGTACCTAGGTAATTGGTATACATTATAATATTTTTGAATCTTATGAAAAGAGTGTAGGTCACTTTTTATATTAAAAGTCAGTTTTAATATTTTTTATTTGAACTCGATTCTAGTTATTTTGCACAGCAACTAATTATCGGATAAACGTTTAGGCACTATGGTTTAGGCATAATAATTTGCCTAAACTATGTAATCTGCGGGCCGTGTGATAGATATGGGAAAATCATGTCAGAGAAACGGCAGTTCCAGATATAATTTGATCCATTCAGTTGAATGATTACGAATATGACGGGCTTAGTTGATGCTACACATGGATTATCAAAATTTGCGGTATCGCTCGTTATATATCTGACTATACTCCCGGGGCTCTACCCGCTTATAATTCGGTTTTCAATAAACAAATTATCGACACCTACTTTTGTAATGGATGGTTTAGTAGCATTAAGCCCGGTCCATTCGAAACTATGGCATAAAGACGCACCGCGATTCAGTTAGTGACGGTGGCAATAGTGGAATATTGCATGGACGCTACCGTGATTCGAAGGACACGTTAAGCCGTCAGTCCCGGTACATTCAGATTTAGTAGATTTCAATGGTCGAGTCGAAGTAACAAATCCACTATACTCTAGACCTCCAGCAGCCGTGATTGTTTGGGAGACCCATGCCCAGCAGTGGGACGTCTACGCAGCAGCAGCTACACTCGAACTACTGCAGAGTATTCACTTATACTCGATTGCCTGTGAGTTGCAGCACGACTCACATACTCACGTAGCAGCAATACACTTCATGTATCAATTAAGCAATAATACATTCTCAAGTGGTCGAATCAGCGTTGGCAATGCCCGCATCCCCAATAGATCGCAGTGCTGCATCTCAGACACGTACTGTACCACTCGATATAACTTGAGACATACTCAAGTTGGTTATAGTTCCTAACTTGACTAAACCGCGGCTTGTCAGGCAATTGTGTGGTAGAACGTTTACCCGGTATTGAGCATACGCATCTCTCGTGATAAGAAGGTTTTAGACTATAGTTTTTTGCCATTTTGTTTCATTGAAGCAGCGTGGTGGAGTATGCTCTAGAGCTCTCGCAGCTGTGTCTGTGCGGGAGACCAGTTCCCAGCAGTGGGACGTCTATGGGTGTAGGATATCTATTCATTCTATGATCAATAGCTAATCTTTTGCCTTATATTGATCAGTTTAGATTATTAGATAGATAGTATAATATCTCTTTTCTTTAAGTAGTTCGTAGTTACCTAGACATTCGATAAGCGTATCCAATCACCTCATAGCGAAATAAATTATTTGACTTAGACTTTGACTTTGAAATTTGATTTTTTAACTAACGATACTTGCCTAATTTAAAAACAGTCCCCTAGTCTATTATTTATGCAGTTGCTATACGTTTGCGGCGCTCCGATGAAAGAAGCGGGATGATGGAAATTATTATAAAGCATTCTTTGTATCCGACGTGATGAAAGAGTTTCGCGTCACCCCCGGAATTAATTCTACGTACTTTTATTAACGCCGCGCCTCCCTTGATTCCAATCATTGTTCGGAAGAAAATGGCTGATGTTTTTTCGCGAATCGCTAAAGTTTAATGACAACCAAGCCGGGCTGCGTTGTGTAATACCTACGAAGCCTTTTACGCTCGCTGTAGTATTTTAATTTGGTGTCCCATTGCAAGGGTTTATTCTCACAACTAAGCGGTGACAGCCTAGTGGCTATCGAACTCGCCTCTCACTCGAGCGGTCCGGGTTCAAATCCAAGCGGCACGCACCAATGACTTTTCTAAGTTATGTGCGATTTAAGAAATTAAATGTCACTTGATATAACGGTGAAGGACATATCGTGAGGGAACCTGCATGACTGAGAGTTCTTGCCATAATGTTCTCGAAGGCATGTGAAGTCTTCCAATCCGCACTTGGCCAGCGTGGTGGAAGGCCTAATCCTTCCAATTCTGAGAGGAGACCCGTGCCCAACTGTGGGACAAAGAAAGGGTTGTGATAATTCTCACAACGTGAGAAACATATACACGCTGCTCCAATACGGATAGCTAGTTAGAAAGAAGGGTTAGTTAGTAGCTATATAAATCACATTTATGGAGGGGTTAGTGGTCAACTCGACTGTCGAAAGTCTTAAGCCACCCGAAAGTCAGTTTTATGGCCAATGTCACAGAATATATAAGCTCAAGTCTTGTTCAAAATTGTTGAGCGAAAAAGCGATTGGGTGATGCTGCATGCTTATTTACAATCCAAGAGTCCGGATTTATTATGTATCGAATCGTTAGTGTAAAACATCCTAAGTAAATATTCTGATAAAATGTTGTGTGGCGCAATTTCTCGATAAAAGTCAGACCCAAAAGTTTCACAATTAAGCGCCCCGTTTGGCTTACCAGACGAATTTATTATAACAAGCGTAAGTTCGTTGAAAAATAATAAACAGTTTTCGTTAATTTTATCATAGTTAGGGTAAGACTTTGGAAGTTAGTCGTGTATATCTTTCAGAATAAACTGGCAATTTTGTCAATAATAACATAAATTAACATCGCGGTACGCAAAGGTATATCACATAGGACTTTGTTATGTATGAAAAATACATAGATTATGACAATTTTGTATACAACTAGCGCCATCTATTAGTGTACTTTGGTAACAGCATAGATGACGCTTTTATTTTTAAAGACATGAACTTTAATCATAGTAGAAATACGGTCGAATATTGAATAATCAGCAACCACTAGTCTGAATAAAATCTGTCTATAGTTTTAATTCTAAATTTCTGCTTAGTTTTATAATCCTACCTTCGTGTCATCTACGTCTTTAATTCTGCTTGCAATTGAAATGAAAATCATTTATTCCTTTATTTAGTAAATACCCTTTCATCTCGTACTTAGTTACCAATCCGTTTGTAAGCATATTTAAAAAAGCTTACCTAATTTCTCAAAGAACATAAAGATCTAAAGTCTCTTTTCTAGCAGTAATGAAAGCTTAATCCCACCAATGAAAGCTTAACTAATCGGATAATTTATCAGCTTAGATCTCAATGAACAAGAAAATGCTAGAGATAGACTTAATAGACCAGTCTCGATAGCTTTTAAAACAAAAAAAAATAATAGTAGAAAATAACCTATTAGAAAAGGAGGAGAGTATTATAAACATTAAAGGAAAAATAAATTCCGGGAGATCTGAGGTAGGGAACGGGAAGGGGGGGGTGTTTAAGGGGAAAAAACGGTTTATGTCGATTTCCGGCAAAACTAAAAGTCCTATGGAAAAAAGTCAAATAGCAAAGTTGTAGATAATAAAAAGATCTAAAACTTTTGTATTTACACTTTTTTCACATAACCTCAAAATGTATGTGAAAAGTTCAAAAAACCAAGTTTTTGGTTTTTTATTTTTATCTTTTACAAATAATTTTTCTTTTTCACGAAATTTGGTGAAAACTTACCTTTTTATGTCCCAAATACGCTGTAATTTATTTGATTAGAAATATTTATTTTTTCAACCTTATTTTGAATTAATATCGAAAAAGAACCCTAATTTTCAATCGAAAATTCACCCGTCAAAATATCAGCTTTTTTCAAAAAGTTGGTATGCTTTCTGTTCGTTGAAACCTCTACTTTCCGATGGTGAAAAAAAAAAATATATTACTATAGTAAATCTTCTCAGAAAATGCAATCTTTAATTACTTCTTTTCCTTCCTTTGCTTTTTTTTGTCTTACACATATACATTTTTACATCATTATTCACTTTTTATAGATTTTTAATATATTTAAAATATATAAATATTATTTAAAATATATAAATATATTAAAAATATATTATTATATTAAAAATCTATAAAAAGTCCGTAAAAAGTTTTGTTAAAAATATATAAATATTATTTAAAATATACAAATATATTAAAAATCTATATAAAGTGTATAGTGATGTAAAAAATGTATATGTGTAAGACAAAAAAAAGCAATGGAAGGAAAAGAAGTAATTAAAGATTGCATTTTCTGAGAAGATTTACTATAGTAAGATATTTTTTTATTTTCACCATCGGAATGTAGAGGTTTTAACGAACAGAAAGCATACCAACTTTTTGAAAAAAGCTGATATTTTGACGGGTGAATTTTCGATTGAAAATTAGGGTTCTTTTTCGATATTAATTCAAAATAAGGTTGAAAAAATAAATATTTCTAATCAAATAAATTACAGCGTATTTGGGACATAAAAAGGTAAGTTTTCACCAAATTTCGTGAAAAAGAAAAATTATTTGTAAAAGATAAAAATAAAAAACCAAAAACTTGGTTTTTTGAACTTTTCACATACATTTTGAGGTTATGTGAAAAAAGTATAAATACAAAAGTTTTAGATCTTTTTACTATCTACAACTTTGCCATTTGACTTTTTTCCATAGGACTTTTAGTTTTGCCGGAAATCGACATAAACCGTTTCTTCCCCTTAAACACCCCCCCCTTCCCGTTCCCTACCTCAGATCGCCCGGAATTTATTTTTCCTTTAATGTTTATAATATTCTCCTCCTTTTCTAATAGGTTATATTCTACTATTATTTTTTTTCACTTTTTATTATTTTTAAAGGCTTCTGCACTGGTCTATAAAGATAAAAAGGCAAACGAAAATAAACTAAACATTAGTAACATTAGTCTGAGATTTAAACAGTTAACATATAGGAAACTATAGTAAGTTTATACCAAAACAACACAATCAAGAAACACAAGCAAATATTACAGATATGAATTAACGCATGGGGTTGACGTTGAAATTCAATTGCATATTTCGAAATACAGCATAATATAAGGTGATGTTTTATTGGAACATGTCTGTCAGTCATAGCTCGTAATTCAATAGATAACAATAAATTAATAGTTTAAAAAAACTAAAAAAACACGCTTTTATAAAAAATCCAACTAAAAAAGAAGACATGAGACCTTGAAACCTAATCGTGGTCAAAGTTCATTACAAGACTTTACCACAAGTGCAAACACGACTATGATACGATATTCCATCATGGATTGCCAGTGCCTATCTTCCGGCTTCATCATCAGACTTTGAAACCTAATCGTGGTCAAAGTTCATTACAAGACCTTACCACAAGTGCAAACACGTCTATGATACGATATTCCATCATGAAGTTCCAGTTAATATTTTCCGGCTCCATCATCAGACCTTGAAACCTAATCGTGGTCAAAGTTCATTACAAGACCTTACCACAAGTGCAAACACGACTATGATACCTTATTCCATCATGAAGTTCCAGATAATATCTTCCGGCTCCATCATCAGATCAGCTCGACAGTACCATATTATTGAATGTGTCTCAGAAGTACATACAGCTGCCAATTTTCATTACGCTACGATCCTTGGAAGATGGTTAAATTAGCTCTCAAAGATTCCACTTTAAAGTAGCTAATATCTTCCGGCTCCATCATCAGATCAGCTCGACAGTACCATATTATTGAATACGTTTTAGAAGTACATACAGCTGCCAATTTTCATTACGCTACGATCCTTGGAAGATGGTTAAATTAGCTCTCAAAGATTCCACCTTAAAGTAGCTAATATCTTCCGGCTCCATCATCAGATCAGCTCGACAGTACCATATTATTGAATACGTTTTAGAAGTACATACAGCTGCCAATTTTCATTACGCTACGATCCTTGGAAGATGGTTAAATTAGCTCTCAAAGATTCCCTTACATTGTGAGTTACATACAAGTGGACCTAATAAAAGCATGTTAATAAAGCAGTAGAATTCAAATTGTTTGATTATCATCATCATAAATGTGCCAAATTCCGTTAACTGAACTATAGGTGATGTAATATTTAAGTCTTGGTTAAAATCGAAGACATTAAACTTACTATAGGACAAAGACAGGCTATAGCATACAAATACTTTGCCGCCCAAACCGTTGCATATTGGTAATTAGGGTTCCGTACCCAAAGGGTAAAACCCTATTACTATGCCCTATTACTAAGACTTCGCTGTCCGTCTCCGTCCGTCTGTCCGTCTGTCACCATCTGTATCTAATGAACCGTGATAGTTAGACAGTTGAAATATGCACAGATGATGTATTTCTGTTGCCGCTATAACAACAAATACTAAAACAGAAAAAATAGAAATTTTGACACGATTTTGACATGACTTTTTTTGCAGTTTGTAGGCGCACTTGGCCGGTATTTTTTCTGCGATTATGACATACCGATGGCGTTTTGCCTTAACACTATTGCCACTAACTGGAGCAAAATATTGTTTGTATATGGCCTAGCTATGTCACATAGATATAGTCACCTCTACTGTTATGGTAAGGAATCTGGAAGCCAGTCAGAAGCTAGCGAAGTGTCACATGAGCGCTGACTGGCTGGAATTAAGAGTTCGCAATGCGTCCATAGCCCAATGGCTCGGGTCGATTCAATGTGATCGAGCGGTCGGTTTGTGGATGGGTGACCGCTAGTGGCAAAATTTCATGGACGCTACCGTGCTTCGGAGGGCACGTAAAGCCGTCGGTCCCGGTTGTTTTCAATGTTGGAAACAGTCGTTAAGCCTTGTCGAAGACCTTCGGGTGGCTTGAGAACATTCGACACTGGGTTGGCCACTAACCCCTCCACCAATCCGCATTGGAGCAGCGTGGTGGAGTATGCTCTAGACCTCCCGCAGCTATGTCTGTGGGGGAGACCCGTGCCCAGCAGTGGGACGTCTATGGGTCGCAGCGAATACGTAGGCTATACGTTCGCAATTGTATACGCTAGGCAGTTCAGTTTACGGCAGTAAACTGCCGGAAGTAAGAGCTCATAATAGGCCCGCTGAACCTGTTTCAAACACAAAAATGTTGCACTCTCGAAATAGCCAAAGGACAATGTACACTGCAATAAACAAGTAAACACACGCAACATTTATCCGGAGAAAAATGGTTCATCCATAAAATATTGAGTCTCTCAGGGTAGCCCCGTCCACCTTTTGTTTTTACCCTCCCGGTGTTAAACCAGGATTTATACCCAGCATCGCGTTTTCTACGTAAACGATTCGAGTAAAGTAATACGCCCGTATATTCTTGTTTGAGGAAAGCTAATACTGTTTAGTTTTAACCGAAGATATTACATTTTTCCCCGCTAAGCTCAACAGACGCTGGAAATTTACCGAGTGAAATTGATATTGTGGGTGGCGGTGAGGTGTAAAGTTGTTGATTTTTTAAAATATTGATGTACGTTAGCAACATATTATTATACTAGTGGACGCCCGCAGCTTCGCTCGCGTGGAATTAGACATTCACTAACTTCAAACACGGCAAAGTTTCATACTAACTTTGCACCCCCGTTTTGCCCCCTTAGGGGGTGAATTTTCAAAAATCCTTTCTTAGTGCTTCCCTAGGTTATAAAAGGAACCCCTGTGCAAAATTTCAAGTTTCTAGCAGGAGACCCAAGCCCAACAGAGGGACAAAAGGGTTGTGGTGGATTCATAGAACAACAGTCATGCTATCGAACTCGCCTTTCACTTATAGGTGTGGGTTCAAATTGAAGCGGCACGCACGAAGTGTTTTCTAAGTTTTGTGCTATTTCAGAAATTGAAAACCGCAAATGTCAATAAACAAAATGTTAAATGTTTTTTTGTTGTTTGTTATCATTTTGTTTATCTGTGTTTCAGAAACAACTAAACTATGAATTTATAATTCAATTCAAATAGCAATTACAAAGTTTGTTTTTTGACTCATCATCATCTTTAATGCGAAGATATATGTCGTGGAATGTTTTAAAGTTTTCATCTCTGATAAATTGACTTTGAAACCGTCCTAGTCCCTTTTTGAATCTTGTTCAAAGTCAGTCACAAGTTTCATCGGCAGCAGCGTATGGTCAGTGCTGTAAGCTCGTTTGCTATCTTATATCCATAAAATAACATTTTAAAAAAAACTAATCATATAGAAATCCATCTGTTCCATGACTCCGAGTTTCAGAGGTTACCCGAACCTTGTGAAGTTACATGAAACTTGCTAAATGGTTTTGTTTTTGCACGTTATTTAATTCCCTCTGGAAGTTTTAATGAGACCGGAGAAGTTGATGCCTTACTTGTGGTTCCTTTTGCTTTCCCACCGGGAGAAATGTATGAGGTAAAGGGAACAGTCTGCCTGATCGGTGATGGCTATGTTAGGAGTTCTGGAGTGATAGGTCCGGGTTCAATTTTATTTGTAGAGTTGTATCTCCTAGGCACGTCGACCACAACTGTTCGTCTGTGTCCAGCCTATTAAAGTACACCATCCAGTTCAATGGCTTCAAAGAAAGCTAGGACTTTTTGGTTGGCGATGTCTTTAAATTCGTCCGAATGCAATACATTTATTCCGATATGAACATTCAGCAACAACACGTCAGCCGTACACAATTACATAGTGGGTAAGCAGCCTTACCTTAAACGAGTAGAACTCCGCAGTAGGTACCCGGCAAACTCGACTTAATAAGCGCTGACGGGGCTCCAGGTGCTTGTCGAAGGCTCTTGTATTAATTAATAGTCACTACTAAGGTCGCTTACCTCAACGGCATAATTGAAAACTATTTTGTTGCAGTTACTTGGTCACTTCAAGTTTCAGAACAATGTGGACAAAGTATCAAGTGAGCCTAACTGTTTAGAATCCGAGGGAATTTTCAAAATATACCTAATATAGAGCATATTTGGCTCTTAACTACAACCCACAGTCCCAATGTCGGGCAAAGGGGTCCATTACAGCCACAGCTAGGTCTAGTCTAGAGCGTACTCCACCACGCTGCTTCAATGCGTATTGGTGGAGAAGTTAGTGGTCAACGCAGTGTTGAATGTTCTCAAGCCACCCGAAGGTCTTTGACAAGGCATATCTATTGTTTTTATAATCCATACTTCCATACTAATATTATAAATGTGAAAGTGTGTTTGTTTTGTTTTTCCGGCTTTCACGTCGAAAAGAAGCTATTATATGGTATGGTTTTTGTGTGTGGAGATAGTGAGGAGGGTGGAGAGTGACGTAGGCTACTTTTTACCGCGGTATAACATCCCCATGGGAAGATATCGTTGTTTTGTTATTTGCTAGATATTTAGTTCCGGATGTTGTTAATAGATGGCGATAGTAAAATTCATTTGCAAGTTCTTATCTTATCTTTTAATCGTGGAACTGTCACTATTCATCCACCACAAATGTTTCATGTATGATAAACAACTCATTCTTAATTCCCTTTGACCACGCGGGCGGAGCCGCGGGTAAAAGCTAGTTAATAATAATAATCGTTTGTGATCGACACGAGTCATTGGGCAATAGACAGTTCACCAGTTAGCACTTGTTCCCTAAATTAATGATAAGGAGACGCTCCCGGGAGCTGCAAATAAAAGAGGTATTCTGGGTTTGTTGACAAAGTTCGGCCTCTCCGATTCAATATTTATACACGTGTAGGTACAGTAAAAATATTGAGTAGGTATTGGGTTGTGGTGGATGGAGCAAGGGAAATAACAACTGGCGATCATTCTGGTCTTCGATTACGAAGTCATCGAGGTCGGATATTGCCGGAGTCAGTTGATGATCTGTCACAGTTGTCATGGGTGCGTAAGTGTCTATTAATTTAATGTTAGTGGCAGCGGATAGGTGCGTTCATTCTTGTTTGCCAACCATAAATTTTATCAGATATGGGCCGTTTGTTAAGCTTAAATCAACAGATAACTTTTAGTGTTGCTATATTACTAAGGTTCCAAGGTGCTTAGAAATAATCCGATGTGGTTTGTCGACACAGTCAAAATACATAATCCTATTTGACTACACGATAGCAATAAAACTGGTTAAGTAGGTAATCTTTTCTCGCGTAGTAAAGCCTTCCTATGCCTTGGATTGCTGCTTTAAGTTCGCGGTTGTTTTGTATTAAAAAAAATGATATTAAGGTATAATCGTGGAGGAGGAAAGGGGAGGGTATAACACAAGAAACTAAGAAGATTCCATTAGTTCTATCTAAAGCATACTCCGAATTGAATTAGAGCACTTCGAAAGCGGAAATAGAAAGTGAGTCAGGGCGCTCGCCGTAATAATTTATCTTTACGAGCCATTACTCCGGTGCAGAGCGTCGGGGCCTCGCTTCGGTGTGCTTCTGTGCGCTTCTGTGTGGTTCGAATGGATTCGAACGGTCAGTGTTGGAAGATGGTGGATAGTTTGGTGTAAAAAGTGCATCATAAAATTGGGTCCCCGTTCTGAATTCAGCGAACTCTTGTGAAAACTGTTTGTTTTCGTTTATGTTTAGTGTTTATTATAATACTAGGTTTAACTAGGTACCTACTAATTCTATTATACTACCTATGCCATTTATATGTATATAAAAGCGTTTACCATACACCGGCTCAATATAAAACATTCCAAGAGATTACAATATAACCTACCATTATTTTTACGTCAAAATGTAATTCCCGGATTCTCTTTAATAAAACATTCGCGTTCCAAATCCGTCCGTCGAAGGCTCATGCGTAATATATTCTTCAAACGTGTAATTTATTGGAAAGGATATCCCATTAATGTGTCGCAGCGATTTGCGACAATCGTTTAATGGAAGCGACTGTCAGTTTTATATTGATTGTGGCGCACTCACCGCTTTTATTTAATAACTAGTGGACGACCGCAGATTTGCTCGTGTGAAATATAAGAAAATATTCAAACAAACATTCATTTCATATACCAAGGGAACTTTATTTTCAAGGAGTTCATTTTAAGTTAAAATTTCCTTACTTTTTGGGATCAAAAGTATCCGTAGATCCGTAGGATCCTATAGGGTCCAGTGCATCTTTGCACTGAGTTTCATTAAAATCAATATAGTAGGTACTTTTTGGATTCACGGGTAAATTCCGTTTACCCTTGAATTAAAGTTCGTTATTAAAATTTAACTTATCGATATTATGTAATATAAAGTAATGTAAAATTCTCAATATTTTCTATACTTTTGTAGAAATAGTTTAAAATTTATCAATGCATAGACGCGTGCTGGTTAAAGTTTTTTTATATGGATATTATATTACTTACGTAGATAAATATGTTTTACTACTACAGTAGTATGAGTATTCCGACATGGTTCGGCGTGTCCCACATACCCGCGTTTGTCTTCACGGCAGGGCTGGATGCGTAATGCATTTCCCAGCGATAAAAAAAAGGTAATTATGTTTTAAGTCAACAGACTCATCCACTAGTTTAACTCCAATAGACTTACTTAAGGTCGTGTTGATAGTTTAGAAACGTGAAGAATCAATCACATTACTAAAATCGTACCTTGAGGTCAATTCGACCAGTCACTCAAGTCACTTCTAGATAATGGTGAACCCGTGATACATTAACGACGTATAAGAAAATGTAGAGGTCCGGGTGAACGACGTTAAAGCGTTTTTATAACGTTTATCTTTATTACTAGCAGATAGATGTCTTTGAGATATTTTGATGGATTTCAGTTTAAACTCCCTGTAAGTAATATCATATTTTATATTATACTAGCTTTACCCGCAGCTCCGTTCGCTTCAAATCCTTTTAGGTGCAGAATTTCCTCTACCATCCAAGGATATATTGAAATATAATGATGTGAACGCGCAGTCCGGCTGATCATAATTCGAGATAGCTATTAATCATTTAAAAATCGATCGACGATTAACTATCGATTAGAAATCGTATGATTATTTCATCGTTTTGTCCATTTGACGGAAAATGTAAAAATAATTGGGGTTAAAAGTAAGTATCCTTCTAGCCTTAATCTATGCAAAAAAATCACATTGACACATCATTAATTTGAGTTGGAGATCAAGGACAAATAAACAGACTAACAAACACATAATATATCCATTTATATTTAAGTAAGGATGCAAAGAAACTTGAAAGGATATCAGAGTTGACAGGAACGCTATTTCTATGAACACTTTTTAAAATGCTTATCAAGAAGTCCTAATTTTGATCCTAGTGACAGGCAAAGTTTTATTTGATATTAAAATATTTAGCAGCACCATACCTACTTAATTCATTTCAAATATCGTATCATTATTTCAATTCAATGAAATCTTATCTACTTCAATACTTTATCTTACTTCTATTTATATCCAAATGTTGATAAACACACTGGTTGCATATCATGATGATTAGCTATTTTAAAAACACTTGAGTCATTTCCTGTTACGACGTACGGTACGATGTAACAGGTAAATAGCCTTTAGTTCTAAGACGTAATACGGACGTCAGAAATTGTTATTATCATTAAACCTGTATCAAATATTTAAAGATTTTTATGAAAACTAACTTGATTACAAAAGCGGTTAATAAAATTTCAAGATTAAAATTCGGATGCAAACACTCTGCGTCCTTTTTAAAAGTATTCGTTCCAATGCGGGTGACCGCTATGGTACCGCCCGACGCGAGCGCATGTGCGTTGCTCCGGCCAGTCGAATCCAGGCTGCTTGCTCACTAATCGTTATTTTTTTCTAGTAAACCCGCTGAGTATTTTAATCTCTTATTTGTCCGATTAGAGATTGAGTAGGCTCACTCAGTAAGTTTCTCTTCAAGTAGTTAATGGTTAGTAGTTTTAACCTTTTATAACCTACACATTCGTTGGCAAATGGGAAGGAAGGACAGCCATTGTCCTAAATGACCCGCAATTCCCCACATTCCAGAAGGGATTGCAATGCTGATTCGCCGTTTCGTGTCACCATGGCCGGCGCTTCGACAGCAATTTTTATTTAAGGGTCTATTCGCGTGATTGAATTTAACAAGTTTCTGAAGAAAAAAATAATTTTGAAGCACATTGTAAAATTATTTTTATTTAACTTCATTTCCACCACCAACTTATTAACATCTATACTAATAATAATGAATTATAAAAATATTTTTTTAAAAAAAAGGTTTTTGTAACTTTTTTTTTTATTTTCGTGCATTGTCATCGGAACTTATTATGTGTGCCAAATTTCAGCTCGATAGCTTCAGTGGAAGTGGGTGAAATATTGATTGCAAGATTCCAGGACATACATCCATAGATACATACGAGTGAAGTTAAATAAAAGCTTTTAATCTATACTAATATTATAAAGAGGAAAGATTTGATTGTTTGTTTGTTTGTTTGCATCGAATAGGCTTCAAAACTACTGAACCGATTTGAAAAATTCTTTCACTGTTGGAAAGCTACACTATCCCCGGGTGACATAGGCTAAATTTTATTTTGGAAAAAAATAGGGTTCCGTAAGATATTTGGGTTTTTCGGACACAAGGTGTAAAAAATCAACCAGAAAAGTTACTTATTTTGCGTACGCTGCCTGAACTATTAAAGATAGAATCATAAAATGTTCTAATTAATTGTAGATCTTATAAATATCTATAAAAAAGTCCGCGACACACTATACCTATCTATGTCGAGTGAGGCACAACAACCATTTTTTTATCTTGAATTTTTTTTGGACTACATTTACAGTTTATGTAGATAATATTTGATCTTTGAATGATTAAAATTGGACGTTTGGTTTTGAAGTGTCTGTCTGTCTGTCTGTCTGTCTGTTTCGCTTTCACGCCAAAACTACTGAACCGATTTAAATGAAATTTGGTACACAGTCTAGAGCCTGACAAAGGACATAGACACTTTTTAATTGGTAATGGGTTGGGAGATGAAAGGTTGTATGAAAGTATTGTCATTTTCAGAACTAGAAGCATAAAACTTAAATTTTAGGCTGTTGATAAGGTATAATCCTTACTAATCCTATCCTACTAATATTATAAAGGGGAAAGTTTGTAAGTATGTATGTATGGATGTGTGTTACTTTTTCACGTAAAAAGTACTGAATGGATTTTAATGAAACTTTACAATAATATAGCTTATACATCAGAATAACACACAGGCTAAAATTTATAAAGATATTGTGTGATTGTCCAAAATATGACGATAAGTGTCAAGTAGGTAAGTAGGAAAAAATCTACCATCTGCGAGCTATTCTGGCGTGCGCTGCCAAAACTACTGGACCGATTTCAAAAATTCTTTCACCATTAGAAAGCTGCATCTTCACTGAGTGACATAGGCTATATAATATAACTTAGGCGTAAACGAAACTATTGTTATAATCTATATATATGTAAAATAAAGTCGTGTTAAATTTTTATTTTTTTAGTAACCTGACGCAAATAGGGTTTATGTGTGTGTATTATAATTTTGATTTTTATATAAAATACCCGTGCGAAGCCGGGGCGGACCACTAGTATTATAATAAAGAGGAAGGATTTGTTTGTAATGTTTTCACACAAAAACTACTGGACCGATTTCAATAATTCTTTCACCGTTACAAAGCTGCATCTTCACTGAGTGACATAGGCTATATAATATTACTAGGTGTAAACGAAACTATTGCTATGTCTAATTCCACGCGAGCGAAGCTGCGGGCGTCCACTAGTAAACAAATAACATTGGGAAAGTGCCCAATAGTCAAACTCAAAGTCAAACCCAAAAGTTTTCGCAGTATCAGGTTTGGTTTTATAATTACTTACAAATTATCCACCTTTAACCATAATAAACAATTTTTTTAACAAATTAATCTCAGTGGTACTGAAATGTAATACCGCAAAAGAACTGTGAAAGGCATCGAAAAGATAATAAAGTTTAAAACAGAACATAGAATACAATTCGAGTCCACGTCATTAGAGAACTCGGTTCGGGCGCATCTGTGAAAAGTTTGCCTTCGAGAACAGGGGATGCTGTGGAGTCCCTGTTTTTATCGGCCACATAATTCATGATCAAAACTTAACAACACGTTAAACTCGATTGTTGCCGTAAAATACGCAAAATAATTTAAAAAAAATCATAACTACATAAACTACTGGACCGATTTCAAAAATTCTTTCACCATTAGAAAGCTGCATCTTCACTGAGCGACATAGGTTATATAATATTAGGTACTAGGTGTAAACGAAACTATTGTTATATCTAATTCCACAATCAAAGCTGCAAGCGTCCACTAGTGTATTATATATTAATACATTGTCACTGAAACATACACATACATTGTCACTTGAAACCTGCATGCCTGAGAGTTCATCATAACGTTCTCGAAGGTATGTGAAGTCTGCCAATCCGCACTTGGTTAGCGTGGTGGACTTAGGCCTAATCCCTCCCATTCTGAGAGGAGACCCGAGCCCAACAGTGGGACAAAGAAAGGGTTGTGATGAATGATGATGATGAACATTGTCACTTACTACATAATATAATGCTTGAACCAGAGATTAAACAGAGCACCTCCTAAACAGTACTACAGCTTCGAACCACTAAAACAAGACAGGTAAATATACTAACAGATTAAATATTTTAAAATGAACAACCACGTCTCCAAGTGTCCGCGCAATTCTCCACTCCACACTCTATTCGTCGCTACGCCGAAACTTATTTGCATAAGTAAAACTGTGAAATGGGCCGAAAAATGTTCGCGTGCCGACCGATTCGGCGGCGTCGCACCCCGGAGCCCATTGTCCTTTTCTCTTCATTAATGCGCAGCTTTGTGGGATTAACAAGCTATTGCCGATGGCTCTGCGCTTTTAATCGTATATTTGGTAGCAAAATACTGCGTTAAACCGCGTAAATCAATTTACATTTTATGTAACAAAATCCCTCGTCGCGTATGTCTGTCTGTGCGCGATCAACTCAAAAACTGCTGAGCGTATTTTCATGCTGTTTTCACTAATATACAGAGTGATTTATGAGGATGGTTTAGGTGTTTCATTTCCTATGTTTTTATGTAAATTGGTCGAACTGTCAAAAAATTCAAGCCGCCTGGAAAATGTAGTGTACCGATAGTGGTGTCCGATTGATGTATGGATATTGTTACTGCCAAGAATGGATAGATAGAAAAGATGCTAGCCAATCCCCGAGTGTCATAAGCTATTGTTAACGCGGGCGAAGTCGCATGCAACAGCTAGTAATATCTAAATATAGAGATACTTATACATTAAAGCAACACAACAACGCATATTTGTACTGAAAATTAATATTGCGGCATGACAGAAACTAGACTGAGTATAGACCCCTTTGTTAGTAGGTAACTAATAACTATACTGTAAAAAAAAATTTTTTTTAAAAAGCTTTTATAACTTGACCTTGAAACCAAATCGTGGTCAAAGTTCATTACAAGACTTTACCACAAGTGCAAACACGACTATGATACGATATTCCATCATGTAGTTCCAGTTAATATCTTCCGGCTCCATCATCAGATCAGTTTGACAGTACCATATTATTGCATTGTCATCGGAACCTAATATGTGTGCCAAATGTCAGCTCGATAGCTTCAGTGGAAGTGGGTGAAATATTGATTGCAAGATTCCAGGACATACATGAATACATACGAGTGAAGTTAAGTAAAAGCTTTTAATAAGTTTATATTCTGCAAATAACTTATTTTTTAAACTTTTATTTTCCTTCTTTTTCATATGAGACACTGTTGAGCACTAGTATATAGGAATATAAAACAATAAGACCTTAGTCCTAGGGTCCTAGCAACGCATCCGTGACCGTCAAGACTCATAAGAGCCTAGTACAAGGTCTGTCACAGTTGTCGCAGTTGGTGTAGCAGATGGTGAGTCACTGTACTAGATATAGTCACAACGACTACATTTTGCATTAAAGCGTGAATGCATAAACAAAACTTTCCGCCAAACTGGTAGTTTCGGATAATGGGAACGCGCTTACACCGCTAGGGATTTTATTCAAATAGTTCCCAGTACAGTGCGGTTGGCCTAAATTGAAATTCTTCTGACAGAGCAGCGACTAAAAATTTTCATTTAATACTACCTGCCGCTCAGCTTGTCCCGTGGTCCGGACGTGTGTTTCGTGAGGTACTCGGAAGATATTCAGATTGATAGCATCATCTTACGAGATTTTAGTGCAACGATTTTTTGTATTACCTACCACGACTTGCGAGTTGACTGAGCTTAGGAGTTGACAGACAAAAATCTTTGCGTAAATGGCCCCCTCCAAATTCTCTCTATCTCTGTTTCACCATTGTTTTTTTTTTAATATTAAGAGCCTTATCAACTTCGTTGATGTCACTTTGTTATATGCTCTGAATACTCGCGCACAATGCGTTATAGGTAGATAGAGCATGTTCGATTCTCAATACACGCACACACATGTGTTGCGCAGATATGTAGGTAGGTACATGATAAAATTGCCTTAAAAACAATTATCTTAATATATATATTTCTTGTGTACCTATGTATGACAGTGAACTCCTCCTAAACGGCTGAATAGAGGTTGATGAAATTTTTTGTGTGTGATTGTCAAGGGGATTCGAGAATGGTTTAGATTCACAATTTTCTCCACTGGAAAATGTTTTTTAAACACTATTTTAGTATTTTAATTTTTAACCGTCGTTCATTGACGTGAAGCGTCGCGTCACTTTGACATTTCATATGGCAGAACAACGTTTGCGGGGTCAGCTAGTTAAACGGTAAAAATGTTACCCGCGGTGACTATCGAACTCGCCTCTCTCTCGAGTGGTCCGGGTTCAAACCCCAGCGGCAAGCACCACTGACTTTTCTAAGTTAGGTGCGCTTTAAGAAATTAAATGTCACTGGCTACAACGGTGAAGGACACATCGTGAGGAAACCTGCATGCCTGAGAGTTCATCATAACGTTCTCGAAGGTATGCGAAGTCTGCCAATCCGCACTTGGCCAGCGTGGTGGACTAAGGCCTAATCCCTCCCATTCTGAGAGGTGACCCGAGCCCAACAGTGGGACAAAGAAAGGGTTGTAATGATGATGATGATGATGAAAAATGTTACCAGGCACCTTTGCGGGTACTACCCCGGGCGAATTATATATGTAACCAAATAGTTTTCATAATAAAACTTATTTGTGTTAAATTAGTTATTTAATTATTAAAATTTTACAGCTGGTTGAGCCTATATGGAACCAAATAACTTACTGTGATATTGTGAACTGAATAATCTTTCTGGATATGAAACACCCAAACGGAAGATCCCTGTGACTGCAGCGCCATAAATAACTGTCGCAAAGAGAATTTAAGCCGGCGTTCCAACAGAAAGTTTTTCAATTAAAAAGGTCTTAACGTCCCCCAGTTAAGTGTGCTTCCTTTCATAACTACCGACAACCATTTTGTTGTGATTGCTATGCGGAATGATTACAATTTTACGAACTTTATACCCTTTCGGCGTCCATAGCCCAGGCTCGCGTCGATTCAATGTGATCGAATGAGTTATGCAACAACGCGGTCGGTTTATGGATGGGTGACCGCTAGTGGTAAAATTTCATGGGCTCTACCGTGCTTTTGAGGGCACGTTAAGCCATCCGGTCCCGGTTGTTTTCTATGGTGGAAACAGTCGTTAAGCCTTGTCGA
Source organism: Carterocephalus palaemon (assembly GCA_944567765.1). Taxonomy (NCBI): domain Eukaryota; kingdom Metazoa; phylum Arthropoda; class Insecta; order Lepidoptera; family Hesperiidae; genus Carterocephalus; species Carterocephalus palaemon. The sequence goes on from OX155641.1 coordinate 2,087,204, forward strand.
AAACCTTCGGGTGGCTTGAGAACATTCGACTTTGGGTTAGCCACTAACCCCTTCACCAATCCACATTGGGCAGCGTGGTGGACTAGGCTCCTCCTGTGTCTGTGGGAGACCTGTGCACAGCAGTGGGACGTCTATGGGTTGTAGCTATACCCTTTCGGAAGTGAAACGACTACTTTATCTGTTACGAGTACAGTTGAAAGTTATAAGCTAAGCTAAAGAGCTATTCTTACCTAATCTTATAGGCGTCTAAATATTGGATACGGGTCGAACAAGCCAATCAAAGTTCGTACAATAATGTACTCAAATGTTTAATATTTTTTTAAATCCTCTCTTATCTTTGCCTTTTTACTTAGCACCCTAAAACTTGTTACAATAATAATGTCGCTCCCCCATATGTCTCATACTACATCATAATTGAACCATTCTGTTTGATAGAATGACAAACCAACAAACTAAACAAAACGACTCACTTCTCAGTTTCTTAGTAGGATAAACCACAACTTAATTTAGATACTTTCTACGATCTCTCCAAAGTTTTTCTACCGGTTTGCAATCTTTGCAAAGTCAAACACGCCTCGGCTGAAGTATTCAACGTACATCCTGATAATTAGCGCGCAGTCACGTCTGTAAGCAGATGGCCTTAATTGCCCTACGCTGATCACCATCCATACCCGATATGATAAAATAGGGCTGCGACCATGAAAATATAGCTTTAGAGCAATATTGGGAATTTGTGCCTTAGAAAATATGGCTTTACATCACTTTTAAGAAGTACATGATTTTCATTTAGCTGTGTGCTCTAAAAAGCATGGAAATGCCCATGAAATTTCACCACTACAGGTCACCCATAGATAGGCATGGTACATATCACAAAAACAAAAGTAAGATACTTGCTTGCTTCGTTCAAAAGTTTTTCAATATACGTGTTGACGTCTTTACAAAATAAAACACGATCCTTGGCTAGGTTACTCCAGGGGATGGAGACCGTAAATGTTTTTTATCTTTTCTAGGGTCTACCATTTATTTTTAGTGAATATTATGGCTTGTGGGCAATATTAGGGATGTGCCAGTAAATATGGCTATTTATAAATATTTGGTACATTAGCTGATAAGCAACATTGGGTATAAGCAAATACTTTAAAGCTGGTTCATTTCAATGCAAATTCTAAGCTATTACTGCTCACAGACGCTTAGTGAGTATGATAAAATACTGACATTCAAGACGAATTATTCGTCCTGAATTTCTAGTAGGTACTAGTTGTCAGCCAGTGTTCAAAGCCTTAACTAAAACTTACGTCAAAAGTTTGGCTGTAAAAACTGAGTACTTACAGACAGCTGAAATACAGGGATTAAACTTCGAAGGCTATTCCCTTATTCATAACTTCAATGAAATAATATTATTATAATGCCGGGCGTCCACTGGTTCGCCGAATCAAAAACTTCATTTATTCGTCTGAATTGTTCGTTATTGCTGAATTTGTACGGAACTCGATTTAGGTCAGAGAGTTTCGAGTCACGATACGATAAACTAAAATAACAATAAGACACATTAGTTAATTGATTATCTAAGGGGTAAATTATTTTTCGTATTTTCGTGGACGCGCACTTGCATGACGCGAGTTATATTATTATAAAAAATAAATTCTGTACAACTAATTTACTGTATCTAATAATAATAAAAATATTACCAAATATTAATCATTTTATTAAAAAAGACATAAAACTATAGTTAATTATATTACTTTACGAAAATTCATTGTTATAAAGTAAGTTTTTTAGTTAGTTATTTAATCTGCAACAACATCTAACCACCACGTTAATCTAATCTATAACATAGTTGTACATACACATACACTCATATACACTCGCGCCATGATCATCGTAATCGATCGAAACTAGTCGGCCTATTTCCGACTTAAATCACACGTGAGTAAGCCGGTTACTCAACTTTGAATAAAGACACTCACGAATCATTCACTAATCTACCTACCACGTTTAGTTATATAGTACAGTGAGATATCAGTGGAAGCTAGGCTTAAGTTTAAAAAACAGTACAAATTAATGGCAAGCCAATGAAAAGTAAGTGCTCAATCAACTGAAGATGAATGTTGCGAAAAATCTTCAACAGAAAGTCGACTTTTTTGCGTTTAATATCCCTAGTACCTAATTAGGATGAAGTCTGACCCTTTGCTCAAAAGACTGAACAGTTTACATTTAAAAAGTTACACGTAAATTAATTCGAATTTAGAAGAAACTCGATTTCGATTCGTAAAAATGAACACGATATTCCGTAGTACATATATCTGATGAGAATCCTATATAGGATCTTCATTCTTCCTTGTATCTCTCATTGCTTCAGTTCAATTATATGACATACTTGTGGACGCCTGCCCGCGTTCGGTTTGCCCACTTGACTTCACCCTTATAGTTTGACCCTTATAGTTAAGGCCCTGCGTTGATATGTCAGTCAGTCAGTCAGTCAGTCAGCTTTTCCTTTTATATATTACTAGTGGTCCGCCCCGGCTTCGCACGGGTATTTTATATAAAAATCAAAATTACACACACATAAACCCTATTTGCGTCAGGTTACTAAAAAAATAAAAATTTAACACGACTTTATTTTACATATATAGACTATAACAATAGTTTCGTTTACGCCTAGTAATATTATATAGCCTATGTCACTCAGTGAAGATGCAGCTTTCTAATGGTGAAAGAATTTTTGAAATCGGTCCAGTAGTTTTGGCAGCGCACGCCAGAATAGCTCGCAGATGGTAGATTTTTTCCTACTTACCTACTTGACACTTATCGTCATATTTTGGACAATTCACACAATATCTTTATAAATTTTAGCCTGTGTGTTATTCTGATGTATAAGCTATATTATTGTAAAGTTTCATTAAAATCCATTCAGTACTTTTTACGTGAAAAAGTAACACACATCCATCCATACATACATACATACTTACAAACTTTCCCCTTTATAATATTAGTAGGATAGGATTAGTAAGAATTATACCTTATCAACAGCCTAAAATTTAAGTTATATGCTTCTAGTTTTGAAAATGACAATACTTTCATACAACCTTTCATCTCCCTTTTCAACCCATTACAACACTTTTTTCCAATTAAAAAGTGTCTATGTCCTTTGTCAGGCTCTAGACTGTGTACCAAATTTCATTTAAATCGGTTCAGTAGTTTTGGCGTGAAAGCGAAACAGACAGACAGACAGACAGACAGACAGACACTTCAAAACCAAACGTCCAATTTTAATCATTCAAAGACCAAATATTATCTACATAAACTGTAAATGTAGTCCAAAAAAAATTCAAGATAAAAAAATGGTTGTTGTGCCTCACTCGACATAGATAGGTATAGTGTGTCGCGGTTTTTTTTATAGATATTTATAAGATCTACAATTAATTATAATATTTTATGGTTCTATCTTTTATATTTTAGGCAGCGTACGCAAAATAAGTAACTTTTCTGGTTGATTTTTTACACCTTGTGTCCGAAAAACCCAAATATCTTACGGAACCCTATTTTTTCCAAAATAAAATTTAGCCTATGTCACCCGGGGATAGTGTAGCTTTCCAACAGTGAAAGAATTTTTCAAATCGGTTCAGTAGTACACCTTGTGTCCGAAAAACCCAAATATCTTACGGAACCCTATTTTTTCCAAAATAAAATTTAGCCTATGTCACCCGGGGATAGTGTAGCTTTCCAACAGTGAAAGAATTTTTCAAATCGGTTCAGTAGTACACCTTGTGTCCGAAAAACCCAAATATCTTACGGAACCCTATTTTTTCCAAAATAAAATTTAGCCTATGTCACCCGGGGATAGTGTAGCTTTCCAACAGTGAAAGAATTTTTCAAATCGGTTCAGTAGTTTTGAAGCCTATTCAATTCAAACAAACAATCAAATCTTTCCTCTTTATATATTAGTATAGATATAGATTAAATTGAATAAAAAACAAAATGGATACACGTTGATGGGTTCATCATGAACTCACTGCGAACATTCTCATGTGAGGAACGTAATACTCGTAAATCGCTGTCTTGATGAACATTCCAGAAAATCAGGCCGGCACAAATTAGGTTTGCAGCAAAATAAACCTGTAACCTAGTTTGGTATTGTCTTGTCTGTACGTTTACCTAAGTCGCGAACACACGAAGCCGGAAAAGTTTTCGTCACAAAAACACTGAATGTTGAAAGTGGTAACAGCATGGCGCCGGCTGGTTGTAGACTTGCGATTTTGCGACTATTCTGTTTTAAAAATTGCAGTAAATTAAGAGGATTTAATAATAAAATGTTACAAACTTCTTCGATTACACGGTCGTGCCAAAATAAAGCTGTTAGATTTACTGTACCCATCGTCTCTATAGCATGACTATTGCTAATCATGGATTTCCGGTGAGGCTAACATATTCAATTCCCAGCTAGAGCACGCAAATATGTGCCTAAATCATCGGTAATAGAACTTATTTTGTCGTTAAAGGCCTCAGAATATGATGTTTGTGTCGATGTAATCATAATTTAATCGCACTGATTAGATATCGGCCATAATCGCGTGCAAGTCATTGAACCTGATTGATTGCTATTTAATATTTATTATTTTGTATGTAATCATTTTACTTGTAGCGTCCAAAGCCCAATGGCTCGCGTCGATTCAATGTGATCGACAGAGTTAAGCAACGACGGGCGCTATCAGTTTTTGGATGGGTGATCGCTAATGGCAAAATACATGGGCGCTGCCCTGATTCGGAGGGCACATTAAGCAGTCAGTCTCGGTTGTTTTTCAATGGTGAATCTTTGAGCCTTGTCGAAGACACTGGGTTAGCCACTAACACCTCCAGCAATTTTCTTTGGAGCAGCGTGATGGAGTATGCTCTAGACCACAGACAAATCTTCGGGGGAGACCCTAGCCCAGCAGTGGGACGTCTATGGGTTGCAGCTTATGTAATAATTTAACAATACCCATATAAAACGGGTATTATATCACAATTGACAATGTTTCGAGCGTTTTACACCACGTTTATTGCTGAGTTCCATTATGGGACTACCCATAATGGAACTATACTCGTGAATTTCGCAACAATAGTCGCACGTTTACGCTGCTTTTGATAGAATTGTTCAATTACTAGAGGCCGGCAGTAGGCTTACCGCTGCTTATGTAAATTTATTACCCCGGATTCGCTAGCAAAACATTTTTCCGCTCTCATCGGAACTGTGCGTTTGTCTTCGAGCATCCGATTTCAGCGCAGTAACTTTTTAATTGGAAAATGGAACTATGTAGGCAATTGTTTTAGAAGCCTTAATTTAGATCTAGTCCAATGTCCAGGTCCAAGATTCAATTTCTAGGTAGGTACGTTTAATTTGTTTCCTTTTTTTTTACGACTGTATCTTGTAGAGGTACCCGGACAATCCCACATAACCCGGCGACCCCTCGATGGTCTCCCTGGGCGCTTGTGGAGGGCTCCGGGATTTCTGACAGAACGCACCGGTGCCCTCCAGCGCTGTGCCCATAACGGTGTCGTCTCGTACGATCTGTCCAAAGACGTGGACACCCATCTACAACGTTGTCCAGTCACACACAACGTGGTCTTTCCCGGGGTCACTGGATGAACGGTTCGAGCTCCACTCTTGCCGCCGGTGAACCCAGAAGCCCCCTTTAAGTCACCGTAGCACAGTAGCACATACAGTAGCACTATTCTGGTCCCGAAACTGATATTAAAATAAACACTGTTCTACTCACGATTTGCCAAAGTACTGAATAAAGGACTCCTTGTAGAATGAAAATATTTTCACAGTCCAATGGCATTTCTTAAAGATTTTCAAAACTTAGGGCAAACAAAGGCCTGGTCTTTTGAACGTTGTGGCTCCCTTCTCGGGGCCAGAATACGGTATGGTCTGCCTCTCCTCTGCGAGAAAGCAGTACGTTCTATCGGATATCAAGCACAGCTTACCGAGCGGTATACGAGTTACATCCGGATAACTTTGAAAGGTTTCCCACTATTTTCCACCAAATATGCTTCAGTATCACCACTTAACCACCGCGTAAAACCGTTAAGCAAACTCAACCATAAATTACAGTAAACCCCTCAGCATTATTTTCAAAGACCAAGAATTCAGAAGCGGCCGATGATAAATTGCTTAAAACCTGTTATTCCGCCGCAGATAATTCATATTTATAGCGCTTGCTAATAACTGTTGTGACTGAGATACCTCCATCGTAGATGATAAGGCATTGTTCATAAGACTGGGAAGCTACCTATCTAGTGAATTACGTAAGCCTTCTTAACGTATGCTTAGCGAACGCACAGAGTAGATAGAGTTAGGTACAGAGGCTAAGCTTCTTAAGAACATGCAAAATTGTTACCTATTTTGGTAGGGTTGTCACAACAGGTTAAGACAAATTAAAGAAATCATTTGTTAAATAGTTTTATTATTCAGAATATAAAAAGAATACTACAATAAGAACCAATACAGAATAGAAAATAGAAAATAACATAATTTACAAATTTCTTACTCTAATAATTTTATTTTTATAATTTTTATTTTTTAATATTTTATTATTTATTTTTATGGTATGGAAAATTCTAAATCTAATATATAGTTTTTTCAAGTAATGTATCAGGAAACACTCATGGCATATCAAATCCTAGCTGCAGCGTCAGGTTATAATCTATCATATTATTGTACTGTCACCGAAGTTACGCAGGAAAAATTTCAGTTCAATAAGACATCTGGATGTGGTTCAAATCTCACTTGCAATACTTAAATTTAAAACACATAGTACGTACCAACCCACCCACATACCTGCAAATGTTTAGTAAAAGCTTGTAATAATAATAAAAAGGTAAAAACACACCGTGTAGTACACATTACTTATTAAAAAAAGGATAATTCCGTAAAATAAAGGTACTTACTTATAAAGTAATAATCAAATATTTACTTACCTATTGCACTCCTTGGGATAGTTAAAGTATGATATATTTTTATTTTTTCTAGCATTATTCATACACACAGTACAATATACAACCATTATTATTAATACCACGTTTTTATATTAGATATTCAAACTTGCAACTAACAAAACCAACAATGTGCGTAGCGATTACCCTGCGATTTTCAACTTGATGTGACAGCGTCAACCGGTTTTTTCCACTCTCGCCGCGTACGCGACAAGCGGCCAGTGGCCACACATAGATGTCCCGCGTGCTTGTAGGAGTGCAACCGATTTGCACGTTCTTAAGAAGCTTAATCTCTGTTCTTAATGTCTACTTTGTGGCGAACGACTGAGTTTGAGTTAAACAATAATTGTTAAGCTTTGTCGAAGACCTTTCGCTACCACCGCCATCACTACAACCCTTTCTTTGTCCCACTATTGGGGCACGGGTCTCCTCCTAGAATGGGAGGCGGATTGGCAGACTTCACATGCCTTCGAGATCATTATGATAAATGCAGGTTTACTCACGATGCGTCTTTCACCGTTACAGCAAGTGACATTTAATTTCTTAAATCACACATAAGCTATTGGTGCGTGTCGCTTGGGTTTGAATCCGGACCGCTCGAGAGAGAAGCGAGTTCGATAGCCACTGGGCTGTCATCTGACTGAAAAGCTACCTATCTAGTGAAATTTTCAAGGTAAGATACCGGTCCATATACAGTCTAAACCAGCCTTTATAACCATATAACTATACTAGTTTTTACCCGCGGCTCCGCCCGCGTGGTCAAAGGGAATTAACAATGAGTTGTTTATCATACATGACAACGCCATCTATTAACAACATCCGGAACTAAATATCTTGCAAATAACAAAACATCGATATCTTGTTTTACCGCGGTAAAAAGTAGCCTACGTCACTCTCCACCCTCCTCACTATCTCCACACACAAAAACCATACCATATAATAGCTTCGTTGCGACGTGAAAGCCGGACAAACAAACAAACAAACACACTTTCACGTTTATAATATTAGTATATATATAACTATATTCCTAAATTATGCACAGAGTCGGGTATCAAGCTATCGTCGGTATAATTGCACGCAATTTATAGTGGGCCAGATAGGGGTATCTGACATGGGGCGGATAGGAATACACTCGTGTGTACGGCACCGACTACTGCATTTTAACCATTATTATTAAGAAATGTAAATAAATAATTATAATGCACATCAAAAAATTACGGGCACACGAGGACAAGCTACTAAATATTCATCGAACAAGGAAACTTTGCTGTTAAAAACTAATGAAGCCAATTTAGTAATTCGGCAACTTTCCGAAGGAATTAATTCGAGCGACGCGTAAACGAAAAATAATGTTACGCTGATGCGAGAGTTTTCCGTAGATAGTGAAGGGCAGTTGCGGCGCTCAAAAACGATTATCGAAGTCGATATACGTTATCGACTACCATAATCGATTTTAATTTATTTATATATCATTAGAAATGATGGACAAATTTTTTAATACTGTTGAATTTTTAGCTTTAATATAAAATACATAGGAATAATAAAATTAAAAAATAAACGCTCAAACACTCACACCACTGCGCCTACGGCCCTAGGCCTACCCAGGCCTATAGTGACATATACCAATGACTCTTTAAAAAATTAATGCTTACACTTCCGCACTTGTATTCCCACCACAATTACTATCCATCACAAGAGTACAACATTTATACGCGAAATAAATATCTGCACTTTGATCCGGGACCCGCGGTTCAGCAATATGGGTCATAACAACAGCTGAAATTCCTTCATCGGTGCAACACCAGTAAAAATAATAAAAATTAAATGCTTGAAAAACAATCACATTTAAAAATTTATATCAACGTAGGTCGCTATATCAATGTTGTTTATATATGAGGTGTAATACAGAAACAGTTGTCTCTATACTCTGCGCTTGGTAATTTGTGACGCACAATCACAGTCATAAAATAAAAGTACAATACAAACAGAATCGAGTCGAATAAGCATCCGATTTTAATCGACCATCACTAGTGCCGAAGCTTAAATCGCGAGCAACGGGAAGACAAACTGAGCGCGATTAACTCACAAAAAGCATATTGTACCCAACTACCCATGTTACGTGTTTTCGAGTAACTTTCGCAGTTACACAAAATTGAGTAAGCCGAATCGTAAACACGTTTACGGCTAGTTTACCTATTCTAGAGAGATTCAATAATGTGACTGCATAGAGGTTGGTTCAAAAAAAACAGATTAAGTGAGCACTTGAACAGCCTGTTAAAGTGGGTTCCAAATTACCACAGAAAGACATGAAATCAAAACCCCGATTTAAGACCGGAACAAGTAGTCTAGAAGAATGTTTAGATACATAAGTAGATTAACTCTATCTATATATATATAAGGAGAAGGTGACTGACTGACTGACTGTCTGACTGACTGACTGACTGGCTGAATGACTGACTGACTGACATATCAACGCAGGGCCTAAACTATAAGGGCTAGAAACTTGAAATTTTGCACAGGGGTTCCTTTTGCACTAAGAAAGGATTTTTGAAAATTCACCCCCTAAGGGGGTAAAACGGGGGTGCAAAGTTAGTATTACGATTATTGAGTTTCGAAAATCAACTCTTAAGGGGGGGTAAAAGGGGGGTGCAAAGTTAGTAGGTATAAAAGTTTTTCGTATATACCTACATTATTTCAATGAAATTTTGTATTTAGGTTATGTTACGTCTAATTCCACGCGAGCGAAGCTGCGGGCGTCCACTAGTTTTAAACTATGACTAAAAATTACAGCAGAATAATTAGGTACATTTTGGATTCGGAAACAGATAAAAGAGGTTTTATCTGTTCTGTGTCGCTAACCAGTTAAATAGATAACAAAAATCTTTTGTCATACCAGTAAAACAGCATATTCAATCATAAATCATAATTTATTCATCACTATTGTTACAACAGAGCACAGGAAGTAACTTGGCTTACAATATATATTGTGTTATATTACTTACATGCTAATTACAACTATAATAGTTATTACATCAAGTGCATTCATCAAGGGATTTTATAACCTCTACTTTATTTAATATAACTGTGGCGTTGAGGTTATTGCCTTCCCCTTAAATACGAGCAACAATTATTTTATTATAGAAGCAAACAATTTTCATGAAATATTTTGCCTGTATTTTTCACAAATTGTTAGCTAGCAGTTAAAAATAAAGCAGTAAACAACGATCCGTCTTCAGTGAATATCAATCAACACCAAACAACAAGCAAGTTTCTACAAACAAGAGAACTTCTTAAGAAAAAATTTTAACTCGACCTTTATAATTATATTTCCGTTCAGACAAGCTTCACAGGTTTTTGTTTATGTATGAAATTAATGTAGGATACTTAATTAAGTAATAGCCCAAGGGCTCGGGTCGATTCAATGTCATCGAAAGAGTTAAGTAACGACGGGCGCGGTCGGTTTGTGGATGGGTGACCGCTAGTGGCAAAAAATTCATGGACGCTACCGTGCTTCGGAGGGCACGTAAAACCGTCGGTCCCGGTTGTTTTCAATGTTGAAAACAGTCGTTAAGCCTTGTCGAAGACCTTCGGGTGGCTTGAGAACATTCGACACTGGGTTGGCCACTAACCCCTCCACCAATCCGCATTGGAGCAGCGTGGTTGAGTATGCTCTAGACCTCCCGCAGCATAGTCTGTGGGGAGACCCATGCCCAGCAGTGAGACGTCTATGAATCGCAGCGATTCTAACTTGAAATTCCTAGTAGCAGCTCGCAGTCTGACTTTGTGCCCGGTGTAATGGCAATAGCCTCACCACCTATTAGGTACATATGACCTAAAAATACCTGGTACCTCTTCGAAATACAGGCGTGCGTAAAGATTATTAATATTAATTAAAACCTTTGGATCTCGCCAAATTCTCATCCGCAATTTGCACCTGCGCCACCAAGTATAACAATTTTAATCTATAGGTGCCTTTCGGAGACCCATCGACCGTGTGAGAGGGTCTTAATGGCGTGAGAAGTATTCGATTCGGGATGGGACAGATAATTATGCAACATCCCAGAGTAGAAACGTTGCGAACGAAAATTAAATTTGCCTCGGAATTTTGATGAAAGAAATAGGTCCTTGTACAATTTTTCCCAAAAGAATCTGTTATTACTTGGCCATTATTATTTCATCTTTAAGAGTGGAAGATATTATTAAAGGTTGATAGGTCGACGGGAGACACGGGTCACCTAATGGAGACCAGGAGTCGAGGAAATGAATAAGGAAAATGACGAGGAAAGCAACCTACTTCGATAGCTATTGTCAAGTGACACAGTTTTAACTTGATGAAAGTTTTAATTGCATCTGACTGAGTTATTTAAAGAATATCCTAATTTACTGAATATCCTAGTTGAAATACTAATATATTAAAAACCTTAATTAGTAACATCATTAAAAGTAATTGAATTATGTAATTTAGCTGTAGGTAACCCATAGACGTCCCACTGCTGGGGACAAGTCTCCCAGGACTCTACTCGACCATACTCTAGATCTCTCACAGACACAGCTACGGGAGGTCTAGAGCGCACTCCACTATGCTGCTCCAATCTGGATTGGCGGGGTTAGTGGCCAACCCAGTGACGAATGTTCTCAAGCCACCCGAAGGTCTTCGACAAGGCTTAACGACTATTTCCACCATTGAAAACAACTGGGACCAACGGCTTAATTACTAATCTATACTAATATTATAAAGAGGAAAGATTTGATTGTTTGTTTGTTTGTTTGTTTGTTTGCATCGAATAGGCTTCAAAACTACTGAACCGATTCGAAAAATTCTTTCACTGTTGGAAAGCTACACAATCCCCGGGTGACATAGGCTAAATTTTATTTTGGAAAAAAATAGGGTTCCGTAAGATATTTGGGTTTTTCGGACACAAGGTGTAAAAAATCAACCAGAAAAGTTACTTATTTTGCGTACGCTGCCTAAACTATAAAAGATAGAACCATACAATGTTCTAATTAATTGTAGATCTTATAAATATCTATAAAAAAGTCCGCGACACACTATACCTATCTATGTCGAGTGAGGCACAACAACCATTTTTTTATCTTGAATTTTTTTTGGACTACATTTACTGTTTATGTAGATAATATTTGGTCTTTGAATGATTAAAATTGGACGTTTGGTTTTGAAGTGTCTGTCTGTCTGTCTGTCTGTCTGTCTGTCTGTCTGTCTGTCTGTCTGTCTGTCTGTTTCGCTTTCACAACTACTGAACCGATTTAAATGAAATTTGGTACACAGTCTAGAGCCTGACAAAGGACAGACACTTTTTAATTGGAAAAAAGTGTTGTAATGGGTTGAAAAGGGAGATGAAAGGTTGTATGAAAGTATTGTCATTTTCAGAACTAGAAGCATAAAACTTAAATTTTAGGCTGTTGATAAGGTATAATCCTTACTAATCCTATCCTACTAATATTATAAAGGGGAAAGTTTGTAAGTATGTATGTATGTATGGATGGATGTGTGTTACTTTTTCACGTAAAAAGTACTGAATGGATTTTAATGAAACTTTACAATAATATAGCTTATACATCAGAATAACACACAGGCTAAAATTTATAAAGATATTCTGTGAATTGTCCAAAATATGACGATAAGGGTCAAGTAGGTAAGTAGGAAAAAATCTACCATCTGCGAGCTATTCTGGCGTGCGCTGCCAAAACTACTGGACCGATTTCAAAAATTCTTTCACCATTAGAAAGCTGCATCTTCACTGAGTGACATAGGCTATATAATAATAATAAATAATAAATATCTTGGACATTCTCACACACGGCCATCTGACCCCAAAGTAAGCGCGAGCCTGTGTTATGGGTGTCAGAGACTGATATACATACATAGATATTTTTAAATACATACTTAAATAGATAATATTGACATCCAGACACAGAACAAATACAAGTGTTCGTCACACGAATATTTGTCCTGAGTGGGATTCGAACCCACGACCTTTGGCGCAACAGACAGGGTCACTACCAATTGCGCCAACGGGCCTGTCAATATTACTAGGCGTAAACGAAACTATTGTTATAATCTATATATGTAAAATAAAGTCGTGTTAAATTTTTATTTTTTTAGTAACCTGACGCAAATAGGGTTTATGTGTGTGTATTATAATTTTGATTTTTATATAAAATACCCGTGCGAAGCCGGGGCGGACCACTAGTATAATATAATTAGCTTATGGCAGAGACCGCCTAACTATATGTATGTATGTCAATGTTGTATCATCACTTTAATCAATCATCCTTCAACTGCTATACAAATAAGGACATATCTATAGTTCGGTATAGCTGTGTACTCGTGAGAATAAATGATTATTATCAATCCCATTAATGGCGGAAGGAAAGACCAAAGGCAATAACCGTGGAATACCATTAGTCTTACTTATTTTCAAAGACGTTCATAGACTGGGTGCTTACATAATAGTGCTATAATACGACATGCCGCCGTGAAAGCTTATTGCGTTTAATATCACACTTTTATTATCCATAACAGCATTAATCGCTCCGTTATCTCAACACAGGCCTTCGATTTCACCAAATGGAGTCCAGATGTTTGTTATTATGGATAATTTAACCCTACCAAATCCCATCGGATAACGGAAAATTCTTCGCTAGAAATTATAATTTTAGTTGTTTGTGATTCAGTGGACCCGAGCTGAATTAATTTCGCCACTCTGTTTTGATTAAATTTAGTTGATGCTTAAACAATGATTTTGCATCAGTGAGATGGGCTATAAATCTCGCTCTTAAACCTCGCTTAGTGGGCGAACAGGAGTTTTGTTTGATGAGTTTCGAAATATGAATAATTTTTGTGATTACATCAAACATACGCGGCGTGTTTCGCGACGTAAAGCAGATGAATCGGTCTGAGACAATTATGACATCTGAATGATGAATCTGATGAGGTGTTAAGAGGTCACCGTTAACACAGCAGTTTTTTTGTTTTTACTTGGTCTGTGGCAAAATAAATAAATTTTTAAACTTATTCTTAAAAAAAACTCGATTAGAGAGAGGGAGAATGACTTATATAATGGAACAATTAATATTATTATAGGTAGCACCCATAGCTCAATGGTTCGTCAATTGTATTTAATCGATACAGTAAAGCAACGACGGGCGCATTCGGTTTGTGGATGGGTGACCGCTAGTGGCTAGAATGGAATGTTACTACTACAACAGTAACGTACTTCGGAAGGCACGTTATGCCGTCGGTTCCGGTTGTTTCAATGTTTAAACAAATCGTTAAGCCTTGTCGAAGACGTTAGTGTAGCTTGAGAACATTCGGCACTAGGTTGGCCACTAACCCTCCATCAATCTGCATTGGAGCAGCGCGGTAGAGTATGCTCTAAACCTCCTGCAGCTGTGTCTGTGGGGGAGACCCGTGCCCAGCAGTGGGACGTCTGTGGGTCGCAGCAATATCATTGTTGTATATACATGAGGTGTAATAGAAAAACAGTTGTGTCTCTACACTCTGCGCTTGGTAATTTGTGACGCACAGTCATAAAATAAAAGTACGGAATATGTGCTGCAATTAATGGAATTATGAAAAACACGCAAGAAACGATATCTTAAAATGTTTTATCTTGTAATAGAGATTGTTTGTTTCTGGAGTTATTAATTAAGCTTTCTATTTCTTAACTTCCTCGCGATCCTTTGCTTGCTCTTTTTTACTTGGCCATTAATAACGGGAACAAACGCTTTGTGAAGACTTGTTGGAACTTTATTTGTGGTAGATTTTGTTTCTTGTACAGACATTTCTAAAGTTGTACCATGTAACATCCCCGCAACATTGCCAGTGTTATTAATCAAGTCTTGTATAACCATATTCCTGATCTTTTTACCGGTGATGTTTTCCATTACTTCTATACTAATATTGTTATGTTTTTCAATTTGTTTTGACAGTGTTGTTATCATTTCGCTATAGTCATTTGTACTGTTTATAACATCGTCGATGTTATGTTTATTTCCATTTACTCTTGACGGTGAATTTTCATTTAATTTGACGTTATTCGTAACATTTTGCGATATCAAATTATTTTTATTTTCAGACGATAGGGACGTTGTATCCCGATCGATTAAACTGTTCATTGACTGCGCAAAACTTTTATTACTGTCTTCTATTGACTTACTAATTTTCAAGTCCAATGTACTGTTGACATCATCAAGGCCCCTCTCGATCAAGTTATCAATTAAAGTTTCCAAGGAGAAGTTTGAAGCGTCCTTGTATAAATATAAAGCGCTTATATCTAATTCGTTTTGACTTTGCCGCTTAGTCAAATACCTTCTAAAGTATTTTGGTGTTTCCAATTGATTGGTTTCCGGATAGGTTAAACTTTTCTGATAATTGACTTTATAGTTTCTGTTTATTTGTTTGTTCATGGGCCACCTTGTTTTTGATACGTCTACCTCCGCTTTCCTGTCTTTCGTATGCTTTACTTGCTCTCGTAGATTGTATTTCATTTTCATCTTTGGTAGCTTCTTGTATTTGAATACGTCTTTGATGGGGTTGAAGTTGTTCCTTACATTGACTTCCGAGGGTTTTTTGAGATATTGCTCCGCTGGAACTGAATCATTGAAAGTTATTTTACAAGAACTGAAACTAATTATACTCCACTATACTACTGCCACTGCCCTTTCTCTGTATTCGTGAATAGGAGGAGTTAGGTCTTAATAAACCACGCTAGCCAAGTGCAGATTGGCAGAATTTACATGACTTCGAGAATATTATGGGCAACTTTTAGCATGCAGGTTTTTTTACGATATTTCCTTAACTGTTACAGCAGGTGATATTTAATTTCTTAAATAGCGCATAACTTAGAAAAGTTTATTTTGCGCAATTTTGCTGCTTGGATTTGAATCCGGATGGTTCAAATGTCGTTCTAGAGAGAGGTGAGTTATATAGTCATAGCAACTGGGCTATCACCGCTTAAATATACTTAAAATTATTTAGTCTTAGCTGATAGTTGGATTTTTCTACTAACGGCCGGGCTTCCGGTTGAGTACTTCTGTTTTCAGGCTAAAAACTTCCAACAAGTTGTTACTAAGACCTTCTATCTATTAACCCTTCAGAAAATAATCACTGATGCAGCGTCCAGGCATTTGTGAAATGAAAACAATTTTGCAGAAGGCAGGGATAACAGCCAGCCAAAATATTCATTTGATAAGATAAGATCTGAAGAAGAAACTTACGTGCGAGTGTGGAAGTCATAAAATTAGCGTCCGCAATTTCAGTGAAGACATCCTTATCATCACTGATCAGGAACAGCATCTTTGAACCGTCCTGCTGTATCCTCGAGACTGGCAAGGTTTCCCTCTTCACCTCAGCCCTTTTGAAGCACCCGTTAGGGTAGCAGAATGTGGGCTGGTCTGGACACATTTGGACGCAAGTGCAAGTCGGAGGGGAGTGTTGGAACTCTGTGAAGATAACGTTGAAGAACTGCTCCACTAATGATGTACCGCGTAGGTTGCATGGAGTTTCAAAGACACGTCTGTTTGGTGTAAACTCGGTGGCAGTGACTGTGAACGTAAATGTTTGTGAATCAACGGGCTCTGCCTTTTGTTTCTGTTGCAAAAATAAAAAATAAATAACCTGCTCCGAACAAGACTCAATTAGGAACTGGGATAGGCAGAGGACTGGATCCGCATTAGAGCGTGGTAGAGTATGATCTAGAACTCCCGCTGATTTGTCTGTGGGGCAGACCCGTGCCCAGCAGGGTCGTCTATGACTTGCGGCTCAGCTTAGCTTTATGGACAGAGAGCGAGAGAGAGTATTAAGTACGTAAGCTTTATTTGTAGGTAACTACTGATAAGTACTGGGAGGGCACTGACCGTTAGTCGTATTAGTTGTTGTTTGTAACAAACCAGTAAGTAATAGTTTATTAGGATAGTAAATAAGTAGATCAGTCCTTCAGGATGATGTTAATTTGAGTACATATTATAGTTTAGCGTTATTGTAATCCAACATCTAATGCGCCCAAAATTATGTTTAAGGAGAAAACTCTTTGAATATAGTTTTGGACACAGCTGATCCGAAAAATGTTAACGACTCTTTGAAGCGCCGACGAGATGCCGAAGAAATCCAACAATGAATTCGTCGGAATGAAATGCACAGAAGTTCCCTCGATACAGAACATAGCAGCTGGTAAGTTATTGATTGGAAATGTTCATATCTGCCGTGAATTAAACTTACAGACCTGATTGCAACATTGATCAAGAGATATTTTTTCCAGAAGTAGCTGAAGAATCTTAAGAGTTTCCATATTAAAGTTGTTATTAAAACTAGTAGGCTTATTCCATCCATCCATCCGTCAGCCTTTTAAAGTCCACTGCTGAAAATAGGCCTTCCTTAATAAATAAATAAATAAATCTTTATTCAGGTTACGTGACCCATTAAAAGATATTACAAAAAATTACATATAACAATTTTTAAAATTCATATCTAACTACCTATCACAATTATTACAATAATACAATTAATCGGTGCCACTCCTCCGGATCCTGTACTTTTAGGCTTTTTACCATGGAAGAATACCAAACGCAGCAGCTTATACTAACGTGGATGAAATCTGTTAAAATACCGTATATAGCTAACCGACCGAACTTGCGAGATATCTTGCAGTATATTGCAAGATTGCGGCACGGGGTATACGCCCAGTTCACCGTTCTATCTTAATTAATTTCTGTGTGCTTGACCAACTTACATTCGAGCGATAGATAAACTATAAGATAAGCTTCGGTTTTCATTACGAGATACTTTTTTACCTGAAAATAATAAAAAGAATTAATTTACAACTAAAATTGCACTTAGTTTGTAAAGTTTAGTAAAGTTTTAAACTTAAAAAACAAACAAAAAAGATTAATTCAAAGAAATATACTTAATGTAAAAAAAATTGTGTGGTTCAAGTGTTTCTAAATATTTATATTACCCACAATACTCGCAACAGAATACCTATATACCTTAATGCCTAATTAATAACTAACCTTTTAAACCACGCATTAATTATTTCAATAATTTTAATCGAAACCAAACGTTTTTCACATTTTCCAATAAAAATGCAAAAAAGAAAAAAAAAGATGACCGGGCAATGTTAAAATGAAACAAGCAGTGACAGCCCTGTGGCTATCGAACGCGCCTCTCATTCGAGCGTTCCGGGTTCAAAACCAAGCGGTACGCACCAATGACTTATCAAAAAATTTCCAGAAAAAATGACAAAAAGACACCAATGACTTATCTAACTCTCTTTTTGACGATTTTCTGGAATTTTTTTGAAAACCTACTCGGTGATAGTACCACTCAATTAAAAAAATAATTATCGCAATCCTTTCACAAACACCGACACCACATGTCAATGACATATATAGAATAATGAATGAACACAACGAACACATAACCCTTATTATGCTTGTTTACAACCCTTAAGCGTGTGGTATGTAATTATACCAAACGCAAAAAGAATCATCAAAATCGATCCATTCCTAGCTAAGAAATCGTGTAAAACACATCCAAAAAAATACATCCGAATTGGTAACCTCCTCCTTCTTTCCAATATCAAAGACTCCATTTTAGTAATTCAACTCGAAATCAGGGTTGTCTCTGTAGTGTGTTTGATTCTCAAAGACGATGGCGAAACAAGATTGAAAACCTCAGCCCTAGCTGGTAACAGAGAATAGAAAATCACTTGGCCTGCGTCTCACCAGGCAATTAAACTTCTCAGAAACGGCCGATGTCTTCTACGAAGTACTCTACACTGTACTGGGTTTCGAATATAGAGCAATGTCGTGTTTTGCAAAATAAGGATACGGTTTGAATGATGTTTGGTACGCATGTTTACGTTTTTGTCCGCGAATGTTAACTGTTGATAAGCTCGGACAGTACCATCAATATTTTGAATAGTACATTTGGTTTATTCAATGTTTGTATGTAAGTATGTATGCAAATACAGGGGTCTAGGCACCGAATATGATTTTATCCCATTCGGTGTCGAGACCCATGGTCCGTGGGGTCCTAGCGCTATAAGGCTTATTATGGAAATAGCAAAAAGTCGCCGCGGTTAGGCGGTGACAGCCCAGTGGCTATCGAACTCGTCTCTTACTCGAGCGGTCCGGGTTCAAACCCAAGCGGCACGCACCAATGACATTTCTAAGTTATGTGCGATTTAAGAAATTAAATGTAACTTGCTGTAACGGTGAAGGACACATCGTGAGGAAATGCATGCCTGAGAGTTCTTCATAATATTCTCGAAGGCATTTAAAGTATGCCAATCCGCACTTGGCCAGCGTGGTGGACTAAGGCCTAATCCCTCCCATTCTGAGAGTCCCGTGCCCAACAGTGGCACAAAGAAAGGGTTGTTGTGGTAATATATTCTATATATTACATTATAGATAACATTTGAGATAACAATAATCAAGAGTAAGGATGACTTTTAAATATTTAAAACCGATAGTCACGATGATTATGTGTTTATAAAACCAATTTATTTGTATTTAATAAACAAACACGATTATCACTGAAGCAAGCAGTGAATTTTTATCGGTATGCTGTATTTTCTCTTGTTAAGTTTAGGTCACAGATTACCTACTGAATATTTGCTTAATGTGGTTAAACTGGACTGCTTTTTTTAAAAGCATTTTTTTAACTTCACTCGTATGTATGTATGTATGTATGTATGTACATATGCCCTGGAATCTTGCAATCAATATTTCACCCACTTCCACTGAAGCTATCGAGCTGAAATTTGGCACACATATTTGGTTCCGATGACAATGCATGAAAAAAAAATTGTATTATCTAAAGGTGACTTCAAGACCTCAAGATTTGAAACAAGTCTGTGACAGACACAAACACCAACTACTAAAACTGCTACTGCCATCGCCAGTTCCTTGAGTCCTGTCCCAAGATGGAGCTTAGTGCTCGTTTACTATTTTCAATAACATAAGATTCCTATGGTCGGGAAGAGTATTATCTGGTTTTTCTAGCTTGATATTTCATCACAACTTCATGAGCATGGTGAATAGTGGGAGTATTACACACTTCTGACTACCCCATCGGGGAAATATAGTCGGTAATTTATGTTATGTATGACGTTACGAGTATCTAATCGAACCGACACCTAGAACAATTTAATAGCTACCTTTGTCTACATAGTAATTATGACCTCCTCTACAACATTACCCTACAAAATAATTATGACCGTATCAAACAAAAAATGTTCGATGACATCGGAAGCACTGTAATAGTGATAGACTCGATTATTAACGCATTAATTACCTACTAGTATCATGATAATACCATATACATATATAAATAATAATTAACTATTATGTTCCTAAAATAAACATATTTACTGAAGATAAGTGAGCTGGCATGACGTTGCAATTATGATTCCGAATACTTAAGCTCATCGTTACACGAGTTTTAATCATTCTCTCTCTGTTAGTTACCCAATACTGTGATAGAGATACGTACCTATAAAAAATGTTAGTGGTCATCATTTTATTTGTGATCGTAATAATTGCGCTAGTGATTTTGAACGCGCAATATCATGAGATCTACTGGAAGAAACGGGGGGTAGTTTACGATTTGAGAAATAAGTACATTGGTCCGTTTTTCGAGATGGCGTATTCAAAATTGTCACTATACGAAATTCTGCAGGGAATCTACAAATCTCATCCAAAAGCCCCCGCAGTGGGCTTGGCGAGTTTCTTCTCTCCCGCCATACTAGTCAAGGATCTCACTAACATCCAACACGTTTTGACATCCGATTTCAACTCTTTCAACCATCGTGGCTTCGAAGCGAATGACGGGGACCTCCTAGCCGACAACATATTGTTCATGACCGGCAAGCGATGGAAGCTAATGAGGCAGAATATGACCCCCTTGTTCACGTCAAGCAAACTGAAGAACATGTATTACATCATGGATAAAAGCGCCCAAGACTTCGTGGATTACTTACAGAATAACCCGCAATATCTGCGAGGAAAGGCATTCAATACTCTATCAACCTTCTGTAGTGCTGCGATCGGCGCTTCAGTATTTGGAATAGGCACTGAGTCAATTTTCGATTCGCCGTTCCTAAAAATGGCCCAAAATGCCAACATCACGACACCGAAAATTAAATTTGCATTTGCAACTTCCATTATAAGTCCAGCTCTCACCAAGATTTTGGGATTGAAGTTATTTAAAGATCACGAAAACTTCTTCATAGGCGCTATCAAGCAAATTATTAGAACTCGAGAACAAACAAAGGTTAAGCGAAATGACTTCGCAGATATATGCGTAGGTATGCAGGCCAACGGAGTGCTCAAGGACCCTGACACAGGACTAGAGATGGAACCAACGGACGAACTTCTTGCCGCGCAAGCATTTTTCTTCTTTATAGCCGGCGTTGAACCCAGCGCAGCCAGTATGTTTTCAACTCTAGTAGAATTAGGCAGACATCCCCAAGTATTAGAAAAAGTACATGAAGAGATCGACAAAATTTTTCAAGAGCATAAAGGAATAACGTATGATACCTTATCTGGGATGGAATATCTTGACATGGCACTGTCTGAAGCCATGAGGATACACCCACCCATCAGTTCCGTTAACCGCCAATGTATTCAGAACACAGTTTTACCGGTGGGTAACATAAAAATTGACAAAGGGACTAAAATAATCGTACCTATTTATGAAATTCATCATGATCCAACTTATTATGAAAATCCAGAAGAATTTGAGCCGGAGAGATTTTCAAAGGAGAATAAACACAAGATAACTGAAGCAGCTTATATGCCGTTTGGCAAGGGAAACAGAATTTGCGTGGGCACCAGGTACGCTCAACTGCAAGTCAAGGCTGGGTTGGTGCATCTGCTGCGTAACTACACGGTTAAAACAATTCTAGATGGCGATAAAATAAAATATGAAAGGGATATCATCCAAATGAGGATAACTAATGCTGATGTCGAATTTATACCTAGAAATATAACTCATACTAAATAACTATTTTTTAAATTAAATACTATAAATGTATGCCTATAAATACAATTCATATAAATAAGTAGCTAGAAATAATTAGGACTAAACCAAATATTTCTCAATAAGTATTAAATTATCTAGCTTCTGATCTTGTTTTTGATAGTAATATAATATGATTCTTTCATACAAAATAGACTATATTATTATCTATTGAGGATACTCTTATATACGGGTGTCCCCGAATGAATGGATAATCCTTGAGCCCCGCACAGAACAGCTCTCCAGCGCTTAGAAAAAAATATCAAAAAAAAATAATTCCAAGTGATACCCAAAATATGATTTTTTTTAGAAAAACATACGTTATTTTAGCTTCACTTCACATTCATTTACACAACTGCCACAAATTAATGATATTTTTGGCGTTTTTGGTGTCATTTTATTCCTGATAGACTATACTACTAGAAATACATCAAATAATATAAGTATCTGTGATACTTTTTTTATAAAAAAAATAAGAACTTGAATTTTTAACATGAAATTTGATACCAAAATAATTTTGACATTGTTTGAGAGTGTTTCATGTAAAAAAAAAGTATGAAAACGTAAGTGTCCAGCTATTTTAAAAACATGCGCAGTTAATACAGATTAAATAATGGTATAATACATCATTTTATCTAATACTACTACGAAGTTATTGCTATTGAGATGCAAAACGAGTAAATACGACTAAAATTAAAAAGTTAATGTCTTAAAACATTTTAATAATAATAAAACATTTCAGGTGTCGCTGCGACCCATAGACGTCCCACTGCTGGGCACGGGTCTCCCCCACAGACACTGCTGCTGCGGGAGGTCCAGTGCATACTCCACCACGCTGCTCCAATGCGGATTGGTGGAGGGGTTAGTGGCCAACCCAGTGTCGAATGTTCTCAAGCCACCCGAAGGTCTTCGACAAGGCTTAACGACTGTTTCGTAGGAGGTAATGGAATCCCATTGGTTACAGAATGATGGCTGCCCTGCATATTATGGTACAAACGTCCGGGCTTATTTAAATGCCACGTATCCAAACAAATGGATTGGTCGTTTGGGTCCTATTCTGTGGCCTCCTCGATCTCCAGATTTAAACTGTCGGGATGTTTTTTACTGGGGCTGTCTAAAGGAAGAAGTGTACTCGAAAACAATTTCAAATGAGGAATTACGCAGCCGTGTTCAAGAGGCCGCTTCAAAAATAAATGAATGACTCTACGCACGGTTTCTTAGTAGAGCCTATAAAAGAAGATGTCGAGCGTGTATTAGAATCGGTGGCAGACAATTTGAACACCTGTTGTGAATAAAGATTGATGTAATGTACACCTGAAATGTAGCGTCCATAGCCCAATGGCTCGCGTCGATTCAATGTGACCGAAAGAGTTAAGCAACGACGGGCGTGGTCGGTTTGTGGATAGGTGAGCGCAAGTGGCAAAATTTCACGGACGCTACCGTGCTTCGGAGGGCACGTAAAGCCGTCGGTCCCGGTTGTTTTCAATGCTGGAAACAGTCGTTAAGCCTTGTCGAAGACCTTCGGGTGGCTTGAGAACATTCGACACTGGGTTGGCTAGTGGCCCTCCACCAATCCGCATTGGAGCAGCGTGGTGGAGTATGCTCTGGACCTCCCGCAGCAGCAGTGTCTGTGGGGGAGACCCGTGCCCAGCAGTGGGACGTCTATGGGTCGCAGCGACACCTGAAATGTTTTATTATTATTAAAATGTATTAAGACATTAACTTTTTAATTTTAGTCATATTTACTCGTTTTGCATCTCAATAGCAATAACTTCGTAGTAGTATTAGATAAAATTATGTATTATACCATTATTTAATCTGTATTAACTGCGCATGTTTTTAAAATAGCTGGACACTTACGTTTTCATACTTTTTTTTTACATGAAACACTCTCAAACTATGTCAAAATTATTTTGGTATCAAATTTCATGTTAAAAATTCAAGTTCTTATTTTTTTTATAAAAAAAGTATCACAGATACTTATATTATTTGATGTATTTCTAGTAGTATAGTCTATCAGGAATAAAATGACACCAAAAACGCCAAGAATATCATTAATTTGTGGCAGTTATGTAAATTAATGTGAAGTGAAGCTAAAATAACGTATGTAAGAAAAGTTTTTATTTCTTAACAAAATACTTTACTTCTAAAACAACAACAAATTACAAAATAATAAAACACCCTTGTCCTCACTAACTCCGTTCAGTCACCTTCTTCTGAATATCACGCTCGCGATTCAAAATGCGCGGCAAAACAGATGCCGCGCTCTGATTGGTCCTACGCATAGATGGAGGACCACAGAGTATGGCCCGTTCCCTTTATGCGTTCGAAGAAAAATAAGGAATGTGTTCATATTCATTACACGTATGTTTTTCTAAAAAAAATCATATTTTGGGTATCACTTGGAATTTTTTTTTTTTTGATATTTTTTTCTAAGCGCTGGAGAGCTGTTCTGTGCGGGGTTCAAGGATTATCCATTCATTCTGGGACACCCTGTATATAAGAATATCCTCAATAGATAATAATATAATTAAATATTGTAAATATTTATGATAGACATAATTTGTACAAAATGGCATAGATAACTAAGAAATGAATGTGAATTTTTTAGTAAAAAAATGGGTGATTTATTGGTTTATTTGTTCTTTATGATATTCTTAATAATTGCGCATATTTGAGAGATTTATGTGACTAAAGAGACCCATTTTAAGTTAAGTTGGGTTTGAACTCATGAAAAATTGTCAGAATGTTAGTATATACATACTCATGGTGGAGAAACTCCAAAAGAAATTCTTAAGGTGGCTATATTACAAAAAGTATGGCTACCTCGTAGGGTTTCCTCATGTCTATCCCAGCTTATTTCTTTTAGGAATGCTGGGATATGAATCCCTTGAGATCAGACGTAAAGTCGCACTAATAGATTATTTTTTCCGTCTGATTAGAGGTGAAATTACGAATCCGTCAGTGTTGGAGTTAATATCACTATATGTTCCTAACCGATGCAATGTCAGGCCAAATAAGCAAAAATTATTTTCACTATCCGGATGCAGGCTAGCGTTGACCCGAGCGTCTCCGTTGGTTCGTGCTTTGACTCTGCTTAATGGCCTCCTGGCATGGGATCCAGGTCTGGATTTGTTTTGTTGTTCGCCTGCTTTATTTCGCAGAACGGCTAGTAGGTATATACAGACTGAAAAAAATATATAAATGCAATAGGAGATTTACCTGTAATATTTATATATACTTGTATTATTATGAATAAACTGAATAAACTGAATTATATTTGAGTTTTTAAATTGGAAATATTGAATCATATAAATTCCCGATTTTCACCAAAATTTTCTGTTCTATTATTATTCGTTAATTTATATAATACTGAAAATGCGTAATTTCTCATGACCGGGGTCATGAGTTTCAATTCGAATGGTATATTTAAATGCTTACGAAAAAGCATATATCCATATGTTCATTACCTCGTTGTCAGACTATCATGTATTATCAGTTGAGTTATAAAATATGAACACTTCAAATTGCGCTTCCCACTGACGTCAGGTTCCGGCAGAGGGTCGGATTACGTTATTTTGACTAAAGAGTGGTTAAAAGGTACAATAATTTTACAAACTATTTTTTGGTCATATCACCACATAATTACCCATAAAATAATATGATTCGTTTAACGCCAAGAATGTGGGTGGAGAGCTCAGAGCAATCAACTTTTGCAGAGAACTTTTGCTCTTTTGGTGCAATGATGACTGCACTAAAGAGCAAAAGCTTGTATACCTTCTTCTAAAGAGCTCTTACGTTTTCTGAATAGCAAAATTGACTTAAATAGGCAAATTCGTAAATTGAATCAATTCCGCTGTCTACTATATAATCTAAGCGAATGCATAATGCCATTAATGAGATAAAGAATAATCGTGGCAAGTACCACGTTGACCTTGACAAAATACTATCACGAATACAAACTTGTTTATTTAAATACGGCATCCTTGAACTCACCGGACAAATTTTGGTTCATTCAGTGAATATAATTCGCAACAGATAGACGAAAAAATGATTTTAGCTGTTTTATTGATATTTGTGCTAGTGCTCATTATCGGTCACTTAAACGGCATTTATCACGAAGTGTACTGGAAGAAACGAGGTGTTCCGTTCAACTGGAAGAATAGGTATCTCGGACCAATGTTCGAGTTCCTACTCTGTTCGAACAAAACAGGCCAGCAAATCTTTCAACGAATTTACGATTTGCATCCGGACGCTCCTGCAATAGGCGTCGCTTCATTCTTCAAGCCAACTATAGTGATCCGGGACCCCACCAACATTCAACATGTTCTGGCAACGGATTTCAATTCCTTTAACCATCGCGGACTCGAGCCAAACGAAGGTGACTTTCTAGCTGACAACGTCATATTTAACAATGGCGCTCGGTGGAAACTCATGAGACAGCACATGACACCAATATTCACCCCGACAAAACTGAAGCACATGTATTACATCATTGACAAGAGTGCGCAAGACTTCACCGATTACTTGACGAAGAATCCTCAGTACTTGAAAGGGAACGCTTTCAACACCCTATCAACGTTCTGCTGTGCCGCTTTGGGAGCATCCGTGTTTGGAATTGGAACTGAATCCATTTTTGAATCACCGTTTTTGAAAATGGCGCTAAAGGCTTCAAATTTTACACCGTTGATGAACCTGTTTTTCGCCGTCGTCGTCTCCAGCCCGAGAATCAGTAAAATGTTGGGTATAAAGCTATTCAAGGAGCATGAAAACTTCTTCATATCTGCCATTAAACAAATTATTAGGGCGCGGGAAAAGGATCCGGTCAAACGCCACGATTTTGCCGACGTCTGCTTAAATCTTCAGCAATTCGGCACGTTGAAAGATCCTGAAACCGGTGTGGAGATAGAGCCAACCGACGAGTTCTTAGCAGCTCAAGCCTTCTTCTTCTTCCTTGCTGGCGTCGAACCGAGTGCAATCAGCATGTTTGCCACTCTCATTGAGCTAGGCAGACATCCAGTAGCCCTAGAAAAGGTACACGAAGAAATCGATGGAATCTTTGAGAAACACGCTCAGATAACTCACGACGTGTTAAGTGAAATGAAAAGCTTGGATATGGTGATCAATGAAGCTATGCGAATACACCCAGCTCTTAACTTTGTTACCAGGCAATGCGTCCAAGATACTGTATTACCGATTGGCAATATAAAAATTAATAAGGGTACTAATATTCTCATTCCTATATATAGCGTTCACCACGACCCAAAGTTTTATTGTGATCCAGAGACATTTAAACCTGAAAGATTTTCTAAAGATAACAAACACAATTTATATGATGCCGCGTATATGCCGTTTGGTAAAGGGAACAGGATTTGCCTAGGACACAAGTATGCTGAGCTTCAAATGAAGGCTGGTTTAGTGCATCTTCTCCGTAAGTATTCTGTGAAAACACATATCGAAGGTGATAAACTGAAGTACAAGAAAATTTTAGTCTTGATAAGAATGGAAAATGTAGATGTCGAATTTATTCCTCGGCGTTAGATTTACATGAACGTTGCATCCATGTTTACAACTCTGTTCAAATTCAATCTTGTCTTGAATAAATTTAAACAAACCATTAAAATTCATTACCAACCGATACTTGTTTTTTCATTGAAAAACTAACTCATAATATTTTCGTGAAGAGATTTGAAACCATTGAACAAAATGTACTGTTTTGTGTATGCCTTTAAATAGAAATGTCTTCCAAAACCTTGCAACGATGTTGGTGTTAACTAGCTTTGCAATTTGGTCTTGTTCCTTATCTCCACCAAACAGCATTGGAGCAGCGTGGTGGTAGGTATGCTCTATAACTCCCGCAGCTGTGTCTGTGGGTAGAGACCCGTGCCCAGCAGTGGGACTTCAATGGGCTGTACGTCTGTATCGAAATAGGTAGGTACTTTTAATTTCACACGGTATTTTAAGATAAGTACAATAATAAATTAATGAAATAATCTTAATCGGTAAATAAAAAATAAATCGGTTTAAATCTTTTTCTTCCAAATGCAGGTAACATAGTATAAAAAAATAGTAAAGGTTAGGCAAAAAATTTAAATTTCCACAGAAAATAGGAACCCCGCACATTGAACGAGTTGTCATTTTGCCTTCGGCATTTTACATAACAGCGAGCGTTAAACTACCGACGCCGTATTAAAACGGCGGAATCATACAAAATGCCTACTATGTAAATATGACCATATTTATGACCATATATGACCATATATATGACCATATATGACCATATCGATACCTTGAATCTCAAATGGCGTAATCACCATTTTGGCCAAAATGACTTTTGAATGCAGTCTTACTGCTTTTTTTTTTCTCTATCGATCTGTCCAATCAGAGTTTTAAAATTCGCAAAAAAGTGGTGATTACAGCCCACGTTTTTTTCGTCGATAAACAAGAATTTTCTTATTGTTTAGTCGTAAATACCTTTAAAAATATAATTATTAAGATTTCGGTCGATACACCAGTTAAAATTATAATTATGTGAAAAATACTGACGATCGAGTTAGGCGTATAGGACTGATATATTTAACTGTGGCGTTTACGACTCAAGTTATTATAAGAATTGCATTTAATATGGCGTTTACGACCCATGGAACTCTAAAATATGTTTTTTACTTTTGTCTTATCAACCATGTTGTATGAAATGTTACGCCAAAAAAATCTGTATTATAAAATGAATTGACTCTTACGCCCCATCATTCTTAAAAATAATATTTCACGAAGAGTATCGTCGTTTGCCTTCAGATAAAAAGGACTCGACTTGCTGGTTGACTCACTTATCGCTAGTACGAGTGCCGAGTACCTAAATTATATTTTATTTTTCGAATTACCGACCATAAGCTGTTGCTTACTCTTATTAAGCATAAGTATAATATAAATATTAATTTATCAACCCAAAACTCATCTTTACTTTAAACTGTGTGCACACAACAAGGTGAATATTCTCATTCAGTGAAATGTTATTTCTTTTGAGACTAAAGTTTCTTTGACCGCAAGTGGCAGGAGCGTTGCTAGCGCCTAAATCTTATACAGATCTTAGATCCTAGCATTAACATTTTAAAATGTTCGTTTTATTTCTTTACAAACTAGAAGACTATCTAGAATCTAGGCGCTAAGCAAGACTCCTGTCAGTGTCTTAGTAAGTAGCCTTAGTTCATGCGAAGTATAATAATATGTCTATCCTGATTAGGATTGACATAATATTATAGATATTATTTTTAGATTTAAAAACAAAACAGAATTATAAATACACAATAATTTTAGTTTGAACTTCAAGCCAAAATTATTATGTTTGGATAATTGAAGTAATAAAATCTATTTTATTGTTGCACTTGCTATTAATTTTGGAATAATCAAATTACCTATATTTGTCTGTTTTCTTGCATCTTCCTTAAAGTGCTTTTAATTATTAATAACCTAAAATAACTATTTAAAAAGTGTTTTTTATAAGGCAACTAGGCTGTTACACCGTAACTTTTTACAGAACAGCCATTTTTTTGGGTCGTAAACTCCAAGTTAGCAAATTTTTTTTGGCGTAATCACAAATCATTTTTGCAAATATTGGTTGAATTTTTAATACCGTATTATTGTGTTATAAAGCTCTCTATATAAGTTAATTA
Organism: Carterocephalus palaemon; assembly: GCA_944567765.1. NCBI lineage: Eukaryota > Metazoa > Arthropoda > Insecta > Lepidoptera > Hesperiidae > Carterocephalus > Carterocephalus palaemon. The sequence goes on from OX155641.1 coordinate 2,116,892, forward strand.
CATCCAATTTTCATTTAAATAGCATTATTAGTTGAAAAGATATGAATTTTAATCTTAGATTTTTTTTTGTTTCGGCTCTCCTGAAAAATGACGATTTGGTGATTACGCCATTTGAGATTCAAGGTATCGATATATGACCATACGAGAGGTTAATAGTTACAATAATTTTACAAACTAACAACCCGATTATTTGATTACTGTTTTTTCATCATATCGCCTATTATATCTATTTAAATAAAAGGAGAAGCTGACTGACTGACTGACTGACTGACTGACATATCAACGCAGGGCCTAAACTATAAGGGTTAGATACTTGAAATTTTGCCCAGGGGTATCTTTTATAACGTAGGGGAGCACTAAGAAAGGATTTTTGAAAATTCATCCCCTAAGGAGGTAAAACGAGGGTGCAAAGTTAGTATGAAACTTTGCCGTTTTTGAAGTCAAGTTAGCAGCCCGAACGCGGGCAGACGTCGTTAATTTGTCTTTCTACGCGAGCGAAGCTGCGGGCGTCGACTAGTTACCTTATAAAATGTTATGATACGTTTACCGCCAAGCATGGTAAATGAGGGTTAACAACTCAGTCACTTCATGGTAGACAAATTGATGTTTGAGTGAACTCTTAACTGATATAGCCCCAAAGATCAGAAAAACTGTATACGAGTAGGTACCTACTTCTAAAGTGGTCTCAAGTTTTCCAAATAGCAAAATTGACTCAATTAGGCAAGATCGTATATTGACTCAGTTTCGCTGTGTAGTACATGTACCTACCTATGTAAGTCCTACGTAATCTAAGCGATGACGTAATGTCATGATAGATAGTAATCATGATAATAACCAAATACGAGCTCGGATACAAGCCTATTTATTTAAATAGATGCCGTGAACTCGCCGGACAAGTCAGTCTGGTCTATTCATTAAATATTGCAACAGATAGAGAAAAAATGATTTTAGCTGTTTTGTTTATATTTGTGCTGGTGCTCGTTATCGGTCACTTAAACGGTATTTATCACGAAGTGTACTGGAAGAAACGAGGTGTTCCGTTCAACTGGAAGAATAGGTATCTCGGACCAATGTTCGAGTACCTCTGTGCGAACAAGACAGGCCAACAAATCATGCAACGAATTTACGATTTGTACCCGGACGCTCCTGCAATAGGCCTCGCTTCATTCTTCAAGCCATCTATAATGATCCGGGACCTCACCAACATTCAACATGTTCTGGCAACGGATTTCAATTCCTTTAACCATCGCGGATTCGAGCCAAACGAAGGTGACTTTCTAGCTGACAACATCATATTTAACAATGGCGCTCGGTGGAGAATCATGAGACAGCACCTGACACCAATATTCACCCCGACAAAACTGAAGCACATGTATTACATCATTGACAAGAGTGCGCAAGACTTCACCGATTACTTGACGAAGAATCCTCAGTACTTGAAAGGGAACGCTTTCAACACCCTATCAACGTTCTGCTGTGCCGCTTTGGGAGCATCCGTGTTTGGAATTGGAACTGAATCCATTTTTGAATCACCGTTTTTGAAAATGGCGCTAACGGCTTCAAATTTTACGCCGTTGATGAACCTGTTTGTCGCAGTTGTCGCCTCCAGCCCGAGAATCAGCAAAATGTTGGGTATAAAGCTATTCAAGGAGCATGAAAACTTCTTCATATCTGCTATTAAACAAATTATCAGGGCGCGGGAAAAGGATCCGGTCAAACGCCACGATTTTGCCGACGTCTGCTTAAATCTTCAGAAATTCGGCACGTTGAAGGATTCTGAAACCGGTGTGGAGATAGAGCCAACTGATGAGTTCCTAGCAGCTCAAGCCTTCTTTTTCTTCATTGCTGGCGTCGAACCGAGTGCAATCAGCATGTTTGCCACTCTCATTGAGCTAGGCAGACATCCAGTAGCCCTAGAAAAGGTACACGAAGAAATCGATGGAATCTTTGAGAAACACGGTCAGATAACTCACGACGTTTTAAGTGAAATGAAAACCTTGGATATGGTGATCAATGAAGCTATGCGAATACACCCAGCTCTTAACTTTGTTACCAGGCAATGCGTCCAAGATACTGTATTACCGATTGACAATATAAAAATTAATAAGGGTACTCATATTTTCATTCCTATATATAGCGTTCACCACGACCCAAAGTTATATTGTGATCCAGAGACATTTAAACCTGAAAGATTTTCTAAAGAGAACAAACACAATTTATATGATGCCGCGTATTTGCCGTTTGGTAAAGGGAACAGGATTTGCCTAGGATACAAGTATGCTGAGCTTCAAATGAAGGCTGGTTTAGTGCATCTTCTCCGTAAGTATTCTGTGAAAACACATATCAAAGGTGATAAACTGAAGTATAAGAAAATTTTAGTCTTTCTAAGAATGGAAAATGTAGATGTCGAATTTATTTCTCGACGCTAGTTCTACACGAACGTTGTATGAATGTTTACAATCTGTTCAGATTCAATCAGGAATTTTATTTGTTTATTAAATTTATTAATTTTAATAATTTTATTAAAAAATATTTTTTAATTTATATTTATCGGTAACTTCTTGTCTTATATTCGCACATTTCGTGTCAAATCATTTCGTTTCAAAAAAACACATTGTATATAATTAGGAACTCTAATTAAATTTAAATTTCATAGACATAGTTGATTAAAAAATGTGTGATTAAAAAATGTGTGTAATTGACGAAAAAATGTGGTTTACCCAATGTGATTTTACACTTTTATTATTGAAAAACTAACGCTCTCAAAATATTTACGTGAAGAGATTTGAAACCATTAAACAAAATGTACCTACCTAGTGTTTTGTGTATGCATTTAAATAGAAATGTAGTTAGTAACACCAACGATGTTGGTGTTACTAACTACTTTCAACACTTTCAAACGGTATGTTAAGATTCTAACGTACTATTCTAACGTACAATAATAAATTAATGAAAAACCAATAATCGTTTCATTCATGTTCATGTATCTTAAAAAATAGATAATTCGTAAATTATTAGTAATTAATGGATCTGAACCCAATGTCGCGGTCGTCCAGTCAATGACATAAGGCATAGGAAAATGTGCGCTTCTAACCTTCAAGGAGCATTGAACTGCTAATATACTTAAGAAAATATTGGTATTCTGTTACCAAGATTACTGTCGGCTCTCAATAAGTCTGTTGGTTTTAATTTATGTAGATCAGAGTGGGCAATTCACTGCCACGTATCTGTCGAGCTACTTGCACTTATGCACTGACTTCAGTCGTTTATCAGTTCCGTGTCAGTGAGGAAGGTGGCTGAGATTGTTAATATATTTTAATTTCAGGAGGCTTACCACGAAATCGTACGTATTGTCTCGAATGTATTGTTTTTTTTTGCGAACGTAGCTACTTATTTATTATTTAAATTACTGTGACGGTCTGATGATTCTTCCTTTTATTTCGGTTTTTTGATTGTAAAGTTTTTGTTTGTCGCTTGTTCCAATTTTAACTAGAAATCTATCTATATGAAACTATTCTATCTAACTAATTTAGTATAATCTGCGTTTTTACTGAACATCTGAATATAAATTTGTAATAATTTTTTATTTTAATTTCTATTCTATTGAAATTAAACACGTGAGGCTATTGAGGATCAGTTAATGGGCTGAGGCTCAAAGGATTTTTGCTTAAATGGCCACTTTCATCATACCTAAAACCTTTTAAAAATCTGGGAAACTGGGAAACAATCAATCGATGTTCGGAAGTAGGCAAAGCTGTGAGAACAGCTAGTAGTGCCATAATTACGCAATACAACATTAATACGGCAAACGAGTGACGGGTGAGCGGAGGTCAGCTGCAATTTAGCACTTTATGCTTAACTGGGAACAGGCCAATCTAACTCTAACCAACGTGTGTGTATCTGTATATTATGTGTATTCACGTCATGGTAGATGGTCGGTCAAAACATCGAACATGGGAAGCTCTAGCTACTGTGACGAGTAAACGTGGTAATCTGGTGGTCTATTAAGGCATAGCTGAGATAAGGAATCAGCGAGCGATCAGTGATTCTTGCACATACAACACGTTTTGTGTCAGAAAATATCGGTCGGCAGTCTTCAATAGGACTATTGGAGTGTACTCGTAATGTCTGTTGGGCGACTGATTGGACAGCAATATTCAACTGCAATATTGGAGTGTAGGTAATGTGGGCAACTGGTTCGACAGCAATATTCAACTCAAATATTGGAGTGTAATGTGGGCGACTGATTCGACAGGAATATTCAACTGCAATATTAGAGTGTAGGTAATGTGGGCAACTGGTTCGACAGCAATATTCAAATCCAATATTGGAGTGTACTGTGGGCGACTAACTCGCGCTTATTTTTCTTTTCCTTGTGTCTGGCAAAAGAATTGTACTACTTACTACTAAAAGTAGGTACATTACAGCCGATTCTATTCTCTATAGAATCGGCATTGCAATGAAGTGCACGTGACTGGAACTCAACGTCCTCATATCTACTTATAGCAATTATCTATTACTAGTGGACGCGCGCAGCTTCGCTCGCGTAGAATTAGACCCATTAACGACGTCTGCCCGCGTTCGGGTTGCCCACTTGACTTCAAAAACCGCAGTTTCATACTAACTTTGCACCCCCGTTTTACCCCCTTAGGGGGTGAATTTTCAAAAATCCTTTCTTAGTGCTCCCCTACGTTATAAAATGAACCCCTGTGCAAAATTTCAAGTTTCTAACCCTTATAGTTTAGGCCCTGCGTTGATATGTCAGTCAGTCAGTCAGTCAGTCAGTCAGTCAGTCAGTCAGTCAGTCAGTCAGTCAGTCAGTCAGTCAGTCAGTCAGTCAGTCAGTCACCTTCTCCTTTTATATATATAGATATACACTGGCGACTATGTATTGTATGCTTTGACTATAACAACGGAGTCCAGCAGCTCTATATTTGAAACGTTTGCGTGACTTAATCGCTCGACTGCGACTTTTTTCCATTGATTAGAAACAGTTCCATTCCATAAGTTCATCTCTGTGTGTGGGGAAGACCTCAACCCAGCAGTGGGACTTCAATGGGTCGCAGTGAAGTCCATCTTTTGCCCCGCAAGTCGAGAGTTTAGTACCAATAATTGCATTTTAGTGATTCAAAAACACGGAATTGGCCTGTCGATCGAGATGCCCTGTCGATACTCATAATTTATTGTCCGTCTGGCGGCGAGCGATTCAAAAATAATGAGCTTCAGCGAATTCCGGACGTGTTTTTTAATCTCTACATCATATTACATACGCTAAATTGGTATATTATATTAAAAGCATTCTTTTATAAGGTGTTATAAAATTCAAATAAGTAGTAGGTATGCTCAAAGTGAACAAAAAACACGGTTGGATTAAGTATTGACTTAGGCTAGCAAACTTAGATGATAATGGTTACTGATTACTGACTTGAGAGTTGGATAATTAGATAAGAACAAGTAGACGACATATTAGATAAGAACAAGTAGACGAAGGCGGTCACGGCTCAGACATTATCACAACGTCGGGGTTAAAGTCATTAGTACGTGGTGCTTGGATTTGAACCCAGACCCCTCGAGTGAGACACGAGTCCTACAGCCACTGCTATCACCGTTATCCAGTCCACAAATCCAGTTGTCTATACTATCTGACCTTCGGGTTTAACCCCTTCACCAATCCGCATTGGAGCAGCGTGGTGGAGTATGCTCTAGATCCCCCTGTCTGTGGGGGAGACCCGTGCCCAGTATGACGTCTATGGGTTCAATGGGTTATAGCTAAACAATCAACTATTTGGTTCCGCAGGTAAACAATATGCCGTTCATAAGAAACTGGGACGCTGCATGCCCCAGGGTCTGGGACCAGTTCGAGAGCGAGGGGAGGACCTTTGTCATCCAGGACCTGCCGCCGGAAGACGACAAACTGGCCGTCCAGATCCTGGTAGAACACCTGAGCAAGGATGAGGCCTTGTGCTCTGCGAGTAGTGAGTTCGATGCCATTCTATAGATCTATTCGGCTCCATTTAAAAAAATGCTCGGGGCAGTACCACTGCTGTGGTGAGGTTGGTGTGATGTCCTCAAGAGTAGCAACGTATCTGTGACTGTCTCTTACTAACTGGACTAACGCTATCACTAACAGTCCCAGCCCCAGTCTTCATCTTACTCTCTAACTCTCACCCACTAACGAACTGACCGACTTAGGTTCTTATTAACTCTCTCTGGTAACCAATATCTTACTCCATGTAAGAGTCTTGTTCAAAGTATGTCGCGGTTGTCATGGGCCAAGAAGAGAAGAGAAGCAAGAAATGGTAGTGGTGGAGACCTGTCTACAATAGTTTGAAGTATTTAAGTAGGTATACTTTATATAAGTGTTACGTCACTCCAAACGTTTGTTCAAACTATATACGCTACACAAACGTAGTTTTGAATGTGTTATACCCTTGTGCCAAGTTTCGTTAATCTTACTTTAGCTTGATTTGTTCTTATCTTCTGCTTCACCACAACCCTTTCTTTGTCCCACTGTTGGGCACCGATCTCCTCTCAGAATGAGAGGGATTTGGCCTTCGTCCACACGCCAAGTGTGGATAGGGAGACTTCACATGACTTCGAGAACATTATGATGAACTCTCAGGCATGCAGGGTTCCACACGATGTGCCCTTCACCGTTATAGCAAGTGACATTTTATTTCTTAAATTGCACATAACTTAGAAAAATTCATGCGTGCTTGGGTTTGAACCCGGGCCGCTCGTGTGACAGGCGAGATCGATAGCCACTGGGCTGTCACCGCTTTTCTGCTTAGTGATGCAAAATCACAAAACATAACGTACGCAAGTATAGGTTTCTACCGGACTTATCCGGTATAAGTAGACATACTAAAGTAACTATTTAGCAATTATAAGTCCTTTGTAAGCACTTCGCTGAAAACGAGGTCAGTCATCAGCCAAACATAACGTGTTCAGTTACGCCACATGCACGGAGAGATTTGTTCTGTGTACAAGTAGCTTATGAGTATTTACATATCTACCTACACGCATGGTTCCGTTCAGGGTTGGAAATTATAAAGATAATTATGTTCATTGATAACTATCGGATAATTATCCCGTTATTATCCAAAAATATAAGGTGTAATAAACCTTAATAGAAGTTGAAGGCGCGGAAGCGGCGGATGAGGCCTAAACTAGACCTTGCGGTTAGTGGACTGTATTTTTGAAAGGTGATGAGCTGGTGGTTGGAGCAGGTGGACGAATGGAAGACCACGCACGCTTACCTTACACACGTTGAGGCGGCTCGCGGCAGTAATGTTCACCAGGCACACACTGAACTTCACTTCCTCAGGGATCCCTGCTTCAGTTCCTTCACTTATACTACTATATTTTGGGTTTCAACAAGTTTATAAAGGTTTAATTTTATTGCAACGTTCCGATGCAATACGAGCGGCGCGAGCGGTTATCGTAGACTGATTTTGACAAGTTTGACATCTTACGTCTCGTCCCTCTCTTCTAGCGAGTGCATCGGCTTGAGCGTGCGTGGGAGAGGGATGGATGATGGATGAGGGATATGGGTAAAAGGAGACGATCAATTCAATCAATCTCAATCAATCCACTAAACCGTATTATGGCGGCAACAGAAGTACTTTTAATTGTTATAACACTTTTAATGTTATTAAATGTTATGTTTTAGGTAGGTACATATGTTTGCACAAGAGATCACAACACACAAAAACTGTCAAAACTAAATATCGAAGAGCGGGGGAATTCGGAATTCCCTTCGGCTTGTATTCGGATACACACAATCGACATGACGCTAAAAAGTGACGTTAAATATTACCCGCGTTCGGATAATAATAGAGAAGTTAATTTTTTATAACTTTTATTCACATCTCTGGATAATATACGTTATTATCGCGATAATTAACATAGATAATTATCTCGATAATGATCCCGTGCAACCTTGGTTCCGTTTGACCCTTTGGGTACGGAACCCTAAATAGGCACATGGTAAAATAATTTGACCGTAGCGCGGTGGATTATTATTATTTACATACTCGTTATTTAACTATTATTATTTATTAGGTACTCCTGTCATGGATATTCAATAAAATTGTGTTGTTATCTGTGTCCGCCACCACAGCACAGGATCTACCGCGGGGTATATAGCGAATTAAAAAAAAAACTTAAAAAAAGAAGCTGTAATGAATATGAACACACTTCTTTTACCTTTCTACGAACGCATAACGCGCCATACTCTGTGGTCCTCCATATATGATTAGGACCAAACAGAGCGCGGCATCTGTTTTGCCGCGCATTTTTGTATCGAGCGAGAGCGAGACATTCGCGGGAAGAGGAGACTGAACGGAGTCAGTGCGGACAAGGCTGTGTTTTATTTTGTAATTTGTTGTTGTAATGTTGTGTATTGCAAATATCTAAAAGTAAATAATTTTGTTAAGAAATAAAAAGCTTTCTTACAAAGCTTAAAAAAACTAGTAAGTAGGTACTTTAATATTTTTTTTAAACTTTTTTCATCTTATATCTTACTTACTTACTTTACAGATTTAATAAACGACCAGGAGAGCGTAGACAGCATCAGTGAATTCTGGGGAGACTGCATAGCCCAGCGAATGAGCCTCGGTTGCTACACCGAGGTGGAAGGCCAGAAGACACTCGTGGCTTTGAATGTTTGCGTCGTCGACTCTGCTGAGGAGCCGTTCCCTCCCACACCGGTATTATTCCACTACTACTAAATACCTAATTTACTACTACTACTACTACTATATACCTTAATGTCCCAATGTTAAGTATTTACCCGTTTATTATATATATATAGCATCATACTAACCACAACCCTTTCTTCTGTTTCCGCTGCATATTTACTTATATCTCAGAATATAATTTACCTTGTTGTTGCAACCCATAGACGTCCTAATGCTGTGCACGGGTCTCCCATAGGGAAATAAATCTCCGGGAGATCTAGAGCATACTCCACCACGCTGCTCCAATGCGGATTGGTGGAGATAATATATCAAGCTCATACTAATAACCCTCCATAGATCAGAGGCGTCGCATGGACGAACGTGTACAAAGGGATGGGATACCTCGAAGACAGGAGCAACGCGTACGAATACTTAAAGCTGGGCGTGTTGCTTCATGCGCTCGGATTGGTCGTCAAGCGAGAGTTCAGGGGCGCGAGGCTCGGCGCCAAGCTGTTGCAGGCGAGGTGAGGCTTCATTGAACTGTGACTCGAGCTGCGATTGAGCGGGTTGACAATGACCCGAGTCGCGAGTGAGCGGGTTGACAATGACTTGAATCGCGAGAGTGAGCGTGTTGATAATGCCTTGAGTCGCGAGTGAACGGGTTGACAATGACTTGAATCGCGAGAGTGAGCGTGTTGATAATGACTTGAGTAGTGTGATTGAGCGGGTTGACAATGACTCGAGTCGCGAGAGTGAGCGGGTTGATAATGACTTGAGTAGTGTGATTGAACGGGTTGACAATGACTTGAGTCGCGAGAGTGAGCGGGTTGATAATGACTTGAGTAGTGTGATTGAGCGGGTTGACAATGACTTGAGTCGCGAGAGTGAGCGGATTGACAATGACTCGAGTCGCGAGTGAGCAGGTTGATAATCAGTCGAATCGCTATTGTGAGCGGTTTGAGTGACTCGTACGTCATATTATACGAGCTGATCATCAGTCATCAGGCGCTTGTTTCCTTCTTTGACACAGAAGGTTAACGCAACTTTATATGCTTGCATCCATAGATTTATTATACTAGATAGATTGGCAATGCAAAAGAGAAAGAACATAGATACTCATATGTTAGAGCGAGATAGATAGGCGAGACCATTTGCGTACACGCTATAGGCTTGAATGACCCCAACTTAAGTTCCCTATAGGCTCTACCACCTACCAATTACCTACTTTTAAAGCCACTGCTTGCAGGCAACCGCTGGCGCTCGCGCACGGAGTCAAAGGCACGACGACTGTGTTCACTGGCCCCGCGTCGCAGTCCCTGGCGGCACGATGTGGCTTCGAGACTATCCAGGAGGCCACCTTCAGGGAGTTGGCTGAGGCAGGCCTCAGCTACCCCAAGACTGAGCATGTCGTCAAACTAATGGTCAAGAGATTCAGTGAAGACTAGCTTAGTAGAAAGGAAATTAAATGAAAATGGGTGTCATTTTGATCATTTAGTTCTATACATACACCGCCCGCCACGGTACCTAGGACCATTTCTACCTACTATTGTTTTTAAAGCAATCGTGGTCCGGTTGGGAAGACATAGGCTTCCGTAAACTTCTTTGGAGGCTTATTATAAGTAGTAGCAACGATACTGTGAATGTGCTACTAGGAATGTACCCTATTCTTAGTGTCATTAATAATACCTCAATATTCCTTAAGTTTACTTTAGTTGTCAACTTTCAATTATATGGCACGAAAAAAATAAAAACCTAAAATTTTTAACTGATTGTATAATTCTACATCTACCCCACGTAGACACAATCCATCCATCCATCCATCAGCCATTTAAAGTCCACTGCTTGACATAGGCCTCCCTTATCTCTGCCACTCCTACCGATCCTGTGCCTTCAGAATCCACCTGCTGACTTCTTCAGGTCATCATCATCAATATCAGGACTGATCTGTCCTCCTAGATCCTACATGATCCTTACTCAAGTCATTTCTCCAACTTGAGTTTGGATTTTAAATAAAAATCTACTGTAAACTATATTATTGTGGCTACATGACTTAGTAAATAATTACGAGGGTCAGTATAGTAAGTATATAAGTAAAAAACTATTTATTTGTAATTTCACATTATTTTCACTTCATACAATAGTTTTTCAATGACCTAGTAAATAATTAAAATTATCGTTTATCTCTATCTATCTATGTATTTAGGTTATATAAAAATAAAATTTACATGTCATATACTACTAATACTACGTCTACGTAATAATAATAAAAACAGTCCGGCTTTTTCAAATTCCCTGTTATTAAATAATTATGGTGGGATCATAGACATTAGTAGAAAAAAAATTGTGTGCCGTCACGGGACGCCTGGCAGATGTGAAACATCGAAATTATTTTGTACAAGTAATATGCACAAAAGTACAGATTATGACAGGAACAAAACAAAAAAAAAAATAACAAACAAAAAATTAATTATTATATTTTTGTCGGAACTGTATAGTATATAATAATATATATATTCCATATTCGCCACGCTCGCCACGCCAAAAATCTGGTTTGCCCTCCACGTAAAGATGTTTCACATCAAAAAAAGAAGCAGATCTGCTCTAGGCGCTGTAAAACTGAAGCTTAGAATACGTGCCAATTTATTGGTACGTTTTCTGTTCACTGCGTCGCGCAGGTCAACGAACTCCACGCTCATTTGTTTTTGAGCATATATTATATAATAGCACTGTATGGAGGTGGCATATCTATAGTATAAAAAAAAATTGAGCGGGATATACTGGCACACGCATTAATCTATTTATATATCAACCTTAACTCAGGCTGGTTAGGTTTATAATCGTGCAACCAGTAGAAATACTGGAAGCAAACCATCATTTATTTTGTACCTACAATTCAAATGGTACAATTTAAAGCAGGGTTGCAAATTATCAAGATAATTATGTTCATTGATAATTATCGGATAATTATCCCGTTATTATCCAACAATATAAGGTGTATAAAACTTAATAAAAGTACTTTTAATTGTTATAACACTTTAAATGTAATGATAAATATATATGTTTGCACAAAAACTGTCAAAACTAAACATCGAAGATCGGGGGAATTCGGAATTCCCTTCGGCCGCAGACATTTCTCGTGTTCGGATACACACAATCGACATGACGCTAAAAAGTCACGCTAAATATTACCCGCGTTCAAATAATAATAGAGGTTATTTTTTTTTTTAACTTTTCATCACATCTAACGTACGTAATTATCGCGATAATTATCATTGATAATTATCACAATAATTATCTTGATAATCATCCCGTGCAACCCTGATTTAAAGTCGACTTTAACCAAAGTCACTTAACATCGTCGTAATTAATCCACGAATCGGTGGGCAGCGTACACCGTTTTGGTACCATAATAATATCATACAATCTAAAACCGATCTTAACACCCACTCATCAAAACCCTTTTTTTGTCCCACTGTTGGGCACGGGTCTCCTCTCACAATGGGAGGGATAAAGCCTTAGTCCACCACGCTGGCCAAGTGCGGATTGGCAGACTTCACATGCCTTCGAGAACATTATAATGAACTCTCAGGCACGCAGGTTTCTTCACGATGTGTCCTTCAGCAAGTGACATTTAATTTCTTAAAACGCACATAACTCAGAAAAGTCATTGGTGCGTGCCGCTGGGGTTTGAACCCGGACCGCTCGAGTGAGAGGCGAGTTCGATAGTCACTGGGCTGTCACCGCGAATACCGTTGCGTTGGTACCATATCATGCAATCTAAAACCGTTCTTAACACCCACTATTTAGTAGTAGTATTACTGCGGCCAGTGCTGAGTGCGGCCCTTTTTCGTATAGTTTTGACTGCATTTTTCCTTTTAATTTAATTTTAATTCCTTTTTTTCATTTGTAATGCAGCTCTTACGAAATAAATAAATTTTCTTTCTCTTTCTTTCTTTCTTTCTTTCTTTCTCTTTCTATTTGTGTCTAAACTCCGGCAGGCAGTGGTCCTCGGGGCGCGGCGGCGGGTCGTCGGTGAGGTACGCGCTGAGCAGCACGGGCGGGCACACGGGTATACCCCGCGCGGTCAGCCAGGCGGCGTCGCGCGCGGACAGGGGGCGGCGCTTCACGTCCGCGAAGCAGACGGTCACGCGCTCGCACGAGTATGGTCGGAGGAGTTTATTAATTGTATCTGTGTATTTTAGTCTACTTGTTGATGAAAATAATTTTCTTTCTCTTTCTTTCTTTCTTTCTATTTGGGTCTAAACTCCGTCAGGCAGTGGTCCTCGGGGCGCGGCGGCGGGTCGTCGGTGAGGTACGCGCTGAGCAGCACGGGCGGGCACACGGGTATACCCCGGGCGGCCAGCCAGGCGGCGTCGCGCGCGGACAGGGGGCGGCGCTTCACGTCCGCGAAGCAGACGGTCACGCGCTCGCACGAGTATGGTGGTCTGAGGAGGAGTTTATTGAAATTTTCTTTCTTTCTTTCTTTCTCTTTCTATTTGTGTCTAAACTCCGGCAGGCAGTGGTCCTCGGGGCGCGGCGGCGGGTCGTCGGTGAGGTACGCGCTGAGCAGCACGGGCGGGCACACGGGTATACCCCGGGCGGCCAGCCAGGCGGCGTCGCGCGCGGACAGGGGGCGGCGCTTCACGTCCGCGAAGCAGACGGTCACGCGCTCGCACGAGTACGGTGGTCTGAGGAGGAATTTATTGAAAATATATATATATAAAAGGAGTAGCTGACTGACTGACTGACTGACTGACTGACTGACTGACTGACATATCAACGCAGGGCCTAAACTATGAGGGTTAGAAACTTGAAATTTTGCACAGGGGTTCCTTTTATAACGAAGGGGAGTACTAAGAAAGGATTTTTGAAAATTCACCCCCTAGGGGGGTAAAACGGGGGTGCAAAGTTAGTATGAAACTTTGCCGTTTTTGAAGTTAGTGAATGTCTAATTCCACGCGAGCGAAGCTGCGGGCGTCCACTAGTATATAAATAAATAATGAATATAAAGTGTACACACTCGTCGTCTATGGCCTCCCCCCCGCCGGCGGCGAGCAGCCGCGCGAGCAGCGTGCGGCGCGGCGCGGGCACGTGCAGCAGCGCCGCGACGCCCGCGAACGGGCCGGGGGCGCGGCGCGCGCGCGCCTCCCGCCAGCGGTGCGCGGCGCACGCGAGCGCGCGCTCCGACCCCGCCAGCGGGGGCAGGCACGCCGCCTTCGGGTTGCCCCACTCGAACTCCTCCTCCTGCAATTGAGATTGACACTGATTGAGACGGGATAAACAGATAGTGTTCAATCCGGGAAGTAGGTTTCACCACAACCCTTTCCTTGTCCCACTGTTGGGCACGAGTCTCCTTTCAGAATGGAAGGGCTAATGAGCGCGCGCTCCGACCCCGCCAGCAAAGGCAGGCACGCCGCCGCCGGGTTGCCCCACTCGAACTCCTCCTCCTGCAGTTCACATTGACACTGATTGAGACGGGATAAATAGATGGTGTTCAATTCGGGAAGTAGGGTTCACCACAACCCTTTCCTTGTCCCACTGTTGGGCACGAGTCTCCTTTCAGAATGGGAGGGCTAATGAGCGCGCGCTCCGACCCCGCCAGCGCGGGCAGGCACGCCGCCTTCGGGTTGCCCCACTCGAACTCCTCCTCCTGCAGTACACATTTATTTTTTTTATTTTATTAAACGCTTTATTATACCCAAATATGGTACAAAAGGCGGACTTAATGCTAAGAGCATTTTCTGCCAGTCAACCTTTGGGCTAAGCAGAGAGAAGCTAAGGCGGTATATTTTAAAAATTGTGTACTATCTGATTATAGATGATGGATATAAACAATATTTATTTATATATTACCGATATTAATATAATGAAGAGTGAAAATATATTGACACTGATTGAGACGGGATAAACAGATAGTGTTCAATTCGGGAAGTAGGGTTCACCACAACCCTTTCTTTGTCCCACTGTTGGGCACGAGTCTCCTTTCAGAATGGGAGGGATTAGCCCTCATCAGATAATGTTCAATTCGGGAAGTAGGGTTCACCACAACCCTTTCTTTGTCCCACTGTTGGGCACGAGTCTCCTTTCAGAATGGAAGGGATTAGCCCTCATCAGATAATGTTCAATTCGGGAAGTAGGGTTCACCACAACCCTTTCTTTGTCCCACTGTTGGGCACGAGTCTCCTTTCAGAATGGAAGGGATTAGCCCTCATCAGATAATGTTCAATTCGGGAAGTAGGGTTCACCACAACCCTTTCTTTGTCCCACTGTTGGGCACGAGTCTCCTTTCAGAATGGAAGGGATTAGCCCCCATCAGATAATGTTCAATCCGGGAAGTAGGGTTCACCACAACCCTTTCTTTGTCCCACTGTTGGGCACGAGTCTCCTTTCAGAATGGAAGGGATTAGCCCCCATCAGATAATGTTCAATTCGGGAAGTAGGGTTCACCACAACCCTTTCTTTGTCCCACTGTTGGGCACGAGTCTCCTTTCAGAATGGGAGGGATTACCCCTCATCAGATAATGTTCAATCCGGGAAGTAGGGTTCACCACAACCCTTTCTTTGTCCCACTGTTGGGCACGAGTCTCCTTTCAGAATGGAAGGGATTAGCCCCCATCAGATAATGTTCAATTCGGGAAGTAGGGTTCACCACAACCCTTTCTTTGTCCCACTGTTGGGCACGAGTCTCCTTTCAGAATGGAAGGGATTAGCCCTCATCAGATAATGTTCAATTCGGGAAGTAGAGTTCACCACAACCCTTTCTTTGTCCCACTGTTGGGCACGAGTCTCCTTTCAGAATGGGAGGGATTAGCCCTCATCAGATAATGTTCAATTCGGGAAGTAGAGTTCACCACAACCCTTTCTTTGTCCCACTGTTGGGCACGAGTCTCCTTTCAGAATGGGAGGGCTAATCCCTCCCATTCTGAAAGTTCCTTAATTAGTCTCCTTAGACCATAGGAGTGCCTTAGTCTACCACGCTGGCCAAGTGTGGATTGTCATGCCTTCGAAAATATTATGAAGAACTCTAAGGTATGCAGATGTGTCGATGTCGATGTCCTTCACCGTTACAGCAAGTCACATTTAATTTCTTAAATCGGGAAATAACTTAGCTATTCTAAGTTGGAGTGGAGCACAAATAATAAATGTTCGAAGACTCTTAGGCTGGTTTTATTACTGTGGTGGTCGATGGCAGCACAAATTCTAATTTCGTTGCGTTGTCTTTATCACGCTCCCACGTTCAACAGCGTAAAAGTCACCGACGGGGTTTACCCCTGGAGCAATTGCCCGGATAGAGGGGATCTCCCCTAATTCCGAATTCCCTCAACGCAAGCGCCCGCAGTGCCCCGGAAGAGGAGGTGAAAGGTCGGTCGGTCGGTCGGTCGGTCGGTCGGTCGGTCGGTCGGTCGGTCGGTCGGTCGGTCGGTCGGTCGGTCGGTCGGTCGGTCGGTCGGTCGGTCGGTCGGTCGGTCGGTCGGTCGGTCGGTCGGTCATACATATAAGGTTATTGCAGTAGCAATGTGAAAAACGTAACGCACTCAACTTTGCTACGGCATTTATGCCGCAACGCTGGTTTTCAGTGCGTCCGTTTTATGTTTTTTTTTTTTTTGTTGTTGCACTACTAAACTAAATTCTCACCGGCAGGAAGCCGCCGAGGGCGCGGCTGCGCGCGACGTAGGCGGGGTGCAGCACCCACTTGCCCGCCGCCACGGAGCCGAGCATCTTCTCGCTGCGGCACGGCGCCGCGCACAGCAGGTGCGTGGCGGCCGCGTCCAGCTCCGCCCCCTCGCACACCGCGCCGCCGAGGTAGCGGATCATTTACTAGTCGAGTACTACCGAGTGCTGCTCACCGGCAGGAAGCCGCCGAGGGCGCGGCTGCGCGCGACGTAGGCGGGGTGCAGCACCCACTTGCCCGCCGCCACGGAGCCGAGCATCTTCTCGCTGCGGCACGGCGCCGCGCACAGCAGGTGCGTGGCGGCCGCGTCCAGCTCCGCCCCCTCGCACACCGCGCCGCCGAGGTAGCGGATCATTTACTAGTCGAGTACTACCGAGTGCTGCTCACCGGCAGGAACCCGCCGAGGGCGCGGCTGCGCGCGACGTAGGCGGGGTGCAGCACCCACTTGCCCGCCGCCACGGAGCCGAGCATCTTCTCGCTGCGGCACGGCGCCGCGCACAGCAGGTGCGTGGCGGCCGCGTCCAGCTCCGCCCCCTCGCACACCGCGCCGCCGAGGTAGCGGATCATTTACTAGTCGAGTACTACCGAGTGCTGCTCACCGGCAGGAAGCCGCCGAGGGCGCGGCTGCGCGCGACGTAGGCGGGGTGCAGCACCCACTTGCCCGCCGCCACGGAGCCGAGCATCTTCTCGCTGCGGCACGGCGCCGCGCACAGCAGGTGCGTGGCGGCCGCGTCCAGCTCCGCCCCCTCGCACACCGCGCCGCCGAGGTAGCGGATCATTTACTAGTCGAGTACTACCGAGTGCTGCTCACCGGCAGGAAGCCGCCGAGGGCGCGGCTGCGCGCGACGTAGGCGGGGTGCAGCACCCACTTGCCCGCCGCCACGGAGCCGAGCATCTTCTCGCTGCGGCACGGCGCCGCGCACAGCAGGTGAGTGGCGGCCGCGTCCAGCTCCGCCCCCTCGCACACCGCGCCGCCGAGGTAGCGGATCATTTCGATTATTTCTTCACGGTTCTGGAGAAAAAAAATTAAGGCGACGCACAATGTAACTAGTGGACGGACGCAGCTTTGCTCGCGTGGAATTTGACATGAAAATAGTTTCGTTTACACCTAGTAATATTATATAGCCTATGTCGCTCAGTGAAGATGCAGCTTTCTAATGGTGAAAGAATTTTTGAAATCGGTCCAGTAGTTTTTGTGTGAAAACATTACAATAAACAAACGTTTCGTCTTTACAATATTAAGTATAGATATAGATATGTAGCGTACATAGCCCAATGGCTAGCGTATATCGTATCGCCTATCGTTTATCGATGACAGGCGCGGTAGGTTCGTTGATCCGACTAGCGAGCCGCTAGTGGCAAAATTTCATGGGCACTACCGGGCTTCCACGCAAGCGAAGCTGCTGGCGTCCACTAGTACTTAAATAAACATAACTTACGTCAACATTGGACGACAGCATAAACTTCTTCACCAGATCGTCGTCCCAGCCGACGGTGTTGGGCTGCGACTCGGGCGCCGCCGGCTCGGGCTCGGGGGCTGAAATGTTACAACTTCGGTTATAATATCGGTATTAAGCGACCACAGCCGGTAGAGGTGTGTTCACACAGCGGGGAATTCCCCCCTTCGGAACCCTTTAAATAATAAATATCTTGGACATTCTCACACACGGCCATCTAACCCCAAAGTAAGCGCGAGCCTGTTATATGGGAAACAGACACTCGTACATAGATATTTTTAAATATATACTTGTCCGATTGTTATTCACACCTATGTAATTATAGCATCATCAAAGCGCGATCATTGTAAAAACAGTATCAATAAATCAACCGTGTGCACGTTTCTCATTTCAAATTAATCCTAACAATACAAAGTGAATCCTAACACAATAACAATACTTAAATAGACAATATATATTCTATCGCTCGCTGCGACCCATAGACTTCCCACTGCTGGGCAAAGGTCTCCCTCACAGACGCAGCTGCGGGAGGTCTAGAGCATACTGCTGGGCCCAGCTCCGTGCCCAGCAGTGGGACGTCTATGGGTCGCAGCGACAGCGATAATAATATTTCTGTTAAGGTTCGTGGAAAGCGACGTCCCGTGACACGGTGGCGCTGCAAGCAACTGTTCACCTTAGACGGCTGCCGTCTAAGGTGTACGACACAGATATTAATCAAGATAGAACGAGATGAAATGAGGGTTGTGTTCGAGTGACGTCACTCACCACCTCAGCCGGCCGATGAGAGCCGCGCTCGGCCGCTGCAGCTGCGCGTCCACCACGGTGGGAAGGCTCGACGCGTTCGAGGCGCCCTCTGCACGGCGCGCGCTCGAGTTGTGTTCGAGTGACGTCACTCACCCCGTTGCGGCGTGGAGTCCCTCCGGCGCGCGCGCTGAGCGCTCAGCCGGCCGGTGAGAGCCGCGCTCAGCCGCTGCAGCTGCGCGTCCACCACGGTGGGGAGGCTCGACGCGTTCGAGGCGCCCTCTGCACGGCGCGCGCTCGAGTTGTGTTCGAGTGACGTCACTCACCCCGTTGCGGCGTGGAGTCCCTCCGGCGCGCGCGCTGAGCGCTCAGCCGGCCGGTGAGAGCCGCGCTCAGCCGCTGCAGCTGCGCGTCCACCACGGTGGGGAGGCTCGACGCGTTCGAGGCGCCCTCTGCACGGCGCGCGCTCGAGTTGTGTTCGAGTGACGTCACTCACCCCGTTGCGGCGTCGAGTCCCTCCGGCGCGCGCGCTGAGCGCTCAGCCGGCCGGTGAGAGCCGCGCTCAGCCGCTGCAGCTGCGCGTCCACCACGGTGGGGAGGCTCGACGCGTTCGAGGCGCCCTCTGCACGGCGCGCGCTCGAGTTGTGTTCGAGTGACGTCACTCACCCCGTTGCGGCGTCGAGTCCCTCCGGCGCGCGCGCTGAGCGCTCAGCCGGCCGGTGAGGGCCGCGCTCAGCCGCTGCAGCTGCGCGTCCACCACGGTGGGGAGGCTCGACGCGTTCGAGGCGCCCCCTGCACGGCGCGCGCTCGAGTTGTGTTCGAGTGACGTCACTCACCCCGTTGCGGCGTGGAGTCCCTCCGGCGCGCGCGCTGAGCGCTCAGCCGGCCGGTGAGGGCCGCGCTCAGCCGCTGCAGCTGCGCGTCCACCACGGTGGGGAGGCTCGACGCGTTCGAGGCGCCCCCTGCACGGCGCGCGCTCGAGTTGTGTTCGAGTGACGTCACTCACCCCGTTGCGGCGTGGAGTCCCTCCGGCGCGCGCGCTGAGCGCTCAGCCGGCCGGTGAGGGCCGCGCTCAGCCGCTGCAGCTGCGCGTCCACCACGGTGGGGAGGCTCGACGCGTTCGAGGCGCCCTCTGCACGGCGCGCGCTCGAGTTGTGTTCGAGTGACGTCACTCACCCCGCTGCGGCGTGGAGTCCCTCCGGCGCGCGCGCTGAGCGCTCAGCCGGCCGGTGAGGGCCGCGCTCAGCCGCTGCAGCTGCGCGTCCACCACGGTGGGGAGGCTCGACGCGTTCGAGGCGCCCTCTGCACGGCGCGCGCTCGAGTTGTGTTCGAGTGACGTCACTCACCCCGCTGCGGCGTGGAGTCCCTCCGGCGCGCGCGCTGAGCGCTCAGCCGGCCGGTGAGGGCCGCGCTCAGCCGCTGCAGCTGCGCGTCCACCACGGTGGGGAGGCTCGACGCGTTCGAGGCGCCCTCTGCACGGCGCGCGCTCGAGTTGTGTTCGAGTGACGTCACTCACCCCGTTGCGGCGTGGAGTCCCTCCGGCGCGCGCGCTGAGCGCTCAGCCGGCCGGTGAGGGCCGCGCTCAGCCGCTGCAGCTGCGCGTCCACCACGGTGGGGAGGCTCGACGCGTTCGAGGCGCCCTCTGCACGCCTCGCGCTCGAGTTGGGCTCCTCCGATACGTTGACGCTCTTCGGTGTTTCCTGAAATAGCCGTATTTAGTGTGTTTGCTATAACATGAATAAACGAATATAAATTTATTTCGTAAAATTAGAACTGTTACAGAAGTATTGTACAATACTGTCTATAAAATTAATTAATAAATAATAGAATTTAACCTGCCGAAGTAGGGCCACACTCAGCTATGGTCGCAGCGAATCACTACTGCTGGATTTCAAGGCGACCCAGCGTATTGAGCAGTTCGGACAGTAAATGTACTTAATTAAATTATATTAAGTACTAGCTGACTCGGCAAACGTTGTTTTGCAATAAAATATTTTTTTGTGAATGTGTACGCCTTGGCCATGTCAACGTCAATGGCAACGTCATGTGTCAAAAGTAATACGAAGTGGCGATGGCTGAAATGACAGTATTGTAAAGCATGTCAGTTAGACGTTTTCAAATATAAAATTACATTAAATAATTTGCAATAAAATAATATTTTGGCTAAAATTAAGATGTAAGCTATCCTATCTTTCAAGTTGGATCAAACTGCACACGGTGTGCAAATTTAATTTAAAATCGGTTAAGTAGTTTAGGCGTCCATTAACGTCCAACAACGTGACACGTATATTATATATATTAAGATAACCTTTCTCAACGACAAGCTACACCAAAGATTACCGCAAATCCAAATCTAGGTTCACCCGCAGTTCTTTCGATCATAATCCAAGTTAGGAGTTATAGGAGCTTACACTTATTACGGCGTTTCAAATAATAAAATTGATAGGATTACCTGGTCTTCAGATAATTTTGATTTTTTCGCTGGTGGAGTTTCCTCTTGTTCCTAGGACACAAATGTACAAAGGTAATTTCACCCATACATAACAGATATAGACAATATTTTACACCACATTAATGAAAAACGACATCTAAAATAAGTATGATAGCTACAACCAATTGACATCCCACTACTGGACAAGAGTCTCCCCCGCAGACACAGCTGTGGCAAGTCTTGAGAATACTCCACCAAGGGGTTATAGAGGTTAAATGTTAAACCTTATTAACTAGGCATAATTGTAACAAAAATATTAATTTATCATCCCAAAACTCATCTTTACTTTAAACTGTATGCACACAACATGTGAACGTACTTGTTATGTCAAATTGTATTCTCATTCAGTGAAATGTTATTTCTTTTGAGAATAAAGTTTCTTTGACCACAAGCCAGTGTCGAATGTTCTCAAGCCAATCCTGTTTTTATGTTTTTTTGTTAAGCCGTAAAGCCGTTGGGGCTTAACGGCTTAACATGCCCTCCGAAGAACCCATGTAATTTTGCCACTTGCGGTCACCCATCCACAAACCGACCGCGCCCATCATTACTTACTTACTTAACTCTGTGGATCACATTTAATCGTCGCGGGCTATTGGGCTATCCATAGTGTATAATATGTATAAAAAGCTACCGCTACTGTATAATATGTATAAAAATCGCAATTTGTTATACTTGTAGTTGTAGTTTTCGAGGTGCCAACGGATGATCTAGAGGTGGCGTGGGCGAGTCGGTGTTGAACTGGGCCAAGAAGCGGTTGCGAATTTCCGACAGTGGCTGAAAATAAAACATTAAATCAACAAATAAATAAGACAGACAGTAACATTTTCACAAACTTTGAATGCCATATTTATTTATATCTAATCAACAGCCTAAAATATAAATCTTATACTTCTAGATTCTGAAAATGACAATACATACTTTCATACAACCTATCATTCCCCTTTTCAACCCTTTACAACACTTTTTTCCAATTAAAAAGTAGCCTATGTCCATTGTCAGGCTCTAGACTATCTCACTGCGACCCATAGACGTCCCACTGCTGGGCACGGGTCTCCCCCACAGACACTGCTGCGGGAGTTCTAGAGCATACTCCACCACGCTGCTCCAATGCGGATTGATTGGAGGGGTTAGTGGCCTACCCAGTTTCGAATGTTCTCAAGGTCTCAAGCCACCCGAAGATCTTCGACAAGGTTTAACGACTGTTTCCAGCATTGAAAACAACCGGGACCGACGGCTTTACGTGCCCTCCGAAGCACGGTTGGTACACTAGACTATCTAGTGTACCAAATTTCATTTAAATCGGTTCAGTAGTTTTGGCTTGAAAGCGAGAAAGACAGAGTTACTTTCGCATTTATAATATTAGTATGGATATTGCGTCGACTCCGTGGCGTGGTACCGAGAGACCCCCCACTTTTTTCACGCATGACACTGTACATAGTTTAAGTAGCTTTTAGTTCATTTTTATTTGTCGATTGTATAGTGTTTTGTGTGAGAAATAAATATCTTCTTCTTCTTCTTCTTCTTCTTCTTCTTCTTCACTCTGTCACTCACTTGCTGCCTGTCCCCGTCCGGCGGCGGCGAGGGCGCCGTCCGGCCGGGCAGCGCGTGCACCACCCGCCACAGCCGCTTGCGGGACTCCGTCGACATGCGCCCGCACTCCGGCCGCAGGGCCGCCCCGAAAGCGCTGTCCGGCGTCGCGATGTCCTTCTGTTCAGTCCAACACTCACTTGCTGCCTGTCCCCGTCCGGCGGCGGCGAGGGCGCCGTCCGGCCGGGCAGCGCGTGCACCACCCGCCACAGCCGCTTGCGGGACTCCGTCGACATGCGCCCGCACTCCGGCCGCAGGGCCGCCCCGAAAGCGCTGTCCGGCGTCGCGATGTCCTTCTGTTCAGTCCAACACTCACTTGCTGCCTGTCCCCGTCCGGCGGCGGCGAGGGCGCCGTCCGGCCGGGCAGCGCGTGCACCACCCGCCACAGCCGCTTGCGGGACTCCGTCGACATGCGCCCGCCCTCCGGCCGCAGGGCCGCCCCGAAAGCGCTGTCCGGCGTCGCGATGTCCTTCTGTTCAGTCCAACACTCACTTGCTGCCTGTCCCCGTCCGGCGGCGGCGAGGGCGCCGTCCGGCCGGGCAGCGCGTGCACCACCCGCCACAGCCGCTTGCGGGACTCCGTCGACATGCGCCCGCACTCCGGCCGCAGGGCCGCCCCGAAAGCGCTGTCCGGCGTCGCGATGTCCTTCTGTTCAGTCCAACACTCACTTGCTGCCTGTCCCCGTCCGGCGGCGGCGAGGGCGCCGTCCGGCCGGGCAGCGCGTGCACCACCCGCCACAGCCGCTTGCGGGACTCCGTCGACATGCGCCCGCACTCCGGCCGCAGGGCCGCCCCGAAAGCGCTGTCCGGCGTCGCGATGTCCTTCTGTTCAGTCCAACACTCACTTGCTGCCTGTCCCCGTCCGGCGGCGGCGAGGGCGCCGTCCGGCCGGGCAGCGCGTGCACCACCCGCCACAGCCGCTTGCGGGACTCCGTCGACATGCGCCCGCACTCCGGCCGCAGGGCCGCCCCGAAAGCGCTGTCCGGCGTCGCGATGTCCTTCTGTTCAGTCCAACACTCACTTGCTGCCTGTCCCCGTCCGGCGGCGGCGAGGGCGCCGTCCGGCCGGGCAGCGCGTGCACCACCCGCCACAGCCGCTTGCGGGACTCCGTCGACATGCGCCCGCACTCCGGCCGCAGGGCCGCCCCGAAAGCGCTGTCCGGCGTCGCGATGTCCTTCTGTTCAGTCCAACACTCACTTGCTGCCTGTCCCCGTCCGGCGGCGGCGAGGGCGCCGTCCGGCCGGGCAGCGCGTGCACCACCCGCCACAGCCGCTTGCGGGACTCCGTCGACATGCGCCCGCACTCCGGCCGCAGGGCCGCCCCGAAAGCGCTGTCCGGCGTCGCGATGTCCTTCTGTTCAGTCCAACACTCACTTGCTGCCTGTCCCCGTCCGGCGGCGGCGAGGGCGCCGTCCGGCCGGGCAGCGCGTGCACCACCCGCCACAGCCGCTTGCGGGACTCCGTCGACATGCGCCCGCACTCCGGCCGCAGGGCCGCCCCGAAAGCGCTGTCCGGCGTCGCGATGTCCTTCTGTTCAGTCCAACACTCACTTGCTGCCTGTCCCCGTCCGGCGGCGGCGAGGGCGCCGTCCGGCCGGGCAGCGCGTGCACCACCCGCCACAGCCGCTTGCGGGACTCCGTCGACATGCGCCCGCACTCCGGCCGCAGGGCCGCCCCGAAAGCGCTGTCCGGCGTCGCGATGTCCTTCTGTTCAGTCCAACACTCACTTGCTGCCTGTCCCCGTCCGGCGGCGGCGAGGGCGCCGTCCGGCCGGGCAGCGCGTGCACCACCCGCCACAGCCGCTTGCGGGACTCCGTCGACATGCGCCCGCACTCCGGCCGCAGGGCCGCCCCGAAAGCGCTGTCCGGCGTCGCGATGTCCTTCTGTTCAGTCCAACACTCACTTGCTGCCTGTCCCCGTCCGGCGGCGGCGAGGGCGCCGTCCGGCCGGGCAGCGCGTGCACCACCCGCCACAGCCGCTTGCGGGACTCCGTCGACATGCGCCCGCACTCCGGCCGCAGGGCCGCCCCGAAGGCGCTGTCCGGCGTCGCGATGTCCTTCTGTTCAGTCCAACACTCACTTGCTGCCTGTCCCCGTCCGGCGGCGGCGAGGGCGCCGTCCGGCCGGGCAGCGCGTGCACCACCCGCCACAGCCGCTTGCGGGACTCCGTCGACATGCGCCCGCACTCCGGCCGCAGGGCCGCCCCGAAAGCGCTGTCCGGCGTCGCGATGTCCTTCTGTTCAGTCCAACACTCACTTGCTGCCTGTCCCCGTCCGGCGGCGGCGAGGGCGCCGTCCGGCCGGGCAGCGCGTGCACCACCCGCCACAGCCGCTTGCGGGACTCCGTCGACATGCGCCCGCACTCCGGCCGCAGGGCCGCCCCGAAAGCGCT
This sequence comes from Carterocephalus palaemon, assembly GCA_944567765.1. Classification (NCBI taxonomy): domain Eukaryota; kingdom Metazoa; phylum Arthropoda; class Insecta; order Lepidoptera; family Hesperiidae; genus Carterocephalus; species Carterocephalus palaemon. Next base: position 2,141,908 of record OX155641.1, read on the forward strand.
GTCCGGCGTCGCGATGTCCTTCTGTTCAGTCCAACACTCACTTGCTGCCTGTCCCCGTCCGGCGGCGGCGAGGGCGCCGTCCGGCCGGGCAGCGCGTGCACCACCCGCCACAGCCGCTTGCGGGACTCCGTCGACATGCGCCCGCACTCCGGCCGCAGGGCCGCCCCGAAAGCGCTGTCCGGCGTCGCGATGTCCTTCTGTTCAGTCCAACACTCACTTGCTGCCTGTCCCCGTCCGGCGGCGGCGAGGGCGCCGTCCGGCCGGGCAGCGCGTGCACCACCCGCCACAGCCGCTTGCGGGACTCCGTCGACATGCGCCCGCACTCCGGCCGCAGGGCCGCCCCGAAAGCGCTGTCCGGCGTCGCGATGTCCTTCTGTTCAGTCCAACACTCACTTGCTGCCTGTCCCCGTCCGGCGGCGGCGAGGGCGCCGTCCGGCCGGGCAGCGCGTGCACCACCCGCCACAGCCGCTTGCGGGACTCCGTCGACATGCGCCCGCACTCCGGCCGCAGGGCCGCCCCGAAAGCGCTGTCCGGCGTCGCGATGTCCTTCTGTTCAGTCCAACACTCACTTGCTGCCTGTCCCCGTCCGGCGGCGGCGAGGGCGCCGTCCGGCCGGGCAGCGCGTGCACCACCCGCCACAGCCGCTTGCGGGACTCCGTCGACATGCGCCCGCACTCCGGCCGCAGGGCCGCCCCGAAAGCGCTGTCCGGCGTCGCGATGTCCTTCTGTTCAGTCCAACACTCACTTGCTGCCTGTCCCCGTCCGGCGGCGGCGAGGGCGCCGTCCGGCCGGGCAGCGCGTGCACCACCCGCCACAGCCGCTTGCGGGACTCCGTCGACATGCGCCCGCACTCCGGCCGCAGGGCCGCCCCGAAAGCGCTGTCCGGCGTCGCGATGTCCTTCTGTTCAGTCCAACACTCACTTGCTGCCTGTCCCCGTCCGGCGGCGGCGAGGGCGCCGTCCGGCCGGGCAGCGCGTGCACCACCCGCCACAGCCGCTTGCGGGACTCCGTCGACATGCGCCCGCACTCCGGCCGCAGGGCCGCCCCGAAAGCGCTGTCCGGCGTCGCGATGTCCTTCTGTTCAGTCCAACACTCACTTGCTGCCTGTCCCCGTCCGGCGGCGGCGAGGGCGCCGTCCGGCCGGGCAGCGCGTGCACCACCCGCCACAGCCGCTTGCGGGACTCCGTCGACATGCGCCCGCACTCCGGCCGCAGGGCCGCCCCGAAAGCGCTGTCCGGCGTCGCGATGTCCTTCTGTTCAGTCCAACACTCACTTGCTGCCTGTCCCCGTCCGGCGGCGGCGAGGGCGCCGTCCGGCCGGGCAGCGCGTGCACCACCCGCCACAGCCGCTTGCGGGACTCCGTCGACATGCGCCCGCACTCCGGCCGCAGGGCCGCCCCGAAAGCGCTGTCCGGTGTCGCGATGTCCTTCTCGACTGTGACATAATAATATCATATTTTTACAATATAATAAAGTACACTATGTCGAATTAACTATATCTACTAACAGTGGACGCCCGCAGGTTCGCTCGCGTGGAATTAGACATAACAATAGTTTAGTTTACACCTATTTATATTATAGTTGAAGTTACCGGCTTACTCACGTGTGATTTAAGTCGGAAATAGGCCGACTAGTTTCGATCTATTACGATGATCATCTTCAGGAGTGAACGCGCTAGCGGCGGGCACGGTGTACGCCTATTTCCGACTTAAATCACACGTGAGTAAGCCGGTAACTTCAACTATGAATATACACTCACGAATCGTTCAGTAATAAAATAGTTATATTATATATCCTATGTCAATCAGTGGAGCTTTGCGACTATGCAGCTTTCTAATGGTGAAAGATTCGAATTTTTGAAATCGGTCAAGTAGTTTTTGTGTGAAAACATTACAAACAAATCTTTCCTCTTTATAATATTAGTATAGATAGATTATCTCCATTATATTAACTTTAACTGAACCAAATTTCCACGTAATTTCTAAAAGTAATTTCTAGGTCCACGTAATTTTCGTAATAAGGGATTGAAAATTTCTCCTTCACGTAATAATCTATATATATAAAAGGAAAAGGTGACTTACTGACTGACTGACATATCAACGCAGGGCCTAAACTATAAGGGTTAGAAACTTGAAATTTTGCACAGGGGTTCCTTTTATGACGTAGGGGAGCACTAAGAAAGGATTTTTGAAAATTCACCCCCTAAGGGGGTAAAACGGGGGTGCAAAGTTAGTATGAAACTTTGCCGTTTTTGAAGTCAAGTGGGCAACCGGAACGCGAGCAGACGTCGTTGATGGGTCTAATTCTACGCGAGCGAAGCTGCGGGCGTCCACTAGTCCACTAATACTCACATGGATCGGGCGGCGTGCTGATGGGTCCCGACGGCATCTCCCCTTTTCTTACCGCCTGAAGTCGCCTACGGGTCGTCGGGCTGAGCTGCGCCAAGTTCGGCGTCGACAACGCGTCGTCGAGCGGCGGCGTTCTGAATCCGTCGCCTTAACAATACCATCACAAAAACCATCAAGTAGACCAGTACCATAATTTTCAAATAGTATAAAAATATATTTTTTATTTCACAATTTTAAAACTACATACAAACTACATACTTATTACAAAGCGAAATAGGACGGCACTCAGCTTTTGCCATAATCCTTAGGATAGGAAATATGGCGCTGATTTTCAGTACGGCCCTATTTTTATGTAGTGTGCGATTGATGTTACCTCTAGCGTCGTCTTTGAGCTCCTGCAGCCGCTTGGGCGTTTCCTGCGAGCCGAGCAGCCCTTGCCGCGCCATAGCGATGTAGCGCGACGCGGGAGACATGTCCTCGCCTACAATAATATATTGTAACTGGTAGTAAACCTTGAAGTAGGCTATGATTTATTATGACAATTTACTGAAAGACTACTCTGGCTGGCAGCAAAGTTTCAAATTAATCCGACGTTTCGAAGTAGTCGAAAATCACGTTCAAAGATTCCGTTACACATGTATATACATTTCTATCTATATACGTACCAAGTTAATAAGAAGCGTGTTAATAATCACTGATCACGGACGAAGAATGTCGCTGGGAAGTGTTTGTACATACCATTGTTTGTATGGCCCTTCGAGCTAGCTATACAAAGGGAATGTAAATTTTTTTGGTCCTTCGAGCCAGACTCACTGACAACTCATTTCCCCTTAGGCATCAGCTCTCTTCTGAGCAGCGAGTCACGTCATACCGCGCTCAACCATGCCGTTTTCCTTCTTGCAAATAGCGTACAATTTTTTGTTCTTCGAGCCGGATTAACTATACTAAAAATCACTCTCTTCACATGTTGGATATCTATCTGCCTCTCCCAAAACAAGCCAACGTCTTCAATCGTCGCGCCACCTAGCAGAAGCATACTAGAAATCGCTGCGACCTATAGATGTCCCACTGCTGGGTACGGGTCTCCCCCACAGACACTGCTGCGGGAGGTCTAGAGCATACTCCACCACGCTGCTCCAGTGCGAATTGGTGGAGCGGTTAGTGGCCAACCCAGTGTCGAATGTTCTCAAGCCACCCGAAGGTCTTTGCAAGGCTTAACGACTGTTTCCAGCATTGAAAACAACCGGGACCGACGGCTTTACGTGCCCTCCGAGGCACGGCAGCGTCCATGAAATTTTTTGCCACTAGCGGTCACCCATCCACAAACCGACCGCGCCCGTAGTTGCTTAACTCTTTCGATCACATTGAATCGATACGAGTGGGCTATGGACGCTACAAGAAATACTCACTAATTACCCCCTTCCCCCTGGGCGTCTGCTCCCTACTCGGCAGCGAGCTACGCCGCGCCGCGACTGGGGGCAGCATGGTATTCTCCTTGTCCTTTTCTCGAGTCTCATTCTCCAAATGTACCAGTTCGGGATGCCCTAGCTCTTCGATAGGGGGAGCCGGCGGCGATTGCGGCTCCTGTCTCGATTCCGGCTCCGGTTGGACTGGTTCGGGCGATGGTGGTGCTGCAGAATAAAAATGATAGGGTAAAACGACAATTGAATCGTTCGACTGCTATTCGAATACGTGCAAAATAATGTAACAGGCATCAAGTAACCGAGTACAATAATAATCCAATAGACAATTCAATCGAATAGACATTATCTAGTATCATAGGAGCAAGATATATAAGCTAAAAGATTGGGAAAGCACCTCATCTTTGGAGTCGTTCACAGATACAATACGCAAACGCACGTTCCGATGCGCGCGCAATCAAGTAGCCACGATATGCTCGTTTAAAAACAGCGAAAGAGAGACAGAAAGGGAAATAGATAAATAAAATGAGAGAAGAGGGAGAGAGCTATTCACCTTCGTTGTTGCCTACCAGGTGACCCCGCTCGTTGACGCACGAGGCCGCGGCCGTCAGCTCCCACATGAGCGTGCCGAGGAACTTGTCTCCCGCCGGGGAATAAGTGTGGGAGAAAAACAAAGAGAGAGGAAGAAAGTCAAAGAGAGAGAGATATATTCACCTTTCGTGTCGCCCACCAGGTGGTCCCGCTCGGTGACGCGCGAGCCGGTGCGCGCGCACTCGAGCAGCCACGACGCGCGCACGGCCGGCAGCCCCCACTTGATCGCGCCGAGGTACTTGTCTCCCGCCGGGGATAGGTGAGGGAGAAAAACAAAGAGAGAGGGAGAGAAAAAAATGAGAGAGAGATATTCACCTTTGGTGTCGCCCACCAGGTGGTCCCGCTCGGTGACGCGCGAGCCGGTGCGCGCGCACTCGAGCAGCCACGACGCGCGCACGGCCGGCAGCCCCCACTTGATCGCGCCGAGGTACTTGTCCCCGCCGTGAGATAGGTGTGATGGGGGCGAAAAACAAAGGGAGAGGGAGAGAAAAAAATGAGAGAGAGATATTCACCTTTGGTGTCACCCACCAGGTGGTCCCGCTCGGTGACGCGCGAGCCGGCGCGCGCGCACTCGAGCGCACGAGTCGCGGCCGTCAGCTCCCACATGAGCGCGCCGAGGAACTTGTCTCCCGCCGAGAGATATGTGTGATGAGGGAGAAAAACAAAGAGAGAGGGAGAGAAAAAAAATGAGAGAGAGATATTCACCTTTGGTCTCGCCCACCAGGTGGTCCCGCTCGGTGACGCGCGAGCCGGCGCGCGCGCACTCGAGCAGCCACGACGCGCGCACGGCGGGCAGCCCCCACTTGAGCGCGCCGAGGTACTTGTCCCCCGTCGCCGTCGGACATATGAGGTGGGTCGATGCCAACGCTTGAGCCGTATTACGTCTGCAGAATCGCAGCTGTGTCCTGTGAGCAGAACGGTATTATTAGAACGGAACTATTATTAGAACGGACTATAACTATCACTAACAGTCCCTAGTCCTCATACCTACTAACGAACTGACCACCAACCTAATGTTCTAATTAACTTTCTCAACTAATTGGACTAACCATCCCAGTCCCTAATTGAGTCTTATTCAAAGTCAGTCACAGTTGTCATGGGTGGCAGCGGATGGGTGGTGCTGCAAGCTCGTTTGCTATCCTGAATCCATAAAAAAAAATAACGGTACCATTAGTCTGCGACTTTGGACATAGAGTACAATAATGGACGAGCTCAACCGACACAAAAGCTGCAAATCAAATGTGCTGATTCACAAATCTTGTCAACCCGTAGGCGTTACGTCATCGTGGCGTGGTCTTGTGTTCACGGGGCTAATTTTCAAGAACCATCAGTTGTTTTTTGAATATTTTTTTTCTTATTTCAACTTTCTTCTTATAGGTCGATACGTTTTTGGCAGAACGGTCGTGGTCATAATATGTAGTGGCACGCTTTATAACAAGCCGCCACTCCTCCCTGATGGCTGCTGATTTTTATTTTTAACTTTATTTTCTTTTAAAAAAAATTTTTTTTTTCTCTTTTTACCTTCAACAAAATTCAAGTCTAAATTCTTCTTTCACGCTCCCCTAGATAGCTCCACGCAAGACGTCTCCTTCGACTTCTGCGAATTTAAGATTACAGTTGCACTGTCGTGCCGCTAACTATATGTAAGTGAGTCTATCTATCTACTCACGTGGCACCTAGCAGCTTGGCCAGTTCGTCAAGAAACGCCCTCTCGACCCCGCTGTACGTGCTGAGGCTGGCCACCACGCCCCGCAGCGGGCCGCCGCCCTCGCCCCACTGGGGCAGCCGCACCGGCCGGTGGTAGTACTGGATGGATGTAAGAGAGTCTTGCAGTCTATCTATCTACTCACGTGGCGCCGAGCAGCTTGGCCAGTTCATCAAGAAACGCCCTCTCGACCCCACTGTACGTGCTGAGGCTGGCCACCACGCCCCGCAGCGGGCCGCCGCCCTCGCCCCACTGGGGCAGCCGCACCGGCCGGTGGTAGTACTGGATGGATGTAAGAGAGTCTTGCAGTCTATCTATCTACTCACGTGGCGCCGAGCAGCTTGGCCAGTTCATCAAGAAACGCCCTCTCGACCCCACTGTACGTGCTGAGGCTGGCCACCACGCCCCGCAGCGGGCCGCCGCCCTCGCCCCACTGGGGCAGCCGCACCGGCCGGTGGTAGTACTGGATGGATGTAGGAGAGTCTTGTACTCTATCTATCTACTCACGTGGCGCCGAGCAGCTTGGCCAGTTCATCAAGAAACGCCCTCTCGACCCCGCTGTACGTGCTGAGGCTGGCCACCACGCCCCGCAGCGGGCCGCCGCCCTCGCCCCACTGGGGCAGCCGCACCGGCCGGTGGTAGTACTGGATGGATGTAGGAGAGTCTTGTACTCTATCTATCTACTCACGTGGCGCCCAGCAGCTTGGCCAGTTCATCAAGAAACGCCCTCTCGACCCCGCTGTACGTGCTGAGGCTGGCCACCACGCCCCGCAGCGGGCCGCCGCCCTCGCCCCACTGGGGCAGCCGCACCGGCCGGTGGTAGTACTGGATGGATGTAGGAGAGTCTTGTACTCTATCTATCTACTCACGTGGCGCCCAGCAGCTTGGCCAGTTCATCAAGAAACGCCCTCTCGACCCCGCTGTACGTGCTGAGGCTGGCCACCACGCCCCGCAGCGGGCCGCCGCCCTCGCCCCACTGGGGCAGCCGCACCGGCCGGTGGTAGTACTGGATGGATGTAGGAGAGTCTTGTACTCTATCTATCTACTCACGTGGCGCCCAGCAGCTTGGCCAGTTCATCAAGAAACGCCCTCTCGACCCCGCTGTACGTGCTGAGGCTGGCCACCACGCCCCGCAGCGGGCCGCCGCCCTCGCCCCACTGGGGCAGCCGCACCGGCCGGTGGTAGTACTGGATGGATGTAGGAGAGTCTTGTACTCTATCTATCTACTCACGTGGCGCCCAGCAGCTTGGCCAGTTCATCAAGAAACGCCCTCTCGACCCCGCTGTACGTGCTGAGGCTGGCCACCACGCCCCGCAGCGGGCCGCCGCCCTCGCCCCACTGGGGCAGCCGCACCGGCCGGTGGTAGTACTGGATGGATGTAGGAGAGTCTTGTACTCTATCTATCTACTCACGTGGCGCCCAGCAGCTTGGCCAGTTCATCAAGAAACGCCCTCTCGACCCCGCTGTACGTGCTGAGGCTGGCCACCACGCCCCGCAGCGGGCCGCCGCCCTCGCCCCACTGGGGCAGCCGCACCGGCCGGTGGTAGTACTGGATGGATGTAGGAGAGTCTTGTACTCTATCTATCTACTCACGTGGCGCCCAGCAGCTTGGCCAGTTCATCAAGAAACGCCCTCTCGACCCCGCTGTACGTGCTGAGGCTGGCCACCACGCCCCGCAGCGGGCCGCCGCCCTCGCCCCACTGGGGCAGCCGCACCGGCCGGTGGTAGTACTGGATGGATGTAGGAGAGTCTTGTACTCTATCTATCTACTCACGTGGCGCCCAGCAGCTTGGCCAGTTCATCAAGAAACGCCCTCTCGACCCCGCTGTACGTGCTGAGGCTGGCCACCACGCCCCGCAGCGGGCCGCCGCCCTCGCCCCACTGGGGCAGCCGCACCGGCCGGTGGTAGTACTGGATGGATGTAGGAGAGTCTTGTACTCTATCTATCTACTCACGTGGCGCCCAGCAGCTTGGCCAGTTCATCAAGAAACGCCCTCTCGACCCCGCTGTACGTGCTGAGGCTGGCCACCACGCCCCGCAGCGGGCCGCCGCCCTCGCCCCACTGGGGCAGCCGCACCGGCCGGTGGTAGTACTGGATGGATGTAGGAGAGTCTTGTACTCTATCTATCTACTCACGTGGCGCCCAGCAGCTTGGCCAGTTCATCAAGAAACGCCCTCTCGACCCCGCTGTACGTGCTGAGACTGGCCACCACGCCCCGCAGCGGGCCGCCGCCCTCGCCCCACTGGGGCAGCCGCACCGGCCGGTGGTAGTACTGGATGGATGTAGGAGAGTCTTGTACTCTATCTATCTACTCACGTGGCGCCCAGCAGCTTGGCCAGTTCATCAAGAAACGCCCTCTCGACCCCGCTGTACGTGCTGAGGCTGGCCACCACGCCCCGCAGCGGGCCGCCGCCCTCGCCCCACTGGGGCAGCCGCACCGGCCGGTGGTAGTACTGGATGGATGTAGGAGAGTCTTGTACTCTATCTATCTACTCACGTGGCGCCCAGCAGCTTGGCCAGTTCATCAAGAAACGCCCTCTCGACCCCGCTGTACGTGCTGAGGCTGGCCACCACGCCCCGCAGCGGGCCGCCGCCCTCGCCCCACTGGGGCAGCCGCACCGGCCGGTGGTAGTACTGGATGGATGTAGGAGAGTCTTGTACTCTATCTATCTACTCACGTGGCGCCCAGCAGCTTGGCCAGTTCATCAAGAAACGCCCTCTCGACCCCGCTGTACGTGCTGAGGCTGGCCACCACGCCCCGCAGCGGGCCGCCGCCCTCGCCCCACTGGGGCAGCCGCACCGGCCGGTGGTAGTACTGGATGGATGTAGGAGAGTCTTGTACTCTATCTATCTACTCACGTGGCGCCCAGCAGCTTGGCCAGTTCATCAAGAAACGCCCTCTCGACCCCGCTGTACGTGCTGAGGCTGGCCACCACGCCCCGCAGCGGGCCGCCGCCCTCGCCCCACTGGGGCAGCCGCACCGGCCGGTGGTAGTACTGGATGGATGTAGGAGAGTCTTGTACTCTATCTATCTACTCACGTGGCGCCCAGCAGCTTGGCCAGTTCATCAAGAAACGCCCTCTCGACCCCGCTGTACGTGCTGAGGCTGGCCACCACGCCCCGCAGCGGGCCGCCGCCCTCGCCCCACTGGGGCAGCCGCACCGGCCGGTGGTAGTACTGGATGGGCAGCAGCTCTTGCTGGGAGAGGCAGTCTTTCTGGAATTAGACGATCATAATTGTACATATGTAGCGTCCATAGCCCAATGGCTCGGGTCGATTCAATATGATCGAAAGAGTTAAGCAATGACGGGCGCGGTCGGTTTGTGGATGGGTGACCGCTAGTGGCAAAAAATTCATGGACGCTACCGTGCTTCGGAGGGCACGTAAAGCCGTCGGTCCCGGTTGTTTTCAATGGTGGAAACAATCGTCAAGCCTTGTCGAAGACCTTCGGGTGGCTTGAGAACATTCGACACTGGGTTGGCCACTAACCCCTTCACCGATCCGTATTGGAGCAGCGTGGTGGAGTATGCTCTAGACCTCCCGCAGCAGTGTCTGTGGGGGAGACCCGTGCCCAGCAGTGGGACGTCTATGGGTCGCAGCGAATTATTAATGATAAAAACGTATATTATCAAGAGATCATTAAAAGTTATAAAAAATTAACTTCTCTGTTATTATTTAACGCGGGTAATACATATTTAGTGTCACTTTTTAACGTCATGGCGATTGTGTGTATCAGAACACGAAAAATGTCTGCGGCTGAAGAAAATTCCGAGTTCCCCTGATCTTCGATATTTAGTTTTGACAGTTTTTGTGTGTTGTGATCTTTTGTGCAAACATATATAACTAGCTAACCCCGCGAACTTTGTTCCGCGCAGGAAATAAATGAGTATATTTTTGATTTTATTTTTATTAGCATAGTACATAATATAAATAAAACAAATTAATTATTTTAATTATTCTTTATTGGCCATTTATTTATATATTACCTTGTGATAGACGACATTTCTCGTTTTATTTTCATGCGCAAGATCAAATAATGCAGATGATCTTAAATTAATGTTAATAAATTATTAATTTGACTTAATCTGGAGCGTTAAATGTGCGTTCGTGTTTTCCACATGGTTGTTTATCCGCTCTGATCACCACTTTGTAGTCCTCATTTGTCCTGCGCTCCAAAGCACTCTTGAACAACCTGACCAACGCATGAAGTTCATGAAGTATTTGCTGCAGATGACCAACGCATGAAGTTCATGAAGTATTTGCTGCAGATCTTGTTTAATTGCTCTTTTCATTGCTGAATCTCTTGACGTCGATCATGTTGCGCATGCAGTATAATTGTAAAAAAATATTTTGTGCATCTTCGAGAAGTTGTAATGATCCGATTCAATGGTAAATCTGTCTGTCCTTGTATCTACAAAATCAAAATCAAAGTCAGTATTACAGATTTATAAATTATTTTTTTTATAATTTGCATACATAACATAGTAATAATTATAGTATGTTAATGTTCTACTTTATTCTTTGTAAGTACAAAAATTAAATAAATTAATACATACCTTTAATGTCGGATTAAATCCTCGTTCTTCCATAATGACTGCCCCAAATCAGGTCATTTGGAAACAACTATTATATTTTCGAATGTTTGCTAGAAAATGTCGTGATTCTGGTGTTTCGCCAAGGAACAATGAATGTAATGGTTCAGGTGGCGGACAGTAATCAGTTCTGAAATAGTATTGAAACGCTGCTCGATTCAAATCAGTACTTGATAAATTTCTTCTTGTTCTTCTAAAATTATCTAGTTCTTGATCTCTGAGCTTTGATCCACGATTTCGCATTGCCAACCTAGCCGTTTCAGTGGCTACCTCGTTTTGTGATTGAGAAGCACGAAGTCGCCATACTAACGCGGCGCTCTTCACGTGCCCTTTGATTCGCAATGTTTCGAATCCTAGGTGGATTACGGCTTTGTCGGAAAAGAATTGATTTCGCGGCATGGTATTGTTAATGATAATATCGACACAATAAGCTAATAGAAACTCGAAACAAACATTTAAAATGTACTCTATAATACAAACACATCAACTGGTCGACTTCAAAAATTCCTAATTGTCAAAGTTACAACTGTCACTAAAAAATAAAATAAAACGGAACGGTGTAAAAAGTATCCTATAGCACTCCCCTGGTTCTAAGGTACCTCCCGACAAATTTTCAGCCAAATCGGTTCGGCCATTCTTGAGTTATAAATGGTGTAACTAACACGACTTTCTTTTATATATATAGATAGATTATATAACACATTTAAACTGTTATAACAATTAAATGTACTTTTATTAAGTTTTACACACCTTATATTGTTGGATAATAACGGGATAATTATCCGATAGTTATCGGATAATTATCAAGGAACATAATTATCTTGATAATTTCCAACCCTGCAGATAATGCTCACCACCCAGTACACGGTGACGAGGTCGAGCCCGCCCCGCGGCGCGTCCCCGTCCCAGTCGAGCGGCACGAGCGCGTGCGCGCCGCCCGCGCCCGCGCCCACCAGCAGCCCGCCCGCCGCGGTCACCTCGGCGCCTATCTCGATTATCGCTTCGGCGCGGTCGCAGCGAGACGGACAAACAGACATAAGGGCCACCGGATGGTAAGTGGTCACCGTCATCTATGTCGTCACTTGTGTCATTATACCTAAACTGACTCACTCACCACCCAGTACACGGTGACGAGGTCGAGCCCGCCCCGCGCCGCGCCGTCCCAGTCGAGCGGCACGAGCGCGTGCGCGCCGCCCGCGCCCGCGCCCACCAGCAGCCCGCCCGCAGCGGACACCTCGGCGCCTATCTCGATTATCGCTTCCTCGTCGAGACCGTGCACCTCTATCTTCATACCTGTTAACATAATAAATAATAATAATAATAATAATAAATATCTTGGACATTCTCACACACGGCCATCTGACCCCAAAGTAGGCACGAGCCTGTGATATGGGTGTCAGAGACTGTTACACATACATAGTTATTTTTTTTATATTCTTAAATAGATAATATTGACATCCAGACACAGAACAAATACAAGTGTTCGTCACACGAATATTTGTCCTGAGTGGGATTCGAACCCACGACCTTTGGCGCAACAGACAGGGTCACTACCGATTGCGCCAACGGGCCTGTCAAGTGACATATATTTCATCATCATCATATCCATAGGTCGCTGGTACAAATCCGGCTCGAAGGACCAAATTTTGTTCAGTCTAGGACTAACACAAATAAAATATATGCTTGCTTTAATTAAATTTAATGCTTAAAAAATATGACCGTTTTTCCCCCGAAGGGATAAAAACGTATATTTCGAGTCCAGCCTGAGCTTGACCCACTTTGAGAATGCACCCCGTTTTCTTCCGATCCGACGTGTATTCCAAGCCTAACCTTACCATAGACAACCCTACTCTAGGCCCTTTTACTAGTAGCTCTGTTGACCGGATGCTGCGCCATTGCAATCTCACGCCACTCGAGGGGCGTTGCTAGATCGTTCTTCAGTACCTTGCGACGGCAAGGAGTAAAAACCAGTGGGTCAAGCTCAGGCTGGACTCGAAATATACGTTTTTATCCCTTCGGGGGAAAAACGGTCATATTTAGAGGTCCGAGCCGTTCGCTTGACCCACTTTGAGATTTGTCTGCTTTCTGCCGGCGCTCGAGTGAGCGTATTGTGATTTAAACTTATAGTAGAGTAAAACAAAATGAAAAGCGGAGTAACAAAAATGCAAATATACTTCAGCTTAAAGAATAATCAATCAGTGAATATTCTGAAAAATCGTAATATGAAATTAAACTGCTTGGAAGTAGTCCGACAGTCTGTCAGCAGGCGCTGCCGATGGTGCTTGCGATATTTCCTTATAATAATATTTCAAAAAGGTATTTTTACATTTCCAATTACCCTTCTTGATAACTTCATCGATGTTAAGTCCTCTAATAGCAAAGTTATCACTTGCCACTGCCGCCCGAATACTTCCCGGCGATACAAACAGGTTTGCATCTTTAAAACAATTTTTGATCCATCCACCAATGACCGCCCTAGTGGCCTCCCGAACACGACCACGGGTTGTAATAAATAAACTATTTAACCCATCCCGCGCTGAACGTCGGGATGCGGACAGCAAAATCAATCTTTTAATCCAAAATATTAAATCAAACTGTTTCCTATCATTACTGCTGATTAGCCATCCCGATTGTCGATGCGTTTCGGAATCAGACTTGGATCCAAATACCGGCCAAAACGTTAAAGCTTTGCCATCCTCAGAGAATTCCAACCCGTCAGGTGTAATTCTTAATAAAGTTAAATCATGAAGTCGCCTTCCTGAGTGTAGCAGCAACAACAAGGCCACGTGTCTTGAGACTTCAAATAAATTATCTTCTGTTATCGAAACACGTTCTAACCAGTTCATAATTATATCTATATCCCAGGTCCTCCTTTTGGAATTTGACTCGCCGCTTAATTTAATCGCCTTCAAAACACTCCTAACTAAAGGATCAGCTGCTAAAGATGATGATTTCTGTGGGTTGCTAAAAGTGCATACCACTGATTTATGCACCAATATAGTTGAGGGCGCCAGATTCCTAGAAGTATGCAGAAAACACAGGTATTTAGCCACTTGCTCCGGCGTTGGCTCGTTTATGTTACATCCGCTATATCTAGCCCACGATTTCCATCTTAACCAAGCCTTGTGATAAGTTTTTAAGGTGCTACCTCGACATGAAGACTGTAGCAACTGTTTATATTCTTCAGGCCAATTCTCTATTTGTCGAGCCCACCCCGTACCCTCCAAGCTTCCAATACAAAATCCTCGGTTCTGGTGGGGGCTTTGTTGGTCGTCCTGTCGACTAAGTTTTTCTCGAGGCTCCTGATCACAATCGGCGGAGCTGTCGATCTCCGCTTCAGATCTGGCCTCCAATATACCCGATGCCATCTTGGACATATTATTATATACGTCCCTTTTGCTTGATTGAGGTGGCTGAGAACCCGAGGCATTAGATACGGTGGAGGGAAGATCCACGCCAAATTCCATTTCCAGGTCCTGGTAAAGGCGTCGATGTAGAGGGCTTTCTTGTCTAGAAGATTGTCCGTCACATAAACTGGGACGACTTTCGCATATTTTGAAGCAAACAGATCTACCTGAGGAGTGCCCCAACGATGAAATATCATATCCACGATTGGCCGCCTCAGAGACCACTCGGGCAATCTTCTTTCTCGCGAGAGGCTGTCCGCTGTCACATTGTATCGACCTGGTATGTACCTTGCTACTAAAGTCATTTGCAGATGAGAGGCTACAAGAAATATCTTTCGTACCATCCTGGGCAATACTATTGATTTGGTTCCCCCTTCCTTCCGAATGTAGGCAACCACCGTTTTGTTGTCTGACTGTATAAGACACGTGTTCCCCCTCAGGAGACTTTCGTCGGCTTTTCTCAACGCCTGGTAAACCACCCACATTTCTTTTCTGTTGCAATGCCATTTTCTCTGCCGTTGATTCCATGCGCCCTTGAGTTTTTGGCCGTTTAGCACTGCTCCCCATCCGATGTCCGAAGCGTCTGTTGTGACAAAGACTGACGGGGGAGCAGGATGTATTGGTGATGCTACCGCAAGGCTTTCCAACCACCATTGACATTCTTGGAGAGCCTCTTTGCTCAATGCGTACATCTTGGACTTTGGATAACGCTTCATCTTGTTGCTGTCTCTCTGAAAATAGCGACAGTGGAGTTTGCCTTGCTGTACGACAAATGAAGCGAAAGTTAGATGTCCTAGCACACGCTTTGCTTGCAACCATGTGCTCTGCTTCGCTTTCAACAGTCTTCTTAGCTGATCTCTGATCGCTTTTTGCTTGTGCAGGCTGATATATTTGACATCGGATCGAGTGTCCCAGATTATTCCCAGATATTCCTGTATCTGACTTGGCGCCAAAGTTGTTTTGTCCAGATTGAGGTGCCAACCGAGGTTCTCTAGAAGATCCTTGGCCTGTACATTCTGATAAAGCAGAATGGTAGAATCCTGAGCTACCAATAAAAAATCGTCCAAATACACGACCACTCTTATACCTTTTTGGCGCAATAAACTTGCAACCCAATTTGTTAACTTCGCAAAGGTCATTGGGGCCGATGCTAGGCCGAATGGAAGGCACGTCATTTGATAAAACCTGTCTTGAAAGCGCATCATCAAAAACCTTCTGTGTGTTTCGGCAATCGGGACATGAAAATAGGCTTTGGAGAGGTCGATCTTTATCATGAAATCCTCCCGTTGCAAAAAATCTGGAATCCGCTGATGGCTTATTAGGCGGAACTTTTTTGGTTTGAGGTATCGGTTCAGCGCTTTCAAATTGAAAATCTGTCGATTGCTGCCATCCGATTTCCCTATAAGGAACATGGGAGACAGGAATCCTGATGGAGCCGTTGCCGGTTCCAGTACCCCAAGTGTTTGTAGGTCCTGTATCTCTTTTTCCATTTCGATGCTGAATTTGGTCTCGAGGCCCTTTGTCGCAAGTTGGCAAAGTTTTTGTAAAGGAGGTTTTTTGACGAACGGGATTTTGCAACCCCTTATTATATTTAGCAGGGTCCCATCTGCCCCCAAACTCTTCCAGATACGCCATTTTCGGCGAAGCTGGCCGGCATGAAACTTTCTCCCGTCACAACCTTTTCTTCGTACCACTTGTCTTCTTACGGTCCATCTTCCTGACTCCTTCAGGCTTTCGCAAGTGGTTTTTGCGACTCTCTCTCTGAGCACGCTTGGGTTTTTTGAAGGAGTTATCCGCCCTTCTAGAGTTTTCACCGGGCTTGTTTTTCTGCTGCCACTGATGACGTTTTTCAGGAAAAAAATTATAAAACCCGCCATTATTTTTGAAAACCTCCGCTAACTTCTCTTCTTCAAAGAGATGAGTTGAAGAGGGTGGTATCTTTTGAAGTATGGTATCAAGGGATATGTTCGGAGACGAGTATGGCGCCCTCCTGGAGCTGAGCACGTCGGCCCGTCGCCCACAAACATACTGCAAGATTTGGTCCGTCGTTTTAAGGAACTTAGACTCTTGATTCAACAAGTGCTTTTGGATGGAATCCGAAGATGCCCCCTCCTTTCCAATCGCCCATATAGCTTCTTTGAAGGCTTCTCTTTGTAATAGAAGGCCATGAGTTACCACCCCTAAAGTGTGATCGAACTTCGTCAGCGTATCCGAGCTACCATGCTTGCGCGTTAGACTTGATAGTTGAGGGTTCACCTTGAGCGCTGTAAAAGCAGGTGAAGCATGTAGGACTTTCTCGGCTTCTCTGTATCTGAGATTACTCCAGTTCTCAGAGCCTAGTCTCTGGACTTCTATACCCTTGGCCAACATGTGGTCGGAAGCTCTAGGGACCGTAGGCTCTGCCTCCACCGTGGCTGCCTCGAAGCTGAACTCCTCAAACATATTAATAGGGTTCTGACATTGAGTAGCCCCTGCGACTTCTATACGACTAGTGTCACTTTCTGAGTCTGAGTCGATTTCGATCTCCGATACGGATGTGTCAGCTGCTGCCATCTGAGGGTTCTCGGACTGGGCAGAAATAATACGATTATCTACTACCCTATTCAAGACTTCGCCAAAACTGCTCATCATCGCGCTAAACATTTCTGTTTGCTTGGCTATCGCTTCAGCCAACACGTTCTCTTGGTCACCTGTCCGGCTTCTCTTCTTCCGTAGGCTTCCTCCAACTCCATCCTCTTCCTCTCTAATGAGACTATCGCCACTACTTGAAAATCTTCTTCTTTTTGACGAGGTTGATGATGGAGGCCTAGGAGCCGATCCTCTTAGGCATTCGTCTGCATTTTGCCGAGCCATTAAAGCTGGCTTCATTTTTCTGACTGCCTCGAGAAATACATCCACATTACTCCCGTGTATTCGGACGGCTAACGAGTGTGGTGCATAAATGAGGGCCCGAGTGAGGGGCCACCCCATCATTTTCAGCTTCAATGTTTTATAAGCTTTTTCTGAAAGGTCTGTTAGACCAAAGGCTTGGGCTATTTTGACCGTCGGTATAGCGAACCTAAGTTTGTTTATAATTCTTGGGTATATTTCTTGGTTCCGGTGTGAAGTCCTCCACCATCCAGTTCTTCCAGCCTTCCGGCATATAGGGCGATACCGCTTCATCGATACGCGCCAAAATACCGCTTGGGTCGATCGACGCGGCCAATAGTTCTTGGATGCTAGGCATGACCTGGAACAAGACCAAAGAGTCATACAAGCGATTGCCTGGCAGATCGCCCGAGCTACCGATTACTAAACAATCTTTGTAACTCTTACAATCCAATCCAACGGATCTACGTGGCCGACGGATCGACGCAGCCGACGGATCAAATGAGCCGTCGTGCCAGTTTGAGCCGTCGGGCCATTTAGAGCCGTCGGATCAGTGAGCCGTCGGGTCAGTCGAACCGTCGGGTCAGTTGAGCCGTCGGGTCAGTTGAGCCGTCGGGTCAGTTGAGCCGTCCGGCCAATCGGGCCGACGGTCCATAATCCGACAGTTCGTCAGATCGGCCTAGCAACCGAGTCCGACTCGAAAAAACATTCAGAAAAGCACTTTGATTAGACATAAAAGTCTAGCCTTTCCTGCCTTGAGGTGGGATGCACGCTCAGACAATAGAAGATGAGCAGTCCGGTGGAGCCGCTATACAAATGCTTTTCCGAATGTGGGTATCTAATACCTGAAAATAAAACGAATAAGTAACATTACTTACCCAATCTTTTAGGCTTGGAAAACTGTTGAACTTGAAACAATCTTGAACACACACTATTTAAACGTTAACAACGTTACCATGCGGTTCGCTCAACAACACACGTCTATCTCGGTTAAGAAAACGAAGCGTACTGAAGAACGATCTAGCAACGCCCCTCGAGTGGCGTGAGATTGCGATGGCGCAGCATCCGGTCAACAGAGCTACTAGTAAAAGGGCCTAGAGTAGGGTTGTCTATGGTAAGGTTAGGCTTGGAATACACGTCGGATCGGAAGAAAACGGGGTGCATTCTCAAAGTGGGTCAAGCGAACGGCTCGGACCTCTAAATATATAATTTCGGAGGAGGCTGATAGTTAACTGACTGGCGGCGTTGCCGCGAGGCCCGGAAACGCTGATTAAACGAAAAACCACAATAATGGACCCCTCGCAGGTGAAGGAAGGCCTATTCCAAGGATTTCCATGCGTTCCTGTCCTGTGCTAATTTGATCCAATTTTTGCCCGCTATCTTTTTTATATCGTCCTCCCAACGTGTGTGTGGTCTGTCAACACTTCTCTTCCCTGGTGGACCATTCCAAGTCGTGACTCTACGGGTCCACCTGTTTTCAGCAATTGGATACCGTAGCACAATTCTGGTCAGAGCTACAGGGACGAGCTACGAAGCCCCATATCTGTCGCCTCTTACGACAGGCAGGGGATACCGTAGCACTATTCTGGTCCCGAGCTACACATGGCCTAGAGGTCTATTCTTGAATCACATACCCCTAAATATCTGCTCAATCTCCTCCGTGGGGTCCTCTTCGAAGTCTTCGGTGATCTCCGGCTGCTGCGCGCACTCCGGCTGCGGCTCAGGGGTCTTCTCACGGGGCTCTGGGTAATAAGCAGACCTTTTTTTTTATGGATACCAGATAGCAAACGAGCTTGCAGCACCACCCATCCGCTGCAACATGACAACTGTGACTGACTTTGAACAAGACTCAATTGGGCTATCAAGACTAGGATGATTGTTCCATTTAGTTAAGAGAGTTAACTAGAACATTAGTTGGTCAGTTCGTTAGTAGGTATGAACAATGACTAAGTGCGTATGTTTGTATTGAAATATCATAGAGTTTCCGGGGCAGTACCACCGCACGCCGTGTTTTACCATTTTTCGCTGCGACCCATAGACATCCCACAGCTGGGCACAGGTCTCCCCCACAGAGGCAGCTGCGGGAGGTCTAGAGCATACTCGACCACGTTGCTCCAATGCGGATCGGTGGAGGGCTTAGTGGCCAACAAAAAAATGTTTGATACCCTACGAAGTTATTTTGTAGAAATATTTTTTTATGAAACTCACGGCTCAAGTAGTGGTTGACGAGGTCGTCCTGAGCGGGCGCCGGGTCGGGCGCGGCGGGCGCGGGCGGCGGCAGCAGCAGCGGCCCGCGCCGCAGCAGCTGCAGGTTGCGCTTGCTCATCGGCGACGCGGGCTCGAC
Source organism: Carterocephalus palaemon (assembly GCA_944567765.1). Lineage (NCBI taxonomy): Eukaryota > Metazoa > Arthropoda > Insecta > Lepidoptera > Hesperiidae > Carterocephalus > Carterocephalus palaemon. The sequence continues at coordinate 2,161,184 of OX155641.1, forward strand.
GCGCTGCTTGCGCGCGCTCTTCACCGGCGTCGACGGCTTCAGCTCTATCAGGAACTGGGGGGGGATGTAACTCACGGCTCAAGTAGTGGTTGACGAGGTCGTCCTGAGCGGGCGGCGGGTCGGGCGCGGCGGGCGCGGGCGGCGGCAGCAGCAGCGGCCCGCGCCGCAGCAGCTGCAGGTTGCGCTTGCTCATCGGCGACGCGGGCTCGACGCGCTGCTTGCGCGCGCTCTTCACCGGCGTCGACGGCTTCAGCTCTATCAGGAACTGGGGGGAAAAACAAATACTCCGATTTCAATCAATTTTTTGTGTCCCATTTAGTAGGACTAACCTTTTGCAATATTTAATCAGGAAATCTATATATATAAAAGGAGAAGGTGACTGACTGACTGACTGACTGACATATCAATGCAGGGCCTAAACTATAAGGGCTAGAAACTTGAAATTTTGCACAGGGGTTCCTTTTATAACGTAGGGGAGCACTAAGAAAGGATTTTTGAAAATTCACCCCCTAAGGGGGTAAAACGGGGGTGCAAAGTTAGTATGAAACTTTGCCGTTTTTGAAGTCGTTAGACGGGTAGACGTCGTTAATGGGTCTAATTCTACGCGAGCGAAGCTGCGGGGGCGTCCACTAGTAAAACATATACGAGTAAACCGTCCCACACGTCATCATCATCATCACAACCCTTTCATTGTCCCACTGTTGGGCACGGGTCTCCTCTCAGAACGGGCGGGATTAGGCCTTAGTCCACCACGCTGGCCAAGTGCGTATTGGCATATTTCACATGCCTTCGAGAACATTATGAACTCTCAGGCATGCAAGTTTCCTCCGATGTGTCCTTCACCGTTACAGCAAGTGACATTTAATTTCTTAAATCGCAAAGTCATTGCGTGCCGCTTGGGTTTGAACCCGGACCGCTCGAGCGAGAGGCGAGTTCGATAGCCACTGGGCTGTCACTGCTGCGTCCCACACGTGCACTAAGGCTCTGCGCAAACGGGCCACCGACCACAGCCACCGGTGGCTGTCGCGCGCTACCGCGAGTACTGTAGCGAGTGGCCGCCACCGGCTACACGTGTGCGGCGCGTCTATACAAAACTAGTGGCCGCCCGCAGCTTCGCTCGCGTAGAATTAGACCCATTAACGACGTCTACCCGTCTAACGACTTCAAAAACGGCAAAGTTTCATACTAACTTTGCACCCCCGTTTTACCCCCTTAGGGGGTGAATTTTCAAAAATCCTTTCTTAGTGCTCCTCTACGTTATAAAAGGAACCCCTGTGCAAAATTTCAAGTTTCTAGCCCTTATAGTTTAGGCCCTGCGTTGATATGTTAGTCAGTCAGTCAGTCAGTCACCTTCTCCTTTTATATATATAGTTTTCAAAAATCCTTTCTTAGTGCTCCTCTACGCTATAAAAGGAACCCCTGTGCAAAATTTGAAGTTTCTAGCCCTTATAGTTTAGGCCCTGCGTTGATATGTCAGTCAGTCAGTCAGTCAGTCAGTCAGTCAGTCAGTCAGTCACCTTCTCCTTTTATATATATAGAAGATACTGTATATAAAATGATATGACTGTATAGTACAGTGGTTAGCTGGTAGAGAATGCATTATGCATTAAGCTCGCCATTTGTCCCACTTAATTAATTTTTAATGTGGTTCAATAAAGTTTAAATAAATAAATAAATAAATATATAGATACCTACTCACCTCGGCCTCGTCGAGCGCGCGGCGCGCGGAGGCACTACGCACGAGCCACACCGGCGACAGCACGGGCACGGCGGGCAGCGCGCGCTGCGCGGCCGCCGCCGCCGCGCGCGAGCCCGCCACCGCGTGCGTGACGCGCGCCTGCGGCTCCTCGTACCTTATGTTAAGTGGCTGTCGCTGGCCACCGTTGGCCGTGGTCGGTGGCCCGTTTGCGCAGAGCCTAGAGTATTCCATACGCACTCACCTCGGCCTCGTCGAGCGCGCGGCGGGCGGCGGCACTACGCACGAGCCACACCGGCGTCAGCACGGGCACGGCGGGCAGCGCGCGCTGCGCGGCCGCCGCCGCCGCGCGCGAGCCCGCCACCGCGTGCGTGACGCGCGCGTGCGGCTCCTCGTACCTTATGCCGCCGCCGCGCGATATTAGCGCGAGCGCGCGCTCGCGGGTGGCGCCCTCTAGCCCGGTCACCCAGATCTGGAGGGTGGACGAAATTGTCTTAACCCCGCTCGAGGAGCGAGACGTCAAAATGCACGGATCTGTGTACCCCGCTCCAGGAGAGCGACGTCAAAATGCACGGATCTGTGTACCCCGCTCCTGGAGCTCGGATGTTTCATCGAACGTTATTTTGACCGAAGTATGTCGCAAGCTGTATCTTTCTTGCTCTAACTTGCACAAAGTGTAAGGAAAAGAACAAGAATGTTAAAAAATGTTAGAAGTTTAAAAAGTCATCTCTCAGTTTTGTTTTCGGGTCGGGTGTTTTTGTAAAGCTTAGAGCGAAAAAAATGTAGGGCGAGGTGTGTTTTTTTCATTCATTATTGTATAGTAATTTATATTTAAGTAAATAAAAATTAGAACTTTAATATAATTGTTAATTATTTTAAATTACACGACTTTTGTTCAGTAAATTGGAAAATAATCGCTCATTCCTAAGGGGTATTTCGTTCTTCTAGACTCTGAAGGCTCCTATTAAGACGAAGGTTTCCTAGTGGAAACCTGACCTTTAAGAGCAGCACGAAGGGGCCTTTCGGTCTTCTCTAAAGGCTTCTAAAGGGGAATCATACAAAAATTCAATTTCAAATGATGACGATGACTCACGCAAAATCCGTCGAAGATATGCCCGCCCTTTTACAGCTGACTCGTGTCCGAAAAAAAAAATCATACAAAATTCCAATTTCAAATAATGATAATGACTCACGCAAAATCCGTCAAAGATATTTTTAATTTTATAGCCGCCCTTTTTCAGCTGACTCATGACATGTGTACCAAAAAAAAACATACAAAAATTCCAATTTCAAATTTAATAATAGACGATGACTCACGCAAAATCCGTCGAAGATATGCCCGCCCTTCTTCAGCTGACTCATGTCGAACCTGTCGAACTCGGCGGCCACGTCCTGGTCGACGGACGCCTCCTGGGAGTGCTTCATCTTGGCAGACACGACGGACACGTCCACCGCTCGGCTCTCGTCCACGAAGTTCTTCGGCGGCTGCACGTTTGTTATACGCGAGAAGTTTAGACCTGAAATTTACATATTATGAGAATTAAGTTAATACTTACAAGTGGTTAAGTTGACAGAAGCGTAGCGTAGACGTAGCGTCCATAGCCGTCGTTGCTTAACACTTTCTTTCACATTGAATCGACGAGCCATTGGGCTATGAACGCTAAAAGATTCGGAAAGCGTTCGGAATTGTAGGCAAAAATCTGAAATGGTACGGTACACCACCGCCGCCGTGTACCGTCGCTGTACTTACTCATGTCGGGCAAGCGGTGCTCGGCCAGCGGCGAGGAGGTGGAGGCGCCCGCCACGCGGTACCGCGCGAGCGGCAGCGCGAGCCCGCGCGCCGCCGACTGCGCCGCCCACGCGGGCAGCACGCACGCCTTGCCGTACTCCACCGCCGCCGTGTACCGTCGCTGTACTCACTCATGTCGGGCAAGCGGTGCTCGGCCAGCGGCGAGGAGGTGGAGGCGCCCGCCACGCGGTACCGCGCGAGCGGCAGCGCGAGCCCGCGCGCCACCGACTGCGCCGCCCACGCGGGCAGCACGCACGCCTTGCCGTACTCCACCGCCGCCTTGTACTTGTCGCTGCCCACGCCCTCTCTGGTTGGATCATGAATGACAATATAAACATCAAAGTGATTTAAATGTTATCTGCATCTTATTGGGCCCGTTTAGGTTTTTTCTTACATGACAATTCCTTCTAAACACTGTTGCATTAAAGAGCTTCATTTAATTATCCGGCTCGAAGGACCAAATTTTGTGCAGTCTAGGACTAACACAAATAAAAGATTTGAATATATAATTTCGGAGGAGGTTGATAGCTAACTGGCGGCCTTGCCGTGGGGCCCGGAATCGCAGATTAAACGAAAAACTACAACAATGGAAGTGCGGTGCACCGTACACCGATAATCTAAAAAGACTCACTTGGTTAAAATAACAATATCCGTAGTCTCGCTCTGGAACGACCCTGTGAAAGTTCCTCCGTTCTCGTTCACTAGTTTCATTATGTTCTCTTTGTCTTTTTTCTTCAACCCAGAAGTTGTTATCTATGAAACCGAAGCTTAGATTATCTGACAAATATTATAATACAATATTGAATTACTGCATTCATCAACACATACACGAATTGCTTGTTTACCTGTAAATTGGCAAATGGTGGTAACTTGTGGTGATCGAACTCAGCAGATGATGCATTGACATTGAGTCGAAGAGATGTCCTCCACACCACTTCCACCCAACTCTCTGTCATTACTGGTATACCTTTCTCCACTGATTTCTGAAAATTCATTAAGTATTGCACTCACTCATACTCGATATAAATGATAAAAAGTATACAAGGATTTAAAAAAAAAAACATTGAATGTATGATTGAATGCAAGGTTGAATTAATGAATGAGAGAATGAAAGATCCATCTTTAAGCATTCAATAAGCATAGACTGAATGGATGATTGAATGAATATAACCTTTATAAGCTCCATGTAGCATCCATAGCCCAATGGCTTGCGTCGATTCAATGTAATCGACAGAGTTCGTTAGCAGCGCTGTGGAGTATGCTCTACACCTCCCACAGAATAGTCTGTGGGGGGTACCCGTGCCCGGCAGTGGAACGTCTATGGCTTGTAGCTAAGCTTTATAATTTGTAGTGTCTTGTTGTGTTATACTGTCTAGATCCAGATAATTGATGGTTTGAGTCTTGACAGTCACAGTTGTCATGGGCGGCAGCAGATGAGTGGTGCTGGTCGTTTGCTATCTTATATTTATAAAAAACTATGAACTTACTATATACTTATCAGATAACACAGTGTTAGAGACAAGGTGTGTGCTGTCATCGGTCAGAACAGTGCTGTATATACCACCCATCAATTCAACTTTGTTTTTAACATTCTCCTGGCAACAAAAATCATTTATCAATTAATTTTAGGGTTAAATAATAAAGTTTGTATATGCATATGCAGTATGTTTAGAAAAATACCCTGTGTAACCTGTTCTAAAAATTCCCTTAAAACATTTTCATAACAATACTTGGCTTATCATCAAAATTTCAATTATTTCATACCTTCTGTTCTTTAGTAAGCCCACTAGCTGTGATGACCAGTCCTCTCATCGCAATTGTGTACACGGGCGAAGGACCCGAAGGTATAGACACTCCTTCTACCAGACAACATGATAAACATCTTGGGCCCACCAATCTAATGAAAAACAAAATTAAAAGGCAACATTTTGGGCATGGCAGTGGCACAGCCTAATAAATATTATTTTACAGTTGGTCTTTGGACACATAGGCTGAATAAATTGCAGTTCCCCGGGTGGGGGAAGGGCTGTTCCAAACTACCTTGTTAGGTACTTTCAGATTGACTGCCAAATAGAGTGAGTGATACAGCGTACTAACAAATGTCATCGCTGAGGCAAAATTTAGCAAGACTTCAAAGACGATGGTTCTCTGTAAGTAGTTCAACTGTGGTAATGGTGTGAAAAAGGATGGAGTATAAATGCATAGACTGAAAATCTATGCATTTTGATCCGAGTTCTGTGCAAAGATGTGAGAGTTCAAAAAGCTTGTGTACTTCCAATCCTGAATTCAGAATCATAGCACTGCAATCTGCTTGCAATAACAATTAAATCAGTTCCATTTCATAGATATTAAGTTAATAACCTTACTTACAAACACTTGGTACCCCTGAGTTTTTCAAAGATGTCACCTTCAAACTGGGACAGAACAAATACATCCTTCTTGGTGAGACCTTCAAACTTTGTCCATTTAGATTCATGAACCCATCTAGCTGTTAGACCTCCGCCATTATGTTGCTCACAGGACTGCAATAAAAAAAATAATGAATGCTTGTACCTAACTGTAAATGGTGGAAAAAAAAAATTTATTCTTCTGAGTATTTGTAATTAGCCTTTTTGCTATAGTCAAATTAACAAAAAATTATATTGTGCTTAACTAATGTAAAAAAAATCTATGTTTCTAATGGATGGTGTGCACGCAGAAAATATAATATATACATAAAATCACGTCTGTATTTCCCCCAAAGGGGTAGGTAGAATTGTTTAGTACACCCACTTTCACCACTTTGAATCCCATGAAATAGGTGAACTTATTGCCATACACCAGACACAATTCGAGATTCTGAGCTACTACTGGGAATTCCAAATTAGGAAAACCCTATAACACTTTGATTGACCCGGGGATCGAACCCAGGAACTCTAGCTTAGCAGTTGCTCTTCCAGCCACTAGACCAACGAGAGAGTCTTAGGACATAAACTCAAGAATACAAACTAAATCATGGCAAAGAGCAAACTAAAGCCGACAATACTGTTTACCAAAGACTATTCCTATTCATATGCCTACCTCCTACAACTTAAAACATGTAATGCTACATATAAACAAATCCAAAGCTATAATAAATGTAAAAACAACATTCAGTGAAACCCAACTGTTGTTGTGTACTGTTTAGAGGACACGTTAAGCGGTCGGCTCGGCAACCCGTGCCCAACACTGCCAGCAGAGTACTTTGTGCCCAACAGTGGGTCGCCAAACATACCGTGTAAGCAAGTTTCATTTCTTCTGAACATTCATTCTCGTTCCTGCACTCGTATGGTATAATGAAAGTTACACTTATATCTTCTGTCATTTTTAAAGTTATAATTAAATCAAACTCGCTAAATCATAATTGTTTCAAATTGAATTGAATAACTCCAAAACATCTCTTCTTGATTTGATTTTAATTTGACAAACAAAACGCGCGCTAATGTCAGATTTTCTCTGTCAACTTGTATTTTTTTAAATTCACTCAGCGTTCAGCCAAAAACATTAAAAAGTGATGACTACCTCTACCTCTAACATTGATTTTAAATTAACCGGCCAAGTTCAAGTTGGACTTGCGCATAATGGATTCCGTACCATTAACTATAAAAATGGCAAAAAAATCATGTCTGTCGTAAAGAAATCCAATTTACATACATTTTATTTTTCTGTTTTTGTATTTGTTGATATAGCAGCAACAGAAATCATCATAAATGTTAAAATTTCAACTGTCTAACTACAGCGGAACGGAGTAATATGTCTTGTTTTAACTTTTTTACGGAACCCTAAAAAACACGTACCTACGGTTTGGTACTGGTACGGTTTGTTATTGGGAATACTTATTCTGTATCTAGTACAGTCAATCTGGGTAACTTTGGCCGTAGTTATAACTTTGGCCCAAAATTATATTTCCGATTATTATTATTTTTTACAGATTGCCTTAATTGATAAAAAAATAATTTTACAAATAAAAGATAGAAGGTATCTTCGTAAACGTATTTCACCCGCCAAAATGTGTCATTTGTCAATGACAAAATTCAAAAGTTGCCTTTTTCGTGAGTGCACTTAAGACGGTACTTTTGTCAGTGTTAAAAAGTAGCATTCAGCGCTGTTCTTATTATGTTTTGAATGGTAAGTTGCAATGTATTGTGTTACCAACTTGTCTGCCTATCGTTTAATAATTTTTTTGCAATAAATAATACAGTATTTTTTCTAGAAACATCTAAAATATTTCAAAACTACTTTGGAGTTACTATATCAGGGTAACATTGGCCCGGGATAAGGTTACACTAATATTTTACTATCATACTAATATGTTGCCAGATTTTGGAAAATGTGTCGAATTTGATATAAATATGTATGTAGTACATTCGATATCGTGAAAAAATCTTTTTTTCCATACAGAAAAAGATATTATGCCTCAGGACGAATCTCTTTAATGACAAAGGCTACAGATTGTTGGATTTGGCCAAGGAATCGACCAGAAATAGTGCTATTATCAATTAACAATAATCATAAGTCTTAGATGAATCGTAAATAACTCGAAAAGGCAGTTATTTTGAGATAAATGATGATTTTTAGCGATGGAATGGGATGATTAGAAAGGATGACTTTACAGCATTTTTTGATAATTAAGTAGTTACTTTTCGGTAAAAATTTTATTTTTTAACAATTCAGGCCAGGCCTGGGTCAATTTTACCCCAACTCTAATTGTAACTTTGACCCATCGGTTTTATTACTTTTTCATTTCTTTTTTCTAAGAAACTATCATTATATTGCTAGGTTTATAGAATCAGTGGCTCTCAAAGCCATCAAAAAGTCTTCTTGGATGAGTCTTCCGCACTAATTTAAACATTTATTGCATTTTAATTCCGAAAAGTGGGCCAATGTTACCCAGGTTGACTGTAAGTAGTATTATATATTTATAAATCTTTGGTTGGTGTAGTGTAGACTATCTCTACTTTACCTAGTCTGTGGAATTATGGCGTTAGCAAGTATAGGTTAGGAAGCGCGGGAAACTTTGAACTAGGCGGGCGTGTAAATTTTTGGCAAAATTATTTAAATTTAAAAATAGTGTTTAAGTGGTCAGAGAAGTAGATTTTGTTGATATTTTTATGTAAATTTGTTTATATTTTATATTTAGTGTAAATAATTCGGTAAGTCTGTTATTTTTACTTTTTAAGTAGGTTTAAACGTAGGTATGGAGGAGCCCCCTGATCCAGGGGGCTCGGTCCCTTCTGCCTCAAATTTCATTACAATTATGTCAAACGAGTCGGGCATGGAAACAGATACATCAGTTTCTGCACGAAATTTAAAACGCAGTCGTCCTGGCAAAATGTGTCGGCACTGCAACAAGCGCAAACGAAAACATAGCACTAAAATTAATCTTAGAGATACAGACTGTTCATGTTGCACTATCGAAAGTTCCACCAACATCGACATTTCCATGAGTAATGTTACTACTCCTACAATTATCTCTACTGAACCCACCCAGCAAACTTTACAGAACCCCAACCGCACACATTACATAAAGACTGATTGTGCTCCTTATGTAGTACACGTCCAAAAAATACAGCAGGTAACTGATGGGCATACTGATGGTACAAGTCTTCATCCAGTAACCTTCGGCAGCTTTCTTAAAAAGAACTCCAATCATTTTAAAAATATCATCAATGGTAGCTTAAAAAGAATAGGACGCAATAGAATTAGCATGACCTTTAGTAATTTTGAAGATGCCAATAATTTCGTTTGCAGTCCTCTTTTGGAACAAAATTGTTTGAAATCCTTTATTCCCTCATTTAATGTGTGTAGGATGGGGCTAGTCAGAGGAGTACCTTCTGAATGGTCTTTGGACGAAATAAAAGATTACATTTCAGTACCAGTGGGTTATGGTTATGGTTATGGTTATGGTGGTGGGCTCCGGTTTCCGCAACTAGCGCTTTATAAAGCGCCATTTTGCGTTCAATGCCGGCTAGTTGTCTAGCCAGCCTAGCTCCGCCCAGAAGCGCAGGATCCTCCTGGTGTCTCCACAGGCCTCGCGGAGCGACCTCGGTGTTCCGAGGATTTCAGCCCGTTGTTTAGCCACGCCTTCGCATTCCAGGATTACGTGGGCAGCTGTTTCTTCTACCGACAGGCATGCTCTGCACAGAGGGCTGTCGGTTGTACCTAGAACATATAAATGTTTGTTAAGTGGGCAGTGTCCAGTGATGTTGCCTACGATTATTCGTAGGGCTCTCCTGTCGAGAGACAACAATCGCCTAGTCAGACGTGCGTCGGGGCAGGGCACCGCTTCCCGTGATTGTCGGCACGTATTGACTTTCGCCCATTGATCTGAGTGTTGCTTTGAGGTTCGTTGACGTAGCCAGTTCCTGAGCTGGTTGAACGCTAAGGGTATCGTTGGGGTTGGGCCGATCGCGAAGGAGTCGGATCCCCTCCTGGCCAGCTGGTCTGCTTCGTCGTTACCTAGGGAGCCACTGTGCCCTCTGATCCATTGCAAGGTTACTCTGTTGTCCGAGCCAATCCCTTCCAAGGCCAAGTGGCACTCTAGTATAAGTCCAGACTGAAAGGTCTTACTGTCCAGAGCTTGTAGTACTGCAGCGCTGTCCGAAACAATTCGAATGTTTTGACCTTTAATGCCTCGCTTGGCGACTGCGTTGGCTGCCATTGTTATGGCGACACACTCACATTGGAATATGGAGCTGTGTTCACCTAAGGCTCTTGATATTTTTATGTTTATTTCGGGTGAGTACACTCCTGCACCCGTTCCCGTTTTGGTTTTTGATCCATCGGTATAGATTCGAAGCTCATGGATACCGGATTGGTCCTTTGGTTCTTCAATCAGCCGAACTCTGTAGTTCTTCTTGAAGATGTGTTTTTTCGGAATCCTGTCATTGGGAGCTGCCATCAGTGGTTGATAGTTGATGGCTTCCTCTAAAATCTTGGCATGAATTCCGTTTGTTACGCCCCAGAGGTTGAGCGCCTTTAGTCTAGTGGCTGCTGACGCCGCTTCTTGTTGTATGAAGAGGTCAAGGGGCGTGAGACCCAGCAGCACCTCAAGCGCAGCTGTAGGCGTAGTTTTCATGCAACCCGTTATGGCTACACATGATAGCCTCTGGAATTGTTGCAGTTTTGTTTTGGCTGTGGTTAGTCTGGTTCTGGGCCACCATACCACCGCACCATAGCTGATAATTGGCCTTATGACTGCAGTGTATAGCCACTTGACAATTCTAGGGTGGATTCCCCAGGTTTTGCCAAGTAGCCTTTTGCATTGCCAGAATATGGCACAGGCCTTTTCTATTTTGTTTTCTATGTGTTTGTTCCATAGTAGTTTATCATCTAGGATAACTCCCAGATATTTGACCTCTTTGGTCAGGGTTAAAGTTGTTCCTAGAAGTTTTGGTAAGCGAAGATTGGGTAAGGTTCGCTTCTTTGTGAACAATACCAGTTCTGTTTTTGATGGATTTATAGACAGTCCATGGTCCGTACACCATCGTTCGACGATACTTAGAGCCCTTTGCATTAGTTCGCATAGGACTGACTCAATCCTTCCTCTTACGAGGATTGTTATATCGTCTGCATAGCCTACGGTGTAGAAGCCTGCCGTGTTCAGTGAACGAATTAAGTCGTCCACCACAAGGTTCCACAGGAGTGGCGATATAACCCCACCCTGTGGGCAGCCTCTCGACACAATTGCTCTTGTAGTGCCGTTCACCGTTACCTGTACAGCCCTTTGTCTTAGCATAGAGTCGATCCATCCTGTAACGGTTGGATCGGCTCCATGCTCAGTAAGGGCTTGGCTTATGCTGTTGAATTGCGTCTTGTCGAAGGCTCCTTCTATATCTAGGAAGACCGCAAGAGCAGATGATTGAGTTGATAGTGCTTCTTCTATAGGTAAGATGACACTGTGTAAAGCTGATTCTGTTGATTTGCCTGAGCAGTAGGCATGCTGTTGGTGGTGTAGAGGATTATATGCAACCGCCTCCTCTCTTAAATAACTATCGCAGAGGCGTTCTAAGGTCTTTAGTAAGAACGAGGTGAGGCTTATCGGCCTGTATGACTTGGGTTGCGTATAGTCTCTCTTACCTGGTTTGGGTATAAATACCACTTTAACCTCTCTCCATTGCTTAGGAACGTAGCGGTGCCATAGGCATCCCCTGAATATTTGTACCAGATGTGGTGCCACGGTGTGTTTGCACCATTGTAGTAGTCCTGGGAAGATGCCGTCTAGGCCTGCCGCCTTAAATGGTGAGAAGCTGTTGATTGCCCATTGTACCTTTTCTAAGGTCACGATTCTCTGGGCAGTGTTGACTGATTCAAGGGTTGGTGGTTCAAACTCAGTGTGATCCGGTTCTCCCCAGTTAGTACTTTCCGTGATGTTGCATCCAGGAAAGTGTGTGTCGAGCAACAACTCACACGTCTCCTTATCCGTGGTTGTGTAGGTGTTGTCCTGTTTCCTTAGTGAGCCCAGGTCCCTCCTCGGTTCGCTTGCGAGGATGGTCTTGACCCTGGCCGCATGGTTGGTTGATTGAATGTTAGTGCAGAAGTTTCGCCAGCGTTCACGTTTCCTTTCGCGGATACGTTTCTTGTACTGGACCTGGGACTGTTTATAGGCATCCCAGTCTGTATCCCTCCGCGTGTTGCTCGCTCTGTTAAACAGCTTGCGTAGTTTGCGTCGCATATTCTCGAGTTCCGGCCCCCACCATCCTTTGTGGTTATTGGGTCCAGTCGAAGGCGATGTTAATGGACAGCTTTTCATATATGAGTTTATTAACGTCTCCGTTAGTTTATTTACGTGGTTCTCTATATCCGTTGAATCACTGTACCTCGTTGGGATTGTTCTGAGGTCCGGGTTCGCGGACATTAGCTCGCTGAACTTTGCGCGGTCTGTTCGTCTTGGGTTTCGCCAAAGTTCCGGCTTTTTAGAGTCTACGTTTAGTTTGTATCTTATCCATCTATGGTCAGAGCACGAAAGATCCCGGGACACATGCCAGTCAACGATCTCTCCCGACACTCTTTCCGTAGACAGTGTGATGTCGATTATTGTTTGATATCTGGAGGTGACGAACGTCGGTTCTGACCCCCTGTTGATAAGCCTGAGATTAGTGGAGAATAAAAATTCAACTAATTCCTCACCTCGTTTGTTTGGAGATTCGCTGCCCCACAGTGTGTGGTGCGCGTTTGCATCCGCCGAGATGATCAGCTCAAGCTTCTTTGACTCGCAGTGTCTGATGAGGTTTGCCAGCTCAACCGTTGGGATGTCCGCATCGCCCGGCAGGTAGGCCGACGCTACAATAACCTCCGGTATGCTAGGGCAGTTAGTTTGGAGTCTGACCGTAGTCAGGTCTCTGGAACAGAACTCATTCATTAAAACTGCGTTTATAGATTTTGGTGCATATATACATGTGCGTGGATTGGTTACGGTGGTATCGAGAAGTAACTTACCTCCGATGTTGCTTAGACCGCATATCCTGTCCTTCCTAATCCACGGCTCCTGGATTAGGGCGACGGTCTTGTTGTTTACCTCCAGCATTCTTCGCAGGGTAGCCGCTGCGGCTTGTTTGTGCTGGAGGTTGGCTTGCACGATGTTAGTGAGGTGAGGAGGAGCCATCGGGACTGCTCAACTCCTCATCCGTCTCCAACAGTACGTCCTGGTCCATCAGCCGCTCGACATCCTCCTCCAGGTCACCGTACTCGGTTTCCATGTCGGAGGTAGCCAGCGGGCGATCCGATGTGACCACTGGTTCCTCGACCTTACCCAGCATTGCTGCAGAGTCAGGTCTCACCACGGACGTAGACGCGACCGTCCCCTGGGCCGTGCGCTCACCCTGCTTTTCAGCAGAGGAGTCTGCGTTGGCCTCGGGGACTATCGCAGTCTCAGCAGGGTCGGGAGGAGTTTCCTCCAACCTTCCCGTGCTGCTGAAGAAGCGGATATAGGCGTTCCCTAGCTTGTAGCATAGCCTACGCCCCCTCGCTATGATCCCGGGAATGTCCTCGGCCGGAATACCAAGCACCAGGAAGGTACCAGGGGTGTCTCCTTCGTGGCGCTCAATATTGTAAAGCGACCACTTGCTAACCTGGTACCACCTGTTCTGGCCCATCAGGATCTGTCTGATCCTGTTGGGTTCGTCAGAGCAGTGTGGTAGCAGGACAGCGGACTTCACCCGTCTGGGGATGTCCGTTTGTCGCCTTACCACCAGCCGGGTGTCGGGAATTGGTGACGCGAAAGTGGCTATGGTGTCCCTTAGCCATTCCACGTCCTTCTTATCCTCGCACTGTAGCTTTAGCACTCCTTCGCTGTAGAAAGGTTTTCCACGGAAGGAGGGCCAGTACGTGGGTTGGTTGCTGGATACTGGGATCTCAGCTAGGTTTTCGATGCTGGATTCCAGCAATCCTTGTATGCGCTCCACCTGGTCAGCACTGAGGTCGGTGAATGGCTCCGCCATCACCGCGACAAATAGGTCGTTTAGGACCACAGATTCCGCGTATGTGATCGCGGCGCTGACCTTGCCAGTGGATGCCTTTATGCGCTTTGCAGCGCTGTTTATTGGCGACTGTGTGTCGTCAGGGCGGTGTCGTTTGGGTCCCTTAGCCTGGCCATCACTCCCACCACCTTGGGCTTTGGCTGCAGATTTACCCTTTTTTTTCTTGATCTTACCGCCGCGACGCGTTGGTTTCGCTTTGCGTGGCGCGTCAGGTTGCCCTTTCGCAGCCTGGCTTAGCTGGGCTGCCTTTTCGGCGCGTTGCCCGGATCCGCTTTGGCTTTCGCCGGGGCAGTTCGCAGGTTTCGCACCTACTAAGGTGGCGGGGTCCGATTCAGACGCTTTAGCTGCCTTCCGCCTTGCGGCAGAGGGCTGCTTCCTTCCCCGAGTGTCCTGGTCAGGCTGGGCTACCTTTTCGGCGCGCTGCCCGGATCCGCTCCAGCTTTCGCCGGGGCAGTTCACAGGCTGCGCACTTACTGAGGCGACGGGGTCCGGTGTGGACCTTTCAGCTGCCTTCTGCCTTGCGGTAGAGGGCGGCTTCCTACCCAGACCGGCCTGGTCAGACTGGGCTACCTTTTCGGTGCGTTGCCCGGGTCCGCTCCGGCTTTCGTCGGGGCAGTCCGCGGGCTTCGCACTTACTGAGGCTGCGGGGCCTGTTTCGGACCTTTCAGCAGCCATCCGTCTTGCGGCGGAGGGCTGCTTCCTTCCCAGATCAGCCTGAGCGCGTTGTGTTGCGCGGTCTTCCGCGCGTTTTTTAAACCTCCGCAATAGCTTCGGTTTGTTTCTTTTTTGCACCTGCCATTGGTACCCTTCGGTCCCAGAGGGGCCGGGAGTATCAGCAAGTGCATAGTTTTGGCAGGGCGCATCCGAAGGAGCTTCAACCTGTTGTTGGTTTGTTGGGTTTTTGTTATTACTCGTAGTATCCATGTTGATTTAGAGTAAATGCTTCATTCTCCACGGCGTCCCACCCTCCGGGGAGCCCGCACGTGGGGATGCTCGTTTGAGCACCAGGACCTACCGCGGAGAGTATAGGGTCCAGGATCCGCGATGCAGCGAGCCTGCACGATGCGAGGAGGTCTACAGCTGTCGGACCGAGATTTTGGCCCGTACTCACCATAGGCTCCGCGCTTCGCCGGCTGCGCACCTCATGATCCTGTAGCCCTCGCCAGGTGCCCTTATGGGGCACCCTTGCCGATTACCTTAGGTTGGCTATTCCCCAAGGCTGTTGTTTAGGGTGAAATCAGGACCAAAGAGGGCGTGTTGCCGCCCCAGGTACAACCGCCGACCTGAGGTAGGCTCAGCCCCCCAGGACTCCTTCATCCCCCCCTACAACGCTCGACTACGCACGGCACAAGAACGTAGGAGGGCTCATGCACACTCCATTACGGAATGGCCGGTTCGACGCGCCCACTGGTCTGAACCTACCAGTCTTTTTGCAGCTGCGTAGCTACAAGGTCCCTGGTGAAGCCTCTTCCCTTAACTGGGGCGGTATATTGTGAAGTGTTTACTGTTGCGTGTGTATGTGTGTGTAAGCGTGTGTGTGTATGTATGTATGTGTGTGTATATGTGTGTGTGTGTGTGTGTGTATGTGTGTGTGTTTGTGTGTGTGTTTGTGTGCGTGTATGTGTATGTGTGTGTGTGTGTGTGTGTGTGTGTTTGTGTAGTGTAGTTAAGGATACATAATCAGACCCCGCCTGAGCCGAGCTTGGTTATGTATCCTTGCCCTCCCCATTTATCCTGACTTGGGACAGGCTGCTCCTCAGGGGTCGTAACCCCTTCGAAACCTACCAGTGGGTTGTGGTGATATAATTAAAACTCGCAGACTCAATTTCAAGACAATTGTTGATGGAACAACGGTTTGGAAACCTTCACAAACAGTGGTTCTCACATTTGATGGACAGGTTTTACCAAAAAAGATATATATGTGTTACAATTCCTTGAATGTTGAATTATACATTTATCCTACAATTCAATGTTTCAATTGTTGTAAATATGGGCATACTAAAATGACCTGTCGATCCAAGCCTCATTGTTATAAATGTGGCAAAGATCACACAGGGGATACTTGTGATGTGATCGAAAAAAATGCTTTCTGCTCCTCCTGTTCTGGCAATCATTTTGCCACAAATAGATGCTGTCCAGAATACGAAAGACAACGACGAATTAAACTATCAATGGCACAAAGTTGCCTTTCATATCTAGAAGCCAGTAAACTACATCCTCCTATTGCTAAATCATATGCAGAGGTCTTGGCTGCAGAGCCTAACTCTGTGATATATGAATCTGTACCCTTACATAATCATAATCCCAGTATTCAGAAATCAACAAGGAAGACTGTATTCCTTAAACCCCATGTGCCAGTCAAACAGGTAGGGGGTTATGACAAAGTGGTTCATAGCTCTCTTACAATAGATTACAACCCAACTCTTTCTACAACTAACGGAACTGTAATTGAACAATCCCAACAAATTCAACACAATATTTCTGTGTCAGATATTATAAGTGAATTGATTAATACCCTTATTAAATTAAATATTATAAAAACAGACAACGCTGCCTTAATCTTGAGTGAATCAAATAATGCTAACAGCCAACATGGACAGGACAGCCAACATAGTCCAGTGGAATTGCCGCAGCATTGTTAGCAACAAAAGTGATCTTATGTACATACTTAATATATATAAACCCTTTGTAGCTACACTCTCTGAGACATGGTTGAAACCTGGTTATTCTTTCAGGATACCAGGTTACACATGTCTCAGAGCAGATAGGCAAGATGGGTATGGTGGGGTCGCCATACTCATCCAAAACTCTTTAGCCTACTCCCCAGTACCTTTGCCTTCATTTAGTGATGGTATAAGTGTTATTGGTGCTCTTGTAAATAATGTAAATATAATATCTGTATATATTCCTAATCCTTCTTCAGCAGTATTATTGGAATTAGACACATTAATAACTAGTTTACCAAAACCATTTTTACTGTTAGGGGATTTAAACTGTCAGCACATAGCATGGGGTAGTTCAAAGTCCACTTGTTATGGAGAATCACTCCTGGATATGCTTGATTTACATAATTTGTGTATACTAAACACTGGATTACCCACTCGACACACTAAACCTGGAGAAGGTCTAAGTGTTCCAGATTTATCGATATGCACTCCTAATTTAGCTTCCATTCTATCTTGGCAACCCTTATCGTCTTCCTTTGGCAGCGATCACATCCCTCTACTAATTTCTTTTCCTTCTCCAAGTCCTAAAAAGTACAGCCGACCTATCCGTATGAAGCACAAGCTTCATAATCCAGACTGGGACCTTTTTAAAAAAATAATTGGTACTAAAATGTCCAGTCTGCCAGTAATATGCCCTGGTCAGGAACCAACATGTGCTGAAGCCCTGGCAAAAATGATAATAGAAGCTGCAAATGAATCATTTCCCATTAAAAACTGTAGATCAGATAAAATCCCATCTCCTCCCTGGTGGGACCAAGATTGTACTAATGCTGTAAATAGAAGAAAACAAGCTGAAAAAGATTATTGCAAATCGATGTCATATGAAAATTTTGACACTTTCTGTCAGGCGTCAGAACTTTGTAAAAAAATTTTAAAACAAAAAAAGTTAGAAGGCTGGCAAAAATTCTGCTCATCATTATGCCCAGATGTAAGACCATCACTGGTATGGCAGAATATTAAACGGTTTAGAACTGCTGTTATGAATCCTTCAGTATCTACAATACCAATAACAATTGTTGAACAATTTATGGATAAATTAGCTCCTCCCTCAGTCCCTGAAAATGTGATGCTCCCACTTCAGCTTCCCGTGTTTGGTAATAAAAATCCACAGTTAGTAAATTCTCCTTTTACTCTTGATGAATTAACCAGTGTCCTGCCTAATTTAAAAGATTCCGCACCTGGTGCGGATGGTATACCTTACTCTTTCCTATCAAACAATAGTCAAAAATTCCACCGTTATTATTTAGAACTCATTAACTCTGTCATGATTACCGGCAATATCCCTCCATCATGGAAAACTCAAATAATCATACCCATTTTAAAACCAGGTAAACCTTCTTCTGATTTCTCATCTTACCGGCCAATCGCTCTATCAACTACTATAGCGAAAATTGCTGAACACATGGTTAAAAATAGATTGGAATGGTTCGCTGAAAGCAACAAGCTTTTAGCCAACAGTCAGTATGGATTTAGGAGAGGTAAAGGTACATTAGATAACTTAAGTATTTTAACAACTGACATTCGTTTGGCTTTTTCCAAAAATGAAAGTTTATTAGCAGCATTTTTAGATATTAATGCGGCGTATGATAATGTATCAATCTCATTATTAAGAATTAAATTATTAAAACTAAACGTACCTCATATTCTAATAAATTTTATTATAAACATGCTCTCTGAAAGGGTCATTAATTTAAATTATGAAGACAAAATTATCATGCGGCTTATTTGGAAAGGACTTCCACAGGGATCTGTACTTAGTCCTATTTTGTATAATATTTATACATACGATTTAGAAGCATCGATTACTAAAAATTGCAGTGACATTAAAATCCTTCAATATGCTGATGATTTATTAATCTACATCACAAATTCATGCATTAATGTAGCCAGCGAAATTTTAACATCTTCTCTCAAACATCTCAAGGATTGGTTGGATTCTAACGGTCTGGAAATATCTGCTCCTAAGAGCACAACAATTCTTTTTTCAAGAAAGCGTAAAATACCTCCTATAAATATAGTTTATAACTGTGACTGCATTCCGTTAAAATCAGAAGTTATGTTTCTGGGGTTGATATTAGATTCCAAACTGACTGGAGTACCCCATTGTGAATATGTAGTTAACAAATGTGGGAAAAATCTTAATATTTTAAAATGCTTGTCAGGTGTATGGTGGGGCGCTCATCCATTCACTATGAAACTTGTATATAACGCCTTAATAAGAAGTGTTATCGATTATGGCTCTTTCCTCTTGGAACCATGTAACCTAACAGCTCTGAAAAAGTTAGACATTATTCAATCAAAAGCACTTAGATTAATATCAGGTGCAATGAAATCGAGTCCAATTAATGCTTTGCAAATTGAATGTGGGGATCCACCGCTTAGTTTGAGACGACAATATTTGTCAAATAGGTTTTATAGTCGCAG
Organism: Carterocephalus palaemon; assembly: GCA_944567765.1. NCBI lineage: Eukaryota > Metazoa > Arthropoda > Insecta > Lepidoptera > Hesperiidae > Carterocephalus > Carterocephalus palaemon. The sequence goes on from OX155641.1 coordinate 2,180,315, forward strand.
TCTACAGTTTTCTAACCATCCAATTTTATCCAAAATTCGTCAAATTTCTTGCTCCTCTTACTGGTCCCATAAGCAGTTACCCCGTCTTCTTTTAAGCTTTAAAAAATTCAGTACAGTACAAGCTACTACTTTTTCTGCTAATTCCTTACCGCTCTTTAGGAATAGCTTCGAATCTTTGCTTGAATATCCAAAAATAATTGATTTTAACATTTCGAAAAATGATTTAAATTGTAATTTCAAGTTTAATTGTATAGTCCAGGAACACTGGAAAGACTGGCATTGTATATATTGTGATGCCTCGAAACATTCTAAACTCGGAGGTGTGGGTGTTGGTGTTTATCATGCTCAATACCATATAGTGCAAAAAATCAAATTTCCCCCAGAAACTTCAGTTTACACCGGAGAATTATATGGAATTTTTAAAGCGGTTGAGTATGTTTTAACCATGAGACTCAAAAAAGTATTAATATTTACGGATTCCATGAGTGCTCTACAGGCTTTATCTAAATGCTCTTTTAAACTTAAGTCTCAACTACCTATTATATATGATATAAAGAGTACACTTTATGAATGCCGTTTAAAGGAACATGAAGTAAGATTTGTATGGGTGCCGAGCCATTGTGGCATTGCAGGAAATGAAAAGGCCGATTTGTTGGCAAATGATGCGGTGGGGTGTGGTGACATTTACCCCTACGTAAATTATACACAGGATTTAGCTGCTCTTCCCAAAGCATTCCTTCATGATTCATGGAGTGAATGATGGAATTTGAGTTCACATTCTAAAGGTAGATTTTACCACAAACTACAGTCAGTATTGCCCATTAGACCCTGGTTCTCCTACATACACTTTGATAAAAGAACTACGTCAATTATAATACGTATGCGCTTGGGGCACGTTTGCACAAAGGAACATCTAACAAAGATAGGTATCATTAAAAGTTCTGAGTGCGATTGTAGGAGTGGTACACATAACATGAACCACATATTTTTCAGTTGCAAGTTATACGATTGCGCTATGTTCATAAATCACCTGCTCATCCTCAAAGTTCCATTTCCGACGTCTATAGCTTGCATACTCTCATCCCTTGACCCAGATATATATAAACTATTAGCTTTATTTATTAAAAAAAATGATATTAAAATTTGATATATGTACATATATAATATATACTTTACAAATAATAATATACATAAATATTATTACATATTTAAATTCTAATTATTATAACCTTGTACAATTTTTTTAATTTTATTATAATCTTAGTAGATTGTATATTTTATTTTTACTTTTAAGTTTTATTTTCCTGACCCTTCCTTTTCCAAATCCAAACGAGTTCCCTTTGTTTAATTTAATTTAGTTTCCCACGTTTTATATACTACAACACTTGTCGTTGGCCGAGCGTATCATGCGCCAATGCCAAAACAGAAGAAAAAAAAAAAAAAGTATAGGTTATGTTGTGTTTTCTGGAATATCTTCTTTTTAGTAAATTAAACACGGTAACCACGACGATGAATAAGTGAATATCGATTGTGTTATATCTCAGCATCAGTAAAGATGTTGTACGACGATTTTAAACCTATTGTAGACTTAGTTCTCAACAACTGGACGGCTCTGCAGTTAGCTGTAGAACATGGGATGGGAGCCCCGGGTGGCGAAAAGGTTGGATCATAAATCGATACCTGTATTAATACTCCTGCTAATAATTCATCATGTTTATTTCCTTCCATTCGTATTAATAACCATCTGCCTATTGCCTATGTACTTTCAGACGGCCCAGCTGATGTCTGTTTACGTAGCAAGGTACTGCGTTGAAAATATCGTTGATGTCGACTATCTCACTGAACTACTGGAAGATCTCATGGATGAGGAATTCGAAACTGTTTGCCATGATAACTCTCCTCGAGGTGAGTATTTTTATATATATAAATAGGCTGACATACATAGATTAAAACAACCAGGTTAACCCTGAGGATATTTCGCACGATTGAAAAGTTGACATTGAGCACACTCCATCACACTGCTTCAATGCAGATGGTAGTGTTAGCCTACTTCATTGTCAGAAGTTATGAGTTGAAATGGCAAGGGAAAAAAAAAATAAGCTGTCATGGCTTAACTACCAGTAAGATACCTAGTGAGATCTATAGCTTAATCTGGTCTCGTCTTTTTCAGAAGTAGCATCCCTCCTAATCCTATTTCTTGGCCTATTGAAGGACGGCCAACATGACGAGCTACGCAACAGGATAGAGGCAATGCCTAAGTGTCAAAAGTGGCTCAGTGTGCCCATTCATGAATCAGTACCACCACAGGTTAGTTATAAATAAAATATCATTTAGTTGCATGTAGGTAAATGTATTTGCCTATCAGAGTATAATAACATTAAATTTGAACATTTGCACATCTTAGAAATCTGCCTCATCTTGGAATGATATTCAGAAGTCTTTAGATAATGTATTATTTCATGGCAGAAATGGTAATTGGTACCTTAAAATAACCCATATAGGTTTCACAAAAATAACCTATGAAGGTTATGTAGGCTCTACCACCCAAATGTTTGTAAGAAATACATTAAATAACATGAAATATATGGCATTTCAGTGCCATGGCAATCCTGATGATGACACCACAAGCAGCAGCGGTGAGGATGAAGAGCCTCGCAACGAATACACCAATGGTGCTGCATCCACTTCCTCATCAACCCAAAACCCTGAACCTATGGATGAAGATTCGGACCCTGGCTGGACCATGGTGCGGTCTAGGAGGAGGAAATAAAAAATTAAAAACTATTTATTACACTCTGTAGTACACATTGCAGCAAGCAGGAAGGACTAACAAAATTGTCAATAATAATTGATTGGTTGGCAAACCAGTCTGGTAGGAATGCAAAATTGCTATTACTATCAGAAAAAGAGGTTGCTAGCATGCTTGCCTCTATAACTTAATAAAGGGTTGTTGTTGGTTGCAAGCCATTGGGCATTTTCATACTGTTTACAGAAACATATTACGTCACGATACCAATAGGGATGCAAAATGTATGAACTTAACTATATGACTTATGAGACACTTATAAAATTTTGTGCACTGTAACATTCATCCATTAAGCGATAAAACCCTTCTGCAGAACTACTCGAGAGTTCTCACTAACAGAATAGTCAAGGCCAGTATGGCATGGACACTATTTTAGATAGTATATTAGTTGTCATGTCTTGATAAATTGTCTGACAATGTGTTGAAACTATCATTATTTGCACATAGAATAGAATATCTTCTAGAAATGTGCGGTATAGTTAATTAAAATACATATTATTATGTCCTAGTAAAGAAAGTATGGTATTAATATTTAAAACAGCTTTTGGTAGAAACCAACAAATAATGAATTTGGCATTTTATGTCCCTAGATGCCACTAGTTACATTTTTGGTAATATTTTCAATTATAAGTAGACGAGCAAGTTGGTTTTTGCTCTAGCCACTGACCAAACTAGCAATTTGTGAGTGTGTTTTTAGGAATTAGAAACACTATTTTGTAGTAAACATACATAGTGAAATTGTGTATTTCAAGGTCATCACTATTCACTATGGAAATGAAAATCATCAAACATCCTCTAAATTTTCTCTGAATATATATTAAAATAGCACACATATCGGATTATAACGTTTTTGAATGAATTTATAACTTAACCATAATGATAAGCCAAGCTGATTATTAGAAATCATAGTGAATTTCAAGTTATGTACCTAATACAAAGGATACTTTTTATAGTAGGTATTGTTATTAATATAACTTTGATCATTAATCCTGTTGTATATTATAAATTCAATTTGTAGTTATTCTTGCTTGCAGAGTATTCTATGTCATTAAAATTAGCTCGATGACATTCCCACTCAGTTATGTTTTGTAGAAGTTTATCTTGTACAATGTACAGACCTACTTGTTTTGTAGGTAACAATTATGTTAGTTAAGAGGGAATTTCAATAAGTTTAAATGTGTGAAGTGATAATCCTATTTTTATTTATTTTTATTAAATGTGCAGTACGTTGTATTGTTGTATTATTTTTATTCTAAATGTCAATTATAACAATATTTATAAACTCAAGTATCTGATATTTATCAGTAATTTAGGGTTGCGTCAGCACCAAATATTACTAAATCAATGCCAATGTGGAGTTCACAGCCATTCATACCCTGTCTCCTTGAGTTCATAATATCTACCCGCCTCGTTCTCTGTCTTAGAGGAAATTGAGATACTAGATCGAAAGTTAATATTAACTGCAGAATAATAAGATTGATATGCTTTTATTAATAGAAAATCAATGACTAATCTCGTGTATTTCCCAGTTAAGATACATCATATACAAGTTTTATGCCGGGTATTGTGCTTTTAACACGTTATATGCATTGTAGCTGTTGTTAAATAGTGTATTTTCAATGGATCAACATGATGAATATTCGTCAATTAAGTAAAGTGCCAAAATAATTGTGCGATTCATGATAACACGTGATAAGTGGACTAACCATCCCAGTTTTTAAAAGTCTTGAACCTACTGGCGATATCGTCATTCAATGCAGTCTGTGAGTTTATTTATTGTCTATGAGCTGTCTGATCTGTCAATGTCAGCTCAATGTCACTTTTTTATTTACAGGGAGTTTATTTTTAATTCTAATGTAATACTTTTATGTACTGAATTAATTTACAATATTTTACCGATAATATCAAATAGGGATTACTCGAAATGCCGTTAACAGTACGGCAGCGGACAAATATGCAAGGTAAAAGTAATGCCGTTAAAAGAACGGCTAGCAAAAGGAAGTCCAGCAAAGGGTATGTTTCGGATTATTATTCTATAGTCTAAAATTTACTTTGTGCGATTTAATGTATTAAAATTTTCAGGTCAGCTCGATTAGTTGTTACCTGGCTGTCAGGGCTTTCTAAATATATCTTTCAACAGCACCTTAATTGCTAATTCTGATTCTTATGTAGTCCCGGACATCTTTATTTACAAACCAGATCTGATACGCCGCTCGTGTTTTAAAAACATCAAATGTTTGAAAAGTCATCTCCGTTTCGCCTAGATCTGCATCTGAGGAAATGCGTTTTTAATCATTATTTATTAGATCAACTAACCTTTTCTTACGAAGAGCCTTCAATCTTTAATTTTTTATATTTCAGAGATTATTTAGTCACGAGTGCGCCAACAGACATGCGCTCCATAGCATATCCCGGTGGAGCATTGGCATTGTCTCTTCTCCTGAGCGCTCGTCTTCTGTCTGCTTATTTTAACCACATAGGGGACTGCGATGAGACCTATAACTATTGGGAACCGTTACACTATCTGTGTAAGTTTTAAATTGAGTCAAAAGTCACTATCTTTGTTAATCTAGATTTATTCTAGATTTTATGAATGTAGTGCATTCTTCATTCCAACAGTGGGTTGTTATATGGAATTACAAATGAACATGTAGTGTCCACAGCCCAATGGCTCACATGGATACAAAGTGATTGACAGGCATGGAGACCCTGAACAAGACTTCTGTGAGTCTCATTCAAAGTTGGTTGCAGATGCTTGCTACCCTTGGGGAATAAGGTGAATGTTTCTAGATACAAACAGCAGAAATAATAATTTTATAACAGAACCCACTAGTTATATATAATTTTGTGGTTAAAATGAACACATTCTTTGTATGTATTTCTTGATTTCAGTGTACGGCAGTGGTTTTCAAACTTGGGAGTACAGCCCAGCGTATGCATTGCGCTCCTACGCTGCCCTGTGGGTTTTTGCAATCCCCGGGAAGATATTGTCATATTTTATGACACCCATATCTGTTTTCTATGCACTACGCACAGTGTTGGCTGTTATGACTGCGTTTGCTGAGCTGTTGTTTTACAAGTGAGTATTTATCATTGTTTAAAAATGATTAGAGCTTTTTTGTAGACCAAAAAAGCTGTAGCTGGGGTAGGTGTGACTACCAAGGTAGAGGTCTTGGGTTTGATCTACGCCTGTGGTAGCTTGGATACTAAGCATAGCTACTACTACCTATTAGGTAGATAGAACCTTTCTTACTAATCTAATACAGTAAAATATAATATTAAATGTCTCTTGACAAAATATGTGTCAGGGCTGTATGTCTCGAGTTCGGCGTGCACGTTGGTCGCCTGTGGCTGTACTTCGCCATCCCGGCGGCGGGCTGCTTCGCCAGCTCGTCAGCCATGCTGCCCAGCTCGTGGAGCTATGCCTGCTGCACCGCCGCGCTCGCGTGCTGGTGGAAGAGACGCCACGCCGCCGCTGTGGCACTGGTCGCCGCGAGCGTGCTGCTGAGTGAGTACAGCGACACCGTGATCCACTCTGGCGCATCTGCCTAGCTTGCAGAGCAGTTGATAAATAATATCTCAAGAATGTCTTCTAATAGCGACGGGCCCGGGCAACAACGGGCCGTTGAAACTTTATTCACATACACAAGCTTTACATCCACATACAAACAAAATGAAAATAAACGAACAAAGAAATTTTAATGAAAACATTCGAAAAATTTGGACAAAATGAAAAATAAATGCATGATACTGTAAAAATTTTTTTTTTAAATATTTTACAACATTTTTTTTATTTTCGTGCATTGTCATTGGAACATTCGGAACCAAATATGTGTGCCGAATTTCAACTCGATAGTGTAGCCCGCCCGTGCACAGCCGCGCCCGCCCCGTCCCACCTCACCGCTACGAAATAGTACGACGTGAATTCGAAAACATGATGCAACAAGGTCTTTGCCGTCCAAGCAAAAGCCCCTGGTCATCACCTCTTCACATCGTTCCGAAGAAGAATGGCGATATTCGTATCTGTGGCGACTACAGAAGATTGAACGCCGTCACAGTACCAGACAGATACCCAGTACCACGAGTAAAGGATTTTACATTCCATCTGTCCGACAAGAACATCTTCTCAACGATCGATCTCAAACGCGCGTACCACCAAGTCAATGTACGTGAAGAAGACATTGAGAAAACCGCCATTATAAGCCCCATCGGACTCTTCGAATTTATGAAAATGGTACCAGGCTTACGAAACAGTGGTCAGACATTCCAACGGTTCATACATGAAGTTCTACGAGGATTAGATTTTGTCTACGCTTTCATCGACGACCTATTAATCGCGAGTCCAGATCAAGAAACTCACGAGAAACACCTACGAACTGTCTTACAACGCTTAGAAGACAACGGTGTCACGATCAACCCATCGAAGTGCATATTTGGACAAACCAAAGTAAAATTCCTCGGATTCACTGTCAGCAAGGCCGGAATAAAACCGCCTGAAGACAAGATCATAGCAATCCAAAAATTTCCGCCACCCGCGACGATCGAAGAATTAAGACGTTTTCTCGGAATGATCAACTTCTATCGAGAACACATTCCGAGAGCCGCCGACCTGCAAGCACCACTACATGCCTATCTTCACAAATGCAAGAAACGCGACAAAACCAAGATTGAATGGACAGAGGAAGCCACGAAGTCATTTGAAGCTTGTAAAAATGCAATTCAAAACGCAGCTTTACTTGCTCACACATGCGAGTATGTATTCATACGCACCGACGCCGTAAAAAAACCACTTCAACCTACTTACGAAGGTCCGTACAAAGTGTTAGAAAGAAACAACAAACACTTCAAATTGTTACTCCCGGAAAGGCGATCAGCTGTTATATCAATCGACCGTCTGAAACCTGCCTACACTGTCAACGAAGATACCTACGAAGACTATACGCAACAGGAATCAACATCATCAGCAGCTCCACTAGCGATAAGTCCAGAAGTACCTAACACAAGCACAACAACATCGTCCGACAAAGACTCGTCATCAATACGCAAGACGACTCAGTATGGACGCCGCATACAGCTTCCGGTACGCTTTCGCTAAGGAGGGACTACTGTAGCTACACATATGTACCTACAGCTACGCGGTAACGTGTTCATAGAATCAAACCTACAACGCCGATCTTCAGATTACACATAGAGACGCCGCGACGTTTCGCCGAGACGATGTGCAAACAAATGCGAAATTGGATCGCGCGATTATGATTTAATGTCCCGCGCCGCCAGACATCATCGTGGGAACACCGCGCTTCCTTCTTATTGGTTAAGCAAAATATTATAGACGTTCTGATTGGCTAAGGTAATTTTAAGGTTCAATATAAATATAGGCTTAGTTGTTAATAAAATTATTCCATCCAAGCAACTCCAGAAGAACAGATCTTTTATTTCAAGACCTCTCTAAGTCCGAGGCATTCAATTAGTTAGAGACCTGCCAGGTGAATCTCTGCCTGGCAGACCACCTCTACAATAGCTTCAGTGGAAGTGGGTGAAATATCGATTGCAAGATTCCAGGACATAATACATACAAGTGAAGTTAAATAAAAGCTTTTAAAAAGAAAATAAATAAATACGTATATACATATATGTTTCACCTCGCCTCATAGTGATATTGTTCCTAATAGTAGCGATATATGTATATCTATAATATGTACTTAATGTATTTTATATGATGTGTAAATTAAATAAAAAATGGAATCACTGGATAAGAATCTAATCTCTGAATTTCCTTTCAAGGTTGGCCGTTCACAGCGCTCATTGGAATCCCCATAGCAATAGAGATAGTATTTGTGAAGCGTCAAGTATTCAACTTCATGAAATGGTCAGCCATAAGCCTCATAGTCATCTTGTTCCCAATGGTGGCGATAGACTCATGGCACTATGGGAAGCTGGTGGTGGCGCCATGGAACATTGTCAAGTATAATGTGTTGACAGAGCACGGACCTAGTTTGTATGGAGAGGAACCGTGGACTTACTATTTTGTGAATGGATTCCTCAATTTTAATATTGTATGGGTGAGTGTTTTAGTTTTTATTTGCTAACATACTCTCATTTAATAGCAGTTAATATTGGAACACTGATATCTGATATTAAACAAAAAAGAAAGAAAGCAAAAACATAAACCAGTAGGGTAATGGTAAAATTAATAGTAAAAAATTTTACAGACTGATGCATTAAATTGCTGTTACTTTCAAGTGATATCAGAATACGATATTGTCAGGTCCAGCGAGTGATGGTGGTCGAAATTCGATCATAATTCATTTTTAAATTTTAAACTGATTTAAGTGTTTAGTTATGTTAAAGTGTGAACGTTATTTAGGTGAGATACATAATCATAGACTTGAACCAAATCAATTTTCAAAGCATTATGTAGCACTTTTTAATCAGTGGTTCATTATGATTAATAAATACAATTTAGTTAGTAAGTATAAGTATAAATTTCTAATGCATATTATATTAAAAAATACCTTTTTTTAATTCTTATCCATGTTCTCTTGAACTGTGCCAAATTCCATACACCTCCGTCCACGTACAAGCCGGCGCGGCGCGCGAATCTTCGTTGCCCCGCACGTCTCGCCCCGCCCGCGGGGTCGAAAGCGTGAGCGCGTCGACATCAGTACTACAATATCTATTTCCTTCCCTCTCATACAATATCGATTTCTCTCTCTCCCTCCCTCTCAGGTGTTAGCGCTGCTGTGCCCCGCTCTGTACGCGCTGTGCGCGGCGCTGGTGCCGCAGTCGACGTCGCGCGCCGACTTCTGCCTGCCCGCGGCGCTGGAGCTGATGCCGCTCGCGCTGTGGCTGCTCGTGTTCGTGCTGCAGCCTCACAAGGAGGAGAGGTGTGTTTCCAGGTGTTAGCGCTGCTGTGCCCCGCTCTGTACGCGCTGTGCGCGGCGCTGGTGCCGCAGTCGACGTCGCGCGCCGACTTCTGCCTGCCCGCGGCGCTGGAGCTGATGCCGCTCGCGCTGTGGCTGCTCGTGTTCGTGCTGCAGCCTCACAAGGAGGAGAGGTGTGTTTCCAGGTGTTAGCGCTGCTGTGCCCCGCTCTGTACGCGCTGTGCGCGGCGCTGGTGCCGCAGTCGACGTCGCGCGCCGACTTCTGCCTGCCCGCGGCGCTGGAGCTGATGCCGCTCGCGCTGTGGCTGCTCGTGTTCGTGCTGCAGCCTCACAAGGAGGAGAGGTGTGTTTCCAGGTGTTAGCGCTGCTGTGCCCCGCTCTGTACGCGCTGTGCGCGGCGCTGGTGCCGCAGTCGACGTCGCGCGCCGACTTCTGCCTGCCCGCGGCGCTGGAGCTGATGCCGCTCGCGCTGTGGCTGCTCGTGTTCATGCTGCAGCCTCACAAGGAGGAGAGGTCTGTTTCCAGGTGTTAGCGTGAGGAAACTTTCATGCCTGAGAGTTGTCCATAGACGTTGAGAGAGATAAACGAGCATGCTGTACCATTAATCTGCTGCCGCTGCTGCCAATCACAAATTATTACAGACTTCAAAGAGAATCAGAAACAAACTCAGACTCAGAATGGGAGTTAGCTAAATTAGATGAGGGTTTTAATAGTAAGATTAATTGGTCAGTTTGTTAGTATAGGTATATAGACTATAGTCTATGCAGGAGCATGGAGCCCCAGTCACAGATTGCCACCTTTTTAGAGGCCTACGATGGTGGCCTCTAAAAAGTGTAAACCGTTAATGACAGGGTCGCCTCACACTTTAAAATCTGCTCAAAACCATGGAACTTACAGGATATGTCAACAAAGTTAGGCTGACTTCAGAGTATATAGCAGCGGATAATATTATAAGATTCAAATTTTGGTATTTGAATTCTTCATTCCTTCGGTTCACTGATGTAAAAATCCTGTCGTTTACAGATTCCTGTACCCAATCTACAGTATGATATTGTTGGCTGGAGCAATCTCATTAGACTGTGGACTGAAGCTAGCGTATGCGGCGGGCGTGGCGTTCTTGCGAGGCGGGCGGCGCGCTCGACACTACCTCGCCAGCACTGGGGACGTGTTCGTCTTGGTCGTGGCAATAGCGGGCTTACTGAGTGAGTAGAGGATAGTATTTTCTATTGCTACGCAGCATTGCTACATAGCATTGCTACGCCCGAGACGTGATATTGCTACGCGGAATTGCTACGTGGCATTGATACGCCCGAGTCGTGCATTGCTACGCGGCATTGCTACGTGGCATTGCTACGCCCGTGTCGTGCATTGCTGCGCGGCATTGCTACGTGGCATTGCTACGCCCGAATCGTGATATTGCTACGCGGCATTGCTACGTGGCATTGCTACGCCCGAGTCGTGATATTGCTACGCAGCATTGCTACATAGCATTACTACGCCTGAGTCGTGATTTTGCTACGCGGCATTGTTACGGGGCAGTGCTATGCCCGTGTCGTGCATTGCTACGCGGCATTGTTATGTGGCATTGCTACGCCCTTGTCGTGCATTGATACGCGGCATTGCTACGCGGAATTGCTACGTGGCATTGCTACGCCCGAGTCGTGATTGCTAAGAGGTGGGCGTGACATTCGAGTACGGCATAACGACTAGAGTGACTTTTTATCTCACTGTAATATTTCATAAACACTTTTTTCATAAACAACTCAAATAAAGCTCCATTAACAGGTTAACAACTGCAAATAACTCTCGGACACAATGCGACATGTAAGTTTGCAGAACACTTATGACCTTAGATGCATTTACGAACCCCTCCTATCTTTGTGTGTTGTGCAATCATCCTCAAATAAATAACAGAATCTTAGACGCATGTGAAGAGTCCGATTGTGCCATAACTATCACGGTCTTCATATCAGAATTAAATTGTAATTAAAATTAAATGAAGAAAAAAAACATGTAGCACTGGTGTTTCAAGTGTCAACAACTGCACGTAAAATTACTCGTATTAGAAACTAGAAGTAACTAGAAAATATTACTTCCTGTAACCGTAATTTATTAATTTTAACGGTCCTTCGAGCCGGATCTTTTATAAACCATTTTTACGTACGTTTATCCAGTGCAAAGTCCTGCAAATCTTATAGAATGCAGTTATATATTACAAACCATGGTACAGGTGCATGATACGAGGCTTTTTGAGGAGAAAATAATTGAACGATTCCATCCATCCATCCATCAGCCTTTTGAGGTCCACTGCTGGACATAGGCCTCTCCTAAACGACACCACTCCGACCGGTCCTGTAATTAGTAATTGAACGATTAGTAATCTCTAAATTATTGGAAAAATAATTCCTCCTTATTAACAACATCTTTTAGCATAGATTTCCCCAACCTTTAGTTAGTTTTTATTCCCAAAGGCTACAAAAGTTGTTATTAATCTTGGAACCACAAAAAATGGTTCTTAGGACTGAATCTATCGTCAGCAAAATCTTTTAACACTGGTGTGTGCCCTACTATAATAAAAAGTCCAAAGAATTTAAATTAGAAATTATTAAACCCTGTCTAAATAATTATAAAAATGGTCCAGATCCTTCATTATTTGTGTAATATACCTGCGTTTGCAGTGTGTTCAATCGTTATATTAATTTATTTTTCTTCGAGTTGGTCCTTCGAGCCGGATTTTCAACAAAACCTCTCACCGCAGGCATCTCGCGCATAGTGCAGCTATACAGCAACTACCACGGGCCGCTGTCGCTGGCGGCGCGGCTGCCGCGCGGCGGCGGCTACGTGTGCCTCGGCAAGGACTGGCACCGCTCGCCGTCAAGCTTCCACCTGACCGAGGGGTACAGGCTGCGGTTCGTGCGGAGCGAGTTTGATGGCCAGATGCCGGCGCCGTACGATGAGGAGAATGGTGAGTTTATATGTAACGCTAGTGGACGCCCGCAGCTTCGCTCGCGAAGAATTAGACCCATTAACGACGTCTGCCCGCGTTCGGGTTGCCCACTTGACTTCAAAAACGGCAAAGTTTCATACTAACTTTGCACCCCCGTTTTACCCCCTTTGGGGGTGAACTTTCAAAAATCCTTTCTTAGTGCTCCCCTACGTTATAAAAGGAACCCCTGTGCAAAATTTCAAGTTTCTAACCCTTATAGTTTAGGCCCTGCGTTGATATGTCAGTCAGTCAGTCAGTCAGTCAGTCAGCTTCTCCTTTTATATATATAGATAACATCACTCCTGCGTTTCCCCCAAAGGGTGGACAGAGGTACTACACCCATTTTTCACCAGTTATGTTTAGGTCCCATGTAATAGGTGGCGTTGTAAGTCTCGGTGAGGTCTGCACATTTCGCACTTGGCCAGCATGATGGAATATGTCTGGATGTCTAACCCCATTCCGATAGGAGACCCGTGCCCAACAGTGGGACAGTGGAAGGGTTGTGGTGGCCCTAAGGTCACCACGCATGGTTCTATTGGCCCTCAGATGCCTTCCACTGCCTCATAGGGTAGTCTCAACGCCGCTCCGACCGGCGCTGTAAAGTGAATTTTTCTCGAACTGACCTTCTCCAAGACCTATGGAACCTAGCACTTTTATTCTAGATCGATGGATGCGATGACATTAAACTGCACTAATACAGCATAGACAGACAGGCTATAGTCACCCATCCACAAACCGACCGCGCCCATCGTTGCTTAACTCTGTCGATCACATTGAATCGATGCGAGCCATTTGGCGATGGATGGATGTAAGTCATTAACTATTCACTTCGCTCTCTTACAGACACTCGCGCCGTCCACCCGTACTTCAACGACCAGAACAAAGGAGACAATCGAACTTACCTCAAACCCTCCCAATGTCACTACCTAATAGACTCAGATATAGGCCAGCCCAGTGTTTTAGAGCCAGCTTACCACACAGACAGTAAGAGATGGGAGGTCATAGCGTCAACGGCTATACTGGACGCCACCAAGTCCAGGACATGGCTTCGAGCGTTCTACGTGCCGCTAGTGAGTAAGCAATCGCTTGTGTACGCGAATCTATATCTGCTCAGGAATAAGTTATTAACAGATCAAGTGTGAATGAATCGGAAACAGGGTCTACCACTTTGAATTGAATTTATATCAGTTTGGAAGATTTCAGCTGGTTCTGTCAAAATGTCTTTTGTAAAGTGGCGTAAGTAAGGCCGACCGACAACAGATGGCGCTACTGAGTTTAGATTTCAACGTAACGTAGAGCCATCTATTGTCGAAGTCTACAAACTTTAGTAGACAATGATCCTCTTCATATCATGATATATTTATCTTTATTAATAAATAAATGGGATAATGTGTTTATTTGTTAGTTGATTTGTCCTTGTCCACGACGGAATGGAATACATTTTATCCCGGAAAATTATACGGTTCCCCTGGTAATGGATAAAACTCTGTTATAATTGTTCAATTTTTAATCGATTTTTAACTATCAATTAATCGATTGCGTGATAAAATCGCAATATTGATCGGATTTTTATAGGCAGAATGCGGGTAAAGCTAGATTTTGATCAGTGGGAGTCTGGTGAAGCTTGACGTAAGCCTGGCTTTTTTTTATATTTAAAACCATCCCTTAATGGTAATGGGGGGAGCCACAGGTAAAGCTAGTCCTATAAATAAATCCTCTTGCACTTGAACTAAATAAGTTATCTATAACTTTATCTAATGATGTATATACAAAATAGTACTTAATTATACATAGATATTGGTTATTTATTATTGTTTTATTTGTATAGGTATGTTAATAAAGTTCCAGTCTATATTTTACTCACTGTCATGAATAAAGGTGAGGTTATATTTTTGTTGTAATTTTTTTTAGTTCCTATGTAATTTAAATTTAAATACATACGTCACTACCCTAACCCCTCCAGCAATCAGTGGAGTATCAGCTTTAGCTGTGAGAGAGAGACCCTTACCCAACAGTGGGCTCCTATGAGCGTGGGCTATGGACTATGTGCTTAGATAAAAACAAACTTGATCACCTTGACTTGCTCCGAAATGTTACTGCAATAGTCGTGTCTTTAGTTTGTGTTAAATTTATGTGTTACACTTTATATACTACATTAATTATTGATTTTTATAAAAGTACAATTAAAATATTGCAATATTAAGATGTTTTCTAATTTTATAGCACATTTTCACGTTTATACATAACTTTAGAAGCAATTTTATATTAGGTTAGTAATATAGATGCTAGTGATTTTCTGTGTAATGACTATGATTTTTAGGAATTATAGTAGTAAAATTATGTACTTCATGTTGCATTATTTTATCCCTCTACAACTCTATAGGGATAAAAAATATGGAAAATTCTGGAAGAAATTCTGGAAGAGTAATTTTTCTATTATAAAATTACCACAACATATTAAATAGATAAAAATACTGCCATATTTGTAATAACTTATTACGTAATAAATACCTGTCTGTAAGAAATTTGATTTTAATGATTTGTAAGTTTTTAATACATTTAAATAATGTAATCTTGATTCAATTAACAAAACGTCTAAAATCTAACTACAATGTGAAAATTTTTATATTGCTTTGAATTTTATTGCATTTTATTTTTAATTTGTAGCAATAAGTTTCGTGCTTCTACCAAAGAAGGAAAGAAGACGCAAATTGTGCTGTTATTATTGTAATTTAGTTAAGAAATTGAGTTTTTATAAATATATTGTTTATCTTAAACGTTGTTTTTCTTAATAAAGTCACATCATAAATATAAGCGTTATGTAGTATTAAAAATGTGGTACATTAATGTACTAAATATTAGTACCTACTTATATGAAAGGTGTTAAGTTCACATTATAAGCATTTGCATGATTTCTTCTAAACGCACTTGCACAAGGATACATCTTTAAAATATCTGAGTAATTAACTCTTGCTCCTCAACGAGACATGGCGCTCGGAACGTTCAGCAGTCCTGAATCATGCAGAATTTAAAATTATGATTATCGAAAGGCGGCGGGGAGCAAGTGGATGAGGAGAGCCGAAGATAGGGCTCAGTGGCGTACCTTGGGAGAGGCCTATGTCCAACAGTGGACTAATGTGGGCTGAAGAGAGAGAGAAGAGAGAGATTATCGAAAAAATTTAATGTCTTTCTAGAAAAATTCCTTTGGCCTTTGAAATACGAATAGGTATCATATCCAACTAAAAATCAGGATGGCTTAAAACATTTAGATTTATTGATACATTAGGATAGGTAGCTTAATGTAATATTTAAGGAAATAGTTTTAATAATTTTTTAACTTACTATTAACTTTAGCAAATTATTTATTTTTGTTTTGTAAATTTCGGTTTAACTTACAATAATGAGGGAAATAGTTCATGTCCAAGTTGGGAGATGTGGAAACCAGATAGGGTCGAAGGTAAGTACCTACTTAAATCTTAACAGTATTAAATCAATTTACCTAGTTCTAAATGTAGGTACCAAAAACGTGTTGGAACGGCAAGGTGAAAAAATTTAATCCATCTACATGCAATGTCATCTTATGCGGTAGTAATTTTATGTGCTTGGCTATTTCGAGTATCGTAGTAGTTGTATAATATCTCTATGTAGAAAAATATTTGCAATCTCCTGATGTTGTTATCAGAGGACCAGTGAAGATGTTGCTATTTTACGAAACTATTATGGCAACACTTATAGGTAAAACTAATGTAGGGAGATTGAATTGAACTAGAAATATTATTCAGCATAAATACCGAGGTCAGCCTTCAGGATGACCTCTTATATAGTAGTAACTCATACAATACAATCGCAGTCACAAGGACAATTAGCCATGCCTATTTCCTGAAAATTGAACACTTCCGTAGTACATAAATAGGTAGGAAGGCGTCAGACGGCGTGATTGGTAACAAATAAAAGGTGGGAGAGCCTATGAAACATGTTTGCTATGACTAACTTTGAACGAGAGTCTTACTAACAATTACTAACTGGACTATAACTAACGCCAACTATCACTAACAGTCCCCAGTCCTAATACCATCTAATGTTCTTATTAACTCTGCTAACTGGACTAACCGGTCCCAGTTCCTAATTGAGTGTCGTTCAAAGTCAATCACAGTTGTCATGAGCGGCAGCTGATGGGTGATGCTGCAAGCACGTTTGCTATCAAATGAAAGTCAAACAGCGCTCATCTTTCCAGTTCTGGGAAGTGATATCCGACGAACACGGCATCGAACCGGACGGCTGCTACCGCGGCGACTCCGACCTGCAGCTCGAACGCATCAACGTTTACTACAACGAAGGCCCTGGCGGCAAGCACATCCCGCGCGCCATCCTCGTCGACCTCGAACCCAGCACCATGGACTCTATCAGAGCCGACCCCTTCGGCAAGATCTTCCGCCCCGACAACATTATCTACGGCTCCACCGGCGCGGGAAACAACTGGGCCAAGGGACACTTCACCGAAGGCGCAGGCCTCCTCGAACCGATCATGGACGTCACCAGGAAGGAAGCCGAGGGGTGTGACTGCCTCCAAGGCTTCCAAGTCGTCCACTCTATTGGCGGGGGCACCGGCTCTGGCTTAGGGACTTTACTTCTCTCCAACCTTAGAGAGGAGTATCCCGACAGGATCATCGAAACCTTCTCCGTAGTTCCGAGTCCTAAAGTATCAGATACTGTCGTGGAGCCATACAATGCGACTTTATCAGTCAATCAGTTGATAGATAACTCCGATCAATCCTTCTGCATTGACAACGAAGCTCTGTACGACATCTGCTTCAGAACTTTGAGACTGCCGACCCCAACTTATGGAGACCTAAATCATTTGGTATCGCTAACGATGTCAGGGGTCACGACGTGCCTTCGTTTTCCGGGCCAGCTAAACGCTGATCTTCGAAAGCTGGCGGTTAACATGGTGCCGTTCCCGCGTCTACACTTTTTCATGCCCGGTTTTGCGCCACTCACTTCCAGAGGTTGCCAGCAGTACAGAGCTCTGACTGTACCAGAGCTGACGCAGCAGATGTTCGACGCGAAGAACATGATGGCAGCGTGCGATCCTCGTCACGGCCGGTACCTCACCGTCGCTGCTGTTTTCCGGGGCCGCGTCTCCATGAAGGAAGTGGACGAGCAAATTTTGAACACACAAACGAAGAACAAGGACTTTTTCGTGGAATGGATCCCTAACAACGTAAAGACGGCAGTCTGTGACATACCACCTCGAGGTCTGAAAATGTCTGCAACGTTCATTGGCAATACGACTGCGATTCAGGAGATTTTCAAGCGGATAGCTGAACAGTTCGCGTCCATGTTCAGGAGGAAAGCGTTCTTGCACTGGTACACTGGGGAAGGGATGGACGAAACTGATTTTACGGAAGCAGATAATAATATGCACGATTTGATATCTGAATACCAGCAATACCAGGATGCAACGATTGATGATCAGGAGTTCGAGGAGGAGGAAGAAGCTCCTGGAAACGGCGAGAGTGACGGGTAGCATTTCTATAGATAATTTTGTGTTTTTATTTATTGTAATTGTTAAATAATTAAATTATTAGTATTATTTTTATTGTGCATTATGAATTTGGTACGGTAACTATGTAGCATGACTCAAAATGAATAAATGAAGCACCTACGAGGAAAACCTGAAAGTGACCTACAATTTTGAAAATAAGTTTATGTGGACTATGACTCGTTGGATTTAGTGGTTGCATTAATGCTAAGCTAGAGGTTCTGGGTTCGATCCCCAGGTCGAGCAAAGTATCGGGATTTTTCTAACTTGAAATTCCTAATAGTAGCCCGGAGTCAGAATTTGTGCCCGGTGTATGGCTCACCACCAATTATACGAGTGTATGGGGTATAAGTATAACTGTTGAAAAATAGGTAGGTATTCCTCTACCTACCCCGTCAGAGTAATACAAGCGAGATGTTATGATATGATACGACTATGTTTGCCGCATTAAGTAGTCTGCCGCATTGTCGCAATCGGAAGAAATAAATAAAATATACCTACTTTTAAAAATAATAAAACTATTAATCGCCTTAAACTTATATATCGCGTCAGGGTGAGATCTTCGTTGATTAAGTATTCTGTGGTTAGGGCACAAAAAGTTTTATTGGCATTTTTGATACTGGCTATCAATAAACGAGAAAAGCTACAGGAAAATTTAAATTATGAACAATCATATTTGAGACATCAAATTTTTTATGTTTTGTCATTAATATTCAGGAAAATTTTGCTGTGAACACATGTCGTAATTAGTACTCCCAATTTTTTTATCCAATTTTTTTATGAAGGTTTTATCGAAGTGAAATTCTAACTATCCATATTTTAGGCTCAAAATTACTAGTAAACTATCAAAATGAGGGAAATCGTCCACATCCAAGTCGGGCAATGCGGAAATCAGATTGGAGCTAAGGTAATTATGATCATAGTTTACCCGAGAATGGCAAAATCTACATCCTGACGAGATCCTGACGCATCCGTTGAACCTTAGTACGTTTTTGGTAATGCTACTCTTTTGTTCCAGTTCTGGGAGGTGATTTCCGACGAGCACGGCATTGACCCTACAGGAGCTTACCATGGAGACTCCGATCTACAGTTAGAACGCATTAACGTGTACTACAACGAGGCATCTGGCAACAAGTACGTTCCTCGCGCCGTACTCGTAGACCTCGAGCCCGGCACAATGGACTCCGTGCGGTCGGGCCCGTTCGGCCAGATCTTCAGGCCCGACAACTTCGTCTTCGGGCAATCCGGCGCTGGCAACAACTGGGCCAAGGGCCATTACACGGAAGGCGCCGAATTAGTAGACTCTGTTCTCGACGTCGTCAGAAAGGAGGCTGAGGGCTGCGACTGTCTTCAGGGATTCCAACTCACTCACTCCTTGGGCGGAGGCACCGGGTCCGGCATGGGGACTCTACTGATATCCAAGATTAGGGAAGAGTATCCTGACAGGATAATGAATACTTTCTCTGTTGTGCCTAGTCCAAAAGTGTCTGACACCGTCGTAGAGCCCTACAATGCAACGTTATCGGTACATCAGCTTGTCGAGAATACAGATGAAACCTTCTGCATAGATAACGAGGCTTTGTATGATATCTGCTTCCGGACCTTGAAACTGACGACGCCGACCTACGGAGATTTGAATCATTTGGTATCGGCGACGATGTCTGGCGTGACGACATGTCTCCGGTTTCCGGGGCAGTTGAACGCGGATCTGAGGAAGCTGGCGGTGAACATGGTTCCGTTCCCACGATTGCACTTCTTCATGCCTGGATTCGCACCTCTCACATCGCGAGGCAGCCAGCAGTATCGGGCGCTTTCAGTACCAGAGCTGACGCAGCAGATGTTTGACGCGAAGAACATGATGGCGGCGTGCGATCCTCGTCACGGCCGCTACCTCACTGTCGCCGCCGTCTTCCGCGGCCGGATGTCCATGAAGGAAGTGGACGAACAGATGTTAAACATTCAGAACAAGAATAGCACCTATTTCGTCGAATGGATCCCGAATAATGTCAAAACGGCTGTGTGCGATATTCCACCACGTGGATTGAAAATGTCTGCAACCTTTATCGGAAATACAACTGCCATTCAAGAGCTGTTCAAGCGTATTTCTGAGCAGTTCACGGCCATGTTCAGAAGGAAGGCTTTCCTTCACTGGTATACGGGTGAAGGTATGGATGAGATGGAATTTACCGAAGCTGAAGGGAATATGAACGATCTGGTGTCCGAATATCAGCAGTATCAAGACGCCACGGCCGACGACGAAGGGGAGTTTGACGAAGAAGTTGAGGAAGAGTAATTGTCCCGTTTAGTGTTTTGTGGTGTCCTTTTAAGTCATTGTTTAGTGTTAGGCGTAACAGATTTGTTTTTTGTAACTTTTTGTCAATAAATATTGTAAGTTTTAGGATTTCGTTTTATTGCCAGTCGCAGAAAGAATGCCAACTGATAACAAGGTGGTACCATCTGGAGGGGCCACCATAGTTTTCCGGTCTGATAGGTCAATTCTAATATTGTAGGTACAGAGCTAATATGGAATAATTCTCCATACTGATTTTCTAAATGTGTTAGCCCCTTTTTCCTTCCCTTCCTTTGTCAAACGGCCCGAATTGCAGTCCCTGGTTACTGCTTAAATTATGGGGTCGGTAGTCAGAGCAGTGGGCTTGGTCAGATGTGGCCAAACTATAACATATATATATATATATATATATATATCCATCCATCCATCCGCCTTTCGAAGTCCACTGCTGGACAGTCATAATGATATGTAAAACGAGTATGACAAGTATGACAAATGCTGACCTCGAAGTCTTCGGAGCAGAATGTTATTCTAACCTCAATTGCATGCGCAAACATAATTCATGACTGATGGAATTGCCTGACGCCTCCATGAGCATGTATTGATTCCCTATCCCTTCATTCCGAGAGACGTGCCTTAGTGAGTGGGATATAGAAAGGATTGTGGTGGAGATGGGCCCTATACACCTACGAGTATTGGTTGGAAACCCATGCTATTCAATTAGAAAACATAAGATATCGGATATTGATTTATTTTAAACAAGACATGCACAATATGAGTATTTTTTTGTAATTATTCTTCCATTCCCTCCTCGCCTTCACCCTCCTCGTCAAACTCGCCTTCATCGTCTGCTGTGGCATCCTGGTACTGTTGGTACTCCGATACCAGGTCGTTCATGTTGCTCTCTGCTTCTGTGAACTCCATCTCGTCCATACCCTCGCCAGTGTACCAATGCAGGAAGGCTTTCCGCCTGAACATCGCCACAAACTGCTCAGCCACCCTCTTGAAGACGCTCTGAATAGCCGTAGTGTTCCCAATAAACGTCGACGCCATTTTGAGCCCGCGCGGTGGAATGTCACACACTGCTATCTTACAGTTGTTCGGTATCCATTCTACAAAGTAAGTGGAGTTCTTGTTCTGAATATTGACCAACTGCTCGTCCACTTCCTTCATCGACATTCGCCCTCGGAATATCGTGGCCACGGTTAAGTATCGCCCGTGTCGTGGATCACAAGCGACCATCATGTTCTTCGCATCAAACATTTGCAGAGTAAGTTCCGGCACCGTCAGAGCTCGGTACTGCTGAGCGCCTCGCGACGTCAACGGCGCAAATCCTGGCGTATAAAAGTGCAGGCGCGGGAAGGGTACCATATTAACAGCCAATTTCCGTAGATCAGCATTCAGTTGTCCAGGGAATCTTAAGCACGTAGTGATGCCCGACATCGTCGCGCATACGAGATGGTTCAGGTCACCGTACGTGGGTGTGGTCAGTTTTAACGTTCGGAAACAGATGTCGTATAACGCCTCGTTGTCCAAGCAGAACGTGTGATCAGTGTTCTCCACCAGCTGGTTTACTGCAAGCGTTGTGTTGTAAGGTTCAACGACGCAGTCGGAGACACGTGCGCTCGGGAACACGGAAAAGGACAGGATGATCCGGTCGGGATACTCTTCCCTGATGCGGTTGATCAGTAAAGTTCCGAGTCCAGAGCCGGTGCCGCCGCCGAGCGAGTGGGACATTTGGAATCCTTGGAGACAGTCGCAGCCCTCTGCTTCGCGTCGGACGACATCGAGCGCTGATTCCAGAATCTCAACGCCTTCCGTGTAGTGTCCCCGTGCCCAGTTGTTGGCGGCGCAGGCCTGGCCGTAGACAAAGTTGTCTGGACGGTAGAGGCAGCCGAAGGGACCGGAGCGGACCGCGTCCATCGTGGCAGGCTTCAGGTCGATAAGGACGGTCCTCGGGACGTACTTGCCCCCAGACGCCTCGTTGTAATAGACGTTGATTCGCTCCAGTTGTAGGTCGGAGTCGCCGTGGTAGCAGCCGCTTGGATCGATTCCATGCTCGTCCGAAATCACCTCCCAGAACTGTAAAGAGCGGTCCGGTATAGCCTTTATATTTGGTACCTACATACTTTGTATCAGTGAGATGAGAGATGGAAGAAAATTTAGCCATTTGTTTACTATGTTGAACGAATCCCGACAATGTTTGATTGTAGGGACTATAAACAATTCTATCTACTACCACGGACTACATTACTAACTAGTAAGAACTTAAAATCTACGCACCTTTCCTCCGATCTGGTTCCCGCACGAGCCGACTTGCAAATTAATGATCTCCCTCATCTTGTAAATTTATCCAAATCCTTGAAATTTATCTAAAGTAGCTCAAATTATTTTATCAAAAAGCCGCAATGTTGAAGCTTAACATTAACTTAAAAACTAATAAAAAAAATATAAAAAAAATCAGAGAAACTTCACAATGTACGCATCTTACGTCGGATTTCAGGTAAATGAATCAAAAATAGATGTGACAACCTGATAGAATTTTCAAAAGAATTCTAGAACTTTGTACTCATCTATCAATATTTCGTATTTTATGCCAGTTTATATATGCACACTTTTGGTTGAATTTGTTTTTCAGTGTGTGGTACGTGTACAAATAAATATAACAAGCCACTTGGTATGTAGCACCAAATCACCAAAATAAACAATTTGTATGAAAATGATAGTCAGAAATTTCAAAGATATCCAAAAAAACCGGGTAAAGCTCACTATATAAAATTAGCGCCACCTACACGAAGCTTTCTTCAACCCCTCGTGCTTTCGTGAAATTTTCCCACGCTGCTTCCGAGCTAACGACCGAGTGCCGCCGCTTTCACCTAGATGTCACTGGCGCTTCAGGCTTGTTTTGTTTTCAGCAGACAGCAGACACTTGTCACAATGGACATGGCGCTCAGTGGAAATGTCAGTGGTACGAGGGGTTATGCGAGGTGAATCGGATTATCCTGTATGATGTAGCCGTGTTTGATGTGTTGTTTGTGTGTGGTGTGCGAGCGCGCGGCGCGATGTCAGTGGCCGGGCGGAGTGCGCGCGGCGACGAGAAGCGATGTCTGTGCGAAGACAGCACGGACAGCGACAACGAGAACGAGAAGAAGGCGCTGCTGAGGAGGATATCCACCAGCAAGTGTTTGGGGCGGCTGGTGAGTGACCTCTGATGTAAATAAGCGCAGGGCGTGCCGGGGCAGGGGGGGCGGGGACGCGCGAGCTCAATCCGGGCTATCCCGTGATCAATTCAAACAATTAGCTAGGTAGGTACGCTCACAACAAATACGCGTAACAATTAAAACGGTCGCTAATGAGGCGAGATTCCGGGCTACGCGAAGTGGGTCAGAAACGCTCTGTTTATGTATATTTTTAACCGAGTTATTAAGAATTTAATACTCGCTTTACGACTCGCTGTTTCGGTTTTAAAATATCAACAGTGCGGTTAAAATGAACTGGGAGTGGGAGCGGTCATTTTTCAAAGCGAGTTGAGTTATAGAAATATGTATTTATTTCCTTGTAAAGGTTGAACTTACAGTGGACATGGTTGCTTAACGATAAATAATGTTTACCTATTAATTATTTAGACAGTCATTCTTTCATACAGCACCTCATCATGGTCGCACAGGCTTCGATCAACAATACTAATTGGTAAGCTTTGAGGCCCAGAAAGACTTTTTTAATTTGATTAAAAACAGTCACCCAAACCGGGTAACACTTTAATCAGCATACCTACATTATATTAAAAAAAATGTATACTTAAAAACTTATGTCGTAAAGTTACTTACATGGCAAATTTTCTCCACACATGAGATAGTTGTAGATTCGTGTAAATATTTCTAACTAAGGTCCTATCTACTATACTTGTATACTAATACGAGTACTAGACCCTCTAGCAACAAAAGAGACCTGCTAACAAACGCTTATCTGTGACATGGAATGTCTGATCCAGCTAGAAATATAATCTTTGATTGCTGAGTAAGTATGCAGCCAAGAAGGTACACAGGTCAGTCATACTCGTATATTAATTGTAACAACCATTTACTCCATCCAAACCTTTTTCAGGGGTCTTCTTCCGAGTGTAATGTATCTATGTAATCTTAACATTACACTTCTACCACCTAGGGTTGGCCTCGATTAAACGTGATAAAATAAAAGGTTACTTATCTCTTTATTCGGAGACGATTTTCCGTAACCAGTACTTCCGTAACGTTCGATACTTAATTTTATTCCCACACTTTCGCGTACGGCGAACGTGTAATAAACGTTATAACAATAAAAGTTATATTGTGTCTTAATCACTGTCCACGAACTTGTTCAAAATAATGAATTTTAAAAATATTTTTTTATTTTCGTGCATTGTCATCGGAACCAAATATGTGTGCCAAATTTCAGCTCGATAGCTTCAGTGGAAGTGGGTGAAATATTGATTGCAAGATTCCAGGAAATACATAGATACATACGAGTGAAGTTAAATAAAAGCTTTTTAAAATGATAAGAATTGACGAAAATTATTTTCATATATAACTATACATTAATTTCCGTAATGGGGTGGACCCCTTTAAACAATTTAAAATAGTTCGAAGCAATTAAGCTCCGTCTCGCCACAAAACCGCGTGGGTACCTCTAGCACGCGGAGAGCTTTATAAAAGCTCCGTCGATGCATTGTTATTGTTTTCATTTATAGATAAGCTCTAGAAGGTCACGGAAAGTCGTGGATCGGCGAATCTGTAGACGAACTAAATACCTACACTTTAGGTCTATATCGGAAGACTAGTGGACGCCCGCTGCTTCGCTAACTATTTTTTCATTCGACTATAAACATTTGATGCAAAATCCTACTGAAATTTAAGAAATATTCAATAAAATTTCCAACCCATTATACCAAAGTACATTACATATTTATTTTCTGAATTTCCTGAAGCTACCCGATCTTCGACAAGGCTGAACGATCGTTTTACAAATGAAAACAACTGAGGCCGACGGCTTAACTTGCCCTGAAGCGTCCATCAAATTTCGCCACCAACCGATCACACATTGACCGCGACCGCCGTTGCTTAGCTCAATCGATCACGTACGAACGACGCGAGCAAAAGGGCTATGAGGGCTATAAACTCGAATTCAATTGAGTTAGAGATATTAGAGTTGTGTGTGTGTGATATGATACGCGAATAATGGATCCAGCCATTTGCCTGGTATACTGATATAAGGGACTAAATACCACGTAAAAGGCCGTTAAAAATGGTTTACGCTAGGCAAACTATAACTTTTTATTCGAAATTTGATATTATGGCGAGCGAGGTTATATGGAGAGCCAAATTTAGTTCGGCGGTCTTTCATGCAGAATTTAAAAATCGATTCCGTTGATAGTTATTTTCACGCAATGATCGTTATTTCCAATACGCAACTTATCCTTACTATCCTTATTTACATTAGCCCCAAGAAAAGTCAAAAGTTTAAACCGAGCTCTCCATTCGTAGACATTTTTCAGTCAAAAATCAATCTGAATCTGTACATGGTATTTATTGAGTAAATCGATGTATGTTGTATCGTTATAAGTTCAAGTAAAGCAATATATGAAGTACATCGTACCAACAGCGCACACTGGGGCTACAATTGGAAATGGGTTTCACGCTGCGAACGTAAGGCTCCAAATGGATGGGATACATGTCCGCCGTTACAGGAGAATATACCTTCTCCACTGTCGATACAGACACGACCGCATCGGCACTATCGGCACGATACGGCAATTTAGTGTCATAAAATAAAACAAAGGATATTGGGTATTGTAGGGTATTTTCTTTGTAGGGTTTGTCTGATTTTGATTTCCAAAAAAAAAAAAAACTTTTGCAGTCTGTCGTCACGCATCAATTACTTATTGCTGAAGAGATATAAGCCAAAAACTTTTAAGGGTCTGATCACTTACGGGGAATTAGATATGCGGCAGAAAAAATTATTATATCATTCTATAGACTATAACTAACGCTTCAATTACTTATTTCTGAAGAGAGAGAAGCCAAAAACTTTTAAGGGTCTCATCACTTACGGGGAATTAGATATGCGGCAGAAAAATATTATAAAATAATTCTATATCTATCTGTAATCACTTCGATTAAATCGTTCGCATAATTCCAATCGAACTTTACTAAGTTCGTTTGATTGTAAATTAGTTATAGAGAGGAAAGATTTGTTTGTAATGTTTTCACATAAAAACGATTGGACCGATTCCAAAAATTCTTTCAGCATTACAAAGCTGCATCATCACTGAGTGGCATAGGCTATATAATATTACTACTTATCAAATCGGGAGTGGCGCTGCCCACTCCAGAGATGTGTGCAATGGTTGCAGGTGACGCGACACGGACACATTCTCTTGCTGCCCTTATAACTATTCTTTGTTATTAGTAATCAATAAACTACTAACTATACCTCGTCTGGTGTATCCCGAATCCCTGAAAATACGGACTGAATAAAATCTACGTTAAGCTACCAATCTGCGCAACTCGACGCGAGGTAAGCCGCTTTCAGTTCCATCCCATCCATCCATTCATCAGCCTTTTGAGGTCCACTGCTGGACACAGGTCACTCCTAAACGACACCACTCCGACCGGTCCTGTGCCTACTGAAACCAGCGGTTTCCCGCCGTCTTCTTCAGGTCGTCTGTCCAGCTTGTCGAAGGGCGACCTGTTCTCCTTTTTCCGAGTCGTGGTCAGTCAGGTCGAGTCAGTCCTTCGAACGACGTGGCCTGCCCAGTGCCACTTCAACTTACTAACTCTGCGAACTATGTCGGTGAGCTTTGTTCGCCTACGGATTTCATCATATATACAGTTATTATACTTTGAAAATGGTCGTTTATTTACATGTTATTTATACATACTAATTTCTTTGAAACGGAGGATAAAATGATAAGTAAAAATGTGAAAATACAATTCAACTTTTCTAAGTAACAGCACAGAATAATAGTAACAGGCTTTATTTGTGCCAATAATAAATATTTGTTCGTTTGGTTCTTTTACAAAAGCCTACCGAGAATCTACGTGGGTTATTTTTTATTATACCTGAACACCACAAACAGAACATAAAAGAGAACAGAACAAAAGAAGCACAGAACAGTTTCATCTCTTCAAGGGCAGTTACTTCTGGCTGCAAAATTAAAAAAAAGCCTTTTAACTATGCCTAACTAGGTTAGTGGGGTACATACTCGTATCAGCCTGAATCAGACTTCGAACATTTTTATTGTTATCTATACTTCTATACTAATATTGTAAAGAGGATAGATTTGTTTGTAATGTTTTCACACAAAAACTACTGGACCGATATCAAAAATTCTTTCACTATTAGAAAGCTGCATCCTAACTGAGTGACATAGGCTATATAGTATTACTAGGTGTAAACGAAACTATTGTTAGGTCTCCACGGGAGCGAATCTGTGGGAGTCCACTAGTAATAAATAATCACTAACCAGATATAAACAGATCGAAACGGTGACAGCCCAGTGGCTATCGAACTCGCCTCTCACTCGAGCAGTCCGGGTTTAAACCCAAGCGGCACGCACCATAAGTTACTAGTGGACGCCCGCAGCTTCGCTCGCGTGGAATAAGACATAACAATAGTTTCGTTTACACCTAGTAATATTATATAGCCTACGTCAGTCAGTGAAGATGTAGCTTTCTAATGGTGAAAGAATTTTTGAAATCGGTCCTGTAGTTTTTGTGTGAAAACATTACCGAATGGTATCAACAAAACAAATGATATGCATTGGAACCGGACAGGTTCATGGCCGTCAATGTTGCCGCGACGGTCGTCAATGGAAACGAGCCCGTACACTTATCTGAACGGTATTTGTATAGATACAGTGATCACATTTCGAGCGGGGAACGATATTTGCGGTTTTCTCAGCGGGCAACTCGTATATTGGATGTTAAGATTGTTCCGGTGTTCACGTTGGGAGATTGGAGATTGTTCTGACGATAAGTGCTTGTTTTAAGGATTGTTGGTAGTTGCTAGTACTAGTTGTACTAGTAGTACTAGTAGTAGTACCCACTGCTGGGCACGGGTCTCTCCCACAGACACCGCTGCGGGAGGATTGGTGGAGGGGTTAGTAGCCAACCCAGTGTCAAATGTTGTCAAGCCACCCGAAGGTCTTCGACAAGGCTTAGCGACTGTTTCCAGCATTGAAAACAATCGGGACTGACGGCTTTACGTGCCCTCTGAAGCACGGTAGCGTCCATGAAATTTTTGCACTAGCGGTCACCCATCCACAAACCGACTGCGCCCGTCGTTGCTTAACTCTTTCGATCACATTGAATCGACGCGAGCCATTGGGCTATGGACGCTACAAAACGTCACATATATACAGAGGATGGTTGTAGCTGCATGCTCGTTTACTATTCCAAGTCCATAATGAACAAATTCTACTCGTTGTGGGCTTGGAGTGATTTTACGCTTTACCTTGCCGCTGCTATCAAAGAGCGTTTGATCGTTTGAAGGCCTCTCTTATTCAGGGAGCCATGCCTTTGTTGCCACATTCCAATGAACTTTATCTATGGCACTGTGCCACGCTGGCCAAGTGCGGTTTGGCAGACTTCACATGCCTTCGAAAACATTATGAAGAACTCTCAGGCGTGCAGGTTACATCAAGTGACATTTAATTGGTGCGTGCCGCTTGGGTTTGAACCCGGATCGCTCGAGAAGCGATTTCGATAGCCACTAGTCTGTCACCGCTATTTTATATACTATACTAGTGGACGCCCGCAGCTTCGTTCGCGTGGAATTAGACATAATAATAGATTCTTCTTAACGTGTTAACTTTAGTTCCACAAATTTGTAATGAATCCATAAATGTGTTATCCCCTATGTTTATTTTACATCCTTAAGGGTGGGTAACATTTTTACAAACTTTGAATGCCATATTTATTTATATCTAATCAACAGCCTAAAATATAAATTTTATGCTTCTAGTTCTGAAAATGACAGTACTTTCATACAACCTTTCATCCCCCTTTTGGGTTGAACAGCACTTTTTTCCAATTAAAAAGCCTACGTCGTTTCTCAGACTCTAGACTAGACTATCTCTACTCTATCTATACCAAATTTCATTTTCAATCGGTTCAGTAGTTTTGACGTGAAAGCGAGAGAGACAGACAGACAGAGTTACTTTCGAATTTATAATATTAGTATGGATAATAGTTATGTTTAAACCTAGGAAATATCTTAGGAACGATATCGTCTATCTTATCGCAGGAACGAGATTCGCAGATCAGATTATCGCGAGATATTTGTCGCCGATGGGCCAGTTTCCTGCGGCGCGCCTGTCGAGTACCTATATCCAGCGGGCGATCACGATTCCATCGCGCAATTTCCTATACGTGGAATATTATCTAGCATTTTCGAGTCGATATCTGACGGCTGAAGACTGGAGTGTATTTTTGTGTAACGATCATCACGCTACCATGGACCTTTCAATGTCATACCTGGTGGTTTAAAGCGCTATTAGGCGGTTTGTTTGACCGCTACTGGAAAATATATAGCAAATTTCAATAGGACATACATGAGTATATTTACGAAGTAAAATAAATACTTGATTAAATAATGAAAGTGACTGTAGGCAATAATATTTTAACATTACAAGAGGTAGATACACCACCAACCCAACAAACGCGTGCCGTGAATTGGTGCTACTTGTGACCATTGCATTCAGTCGAGCTGTGACCTGTCATTGTGAGCGCGCGCGCTAACTGTACTGATTACAAATAGCTGTCTCTTTCACTCTTACGCTTTGTGTAATTCCTGTCGCACTTATGGCGTGTGTGTAGATATACAATGTTATTAAATATGTATTTATGTGTCGCGGAACTGTTGTGCGTGCCGTTTGAACGTGACGTATCTTTCTTAAAATATCTTTATATTATATTAGACTGTAGGTACTTATGTAATATTACGTGAACTGAAAGTATGGGAGAAGGAGGTTCGATTTCGCTTCGTACTTTGTAACATATCATTTACGCCTGTACTTTTCCGGAGAGCTAGGCTCTAGAGCTATACTTACCATAATGTAGTTAGCTGAATACAACTGAATGTTACTTTATTATTCTAAGACCACTGATGTACCTTTGTATTCAAAGCATATAAATAAACTTGAACCATATATCACCCACTTTTCAGCTAAGTTTAGATTGTAATAACTTCTTCTAATTTATGTAGGAACGGGTAATTTCATTGAAAGTGTCATAATTTTTTATTTTTTTTAAACCTTTAATTGCATGTAACAATATGACGGACTTAATGCCTAATGGCATTATCTACCTGTCAACAATATATCCTACCGTTTGCGAAGTGATGGTGTCAGAGAATCGTTTGAACTGTGTTTAACGTGTTTTACTATTGTGTATTCTGTGGTATCGTGTCGGTTGTGACGTCATGAAGATGTTGATACTGCAGATGCACGGCAGTGTCAATAACATCTCAACCTTTATGTCGAGCAAGTTGCATGTGGCGGGTCGCGCGAGTTCGTGCAGTCATCTCGATGCGGCATTTCGTGCTGTTGCAATTGGAAATGTGAGTAGTATTATAGTAGCTCTATGACACGCTTTTTAATGGTCTGGTTCGAGTGATCGAGCTTCGATCATTCCTAGGCTACAGGCAGGTCAGTAAGCAGTGTTGGGCGGGAACGGGTCGCTCCAAAAGCCATACTTCGCTGCTGTATTGCGGATTGGTGAAGGGGTTAGTGTGGAATGTTCTCGAGCCAACAACACGGGCTTAATATGCCGTAAAGCACGGAAGTGCCGAAATTTTGCAACTAGCGGTCACCCATCGACAAACTGACCGCGCCCGTTGTTGTTGCCCGGGTAATGTGTACACTACATCGCACATTATATAAATTGCAAAAGTCATTGAGTCACGTAGCATTTCAATTTATTAATATTGCCACCAACCACCATCATATTAGGTTGACTGGCAGAGAATGTCCAGGGGTAATCAGTCGGCCTGTTGTTTGAATCTTCGTGTTTTGGCAATAAAGAACAATTAAATAAACAACCTGGATATGCTATGTGCTCCTGGGATATGAACGCGGAGTCCCGGACGTCCAGTAATAGATTGGAGTCTAAGAGATGAACATCAAAACTTTGATCACTCCATCGCTTGAACTTGATAAATCGTGTCTTACAGACATTGGGTTAACCACACATGTAAGTAAGTATATTGAATGTATGTACTTAAGTACTAGGATAACATAAAGAAGAAGCAATTCCCTTGGAAACTATTCACTCCGCTTTTCCGCTTACGGCCACCACTGGACGTGGGCGGGGGATGTCCGCCCGTCAATCTTATTCGTTACGCGCTCCTCTCGCCGATTTACAAAAGGTTTGACCTTAGTGACAGCGAGAATGGTAGCGGTAGCGGGTGGAAAATTGTGTTCTATTCCTATTCATTACTCAATGGGACTTGATAAATGATTTTGAAATATAAAAAAGCTGACTTCAAAAATTAAAATCAGAAATAATAGTAATTCGTTTGTGGGCACAGGTCCCTCTCACTTTCATAGTTGAGAGAGGTCGAGAGCATACTCCACCACACTGCTCCAATGCTAATTGATTCGCTCCAACGTTGATTTTGTTATTTTGATATCGTTATTTTATTTGTAACTTTTGAGTTTATTATTTTAGTGGAGAGATTTGCCCTCGCACCCATCTTCTCTTTCATCCCGCTGTAGAGAACACAAAATTTTCCAGTATCCTGAATTGTAACTTATCTATCTTTAAAAATACCAAACGTATTGTTTGGTATAATAGTTTTGGTAAATGTCCACCTTATCTTTATTCAAAATCAGAATGGTTGCATAATGATTACGAGTGTATCACACGCAATAACTTCTTCATATATTTTAAATCAGCAAGCCCTTAATTATTGTTCTGCATCATTTCGAGGCAGTTTCAAATATGACTCGACCGAGTGCTGGAATAACATCCGCTCTCCGCTCCCGCTCCCGCTCCCGTCCGCACTATGCACCTACACGGAGCCGTCCACCCGATTGATGTGGGTCGATTTGTTCCTGGGCGGCGCGGTGTGAAAATTGTGTGAAATTATTGCGGTTATGTTCGCTATTTTCATCGTGGAATGTAGCGTAACTTACAAATCCATTTGTTTACGATATTCTACGAGCTACGCGTAGTTGTGAAATTTATTTGTGATTTGCTTGAATTTTTGGAATGAATGCATTCAAAGATAACTATATTTTAATGCTAAAACGCATACTATATAAAAGTCATTGGAGCATGCAGCTCGGATGTGAACCCAGACCCCTCGAGTGAGAGGAGAGCCACGGGGTTGAACCAGGTTCATCATAGCGAAAATGTTCGTAGGGCCAATCATCGTAATAGCTTATAAATAGCGTTCATACGGCCGACAGGCAATAACCTATACGTTTTATTGGCAACTACTCTTTGATATTGGATATTTATCTACAACGGTTTTCAGCACTTCTCATTATCAACGGAAAGCGCTTTTTATAATCTTTTACGAGGTGAATTTAAACGCTAAAACTATGTGGACACTGGTTGTACCGTTGATGTAACTTTAAATTGTAAGAAGACTATAAAGTAGTAGTAAGTAAGTAGTAGATTTCTGTTAGAAACAGTTTTAAAAATATTATTAATCTGCTCTAAAAACAGATACAATTTAACCGCTTTAAAATTGTTTTTTTAACACTGTTTTGGAGCAATTTAAACTACCATAAAAATTGTTGTCTGTGCTATAAGCACAGAACTGTTCCTTAAGCCTGGGTGTAAAATCAGGTTATATTTCTTTAGGAAGTATTTAATTTTAGTTGCAAGATTTGACCCAAACATTGCATTTTAAACAAAACCTTGTGAAAGTGTATGAGGTTTTCCATCATTCTTAAAAAAGATGTTTCATTACTTGAAAGTAGAAAAAAGATCTGAGATTCGATCCTGATCCTCCTTAATATTTTTTTTAACTATACAAGATAGCAAACGAGTATGCAATAAGCCCATCCGCTGTCGCCCATACATGTGAGAACAACACTCAAATAGGGACTGGGATGGTTAGTCCAATTAGCAGCGGGCAGCATTAAAAAGAACATTAGTTGGTCAGTGAGTACGACGACGGGGACTGCTAGAAACAGTTAGTCCTATTGGTTGGTGTTACTAATAGTCCAATAGCCCAGTTAGTATAAGTTAGTATGAATATTGTTCTAAGTTAGTTTAAGATACGTTGAGTCTTGCTTGCTTGCTTGAGGACTTAGATGGTCGCCTCTAAAAAAGTGGTACCGGAAACCATACCCTTCCAACCGGACACAATTACACGGTAATGGTAACTCTATATGTAGAACATGTAGAGTTACCATAAATCGACTTCTGGCCTACTACCACCGTACGTTTCTCGCGGTCTTTTTTACGGCGGACTGGTTTTCTGTGGAATGAGCTTCCGACTGAGGTTTTCCCTTCGAGCTACGACATGGAGCGCTTCAAAAAGAGTGTGAAACGTTTCCTTCAAGGCAAGCAACTACCTGTGATACCCCCAGTGTCGCACGTGTCCATAGACGACGGTGACCACTTACCATCAGAGTGGGTGTAATAGCAGTTGGTAGCCTATATGTGGATATAGGCTACCACCTGCTATTACACCCATCACCATAATGTAGTTAGTAAGCAATGTAGACGACATTGCATAGGTAGGTACTACATTATGGATACATAACCATAACGATACCACGTCCTTTAAGTCTTACCAGACCGTGTAACCACAGTATAATGATAGTATATATCATATTTTAGTAGGTAAGTACATATCATTATACTGTGGTGTAATTTAGTGTCGGAATGATGGATTGACTGTTGACTAACGCCATCAATACTCGTCTTCCGGTTCCGCTCGCTGACCCCAAATCGAGGCTACAGAGGTCGTGGAAGGCAATAACACTGAAGATAGTATATCTACACAAAAAGAGTACCTGTGTTGGTTTTAGGATCGGTAGACATTGTACGAGTACATATGGTGGACGCCCGCAGCTTCGTTCGCGTTTTTTACAACAGTTTTGTTTACACCTAATAATATTATAATAGCCTATGTCACTCAGTAAAGATGCAGCTTTCTAATGGTGAAAGAATTTTTGAA
The DNA here is from genome assembly GCA_944567765.1 of Carterocephalus palaemon. Lineage (NCBI taxonomy): Eukaryota > Metazoa > Arthropoda > Insecta > Lepidoptera > Hesperiidae > Carterocephalus > Carterocephalus palaemon. Next base: position 2,214,998 of record OX155641.1, read on the forward strand.
ATCGGTCCAGTAGTTTTTGTGTGAAAACATTACAAACAAATGTTTCCTCTTTATAATATTAGTATAGATATTTCAAGGTAGTATATTGAAGTCACCAGAACTTCAGGCTGTATTAACAAACTAATGTTCTTATTAATTCACTCTGTTAACTGGACTCTAGTAACCATCTTAGTCCCAATTGGAGTCTTCTTCAAACACATTCTTCATTCACAGTTGTTATGGGCGGCAGCGGATGGGTAGTGCTGCAAGTTCGTTTGCTATCTTAGGCCATAAAAAAATGCTTCCGTGCCTTAAGGCAGTAAGTTAACAGTCGATAAGCCATGTCAAAGGCCTTGGGGCGGCAAAAGTCTTGGGAAATGGGACCCGTACCCGTGAGGCGATAATGGATTCTAGTTTAGAACTCTAGGATCTAAGGGCGGCTTCCCACGGTGCGTCATACTGCGGACGGGCGTGGATCCACGCGCTTCGTGGGATGAGGTCATTAGTAAAAGTGCAAGCAAGTTCGTAGCAATGCGTCCGTCTGGTCGTCGTCAGCCGTCCGTGATCTGAATCGCGGACCGTCGGAAGGCGCTGTAAGACGACAAAACCAAAAATTAAATTGCCCCAAAAGTGTGACCGTCTCGCGGATCTTTCAATATAGTCGTGCCTATGAATAGGATAGTGTACACCATGCTTTAGACCCTCGGGAGCGCTGACCGCCTCGGTGGGTGTATTATTATCATTGGACATGTTTACGGCTTGGCCGCGCGCCAACCGAAAGCGCGTTAATGGGAGATATACTCTTAGATAGAGGCGGAAGACTTTGGCGTTGTTTTCCCAATACTTGGCGTTTGGGACCGTATTGGGTCAAGTTTGCTGCGTAGGCGGAACTGTGCTTGCAAAAAATTATGGGATAGCAAACAAGCGTGATGTCCAATCCGACTGATATCCGGGATGCTGTAATAAAGTATTACAAGAAAAATTAAAATATCAAAAAACCGTTGGATTCCGAGGGCGCAGGATCGCGAGGAGTGGCAACGAATGAGGGAGGCCTATGTCCAGCAATGGGCCCAAAAAGGCTGATGGATGGATGGATGCATGACAGTTGTGGGCACAGGTTCCTCCCACAGTCACAGTTGAGGGAGGTCGAGAGCATACTGCACCACACTGCTCCAATGCAGATTGATTGGTTCATTCAGGCAGATTCAGAAGTCAGGCAAAAGTCAGTCAACTTTCATGTTGATACGAAATTACTAGCCGTAACTGCCGGCCTGACCTGAGTCGACATGATGAACTTATTAACTATGATCGTATACACCGGTTCTACCATACTCTGAACGCGTAATGTCAGGACATGAACACAATTACCGGGACGTGCACACTGAACGTCAATTTGATTAGGATCCTTGAATTGTCAGTATGTAGGTGGTACGGTGAATTAATTGCATTAGCTCCAGCTTAGCTGTGTGTACGGTCATGCGTGTACATATTGGTCTATTAGGTAAATGCATTCAAGCATTAGCTTCATTACTAAGGGATGGCAACTTCAGCTTACACCTGGGATTTTCCTGTACTGGTTGTAACGTCCAAAATTGGGACGTTTTCTGATGGTCTCTCTTTACTTTACTTCTTTTGAGTCACGCAGGCGACGAGGCCGAAACAGAAGGAGACTTGGGGGGCAGAATACGGCGCTATGGGCATCTCCTCCCCCCACCATAGAGGTGAATCGGTAGCGATGCGTAAGCGATCCCGTGGCGTCTCATTCGGACGCTGTAAATGCTCATTGTAAATGCATTTCCCAGCTGAAATAAAGGCAACGAGTTCATTTGTTTATGAGCACATTTTTTGGCACTGAATTCTTTGTAGTAGGCATATCTTTTGTAGTACAAAATCATTGAAGCGATGCGTTATTTTTGTTCCTTTAACAACTGCCAAAAGAATTGGTCGTAGAAATAATACTCGTAAGTTCGGAAAGTGCTCAGTAAGGCACTCTTTCGATGGTTTTAAGTGACTGCACATTCCAGTAACTACTTAGTGTGTACATCTGAATTCCATGTTAATGTGTAATATTTTTTACTACTCCAATTTCTTTGGCAATATGACATCATTTGACAGAATGCGAGTTGTCTGCGAGAAAATCACTGCCGGTTAGTTGCATATACTAGCAAATACTTCAGCGGAAATCCCGATCCTATCTTAGTCTTTCAATAAATACCATAAATTAATACACTTAACTGGCTAGGTGCGCATGGCACCATTATAAGAAGAAAGCACTTAAGCGCGGAGGTCTATTTAAAAGCTTTGAGTGATGATGGCTTTATAGCCACTACTAGCTTTACTGCGCAGCTCTTATTGAAGCTGTTAAAATAGACCTAATGGACTCGTAATTATAACACCTTACGTAATTAAACTTCTCAAATGACTGCATAAATCCATACAAAGTGTAAAGATGTGAAAAGGCTAAAAACTTCCGACTAACCCCTCCGCCAATCCGTAGTGGGCCAGTTTGGGTATGATTTCTTTCTATCTATCTCACTCTAAAACGGTAATGGGCAATGGGTTGTAGCCAAAGATGAGAGAAACATACATTTCTGTCGTATACTACCTAATTTTAAAGTTCCGGGTTCAAATCCAAGCGGCACGCACCAATGACTTTTCTAAGTTATGTGCGATTTAAGATATTAAATGTCATATGCTATACCTACAAATGAAATATCGTGAGGAAACCTGCATGCCTGAGAGTTCTCCATAATGTTTTCGAAGGCATGGGAAGTCTGCCAATTCGCACTTGGCCAGCGTGGTGCAATAAGGCCTCCCGTTTTGAGAGGAGATCCGTGCAACAGTGGAAAGAAGAAAGATTTTGGTGGTGAATCCTAAAATTCCTTTTTAAAAGCATTATTTTTGTTAATTATTATATTCTAAATTAAAATAAATAATCATAATCTCTTGTCCCGAAATGTACATAGTAGACCTGGTAACACCAGCTGTGCGTGACAAAGACCATTTTATTATAATACTGCGAGGCAACAAAATACTCTCATTTTTTACTTGTCTCGCGGAATATTAAGGCTCATTTAGACGGTACCATTTTCTTGCCTGTTGAATACAACAATTGCCAAGAAATAATTGACTTGCATCGTCTGAACAACACGTAACATTCTTGCTAGTAGAGCAAGCAAGAGGCAAGTTTTCCATTCAAAACTGTTCTTGGTTTAAACAGCACATACAATTATTTCATATGCAAATATTGCATTCAACTGGATTACGGTTTTCATTTGCAAATTTTTAATTTTATTGGTAATTTCTTTCGCTCCGAAACCTTCTACTCCGAATTCCTGCTCAAATGCTGCCAGTGCAGCATTACGGGCATCACGATTTTTGTAGTTCGGGTTTTCAGTATCCCATAAACACAATAAATGAAGCGATAAATTTCTATAAACTTGATTTCGTCAGCAGATCCGAATTTTAATACTTTTTGAGTCATTTTGAAATCAAATAACTTTCTTCTCCAACCATCAAAAATTGAATGAAATATTTGCAAACGCAAATGTGTGCAATACTTGAAGCAACTCGCCAGTAAATGGTACAGGAATATACAAGTCTGTGTTTAGACACGTCAAGACTTGACAGGCAATAATCTCATAGACATAATTGTACTGGTGTAAACAAAAGACACTGGCAATTATCGCTTATCAAGATTTGCATGCAATAGTTGCGTTCAATTTTACAATTTCAATCTATGTGTAAACAGTTGCTTACAATTCTTGAATGCAATTATTGAGCTTCAATAATTGCATTCAATTATTGATCTTGAACGTACAAGAAAATGGTATCGTCTAAATGAGCCTTAAGTCTATAGGGAGCAATTTCATTTTTATTAAAATGCCATATTGAAACAATGATGGTGGTAGAACCTATAGGGAATCAAAATATGTTATTTTAAACCTATTTTGTTTCATATAGAGTTCGCTCGAGACCACTACACCTAGTCTCATTTCTATCGTGTAATGATTGTATTTAAAGTAATTATACTTCAGTTAGTCCAAAGTTAACAGCGCTTGTTGATACAACCCATAGACGTCCCACCGTTGGGCACGGGTCTCTCCGACTGGCAGAACGGCGTGAGGTTTAGAGCATACTCCACCACGCTGCTCCAATGCAGATTGGTGAAGGGGTTAGAGTTTCATGGCCTACCCATTGTCGAATATTCTCAAGCCACCCGAAGGTCTTCGACAAAGCTTAGCGACTGTTTCCACCAAAATCAACCGGGACCGACGGCTTAACCGTCACCCATCCACAAACCGACCGCGCCCGTCGTTACTTAACTCGATCACATACAATCGACGCAAGCAATCGGCTTCGCGAACATCTCTTAACTTTTCCCGAATAAATAAAATATTGAATAGTCAAGAGCTATTCTTCTCTCTTCACACGTAATCGACATCGATGCTTACCAGTTGTGTTCTTGCAGCCGGTGGTGAAGGAGGGGTACCTGATGAAGCAGACGCGCAGCTTCCAGCGATGGCAGCGCCGGTACTTCAGACTGAGGGGCCGTACGCTCTACTACGCCAAGGAGATGGAGGTGAGTCTTATCGCTATATTATCTCTGTCACTTTACTCGAACGAAACATTTCCTCCTCTTTCGCGGCGCTGTGGGCGCTCCTGCGTGAAATTCTCGTGGGAATTCGGATGTAAGGATGGTCCTTCTATCCGGGCAATTGCTCCAGGGGTGAACCCCGTCCCTGACATCCCCGCTGTTGAGCGTGGGAATCGCGCACGTGGAACTGCAGCCATTACCCGCCATTTCCTCCCTGATCACTTTACTCTATGTTTCTTGTAATGTAAATGAAAAAATAAACATATCTTATCTGTATTTGATGTTGTCAGTTAAGGCGCCAGCGAATGGCATTGCTGTCTTTTTTTATTGTATTTCTTCGGCAGACAGAGGAGTGATGAAGTACACCGTCTTCACTGGTAATGTTTAGGGCCCAATAGGTGGTGTGCTATAAACCGGGCTCAAATCCAGACTCCGACCTGAACCGGGCATTTGATATAGTTAAAACTCAATATTTGTTGCTCGACTCGGGAATTGAACCCAGGACTTTTAGCTTATCAGTCGCTTTTTACGACTATTAAATACACCAACAAGGCAGTCTCTGAAACGTAATTACTTCACGGTAAAACCAGTATTCACGATAGCAAAATTCAACCCCTCCTAACCAATTAAATCCATTTGGCACGCTAACCCAATTATTGATTAACAGATATATTAACGTGATCCAATCACAGAGCATTGGCGTGCACGTGCGAACATCGACAAATGTAGGTGCGGTAATTAATATTCAATTTAATATGTAGTGATATTAGTTTATTATTGTGGTCTTGGTTTACGCTAATGCGAGTAAATATTTTAATGAAGGAAAATGAAAATAAGTTAAATTAATGCAGATATTTTTATCTCTTCAAGGCACGCCCCTGGATGAAGGTAGTGTGTTCTTGACCTGGAATTAAGAATAGAGAAACGGAAATATATGATCTCGATCTCCAATAAAAATTCAGCTGTTTTATATTTTCAATCAATAAAGTATTAAATATTTAGTAAAAATTATGAAGGGGATGGAATTTCTGACTAGAGTGATGATATGTTTAAAATTCTCATGGGTTTCACTGGGTAGATCTTTTCCAGTAATGTCCGAGATTAAAATAAGTAGCAACTATAAACGAAACTACCGAGTCTAAATCCTCGCGAGAGAAGCTTATACGTACCTTTATACTACAAGCATGTTACTTACCTACTTACTATTGTGTACTTAATGCAGCAATTTAGATCACACACCCATTGAAGATTTCGCGTAAATGGCTAGAAAGATTTTTAACTCAATGGGCTTTCACATTTGTTTCACTTGAGGGCACCATTTGGGTAATCACTTCCTACAATAAATTTGTTCTGGGAGTGAAAAGATTTGCTCTGAAGAATCGATTTTAAACCGGGAATGTTACATTCCATAAAAGCAATTTTGGACTAGTTCTGATAGCCCGGTGGCTGAAATTTATAGATTCCTGAGAGTAATTCAGAATGTTCTCCAGCTTGTGAAGTCTGCCAATCTGCACTTGTCTAGATGCGGTGAGCGATGGGTCTAACCTTAGGAGAAGTCCGTGCCTAGCAGAGGGTCATTCAAAAAAGGGTTGTGTCAGTGGTAGTAAAATGGAAACCTCCATATTGTGCTTCATAGACCTTCATGGCCGGATGGAGGTCAGGCAATCTGCAGTTGTCTAGATGCAGTGAGCGATGGGTCTAACCTTACGAGAAGTCCGTGCCTAACAGGATCATTCAAAAAAGGGTTGTGTCAATGGTAGTAGAATGGAAACCTCCTCGGTATGGCCGGATGGAGGTCAGAGACAGATCGAGGTGGAGGAACATCGAGAAGGAGAACAAGATCCAAAAAGGGTTGTAGCGCCGTAGGAAGTCATAAGTGAGGCCTTCATGGCTTAAGACTGCATTAAGACTGCATTTTTCCAGGCCATACAAATGCGACAGTCTTCTGTATATTTTTCATTCAACAAAGATTTTTGCTAGTTGCCTATTTGGTGTTGTCTGCGTTCAATACGATGTCATTTTATTTTGCTATACCTATATCTAGTCTGGTAAGAAACAAATATCATATATTTTAAAAGCTTTTATTTAACTTCACTCGTATGTATCCATTATTAATGTATCTAAGTATGTCCTGGAATCTTGCAATCAATATTTCACCCACTTCCACTGAAGCTATCGAGCTGAAATTTGGCACACATATTTGGTTCCGATGACAATGCATGAAAATAAAAATAAAGTTTTAAAATGCTCTAAAAAAAAAAATTTTACGGTATTATTATTATTTTATAGACAGGACAAGTCTACTTTAATCGAATGGACGAGTGTAATCTGTAGCGTCCATTAGCTGATAGTAGAATCACTCGAGACAGCAGGCGTAGACCAGATCCGTATCTAGTTTCAAAATTTTAATTGGTCTGAGATAGACTGTTTACTAGTTTAAGGTTTCCGAGCGCCCTAGTTAGAATTTATTAGTAGCAGTTGGCTACATATATATTTTTGCTTTTTAAGAGATATTCTCTTAGTACCTACAGAAAAAAAAACACGCTTTTGTGGACAACCGAGCCAAAATGTAGGGTTTGTTATATATATATTTTTAAATTACTTATCTATTGCATTGTCATCGTTCCTTGATAAGTGTGCAAAGTTTCAAATTGATCCGACGTTTTGATGGGGGGTGAAAATCACGTTCAAAGATTCCATTACATACATACATACTCGTACATTCATGCATAGAATACAGACCAAGCTAATAAAGGTGTTTTTTAAAAAGCGCGGCCTAAAAGTGAATCTGCAAATACTACTCCTGTATAAAGTAGTATTATTTTCACACCACACGGCCAACTGCCCCAAACTAGGCAGAGACTGTATTATGGGTGTCAAAGACTGATATACATACATGGATATTTTAAAATACATGCTTAGACACATACAATAATCCGGATACAGAACAAACACAATAAATTGACTAACCGGCTCAGCACTGACTTGATAGTAGACTGACGCGAGTAACTGACTCAATGTAAATCGTTCTTAAGAAGACGGGGGTAGCGAGGCTGGGCGGCGCTTCAGCTGGGCGGCTGGGCGGAACACCTGAGCCTGAGACTGCTGGGCGCCCAAGCCTTATATTACCGGCAGTCGCGCTTCGGGCGCCCACCGAACCTGACGTGTCTTCACGTCACTCGCGCCCGAGTACCAAGCGATCATTCATAACATAAATCATTAATGAAAACATCGCCCGATTGAACTCTCGATGCAATAATTCTCGCCTTACTACTTCTATATATTATGTTGTGTGTTTCTCTAGTGCGCGTCGTATTGTTTCTGCTTTGACCTGGTTTTAAATTTGACTCTTGCTCAATTCGCGAACGTTGCGCGTCCGACGTAAGTTCACGCAACTTCGGTGAGTACTTTTGTATGCGAATTAATGCTGTAATACTGTAAGTGGAATGGAATTTTGTTTGAAACAATTTGCAAATTAAATACGGTGTTATTTTGTTTTCATGTTTGTATATCTTGTTTTATATTTAATAATTCATGTTTAGTGTAAAGTTTATAAGTTATCGGCTAGATGTTTTTAAAGATTTATTAGATTTTTTTTTGTTTATTTCAAATTATATTAGCCGGTTTAAAATATCATAAGTGGTTGAAGATCGTAACATCTTACTGTTTAGTATTTATTTTATTTCACTAAAATTTTAGTTAATTAATTTTAGTATTCAAATAATGTCGTCTGCGTCAAAGAAGGTAAACATATTCGTCAGTTATAGGGTCGTTTTCATCATCATCGGAACAGCTCAATGTCACCATTATATTTCATTGTCACGCAACATTTCTTGTACCGTAATTTAAATTAGAAACGGATCGAAGGAAGCTTGTATGCTATGGTTGTACTACTCTGAGGAGTGTAATTTTTCAATAATAAGTTGAATTATTAAATATTTCTTTTTAAATAAAAAGCTTTTTATAACTTTTTTTTATTTTCGTGCATTGTCATCGGAACCAAATACGTGTGCCAAATTTCAGCAAGATAGCTTCAGTGGAAGTGGGTGAAATATTGATTGCAAGATTCCAGGACATTCATACATGCGAATGAAGTTAAATAAAAGCTTTTAAAATAAATAAGGTATTCTTCAAACCAACTGTATAGACTGCCATTATATGTTTATTAATTTGGTTTCTTCCTTTCTTACGCAAAGGTTATATGACCCGACTCTATCGAGAGTCACTTACATTGCGGAAAAGTACATTTTATTTTCATTTCATTATCATCATCATCATTTAGTTGTCCACTGCTGGACATAGGCCTCTCTTTAACGACCCCACTCCGACCGGTTTAGATTTTTTTTGACCTATTTACTAATTCCAAGGCGTCTACCAATTTCAATACTAAAACATTGTTTATTAAAAACGCAATAAATTTTTTCGCAAACAATTAACCACAAAAACTTACATTCGAAGCAAACATTGAATCCACTCTACTTTTGAAACCTATCCAATTGGGTCGCAAATAAAATTTCTTCTTCAGAGAAATGGTTGAATAAATGTTGGTATGTTGTATTATTTTTCCATGAATTGTGACATATTAATATTATGTACTTTGAAGCGGTGAAAGCCCAGTGGCTATCGAACGCGCCTCTCGCTCGAGCAGTCTGGGTTTAAACCCAAGCAGCGCGCACCAATGATTTTTCTAAGTTATGTGCGATTTAAGAAATTAAATGTCACTTGCTGCAACGGTGAAGGACACATCGTGAGGAAACCTGTATGCCTGAGAGTTCTTCATAATGTTCTCGAAGGCACGTGAAGTCTGCCAATCCGCACTTTGCGTGGTGCACTAAGGCTTAATCCCTCCCATTCTGAGAGGAGACCCGTGCCCAACAGTGGGATAAAGACAAGGTTGTGGTGAATGTACGTTCATGTAGGAATATGTACTTCATTAATTCTGCCGCACTGTCGATAGCACTCGGCTAGTTTTGTCAAAACTGAATTAAACAATTATTCGGATTCAGCGCGACGAACTCTTTAAAACGATTTGACCGCAATTTCAATAGCTTTTCGAAAACCCTTAAATATTAATAAAAAGTCTATTTATATTAATATTTAAGGGGTCATATACATGCTTTATTATGTGGGAGAGAGGGAGATGCTATATGAAAGTATGCACCATCTGACTTGTTTGCGAATTATTGCAAAGTACCTACATTGTTAAGAGCTAATAATGATACAATTAACTAAAAAAATCCTTCATAAAAATGTTATCCTTGAAAGAAATTCATCCATAAAAAGTCCAGGTAACTGTAAAAGGTTTTCGACTCCTAAAAAGGTCAGTGTCGATGTCAAAGAGATCCCGTGCCTACTAAACAGTAACTGAACTGAACTGAATTTTTCATACCCGCATCAAAGTAATTAACAACCGCAATTACGGGCCGCGTCCGCCGCCTCGTCACAAAACTCTGCCCTTGTAATTTCTCTGGAGTAGATTCAGCTTTAATTTTACCTAAATTATGAATACACTTAGCATACCTCGAAGAATTAAATAATGCGTGTTTTAGATCAATTAGAGATAAAAGCTTTTTGGAGGATGGAGAGTCCTTTTTTATCTACTAGTGTATCGACAGATTTTTTTGGCAACTTACCTGTACCGTTTAGACTCACTGGTGGGTCTAGTGGTATTTTTGGACCCACTTTACCGTAGTCTCACCCTATAGCAGTTGTCTACGATGGGAACATGCCATTTTAAACACGCTTTTATTAGCTTTATGTATGTAACGGAAATGGCAATGCAATAATTAAAAAAATAATTTAAAATAATCTTCATTTTAGTTTGGTTATCTACAAAAGCGAAACTACAGGCCTATGTAAAAAATCTCCAATATAAAATCTACTTTCGTTATTTTATCTGTGTCAACACTTTGGGAATGAAACTGGACTGCCGACATTTTGTTTGAAAACTAGGAAGCTCCTTTGTTTTAATGTACCACTCACTCTATTTCAGCTTATTGCGATATTGATCCATGAACGTTATTACATTATCAATATTTGAGAAAAGCAAAGGGGAAATATGAGACAGCCTTCTAAGAGTCGAGCACATACCTATTTTTACAGTATTTTTGCGGTGTATAATAAAGTGTATTTGTATTTTATACCTAATCGGTATGTAATTCTGTTTTAACTGGCTACTGCTGCACCTCTTGTCTAAAAGTGGCACGGATGAAGTGGACGAGTTCAAAACAAAACTCTGTTGCGTCCACAGAGTGTGTATTGAGCAGAAATGTCAATGATAAGCTACACGGTCAGCTATATAAGGGTCACAGCTGATGCAGGCGCAAAGCACACCACCACATGCTTTATGCAGCTATGTGTGGCTGTGCATACATGAGTATAGTGGTGATCAATTATGTGGCGGAGGGCACCGACTGGTTCAGAGTGATATCGGTATATAGTATAGTCGTTTTGCATCGTCCTCCTACCACCAGTGTTGAGTTTTCGGCAAAAATCTTCGCGTATCATACACTTTTACTCCAATGCAAGGAATTTTCTGTCGTTGCAAGAAACGTCCGCACAGCTCATAGAATGAATCACGCAATCGCTGCCCCAGCGCCACTTGACGATCCAATCACATTGCAGGAAATGTCGCGGCCCGCTCCCGCGCCTCACTTCATTCATACCAAAAATCACTTCCTCAGGTATTCCTCTGATGTCAGTTCTGTCCGTCGCTGGCTCTGTGGCCGTCGGTTCAGTGCTATGCACTTTGCACGCGTTGGTTGCTGCTCTCTGATATGCATAACATTTTGTATTATTGGATTGCATGATTCATTTTCCTGTTTTTGGCGCCGTGAACCTGTAAATATGGTTAGTTATCCATACTAATATTATAAATGTGAAAGTGTGTTTGTTTGTTTGTCCGGCTTTCACGTCGCAACGAAGCTATTATATGGTATGGTTTTTGTGTGTGGAGATAGTGAGGAGGGTGGAGAGTGACGTAGGCTATTTTTTAGCGCGGTAAAACATCCCCATGGGAAGATATCGATGTTTTGTTATGTTATTTGCTAGATATTTAGTTCCGGATGTTGTTAACAGATGGCATTGTTAATTCCCTTTTCCCACGCGGGCGGAGCCGCGGGTAAAAGCTAGTACCTAAATAAACATTAAAACAATATCACACCTCTATTTCACAATAGAGGTAGGCAGATGTGGGTAGTTCCTTCACTTGTTAGTTGTCACCTTCCTTAGGTTTTAGCGTCCATAGCCCAATGGCTCTCGTCAATTCTATTATATCGGCAGAGTATAGAAACGCCGAGCGCGGTCGGCTTGTGTTTGGGTTACCACTAGTGGCAAAAATCTCATGGGTGCTACCGCGCTTCAGAGGGCATGCCGTCGGTCCCGGTTGTATTGAATGGTAAAAATAATCGTTAAGGTTTATCGAAGACCTTCGGGTGGCTTGAGAACATTCGACTCTTGATTACCTACCAACTCATTGAACAATCGCATTGAAAGAGCGCCAGCGCGGTGGAGTATGCTATAGAACTCCCACGTCTGTGGGGTAGATCCGTACCCAACAGTGGGACGTATACGACGACGACGATTAGATGTTTTTAGGTCGCAGTGGCTTGTTGGCTTTATAGCCATAAATAGTACATTCCTTCAAATAAATAATTCCCATCCATCCATCAGCCTTTTTTAATACCACGGACTACATACAAACTAAAACAGACTCACCCGAGTCTGCATGTAAGCTGTCTGTACACTCGCCAGCTTATGGGTTGTGGTCATACGATATTAAATGTATGCTGCCCACATACATTTGTACCCGCAATATCTCCCTTCACACGCTCCGCACTAAACCGGCCCAAACAGCGGAACAGAGGTAAGCCCTGATACGTGGAATTCATAAAGATAAAGCTTTATGTCGGCAACCGTAATTAAAAGTTAAAGCTTTGGTCGGCACCCGTAATAATTAATAAATGCTTTCGGTGTCTCTGTGTGCCGGAAATTTGTGTTGTTTGGTAAAAGTTGTGGAGAATTTGTTTGATTTTGTCTAAACTCCAAACTTTCTTTAGAACATCAGGTTTCTTTACGACCAAATCTTTGTTTTAGGTACAATTTTCATATACTTGATCGAGAATCAAAATATATATCCTACCTTTTTGTAATTCAGTGCTAAGCACGGACTACACCCTTACTCTATGGTGTTTAGTAAGATATTGTCTCTTCAGTAGGTATATATGTAATATATGTGGACGCCCTCAGCTTCGCTCGCTTGGAATTAGACACATTACAGTTTCGTTTACTGTAGTAATATTATATAGCCTATGTCACTCAGTGAATCTGCAGTTTTCTAATGGTGAAAGAATTTTTGAAATAGGTCCAATCGTTTTTGTGTGAAAACATTAGGACCAAATCATTCCTTTTTATAATTTTAGTATAGATGAGTAATACACAAAAACATTGTAGTAATTTAAAAAAAAAGAATAGCAGAATAGGTTCTCGTTGGAACATTGCATTAATTCAAATTCAAAAACTGTCCATCCGAGATGAATAATGAAGAACAATTATCGCGGAACTAACGAAGGCATTCAGAAAATTTTGAAGCTATGTTGAAAAGTTGTCTAAGAAATTGTGCTGTCATTTTAAGAACACGCTTTTCTTATAAGATATTTATTGTTTACTAGTAGACGCCCGCAGCTTCGCTCGCGTGGAACTTTTTTACGATCTTTGAATGCCATATTTTTATTTATATCTAATCAACCTAGAATATAAAATTTTGATTTGAACCCGGAGTTCGATAGCCACTGGGCTGCACCTTCCAGTGAGCCGCTACTGGGTGCTATCTTTATAACCGACTTTGAGAAAAGGAGGAGGTTCTATGTTCGACTGTACGTGTGTACTGGGATAATTGTGGTAAGTGTACCTACATTTTAATTCAAACATACATCACTTCACGCTAAAAATAGTTGTTACTGCGGCACTGTTACCGGCTTACCGTATACTGCTTCACCTGAATCCTTAATTAACTTTGTAATCAAATATTCAATTAAATTGACGGGCAGGAAATTTGCAGAGTTTAATTAAACTCTCCAGGTGGCCAGGGGCTTCAATTGCCTCCCACGCAATCGCTATGAGAAAATTACTCATTGACATGTAACAAATTGTAAGAATTTTATGGCTTACCGAACGGAATGAGCGAATTTATTTCAGAGTTGTTAAAGTTACGTAAATTAACGCTTTCATTGATTCATACATCCATCACCGTTCCTAGTCTACTAGACATAAGCGTCCCATAATCGGTAAACTCGTCCTGGTCCAGTGCCCTTTGAATTCAGCAATTTCTGATCCACCTATTCCAACTGGTTGGAGGATGCTCCTTTTTTCTTAGTCGTGGTCTTCACTCTTCATCGGTTATCAGTCCTGCGAGCAACGATATCTGCCCATTGCCATTTCAGCTTGCAAATCAGACTCTTTATGTCGGTAACCTTAATTCTTCTACGAATTTTTCATTGTGAGTCCTGTCTCGTAGCGAAAAACTGAGCACACCTCTTTCCATATGAGCTGATATGAGCCTGCAAATATGGCCGACATTTCATATCGACTAAAATTTACGCCTACAAACACACAACTTTGCCTTTTTATCTATATTTTCTCATTTCACAGCCGTGTCTTTATATTTTATCTGTCTGCAAGCCTCTGTATCTTCAAGGGCGAACTACCTATATACTCGTATGCTTAATATAAAACCAAATACAAAACGCCTAAAATAATAATGCTTCACTTCCCTGAGAAAACTCTCAAAGGATTACTGAATCTTTGTGCAATAAAGAGTGCCTCATATGGCGAGATCAAATATTCATGATCTACATATGTTTTATCTTTAATATTATATTTTCGCATGAAGTATGTATAAGCACAGATTACTAAAATATGGTATAAGTAAGACCTTTGTTGTATGTAATGGTGCCTAAATTTTGATCTATTTTCGACGATAGCACAGAATACACGTAGTAAGGTACGTAACTAATCGTCACTTGTTCGATATTATGTGTAAGTCCCTTACCTTTTACCTTACTTACTTACCCTTTACCTTACCTTTTACCCTTTCGGCTTCATCAGTTTTGCAGATTGTAATTCTGACATGATTATTTGTTAGGCTAAAAATCAAACAGTCAAATACATATATGCCTATCAAAAATCTAAATAAAATCGATTATGAATCGATTTTATTTAAAGGTATCTTGGTGTCATTTTATTGTTATATTTCAATTTATTAATGGTCAAAAACGTTCCATATCCTCTGTGGTTGTCGATCAGGCGCTAGATAAAATATATCACTGAACTCGATCTTGTTCGTTGAAAATCGAGTAAACAAATCTGTAGGCAGCTTAAAATTCAACCTGTCGATAACATTCCAACTTGAGATGCCGAGTGAGCAATTCGATTACGCGAAACCGATTTCGAAAACTTTATAGGCGTATGAGCTATTGGTCTATTTTTGAATCGCTCGCGTGACTTGGTCGCCCGACTGCGACTCGTTTATCCATACATAATATTATAAATGCGAAAGTAACTCTGTCTGTCTCGCTTTCACGCCAAAAAATACTGAACCGATTTAAATGAAATTTGGTACACAGAAAGTCTAGAGCCTGACAAAGGACATAGGCTACTTTTTAATTGGTAAAAAGTAAAAGGGTTGAAAAGGGGGATGAAAGGTTGTTTGAAAGTATTGTCATTTTCAGAACTAGAAGCATAAAATTTATATTTTAAGCTGTTGATTAGATATAAATAAATATGGCATTCAAAGTTTGTAAAAATGTTACCCTTAAGGGTGTAAAATAAACATAGGGGATAACACATTTACGGATTCATTACAAATTAGTGGTGCTAATGTTAACGCGTTAAGAAGAATCTATGTCTAATTCCACGCGAGCGAAGCTGCGGGCGTCCACTAGTTGTTCTATTAATAAAAATAGTTCTAGTTTAAGCTAGTGAGCCGGTGGAAAGATGGCTTTAGAGCGTGTCCCGTTGACCGACTTCGGTGCATGCCACCACAAGTGTCCCCACAACCCACATATTTTATCCACTACTACTACATACAACTAACGACGAAATAAAAGCTTTCTTTCTTTTTTTCTTTTCGTTTATTTCCACACGATACATTTTATTATTGCACTACGAGTAGCTTAACCTTCGGTTCTACCCGTGTAAAATCTCTACCATGGTATGGTTGAAAATACACCAATGCCTCACCAATTATTACCACTAATAAAAATATAGCTTACTAGTGGAGCCCGCAGCTTCGATCGCGTGGAATTAGACATAACCATAGTTTCGTTTACACCTAGTAATACTATACAGCCTATGTCACCAGTGAAGATTATTTATTAGAAAGCTGTCCTAATGGTGAAAGAATTTTTGATATCGGCCCAGTTTTTGTGTGAAAACATTACAAACAAATCTTTCCTCTTTATAAAATATTATAAATATTATAATATACTAATAGGTATAGATGACCCGCAGTTCCGCCGATCAGAATTCGATCACGGTGTAGATTTTATCGATCGATCGAGATATGTCTCGTAATTTTTCGCTCTGGCGACGAGCGATTGTAAAGAATACAACGCTGGGAAGGCATGCGAACAGCTTCAATAAGTGAAAGAAGTCCGCGGTCGTTGAGAACTATATATATATAAAAACGAGCAGACCCCGCAATCGTTGTTCTGCCATATGAAATGTCAAAATGAAATCATGAAATCAAATTGAAATTCTTTACTGTAATTTTTATATTATTTCTTTTTCTTTCTGCTGTAAGGTGATTGTACCTGCTCAAGTAAAGTATTGACACTTCACTTTTATAACATTTGATTTGTAAACATACATGGTAGTAATCACACATAATTTAATATGTAACCAATGTCACCTGCCTTACCTTAAATTAATTTACAATATATAGGTATGATCTGCTGAAGCTAATAATAATTAATCCCCATGGTCTCGATGGATATTACCTACCTGTATTATAAATCTGTTTTCCATAAGCACATCTTATTGAATTGCTTTAATCATATTCTTAGATTACCTTTTCTTTTTCCCAAGTATCGTGTCGTAAAAAGCGTTTCTAGTATTTACTATTTTATAAAAGTGTGTTTTGATATGTATCTGCCTTCGTGTATTTTATTTTTAATTTTTTTTTTTTTTGTAGTTGCTTTTGTAATATTTTTGTTAATCTGTAAGGTTATGTCGGAACTTCACAATAATATCAATTAACAGTATTATAATGTATATGGAACTACATCTAGCTGAGTAAATATAAATATGTAAGTTGTAATCGTAAGTTGTAGGCTAGTTGTAGGTACCTACCTACCTACCTAATTATTTAACATCCTTGATTCCACATACATAAATTATAACGTACTTGTGATACTACTACTATAGTTTGTAACTATATTATATCGTTTATCGATCGAACTACTTCGACATAGGGCCGTACTGAAAATCAGCGCCATTTTTCCTATCCTAAGGATTATGGCAAAAGCTGAGTGCGGTCCTATTTCGCTTTGTAATAATTAGTATGTATGTAGTTTTAAAATTGTGCCGGTTAATTGTATTACAAAGTGAAATAAAAATCTATTCTATTCTATTCTATTCTATTCTATTCTATTCTATTCTAAAATGACGCGACGCTTTACGTCAATGAACGGCGGTTAATAATAAAAATACTAAAATAGTGTTTAAAAAACATTTTCCAGTGGACCAAATTGTGAATCTAAACCATTCTCGAATCCCCTTGAACACATACAAAAAGATTCATCAACATTTATCCAGCCGTTTAGGAGGAGTTCACTGTCATACACACGAACACAAGAAATATTAAGATGTATCTGTAGACCTTATTTTTGATAATTGATAGTTAAGAATTGTTTAGATCCTGTGGGAGTAGGCAGCGGTCGTATTCGCAAGCAACAGAAATAACAAAATCAAGCTAAGGCTTTATGTTAGAGGGTTTATGAGCAAAAATTTTAGGGCGAAACATAATTTTCGTGTATAATTTGCATAAAATAAAGGCGTGAAGCCCTTTCATGATAATGTTTTGTTGCCACACAGTATAAAGGGATGGAACGCAGGTCTAACAGAGTTCTAATTACTTTGCATGAACAATATTTTACCTGAGGCCATTATACTTTTGTTAACTGACAGCCAAGAGTAAAGTTCGGTAATTGAATTAGTTTTTAAACACAGAAAAACACAATGAGCTTATAGGTACATAAACATCATTGGAAAAACATGAAAATATGAATTAGCTAGCTAGCGTCGGAGCTATCTTTAAATATATTACAATATTTGATGTCAACCAATTCAATTTAGGTTAGAGGCAATTCAATAGAGGTTAGGGCTCAAATCTTTAAGTTGAGGCTGTTGTTTTTGGATGTACATTTTTATGGATGGACATGCAGCACTACCCGTCCTCTGCTGCTCATGACAGCCGTTGTCTTTGAATTTTCAAAGTCTATGACACTTTTAATTTATAAGTTTTATGTGTGATAGACATATTTATAATTTATAAGTGTGATAGACTTTGAAAATTCACCACCTTTTACGCATATAAATTGTTACTTGTTAAAACATGACGCGCGTGCTCATTGATCTGTAGTTTAGTTTTTTGTTAATTTGTGTGAAATTTGATGCGTACCTCCGGATATTTTGAAATAAAAAAAAAAACTTACTTTTGTCCTTTTTTTGGTTCTTAAACATTTTATTTATTTTTGCATTTATCTGCCAATTTTCATGCACATTCTGTCAATTTTCATGCATATTTCAAGCATTTTTCATGCATATTTGCATGCATATAACAAGCTTTTTATGTTGCATATAATCCGGTCTCTATATAAATATGGAGACTGGGATGGCTAATCCAGTTAGCAGAGAGGTTTATTTCGAATATGATAATTAGTTGGTCACTAATTAGATATGAGGACTCTAGGAATAGGGACTGCTGTTTACAGTTAGCCCTGTTAGTTGGTTTGAGTAAATATTTCTTTGTGATCATACAGACAATGAGAGGGCTGGGATGACAATTCCAAGCCAACGTATTAATAGAACCTACATTTTCCAGAAGTTTTTTTTTTAACTCTTTGTTATCGAGAACGATGTACCTTTTGTTTTCTACTACAGCCTTGGCTTGTGGCTTCTAGTGGGAAAACAATAGATGTAAAAAAATACGCTTCGATGAGAAGCCACCAACTCTGGTTGTACAGATACAAGTATCCAATCGGCATTGGCTTCATTGCATTATGGCTACTGCTGCGGGAGGTCTAGAGCATGCCGGCGAGTCCCACACTCCGTGCGTAAAGGCAGGTCTAGAGCATGCTAAAATGCGCTGCTCCAATGCGGATTGGTGGAGGGGTTAGTGGCCAACTCTGTTTTAAATGTTCTCAAGCCACCCGAAGGTCTTCGATGTTATCCTCCACTGGTAGGCACATAGGTTACATTAAATTTCGTAATACACACATAACTCGAATAGTTGAAGTGTTCCCCTTGTATTTGATCCCGGACCGATTGAGAGGCCGGGTTTCGGTCACAGGGCTATCACTGCGTCTATATTTTCTCGAAGGGTTAGGTAGATGGTACCTATCGTGAAACAATTGTTTTCACAGCTACTGTGTGTGAAAGGTGTCGTTTATAGTTACACTGTGATTGACTTGTAACGAGACTTACTTACTGGACTTCATAAAACGCATGTCCACCTTCATCCGTAAGCCACCTCCAGTTGGGCTCGCTGAAAATCAGCGCAAATGCTGCGGTATTTATGCTGAACGAGTTCCATTTTCTGCAACTCTGACACATGTGAATATAATTCCATCCATTAATTTCTAGGAATTATTAAATTTTAATTTATAATTTTATTTTTACTTTTATTTTTGTTTTCACCTTTTTGTTCTCTTACTTTGTTTAATATGAGTTTTTTTTTTGTTTAATTCTGTGTTTTTAAACTTCCTTATTCATGCTTTATGTATTATGTTAGAGTTAATGTTTTTTTATCTTTATCGAACCCTCGCCGCCAGTAGTTGGTATGTTGCCATCTTTAGGTGTCTATCTATCGTAACTTCGAGATATTTTATATCCATTGACCATTTTTCCGCCTCGAAAATGGAGCGACCTATATATTGTTTCCGGGAATTGGGTCGGAAACGCGTTTGACGCGCCAAAAGATAAGTTTGTCAACAAGCATTAGGTAGCAAAACCTGCTACGCTGCTACGTCCTACATACGTGCATTTATTTCCCAGCGATAACAGAAAAAAAAGGGATATTGGAAAAATATTTAAAAAATATCGTGAAATAATTGAGCACAATTTACAGTTAGCCAGTGTATTTTCTTGGAATATTGATTTCCTATCATTTTGAGATAGTATTTTTAGGACTTAGTTTAGTTTAGTTTTATGAGTTTCATTCACTTTCTCAGGACTTTTCTCACGTTTTACTGCAATCTCATATTATATATATCTAAATCTACATTTCTTCTTACCCTTTCGGGGAAATAGAGGCGTTATGTCGTATATGTACTAACATATATAACTATAAATGTACTAACATATACAGCATAACTCCTGTAGGTATTTCCCCGAAAGAGTAATTTAAATTCAAACTAAATTCTATTATTTTCTACTAAATACCACTAATGCCCTAGTTCGCGGATTGGTGGTGCTGGTTGGGTGAAAGCCGCAAAAACTGTTAACTTTCACCACGGTAAATAATCAGTATACTGTTAGTTGTGTTGGGTTAGCGGAAAATAAGAGTAATTACTATCCGCGTGTTTCCAACTGCCCCCAACTTTCTCACGGGTCGTCTATTATTATACCTTGCTTCTATATAGTTTGCTAAGAAAATAAAAGTTCTTATGTCGGTTTTAGGCTAGCATGCATCCATCCATCCATTCATAAGTGGTAGAACCTTTATACGTTATATGGAACGTACATTGGTTCTAGTACCATTTATTCCTGTCGTGTTTTTTAAGGCATTGTGTTCCTGTCTTCCGGTTGGAATGATTTGCTTCCGCTTACAATTTCTACAGTCCTCAACGCATCTGTGTCCAACTTCAAAGGAGACTTTTATGAGTCTTGTTTATTTATTTACTTAAATCCATGCTTTAGAATTCACAGTCTCATTCTTTTATTAAATTCGTTCTTTGTTGCTTTTCTTATCTTTGCATGGTGAATAGTAAAAAATAATATTCATCAATCATTTTGTGTGTTTAAAAGATCCGATGTATTATTTCATACCGGTTCTTAATCTTTTACATAACCTGTTTGTCCTGAGTGGGATTCGAACCCACGACCCCTGGCGTAACAGGCAGGGTCACTACCGATTGCGCCAACGGGCCCGTCAAAATGTACTAACTCGTATCATAATACTGTACTCGTTATGATAATAGTAATGATACAGTCTGTGATCTGATAATATTTTATTGATCGGTAATATTTATTTATTGTTTCTATCTACTGCGTCCGTGTGGATATGTTAGCCTGGATAGTTTGTGGCGTCTAAGGTAAGGTCATGGACCTAACTTTTATTAGCTTTGTATGTATGTAACGGAAACTTTGAACGTGATTTTCACCCATTTCAAAACGTCTGATTAATTTGAAACTTTGCACACTTCTCAAGGACCGATGAGAATGCAATAATTAAAAAAAAAATTGTGTGTACTTATGTACACGCGTTAGAAGTTATACTTCTTTGTATAACCTTTGCAAGAACAACCTGCACTGTAGATGTCTTATTTCAATCACCATGACATTGACGTTGTCACAAGAAGAACAACTGAAAATAAATATTTTTCGAGGTGGAAACTAGGCGATACCTAAAAGGTATTTAATACATTGAATGTTTTATTATAACGCATTATATAGTTAAATTAAGTTTATTTGAATATCACAAAATTTAACCGTAATGAACCCGCAGACTTTGACAATTGAAAGTGTACACTGTCAAACCATTTTTTGACAATGTTGACTATAGCTAAATTAATCCTGTTGGTTTTTCGTTACAGTGTGCGCGTGCATCGTAAAAATTTACTCTCATCATTTTTCCCTAACGCGCCAAAAGAAGTATAAACTATATAAATCTACATTTTAGTTCGGTTATCTACAAAAGCGTATTTTATTTTGTTTTTTAAAAGATGTTATTATCATGAGTATCATCATGTGTATATGTTAACTATAAAAGATTATACATCTATCTCTTAGAAGAGGCACAGGCGTCATTTTATGATATTTATTCCACATCACGGAATGAGAAGAAGCGGATGTTTACTTTTTAATCGGAAATGAAAATGTTGCCCAACTTTTATCGAGTTTCTGATGGCTCGGATATCAAACGCCTAACTTGTTTAAACAAGTTTTGTTATGGGCTTCACAGCAACTTTGATTCGGTGTCAAATGGAGAAGAAGGTAGGCATTGGTAATAAGACAGTTACATTAATAAATGATATTTAAGATCTTTATCTTTCATCTTTACCACAAACCTTTATCTGTTTCTCTGTGGGGACGGGTCTCCGTTGATTGATGACTTGCCTTGACTGATGAAACACGGGTTCAAATCCCAGCCCTGCATATTATTTTGCAAATAAATATTTCCGGGTTATGGTTTTCAAATGTTGTTTATTGGCAGACTTCACAGGCTTTCGAGAGAATTGTGGATAACTCTTAAAAATGCAGGTTTACTGACGATACTCTCCTTCACAGTTACAGCAGTTAAGTAGTTAGTTTCATATCCAACCAAAACTCCGTCGAAGACTCGAAGAGGAGGTTATTCTCATCTAGTATCGAGACGTTCTCATCGGCAACCAACTGAGACGTTTCATTAATAATTTTGATTGATTGTTTCTTACAAAATTGGGTAGGTAAATAAATCTTTTACCGTATGGAAGGTTCTCGAGGGATTGCCATTGCTGGTGTAATATCTGAAATATTAAACTACTCGCTGTGTATGTCGAAACTAACTATTTTATAGTATACTGAATAAAAGCTTTCTTTCTTTTTTTCTTTTCGTTTATTTCCACACGGTACATTTTATTATTGCACTAGCTAAACCTTCGGTTCTACCCGTGTAAAATCTCTACCATGGTATGGTTGAAAATACACATATACCTCACCAATTATTACCACTAATAAAAATATAGCTTACTAGTGGACGGCCCGCAGCTTCGATCGCGTGGAATTAGACTTAACGATAGTTTCGTTTACGCCTATTAATATTATAAAGCCTATGTCACTCAGTGAAGATGCAGCTTTCTAATGGTGAAAGAATTTTTGAAATTGGTCCAGTAGTTTTTGTGCAAAAACATTACAAACAAATCTTTCCTCTATAAAATATTAGCATAGATTAAACATCGTTACAGTGATGTCGCGTAATAGATGCGCCGGCACGCGCGTGACGCGGCGCGAGTACTGTACATCACTCGAACTTCGAACTCGTTAATTACGAGTTGGTTGCGAGTTCCGAGTTGTGCTTTTGTTGCGACGAGATTAGATCCCGGGCCGCCCGGCCGGGCCGATGTCACGTCACGATGTCACCAACGTCGCCGATAGCAGGCGGTGCGCAGACTACCGATTTAAATCGCTTTCTCAGCGCAGACTACAGATTTAAATCGCTTTCTTAGCGCAGACTACAGATTTAAATCTCGATGGTTTTATGCCCGTTAACACGATAGTTGACAACGACAATTGGGTTTTCTTGACTTGAAATGCCCAGTAGCAGCTCGAGAGTCTGGATTTTGCCGGTGTATGGCAATAGACTCACCACTTATTACATGGGACCTGAACATAACTGGCGAAAACTGGGTGTACTACAACATACTTCTGCCTAGCCCTTCGGGGAAATACAGGCGTGATCTATACTAATACCTATTATAAAGAGGAAAGATTTGTTTGTAATGTTTTCACACAAAAACTACTGGACCGATTTCAAAAATTCTTTCACCATTAGAAAGATGCATCTTCACTGGGTGTCATAGTCTATATAAAATTCAGACTTTGAGCTGCTACCGAGCATTTCAAGGAGCTGAACAACAAGTAACAATTGAGTACTATATAATAAATACGATTGATTTATTTATAGTATTTAATGCGTTGATGCCCTCTTAACGTCACACTTATACGAATGGCTTAATGACCACGAATATAAAAATCAGCATTTAAATCAGGTCAAAGAGGAGTTACTTTTATCAATTCTCCAATTAATCCCCGGGCAGCAGTTGTATTAATTTGACGAAAACAATATACGATTGAAAATGAATTCAGACACGTGTGTTAAGCGGATTTTGTGTTAAAATATTTTATATCGTATAGTAGGTAAGTATGTACACAATACCTGCGATGCTAAAAAAATATAACCTACGTCAGGTATCACGTTCAGGGTCTATTAAGGGTGTCATGCACGTCACTATCATGCGGCAGGCAATATAAGGTAAGAGAACATAGTTAGAAATATAAAATGAAATAAATTTATCAAGGTCTTACTGCTCGGAATGAATAAAATATGTTATCTGACGTATATGAAATCTGACAAATACATAAAAAATTGTCAATAGAAAAAAAAGACGTGTGGCACTCGGAGACTGCCGAGCTATTGCATAGAATTTTTTATCAACTTCTGCAATTATAATTTTTTATTGATTTTATTTATATCAAAATCAAAATTATTTCGCTCTTAACTACAACGTAACAGGTTATTTTCGTTACGGAATTTCTCGATTCGGTCTCCACGCTCAAGGCCCGCGATAGAAGCTATGCAATAGCTTAAAAAGATTAAAATAAGATTACCACATTATAATGCTAGATTACAAAAATTACATTAAAAACGCAAGTAATATCATGGCGGATTATTTAATCCACGTACGCTTTTTTCATAACTCACAACATAACATAGCCAAAGACATCAAACTTATGCTCATTACATAACATAAACCTCATTGAGTCGGGCAAACTTCTGTGCGAGTTTTTAATATTTTCAATGGCAACATTACAGCTTCAAATGGAGTTCATAAATTGTTATGACAGCATCAGATATCTCCGCGGTTACCCACTTAACGAGTATTCCCTCGCGTGTACCTCATACTTTGCCACAATTTTCTTTGCAATTCGCGTTCTCGTATCTACGTTATTTACCGGTGAAGCAGCGATCATAATTTCATTGAAATATGTGTTAGTATCTACAGTTGATTTTATGATCGATATTAAGGCAAAATTTAATGGACGCTACCGTGCTTTGGAGGTTCGTTAAGCCGTCGATCACGGTCGTTTTCTATGGTGGAAACAGTCGTTAAGCTTTGTCGAAGACCTTCGGGTGGCTTGAGAACTTTCGACTTAAGGTTGACCACCAATCCACATTGCAGCAGCGTGGTGGAGCATGCTCTAAATCTCCCGCAGCCGTGTCTGTCCTTCTGGGGGAGTCCCGTACCCAGCAGTAGGATGTCTGTGTTGTAGCTTCTACACGGTACAATGGTACTAAGTACCGTGGTAGGTGGTGGTACTGCCCCAAGCGAACTATAATCAGCACCTATATATTCTATAGACTCTAGCTTTAGTCACTGGTGAACTGTACCACAGGTATTTGCAAAAACCTACCTCAGTCACCAAATCACAAAGTAAGGTTTGGTGAATACACAACTTGTACCTTTAAATAAGACTACTGTAAATACTCATAAGACTACTTCTGTAAGAGCAAATAAATAAAATCTTTATCTGAAATCTTTATTAAATCGGATGGAGTACTCTCAATCCATCAGGAACTCATTAGGCTGAGAGATTAGTTTGTAACGTTGCGGGCGCCGCGTCGAGTAGGCAATCTTCGTGAGAGTTCTCCATGTCGATTTGTGTTCTGGGCTTGACGTGTGTTATAGAGGGTGATTTTTATCATGTGAGAAATCAAACAGAGCCAGAACGTGCGACTATAAAGGGTGTTGTAGGGTAAGTATAATTAAAATTGTAGCAAGTATTAAAGTACCTAATACAGTTTCTGCCGTGTAATAATAAGCTAAGCTAGAGGTCCTGGGTTCGATACTACTACTTCTGGGAATTTTAAATTAGAAAACCCAATAATACATACTTTTCCTGATCGGGTATCGAACCCAGGACCTCTAGCTTAGCTTATTATTACACGGCAGAAACTGTATTAGGAGTCGTAGTCGAGAGTCGTGTATTAGGAGGAGTACTCGGAGTCGGAATTTGTGCCAGGTATATGGCAATAGGCTCACCAACTATAACATCATCATCATCACAAACCTTTCTTTGTTCCACTGGTCTCCTCATAGAATGGGAGGGCTTAGGCCTAACAACTATAACACGACACCTTAATTTAACCGATAAAAGTGGTACTATATACACACCACAGCCTACTCTATCATTATCCTTTTGGTGTACAATATAGGAACTCTATCTTTATCCTTTTGGTGTACAATATAGGAACTCTATCTTTATCGTTTTGGCGTACAATATAGGAACTCTATCTTTATCCTTTTGGTGTACAATATAGGAACTTGTCTGTCTCTCCTACCCCTTCGGGGGAATACAGGGGTGGTATTATTATGAACATCTTCCAGATAGCTGTGTCCATCGTGGTTCAACAATAGATTCAGAGCCGGAACCAACTCGGCGAGTATCACAGAGACTTACTTATTGTGCTGAGAGGTAATGCATGGCTGGTTGGAGCTCGAGTGCTCCGGTCTGTTAAGTGGGTCAAGAATATCAACGTTCACGGAACACGCTGCTCATAATGATCCCTGGTCTCGGAGTCGACAACCTTGATGGCCAGGCGTGTCGGTGGACTAGGCGGGGTTTTGGTCATAAAAATCATTTTCTAAGTCCATCTAGAATTAGCGTTGCATATAATATATATTACGTTGAATTTATTAAATACAAGTGGACCCTTAACTGCGCTCGCGTGGAATTACACATAATAATAGATTCTTATTAACGCGTAACAAATTAGTAATGAACCCGTAAATGTGTTATCCCCTATTTTTATTTTACACCCTTAAACATTTTTACAAACTTTGAATTTATTTATATCTAATCAACATATAAATTTTATGCTTCTTTTTCTGAAAATGACAATACTTTCATACAACCTTTCATCCCCCTTTTCAACCCTTTACAACACTTTCTACCAATTAAAAAGTAGCCTATGTCCTTTCCCAGGCTCTAGAGACTCTAGACTATCTGTGTACCTGTGAGACCTGTGCCCAAAAGTGGGACAAAGAAAGGGTTCAGTGGGTCAGGTTGTGGCTGAACTTCACAGTTTCATTCCATTTTCGTTTACCATAAAAAAATATGTTATATATAACAACCTATATTCTTGCCACCCCATCTTATAGGACTGATATGAATTTAGATACCTTGTAGTACACCCCCTCGCAATATTGTATAGGCGTTGTATTAAATTTACATTTCCCTTTCACCCTTCGATACAAGGCTGTAACTTATATTTCCTTAGGGAAACAGGCTTTTTAAGTCATCGAGTATGTTAGTGTAGGAATAATTTACTTCGACGCCCCAAATATTTGAAAACGACTGAGTTTTTAACCGACTTTGAAAAAAGGAGAATGCTATGTTCCAACTATTTGTTTTTTGTTTTTTTTTTCCATTGAGAACAGAAGGATACAGGATTGCATTGCCATGCATTCCTTAGTGACATGTTAAAAATATTTTTTCTACTGCACTGCTATAGAATTTTCGTCTTCCAACCAGATGCTTCTACAGCCCATAGGGCTGTATGGTGGCAATACAGCCCACTGTTGGGCACGGGTCTCTCCTACTGCCATATTTGTGGGGGGTCTAGAGCGTACGCTGCTCCAATGCGGATTGGAACGGGGGTTACTGGCCAGCCCAGTGTCGAAAGTTCTCAAGCCACCCGATGGTTAAGCCAAGTCGAGCATCAATGATATTGATTCATAATAATTCGTATAGTCTAAAATTCTTTTTCGCTCTTATAAAAGGCAAGGTAGTATAGTATACGCTACGATTCGTGATCTTGACTTAATATTTAATTCAATTATACGTTTTGATATTTATTACGTACCAAGTAGATTTATCTCGAATTTTTTGGCAAATGTTATTGCAATCCTTTTTCAATCCCTTTTGAATGGTTTGTATTTCAATCCGAGTCGGGAGTCTCCTGTAATTGGATGGCAGTCCAATTTATGCCGAATATAAATATTTTCATAAAAGATTTTCTCCTTTACAAACTGTGACTACATATTATGTAGATATGTAATGTAGCCATTCCTTGCTTTATTATTCGCATAACCGCAAGTTACTATTAAATTGGTACAGATTACCCCTAAAAATACTGTCTTCAAATAAAGGGTGTTTGTAGTTGTTGTGTGTGTAGTGACAAAGAAACTGGAGTTCCTAACTGAAGTAGAAAACTTTCCAATTTCATTGGGTTGGTACACGGAACACAGCTCTCTCTATGTTTCGTAGGTTGGTAGCTGGTAGTTTATTTATTTAACACTTTATTGCTCAGATAAAATAATTTATCTATTCTATAACCGCCAAAGTTCGCTAGGGGAACTGCTATCTATATTATTTATTGGATTTAAATGGCCTTACCACCTCTTTTGTTGGCATTTTCAGAGTCAAGTAAAATGTTATCAGTCAGCTACAAACTTGGAAAATGTTGTGTCAACAGAGATACATAATAAATATCGACCTTTCCAATGTAAGGGTCACAACGGGCTGTTGAAATATGCAGCAGCAGCAGCAGGAGAATATGTGGTCTATTCTTAAATCGCTCGCCAGGTGTTGAGTGTTCGATACAAGTTTATTTTCAATCTACGGCGTAATTTCTGTATTTTTGAGATACCTACTCGAATACCTACTCGAATGCAGCGAGTGGCGAACTCAACCCAAACATATATATAAACTTAGTACCTAAATTGTTAACTCCAGGTTTCTTCAGTCATTCAGTGTAGTTGAATATTTACTTTGACATTTATGAGATTTGTGAGCTAAAAGTGGAATCAAAGTTTTGTATGGAAAGGCAACTCTATGCACTTAAAATCTATTTTCTCACCCACTCGTCGGACGGGACGAGGGACAAATTAAAATATAAAAAGTACAGAATTGCTTCTGTCGCACGAAAATGTCGGAAGCGAGCACTCCATAAATACGCGGAGAGCGATTCAAAATTAGAACTCCTGAACTTTGGCATTTGGGGACCACAGGCTACGAATACGTACGACCCTGCCTGACCCGGGATTGAGATGCATTGTTTTGCTGAATTTTTTTTTACTAGCTTTTATTTAACGTTCCATGTTTGTATTGACATGAAATTTACTCACAATTAATATTGAATGTGATCTGATTTATGGCACTAGATTTCACTAGATTCTTAATTAATTAAATTAGTTCTGAGCAAATACTGTATTTTCTGTATTATTTGCTGCCTATGATTATATATTTTTGAACGCATTCCCAAGTTTTTTTTTTCTTTTTCTTTTTCTTTTTAGTAGTAGGTACTTTGTTGTGTATTTTTATTTTTTATATTGTCAAGCATGTTGTAGCAATAAAGGAAGAAAATAAATTATTTTCTATTTCTAAAAAAATATTAATATCAAATGAGTACCTACATGGTTATATATTTAAGAGAGAAGATTACATAACTAAATGCACGTTGTTGGTATGGATGCATTTACATTTAAAAGTGAAAGATATTCCACGTTCGACACGTATTCAAGAACTCTACTTGCCGGTAAAACCCGGTAGATACTCGTATTTACCGATCGCTTCGTCGTGCAAGAATGCAACTTGCAGTTTTACCGGTTTTTACGATCGCTTTGTTCCAAGCGCAGTCAGCGGACGTCGATGGACCCTAAACGTATTTACGGCTTTCAAATAAAATTTTCAACTGACATTCTGCTTTACCTGGACTCATTTCGAATTCCTCTTGCAATTCCAGCTGTTAGTATCGTTTGCTAATGGAATTCCGATGACTGTACCTTTGGGAGTAAAACTAAATATTTTACAGTTAAAAAGACAGAAATTATTCAAGATAGAAACAAACAGCGATCACCTTGCTAATTAAAATCTAACCCTTCTAAATCTTTAAAACAAACAATAAATATATTAAAAAAAAACAGTCCTAACCAGTTTGATAAACATACTGCCAGGTGGCCCGCGCTACGACTCGCATAACGCAATAATAATATTATGATGCCAGTCTATAAGGTATTTAAGTATCCCTACATAAATAAATTAAATTAAATTTAAAGTATTTTTTTTTCTATGATGGAACGCGTCTTTTTTATTTTTTTAATACTTTAATGCTTAGTTGTTTAGTTAGGGAGGTGTACAAAATCAACTAATAAAACATAACTAGTTTAAGACTTAGGGGCATTCCTAATATATTTCTAATATCATGTGACCATTTTAATATTGGTATAAATCAGTTAATTACATATTAATTATAATAACAATGTCAGATCTGATTACATACATGATCAATCAATTAACTCATACGCGCCATACCTACCTACCTAAGTAGTTCAAATGTAATTATTTTTCAGACAATATTTTTCTATATCTATACATATAATGAAGCTCTAACGATTCCGCGTCCAAAGAACTCTAAGGCATGCAGGTTTCCTCACGATGTGTCCATCAACGTTACATCAAGTAACATTTAATTTCATAAATCGCACTTATAAAAGTCATTCTTGCGTGCCGCCTGGGCTTGAACCCGGACCGCTCGAGTGAGAGGGTGAGTTGTCACCGCTTAACATACAATACACTCAACCAGGGTTTGACTGGTAGAAAATGCCATATTAAGGTATTAAGTACGCCCATTGTATATGTATATATCTTTAGAGGTGTGAATAAAGTTGAATAAATAAACAATCAACAATCAACAAATAATAATAATAAAATTTTGCGTCGCGCAGTCGGATAATAAGGCACACGAGTACTTCAGTCAACTTCAACGAAATTTATATTCAGAGTTTAAGCTGACGTCAGTTTCAAGAATTGTACCGAGCTTCCTTGCGAGTTCTACGGAAGTCGTAGACGACATTTGTCGTAGTTCATAGCTCGAAAAACATTTAATTGAATGTTGTTGTTGTTTACCCCGAATTTAAGTTACTTTCCGCTTACTCGATAAATAGTCGAATGAATGTGTAAGTATGTAGTATTTTATTAACTCTAACGGACAGGATTAATTGACACTAAAAGCCCAGCTGTTCTGTAGTCCCAACTACGCTTATTCCGTCGCTGGGACTACTCTAAAGCAATTGTCTTCTTACGTACTAACAACTACTCTAAAGCATTTGTCTTCTTACGTACTAACAACTACTCTAAAGCAATTGTCTTCTTACGTACTAACAACTACTCTAAAGCAATTGTCTTCTTACGTACTAACAACTACTCTAAAGCAATTGTCTTCTTACGTACTAACAACTAAATGTCTATAACACCTTGTAAAATTGGATTTCAAATCCACATAAATTAATCAAGATTTCTGTTTAAATCTCACAGTCTCGCAGTTTCTGATTTTGTTTAATATTTGTTAAAGTTGTAATGGGCGTCAGTGGTTGGGTGCTGCATGTTCGTTTTCTATCTTATACAGTTAGACGAGCTCATTTGAGCCCTGTGAGAAACTGTGTTATTGATAATTACAATGAGGTCCCTACAGTTTTGCATTGACATACTTCTGTTAACGAATCTTGTAATATAATTCCACGCAAGCGAATCTGCGGGCGTCCACTAGTCATAGAATTAATCTTCCGTCAACTGGATTTAAAATTCGAATACGTACCTTGTCATTTTTGACCTGTTTACTCAGATTTTTACTTGGACCGTATCAGGTAAGCATACTATGCTCATATCTTAATCAAATACGTTACATTCAACAAAGCGCACGAAAGTTCTTACCCCTTTCTTTAGAAACAAGTTTCGAATCGGAGGTAATTTACATAATGCCAGTGCTAGCTCTATTTTCATCTAAAACTTTGGTTTGTTTTCTATCGTGAAATAACAAAGCTATATCATCTTTGCTTCCGTGTCCTTTGCAATCTCAGAGGACAAATATTCACAACGATCTTCTTACGTGCTTGCATAGTTTGGTACGGCTGTAGTAGGATATTGTAGAGGTGGCTGTGGTAGTAAGTAGATACTCGTGTAGGTACTAGGAAGGTTAACAAAACAAACGAATTATCAGTATTCACTTCAAAGGATTTTATAAAGTACGATGTCATATACATGAGCTAGATCATAGATGCATATTTTTTTTTTATAATATAGACGGACAAACAGACATACCTGATGGTGGTAAGTGTTCACCGTCGTCTATGGACACGTGCGACACAAGGGGTATCACAGGTGCGTTGCGTGCCTTGAAGGAAGCGTTTCACACTCTGTTTGAAGGCAATTATCGGTTTAGTCCCGTGTGATTTAAGTTGGAAATAGGCGGACTAGTTTCGATCGATTACGATGACGATATTTCGACTCTCATCGAAGTCACGCTGGCTAATTACAGATTGATAGACTTCTGTTTACCGTGCTTCGGAGGGCACGTAAAGCCGTCGGTCCCGATTGTTTTCAATGTTGAAAACAGTCGTTAAGCCTTGTCGAAGACCTTCGGGTGGCTTGAGAACATTCGACACTGGGTCGGCCACTAACCCCTCCACCAATCCGCATTGGAGCAGCGTGGTGGAGTATGCTCTAGACCTCCCGCAGCTGCGTCTGTGGGGGAGACCCTTGCCCAGCAGTGGGACGTCTATGGGTCGCAGCGAGACTTCTGTTTTCTTGGTAAAGAAATATCTTTTTAATCACTGTATTTTTTCTAAACTTGTAACATCCATTGACATCCCACAATGTTACCCCGTGGCTTAGGAAATTACTGTCCCATCTAGCTTCGCATAATCCCCTTGTCAGATGGAGTAGAATTAGGAGGTGTCCGATTGAATCACACCCATTTGAATTGAACCGAAAACCACGGCTCACGCAAAATCCAATCGAAGTTATAATGAAAGGATTGAGAGGATATAAAATGTGGTTCATCGAAAAAATTGTTTCGTGTTAATAAAAGTCTTTGAGCCGCCGTGTGGATGTATGTTATTTTGTATGTTTCAATATTACTGTGCTCGTTTTATGAAGGATAACATTTTTTTATGCTAGAAAGAGTATTTAAAAAAAATAAAATAATATGATTAACTATAAAGCTTAATATGATTAACTATTTCGAGCATTGGTTTAGAATAAGTCTATTATTATAGGGATACCTTTATAAAGTTTAACATAAAATAAAGATACCTTAATAACGTTTAGCAAAAAAATAGAGATAGCTTAATTGCGTTTAACATAAGTTGAGATACCTCAATAACGTTTAACATAAAATTTAAAAAATGATTCATGGTCGAATCTCGACCACTAGTTTACATGAGTAGGTAATTATATAATTTTAGTCATATTACATTAAGCTAAAAAGAGTGTGTTCGAGCATGAAACATCTAGAAAGAGTTTCGGCTGACCCATTGGCGCGAGCGCGCCCGCCCGTGAACACACGTAATGTTTACGCTACAGGTCGAATCTTATGAATAAGTCGATGAACTTTCACACCACACAGGAGTCTCACGTAGTGATTAACGGTTATAGCATAGAGCACCTAGATATTGTAATAGTTTATGCTCTCTCAGTGATTAGTGACAAAACTAACAAAACTCGATCCACAAAAAACATTTACTCCTGGCGGAGACTCAATAACGCAGACTACAAAACGGATTTAGATGAAACTTGGCACATAGGTAGATCATAACCTAGATTAGCACATAGGATTCTTTTCATCCCCAAAATATGTTCCCTCGGGATGTTTTGAACGTTAATTGAAAGCAGTCTGGCACACTGTCAACAGATGGCGCTAACACTAATTTTGAACTTGATTACAGTTTTTCCGCGGGTTTAACTGCGTTAAAAACCTAGTTTTTAAATACATTAGTAAACTTTACACACTCACACCCCTCCAATAGGTCTAGACGTGAGTTGCAGATGGAACACACACAAAAACACAATACAATAAAATTTATCTCCAAAATAAATAATAATACATGTATAACAAATTTTTAATCATATTATTTATTGTGCGTTTAAACCAGACCTCGTTTCGAAATGAATTAATACTGTCAGCAGCAGCACGTTTGAAAAGAGAAATAAAAAACGTTACCAACTATTGTTCCGAATAAATTCAATGTGAGCCTGGGGGAAACAGACGGTAGATACTGTAAAAGAAATGGAAGTGGAAAAAGATGATGTAAAACGACCGTTTTCTTTATAAAGATTTCCACCATAATACACTCGTTATTTAAATTTTTTCGGCATGAATCTGATATTCTTGTTACAATGTTACAAATTGAAGCCACCTCCACCGCCTCCACAACCCTATCTCGTCCCACTGTTGGGTACGGGTCTCCTCTCGAAATTGGAGAGGTTAGACCCTAGTCTACCACGCTGGCAAAATGCGAATTGGCAGACTTCACATGCTTTTGCACCGCTCAGTGAGAACCTACTTGTCATGTTATTTTGGAACCTTTTACATAGCATCACGTCTCTATTTCCCCGAAGGGCTAGGCAGAGGTGTGTATACACCCACTTATAACCCGTTCTGTATAGTTCCCATATAATAGGTGCTAAGCCTATTTCTACACCGGGCACAAATCCAGACTCCAATCAACCATTCAAGTTCAAGAAAAAACCCATTCAAGTTCAAGAAAAAACCCATTCAAGTTCAAGAAAAACCCAATAGTTGTTGTCCGACCGGGGATCGAACCCAGGGTCGCTAGCTTAGCAGTCACGGTTACGACCAATAGACCAAGAGGCAGAGAACAAAAGACGCACAAAATCAATCAGCCTGACATAAATCGCAACGTACAAATGTTCGCACGTCCTCGACCTACTCACTGTCTTTATTACCTCGTAAAATCTAGACAATTTGTTACGCGCGATCTGTATCAAGTCAATTCACGGAATAGCTCTCAAAATTGTTCCGATTAATCGGTGTTTAACACAACTCCTTTGTTAATCGAAACCTTCAACAACGCGGTTTACAGAGGTGTTAAAATATTTGAAAACTAGTGGACGCCCGCAGCTTCGCTCGCGTGGTATTAGACATTCACTAACTTCAAAAACGGCAACGTTTCATACTAACTTTGCACCTCCGTTTTACCCCCCTACGGGGTGAATTTTCAAAAATCCTTTCTAAGTGCTCCCCTACGTTATAAAAGGAACCCTGTGCAAAATTTCAAGTTTCTAACCCTTATAGTTTAGGCTCTGCGTTGATATGTCAGTCAGTCAGTCAGTCAGTCAGTCAGTCAGTCAGTCAGTCAGTCAGTCAGTCACCTTCTCCTTTTATATATATAGATGGTTCAAACATGTTTACTACTCCTTTGTTACTCGAAACATTCAACAAAGGTAGAGCGATGTCTCCACCTTTTTGTTGAATATTTCGAGATATGACGATAGCTACCTTGCAAAGTCATACGTATACATTAACCTAATTAATTTTATTCGATCTCATATACCACAAACTGTCCCGTATCGTATTTGGCTTGAATAAGTCAGAGAGATTTCCCACTTGGAATTATTGAAACCTTGAGAAAAACAATATGGACATTGGATCCGTTCCAAAACTAACGCACTGTATTGTTTGATTGTTTACGTTGGACCGCGCCGCGACTGGCACACTGCAATACATACGTCGCTGTTAGGACTCTTACATATCTTACCATCGAGCACGAAGAACTCATAGCCCTGCATGTGGTGCAACGTGCAACCGACACCATAGATTTTAATGTTGTACGTTCCATTAAGGCACTATATAAGCTTAGGTCGCGCCGCGACTGGTACTTTATTCAAAGGAGCATCCATAAACACAGAGCAGAAATCAATGTTAACTGCATTGACTTCACGACGTAACTTTCACAGGAAGATGTATGTAAGCCTACTTATATTATATACTAGTGGACGCGCGCAGCTCCGCTTGCGTGGAATTAGACATAACAATAGTTCCGTTTACACCTATAGCCTATGTAACTCAGTGAAGATGCAGCTTTGTAATGGTGAAAGAATTTTTTAAATCGGTACAGTAGTTTTTGTGTGAAAACATTACAACAAATCTTTCCTCTTTATAATATTAGTATAGATATTAATACATCATGTCATACATTGTTTAATTTTTATGTTGGTGACATGAAAAATTGAAACGTTCATAATTCTATCGCCTGGGTCTGTCGTAATTTATCTACCGAGTATAGCAACGTCGGGTGCGATCACTATATTATGTAAGTGACCGCTAGTGGCAAAATTTCATGGGCATTTCCGTGTACACGTTAAGTCATCTGTCCCGGTTGTTTTCAATTGTTGTTTTTGTTAAAGAAAGACGAATCGACGAATTGCGGGTGTCTTGAGAACATTCGACACTGGGTTAGCCACTAACCCCTTCACCATTCCGCATTGGAGCAGGTGGTGGAGTATGCTCTAGACCTCCCGCAGCTGCGTCTGTGGGGGAGACCCGTGCCCAGCAGTGGGACGTCTATGGGTCGCAGATAGTATGGGAATAGGCTCACCACCTATTACAGAAAAGTGAGTGTACTAAACATTTCTGCCTACTTCTTCGGGGAAACAGGCGTGATGTTATGTAATAGACATGTGTACAACTTCCCTAGACTAAACTCTGTTTCGAAAGGGCATCGACCTTATTGACGTGATAACGTCTTATAAATTGATGAACATCGACAGCGCATATTTAAACGTTGTTTTTTTTGTACATTCCAGCATAAAAAGAGAAAAATATACTGATTCACAGAAAAATATTAAAAACAATATTAAATGAGCGGTTCTCTGCAGAGAAATTATTTTCAGTAAATTAATTTTTACACACGACAACATTGGCGGTTCCATGGCTCAAAAATAGGGAACTGTCAAAATAAATATATAGACTTGTCTGTTGTCTGTGATTAGTTATCTGTACTGTAGAATACTTTGAAGTTTAGACTACAGACGTAAATTCTCCTTTTTTGTATTGTCTAAAATAATGATTATGACGTTATCACGTAAATCTATCGTCCGTAAACCGACTTTACAGACAACCAGTTTTCTCCAATGTTAGATTTCATCTATTAATAGGTAATGCCGATCGGCTGATGTATCGCCGCGATTATTTCCGTTGTCCCGGGACAAAGTCATTAGTATTAGACAAAGTAGAACGATACATAATACAGATAATATATTGCCCTCATTTTATTTGATCTAATATTAATGATCTCTGTGACCATTTTCTAAGTGATATGCACGAAAATATTTGTACAAAATTTGGCTTTTCATGTTGTAATCATTCATGATATTTTTCATTACAAATGTGATACACTATAAGACTCAGAAAGAGAAGACATTTAGTAAAGGATGTGTTAATAGGAACATTAGTTGCTCAGTTAGTTAGTAGATATGAGAATTGAGGACTACAAGATCAGGGTTAGTGACTTAGTGGTTAATGTATTGGTACTCTTACTTTTAATTGACCAGTTAGTAATTATTAGTATGTTAATTATTGTTACATGTCTTAAGGTCTCACATTGAATACAGAAAATGTAGCTTTGGGTTTTCCACCACTACGAAAATATCGCGCTGACAGCCCAGTGTCTATCGAACTCGCCTCTAACTCGAGCAGCCCGGGTTCAAACCCAAGCGGCATCCACCAATTACTTTTCGATTTTTTATTTGCGATTTAAATGTCACTTGCTGTAACGGCGAAGGACACGTCGTGAAGGAAACCTGCATGCCTGAGAGTTCTTCATCATACTCTCGGAGGCATGTGAAGTCTGCCAGTGCGCACTTGGCCAGCGTGGTGGCCAGTACATGGACGGAGTTCCAATTGACTTCACACGAATTTCTCCAAAGCGCCAATTAATTTACGTAACCAAATGCTTGATGTTATAGCTCATTACGTTTAGCCGTACGCTCGGAACGATATATCACGAGTGTACAATTGGGAGTTGATCGAAGCATATAATGGATTATGGGGACAACGGGTGGGGCGGGGTGTTTAATCGTCGCTGGGTCGATACAGCGGTGTAAGCATCATTTGGTTGGTCGGCCTCATCGATGATCATATTAGACCTTCTTAATGGTCTACACAGCGGTGACAGCCCAGTGGCTATCGAACTCACCTCTCACTCGAGCGGTCCGGGTTCAAACCCCAGCGGCACGCACCAATGACTTTCTAAGTTATGTGCGATTTAAGAAATTAAATGTCACTTGCTATGACGGTGAAGGACACATCGTGAGGAAACCTGCATGCCTGAGAGTTCATCATAATGTTCTCGAAGGCATGTGAAGTCTGCCAATCCGCACTTGGCCAGCGTGGTGGATTAAGGCCTTAATCCCTCCTATTCTGAGAGGAGACCCGTGCCCAGTGAGACGTCTATGGGTCGCAGTGAATGGTCTACTGAAATGGGATCCTGGACAGGATTTGTTTTCTTGCCCGTCTGTTGTATTCCGCAGAACGTACTAATTACGTTAATCCATTCTTCCATACTAATATTATAAATGCGAAAGTAACTTTTTTTTATAATATAGACGGACACACAGACATACGGGCCACCTGATGGTAAGAGGTCACCGTCGTCTATGCGCACGTGCGACACCAGGGGTATCACAGGTGCGTTGCCTGCCCTGAAGAAAGCATTACACACTCTTTTTAAAGCTTCACGCCAAAACTACTGAACCGATTTAAATGAAATTTGGTACAGTTCAATACTTTTTTAAATTATTTTCTCAGGCTCTAGACTATCTGTCTAGAGCCTGAGAAAGTACATACTTTTTAATTGGAAAAAAGTGTTGTAACGGGTTGAAAATGGGGATGAAAGGTTGTATGAAAGTATTGTCATTTTCAGAACTAGAAGCATAAAATTTATATATTAGGCTGTTGATTAGATATAAATAAATATGGAATTCAAAGTTTGTAAAAATGTTACGCTTAAGGGTGTAAAATAAACATAGGGGATAACACATTTACGGATTCATTACAAATTTGTGGAGCTAAACCACGCGAGGCGAAGCTGCGGGCGTCCACTAGTATATTAATGCTTTAGGACGCCTGCACCTTCACTCGCGTGGAATTACGACGATTAACATTTCATACAAGCTTTCATCTAGTATCCTAAGGGAACTACCTGTTCAATTATACAGCCTTCTAGAGTATTCTATATTTGACCACCAACCAACCAAATGCATGAGTATAACAAGTTTTATTGCATACGGGTAAACAGCACGGCAGGGCATAAAGTGAATATAAAACGTGCAGGTTAGGGTAAATATTCGATTACTTATTTATAACTTTTGTTTAGGGTTCCGTACCCAAAGGGTAAAATTTATTTCTAAGACTTCGCTGTCCGTCTGTCCGTCTGTCACCAGGCTCTATCCTATGAACCGTGAGACAGTTGAAAATTTCACGGATGATGTATTTCTGTTGCCGCAAAAATAAAAATTTAAAAGGGGTTCCCATATAACAGACGTGATTTTTTAATGCTGTTTTTATATAAAATGGTACGGAACCCTTCGTGGGCGAGTCCGACACGCACTTGGGCGGTAATTTTGTTCGTATTCGATGTTTGTCACAGATGTACTTGTAACAGCAGCGGTTGGGTTAACGATGCATGGTGGTTTGTACATTAAATGTTTGTTGTTAATATTCATCTTGTCTATATATCTATATATATAAAAGGAGAAGCTGACGGACTGACTGACTGACTGACTGACTGACATATCAACGCAGGGCCTAAACTATAAGGGTTACAAACTTGAAATTTTGCACAGGGGTTCCTTTTATAACGTAGGGGAGCACTAAGAAAGGATTTTTGAAAATTCACCCCCTAAGGGGGTAAAACGGGGGTGCAAAGTTAGTATGAAACTTTGCCGTTTTTGAAGTCAAGTGGGCAACCCGAACACGGGCAGACGTCGTTAATGGGTCTAATTCTACGCGAGCGAAGCTGCGGGCGTCCACTAGTTAAATATAAGTTTATTCTACGGCAGAAAAGTCGCGGATCTCAGCGACTACAGTATATGTTACACTATCTATCGCTTTCGATATTTAATTAAGGTTGTTTATCGGATTAAGGACAGATTATGGGCGCTCAAGCCGCGATGTGACAAAGGGGCTTTTTTCGCTCTGTTTTCGCCTTTCATCGTTTCTGTTATTCAGTAAAACTGAAGAGGAACTTATTCTGCATTGTATCGCTCGCTGCGACCCATAGACGTCCCAACTGCTGGGCACGGGTCTCCCCCACAGACGCAGCTGCGGGAGGTCTAGAGCATACTCCACCACGCTGCTCCAATGCGGATTGGTGGAGGGGTTAGTTGCCAACCCAGTGTCGAATGTTCTCAAGCCACCCGAAGGTCTTCGACAAGGCTTAACGACTGCTTCCAACATTGAAAACAACCGGGACCGACGGCTTTACGTGCCCTCCGAAGCACGGTAGCGTCCATGAAATTTTGCCACTAGCGGTCACCCATCCACAAACCGACCACGCCCGTCGTTGCTTAACTCTTTCGATCACATTGAATCGACCCGAGCCATTGGGCTATGGATGCTACGACTACTACATTCTGCATTGTATATTTGTTCTAACTTACACTACTTCGTCATACTCGCTGTGCTCGTATGTTGTGTCCTCGGGGTGCCATAGACTGTTTGCCAGTTGCGGCCGCAATAGGGATAGGCGAATAAAACTACTCATCCTTCGTAAATACTTCGAGGATACTAAAAAAACTAATTCAGATAATGTTATTCCTATAATTTCGTCCGTCGATACTCTTACTCCCATAAAATTATATTTATAACCCTCTTAAAGGAACTCATCCGTGTGTAATAAAACGGTTGTCAATGACCTACTTTTATGGCTGCTAAGATTCGTTCGAGGGTTGGAGCGATGTTTATTCCATTTAGGAATTTGGAACTGCCGTGGAACTGCCTCTCTGCCTTCTATATAAGAAAATCGAGAGAGATTTTGAAGCGGTCTTGAATTAGTTTCACGGTGGCTATATGTGTCCAATATGAGAAGAAATTACGCAGTTGAAGCCGTAAGGACCCATGTTTATGCGATACTAAAAGAAAGTTTACTTAAAAATACGAGCAAATTCTAGCTTTTGTGCCCACCTAAGGCTATAGTGGTAAGCCACTACAATAATAAAGGATTTGCTTATTGTTCCAACGATATCGTAGCGGGTCTACGCTCTCCTTAATTCGGCGTAGCATGTCAAATGGGCTCGTAGGCGCCTACGAGCCTATATTATTATGACATGCTACGCCGGAATCTTCTACGCGCTACGTTGTTTGTGTTTTTGTGTAGAGATATGTGCATTATTAGGATACACGAATTGATTGCGACGAAACGTCCTACAAAGGTTTAACAAACAAAAATAATTAAAAACACAAGGTTTTTCGTACCTCTATTCCACACTCCGGCCATTGACATATTATAATTATTGACATATTTTAATTAATTTTTTCAAAACTTTATTTTGTAAATTTTATTTAATTTTTATTCGTTTGTATCATTGGTATACTAGTTCTAAACTTCTAAGTAAGATATAACATTTGACGTGTAAAAATATTTTACAAATAAATAACTATGAACTAATTAATTCCAGGTACTGAATACGCCTTTTCGGGTACCTACGTAGATTTTTACGCTTAAGTAGGATATTATATTGCGCACTATTGAATTCGTAATTGAACACACCGGCCCAAGGCAACGGATATATCTAAAGCAGTCCCGTCTAACATTATTATCCGAATAAACTAAACCTCCAAAAAAATTAACCACAAAATGAAGTGATTTATCCCATTCCCGAATTACCTTGCGCCATTTGATCGCGTGAACAAAGAAATAAAATCGAGCCAAAGAGCTATAAGTGCGCCATTTCCTCGCTTATCTCAGCATCAAAAGAAAAGTACGCACTCAATACCACTTCGGGCGAACACAAAAGTGAATCGGCAACTCAACAATGCAGTCAAAGGCTGCGTAACTTGAAACGGCTCTTCACACCGCCTTTACAGAGAGAGAAACGGTATGCAAATTGCCCTATTAGCATATCAATCGACAATCGACTATCGACCGTGTCACTTCACTACGAGTGAAACGTCAAAGGAGCTGTGACGTCACGCAGCGAACATGACAGCTTGACGTGCAAACTCAATTCTCGTGTATTCAAATTTTGTTGAATTCAGACGAACGGCATCAAACTCATTTATAGTTTCGGCGAAATTCAAGTTGGACACTTTTGTGACAGAACGCGCGAAAACAGTTTTGACTTTGACATTTTGATGTAGACAAAA
This sequence comes from Carterocephalus palaemon, assembly GCA_944567765.1. Taxonomy (NCBI): domain Eukaryota; kingdom Metazoa; phylum Arthropoda; class Insecta; order Lepidoptera; family Hesperiidae; genus Carterocephalus; species Carterocephalus palaemon. Next base: position 2,256,937 of record OX155641.1, read on the forward strand.
CAAAAACAGTTCTATGAATTCGATAAATACATTGGAAAATTGCATTAGTTAGAAAAATACTCTGGTGTTAAATTGCAGATAACCTTATGACTAATGTATTTGTTAAATTATGAAAATTTCGGGTGTCATGGGCGGCAGCGGATGGGTGGCGGGCTGACTTTGTTATATTTTATCCATAAAAAAACTGTGAATCTACATGTAATGCTGCTATTTGATATTTTCACGAATACAATAGGTGCGCCTGGTACCTTAACGCCTTTGTAATTTTGCTGCGTAACCATTATCTGGAGCACCAGAGAGATATCTCTTTCAATTCTCTAATACTCGACGAAGTTGAATAGATTTGTTATTAGGAGCGACGTTGCCGCCGCTAAGATGGGCGTTTATCAAACATTTTCTTTTTCTTATATTCGCCTTAGTCTTTCTTATTTTCGCCTTAATCTTTAGCACAATGGCTCACGTCGAGTCAATGTGATCGAGAGAGTTAAGCAACAACGAGCGCTGTCGGTTTGTGAATGGGTGACCGCTAGTGGCAAAATATCATGGACGCTACCTTCGGGTGGCTTGAGAACATTCGACACTGGGTTGGCGACTACCCCTTCATCAATCCGCATTGGAGCAGCGTGGTGGAGTATGCTCTAGATCTCTTGCAGATTTGTCTATGGGGGAGAACCGTCCCCAGCAGTGAAACATCAATTGGTCGCAGCTACAGATTTAAAAAAATGATATAATAACGCTAGAAAACAAAGCAGTCTTCAATTACGTATAGAGTCAATGCAAAGTTACAAAGTATCTATCTCACATGGTGGAAAAACACTAACATTTATAGAAGAAATACAAAATATTCGTAAGTATGAAACTTTACCGTTCTGTTCGCTCTGCCACATTGTATAAAAATTCCAACATGCATAAATTATTGCTGTCGCGGTCTTCTCGAACAACACTGAAGTTTTACATTTATTTTTATGTCTGTTCTGCTCCCATGCTGCGTGCAATATGGATAAACAAAATATGGATCTGTATAAAACATGTTTATGTATTTTTACTACCTGACCCGGCAAACGTTGTGTGTTTTGAGTTCCCACTAAATGAAGTATGCAAATGAATGGATATTTCTCTGCTCTGTATTTTTCTGCTATCCTATCATTCATTCGCGCTCATCCATCATCCTGCTGCTCAGCACATAGCGGCGTACTCGTATTTTGTTTCAGTATTCATTCACTCGCTAAATTCTCTATAACAAGTTTTTGTAACTTTCCGATATCGAAGCGAACTAGGCAAGCATACTTTCAGATTACGTGAAAATATTTCCATTCAGAATATATGATATCTTATATGTGTTAAGTATAGATTGTGTGAAACGGAACCGCGGGACCATTTTGATTGGTTGGTGTAGTTGCCGCCATGTCAAATCCCCTCTGCCCCCTCTCCCCTCTTCAAAAATTTGCAATTACATCGCGCGCACGCGTCTCTCTGTAAAAATTCAAAAAAGAGAACAAAAACGAGTGAAGATCATACAATCCCGAATCCCGAAGTCTCCAGATCCAACCCTCGGCACTGGTAAGTGATTGCACCTTTTTATCCATCAAAATTGGTCCTTCTTTGCGGGATTTAAGTGTTAATTCACGTACGCGGACCGGCCGCCATACTTGTCGTCGTGTGTAATTTCGAACTTGTCTACATATTTCAATTTAAATTCATAGTTCGTTTGTCATTACAGTACAATGTCTAAAAATACTCAAATGCTGGTGATTAAGTATGATTTTTACATTGATAAGGTCGCTAACATCCACGATTCAATTTCATCTGTAAATGTGAAAGATCCGTTACACACCGAAAAGTTCAAAATGAAATGTGCCGATTTAGTTAAAATCAAAGAAACTGTCGAGGACTGTTATCTAAATTTGCTTAGCCTAAGTTCTAATAACACTGAACAATTAGATACAATTAAAGAAAAGTATGTGAATTTCGAAGAAAAATACTTAGAAATCATGATCAAATATCAGTCACTTGTTACAATTGTATCTGATAGTTCGGATTCAAAGTCTAGTTTTCAATCATATTGTAACTCTGATAACAATGTAAGCCTACCGAGAATCAATTTACCGTCGTTCTCAGGTAATTATTGTGATTTTCCAAATTTTATTAACCTATTCGATAGCCTAATTCACAATAATCAATCGCTGAGCCCTGTTCAGAAGAAACATTATTTACTTAGTTGCCTTTCACACGAGCCGTTAAACTTAGTTAAACATCTAACTAATATTCCAGAGAATTATGAAGAGGCCCGTTCAATACTGAAAAGTAGGTATGATGACAAAAGATTGATAGCCGACTCACATCTGAGCGCAATGTTGTCTTTACCTAACGTTTCAATTAAAAGTGTTTCACAATTACGCAGCTTTGTTAGTAATATTCAAGAGAATACGCGGGGTCTCACTAGTTTAGGCTTCCCCGTTAGCGAATGGTCGTTGTTATTATTACACATCTTTGTAAGAAAACTAGACACTGATTTGCGGTCAAAATTCGAACTAGCGCACCAAGATAAAAAAATACCTACATTCGATAATTTAATAACATTCCTAGATAACATGTGTAAAACTTTAGAGAGTTCAGGTTTATATACTACAAGCGGGAACAAATCTGCTCCCCATAGCAAGTGTAGTAATTCACACAAGGCTTCACTAGCATCCACAACAACACACAACAATCAGAACGTCGAATCACGCAAACCGAATCAAAGTAGTAATGCCAGCTGTCCATTATGCAATAGTTCTCACTATTTATTTAAGTGTACGAAGTTTATGAACATGGACACACGATCTCGGTTTAATTTCGTTACGACAAAAAGCTTGTGTTTCAATTGTTTACGTCCCCATCGGGTGCATAATTGTTTTTCTAAGTCGCGATGTCAAATTTGCAAATGTAAGCATAATACGTTGTTGCATACTTCAAGTGAACAGACACCTACGAATACTGTTCAGTTGAATGACAATAATATGAACTCTTTGCCTAATCCATCGAATATTATCAATACACCGGCGGAATCTCATTCAAAACAAAACGTTGAACCGCAAGGCATTGACTCATCTCTTTCGCACTCGTACGTATCGCACGGCGCGAGCTCGAGCGGCGACGCATCTCGTCAAAGTCATACCCTGCTCGCAACAGCCGTCATTAATATTTCTAGTTCGGAAGGTAATTATCATCCTTTACAAATCCGTGCACTTTTGGACCCAGCGAGTATGACAAACTTTGTTACGTTGAGTTGTGTCCAAAGACTAAATGCCAGTTATCATAGAACGAATATAAGTGTTACAGGCATAGGCGGTGAAGTTAGTTTCAGTGCGAAGGGTCGATTAAAACTTTACTTAAAACCGAATAATCTCGAGTCATCTTTGTGTGTTGACGCGTTTGTGCTGCCGCGTATTACGTGTGACTTACCAACAACTTCGGTAAGTAGTACCTTTTTACAACATTTTAAAGGCTTGGAACTCGCCGACCCGCACTGTAATATCAAGGGACCCATAGATGTATTGCTGGGTGCAGGCGCTTGTGCTCGTATTTTTAAAGGTAATAAATTAGTTCTCGGAGATAACTTACCTACAGCCTTTGAGACATTATTCGGTTGGGTTTTAATGGGCGATTTTGATTGCAACATTTTAGATAGGCAAGATTATCATGCATTTACGTGTATTAGTAACATTGATGATACTTTAAAGCGCTTCTGGGCGATTGAAGAAGTACATTCGAATCGAATTCAACACCCAGATGACGTTTATTGTGAAAATCATTTTAAGCAGACGCATTCGCGTACTCATGATGGTAGGTTTATCGTGCGCTTGCCCTTCAGACAGGGCAACCACAACTTAGGCGAAACTAGAAATTTAGCAGTGAATAGGTTACATTCACTCGAACGAAAATTTATTCGTGATTCTATATTAGAGCGGAAATACAAAGACTTCATGCGAGAATATCACTTGCTGGGCCACATGCAGCCGGTTGAACCCTCAACCGCACTACGTTCTCCAAAATACTACATTCCTCATCACGGAGTTTATAAGAAGGGCTCCGATAAGATCCGTTGTGTATTCGATGCTTCCTTGAAGAGTAGCACGGGGAACTCTTTAAATGATATTTTGTTAGCTGGACCCAAACTTCAGAAAGACATAGTAGACATTATTCTCCATTTTAGATTACATGAGATTGTATTTTCTGCAGACATCCGCCAAATGTATCGGCAGATATTATTACATCCCGATGATCGCAATTATCAATTGATTTTATGGCGGGATGACAAAGACAGCAACATAAGCGAATTTCAGTTAAACACTCTGACGTACGGGGTTTCTTCTTCAGCATTTTTAGCAATGCGATGTGTACACGAGCTTGCCAAGTTAGGTCGAGAGAGCCACCCGCGCGCCTCTAAAATATTATTAAATGATATTTTTGTAGACGACGTGGTGACGGGTGCAAGTACTCTCTCCGAAGCGCAGGAGATAAAGGCCGAGCTCATAGACTTGCTGGCGCTAGGTGGTCTAGAACTGCGTAAGTGGACCAGCAATCAGACCCAACTGCTTTCAGACATACCGTCAGAATTTTGTGAAATTCAATTCGCAGAGGATAAAGACACGTCATTAAAAATATTAGGTTTTAAATATAATCCCGTTTCGGATAAATTTAGTTATCAAGTTCATATTAATGGTGACAAATGCACAAAGCGAGAAATACTGTCTAAAATAAGCGGTATTTACGATCCAAACGGTTGGTTAGCTCCTTTCATTATTAATGCAAAAATATTAATGCAACAATTATGGATATTGGGTGTACAGTGGGACGAAATACCACCCGATTCTATAATTTCTAAGTGGCAATCGTTTTGTGAAAACATAGATTACCTTACAAACTTGTTCATACCGCGACATGTTTTATCAAATAACACAGCTTATTTCGATTTACATGGGTTTAGCGATGCATCTGATGCTGCTTACGCGGCTTGTGTTTATTTACGATGCGTTCATATTGAGGGTAGGGTGACCATACATCTTCTCCTTTCTAAAACACGGGTCGCGCCAATTAAGCAAAAACTAACAATTCCCAAACTTGAATTGTCGGGTGCCTTGTTACTGGCTCAGTTATTAAAACGCGTTTCGGACAGTTTAAAATTAAATACTGATCTGTTGAGGCAAATACATGCGTGGAGTGACTCATCAATCGTGTTATGTTGGTTGCGAACGGAACCACACTTACTAAAGGTGTTCGAGTCTCATCGGGTCAGTGAAATACAAAACGTGTTGTCGCCTGAGTTTTGGAGATACGTGCCGTCGGAATTAAATCCAGCCGACTGTGCGTCGCGCGGCATATCGCCTCAGGAGCTCGTGCATCACCCTCTGTGGTGGGGTCCTGAATGGCTACTGGGAGACGAATCCACTTGGCCCGCGCCTTGTGAGCAACTTACCTACGACACATTGCCCGGTGTGAGAAAGCAGAAGAAGGTTACCGCCGCAGCAGTCACCGAGACTAATTCATTGGATTTTATTTCCAAATACAGTTCGTTTACTAATCTTATCCGTATCACAGCATGGTGTCTACGTTTCGCTAGTAATTGTAGAAAGAAATCTGTAACTTCAGACAGTCTATCTGGCAACGAATTAGAACATAGTTTATTAACCTTAGTCAAGTTAGTTCAACATAACTATTTCGGCAGTGATATTAAACTTATCACTCAAAGCAAACCATGCAGTACGGGGCTGCAACGCTTACACCCATTCATAGACGAGCATGGGCTGTTGCGAGTAGGTGGTAGACTAGTGCACTCGAAGCTCGCGTACACTGCAAAGCATCCACTAGTGTTACCTCACACTTGCCATTTTACAACACTTTTGGTAGATTATTACCATTTAAAACATTTACACGCCGGACCTAATCTTTTAATGTCCATACTCAGAGAAAGATTTTGGATTCTATCCGCTAGGCGCGTCATACGCAGTAGGATATTTAAATGTTTGCGTTGTTTTCATTTAAAATGTCAGCCGCCCGAAACATTGATGGGTAACCTACCTACCAGTAGGGTCACGCAATCCTACAGGCCATTTTTAAGCACAGCAATTGACTTTACCGGTCATTTCAACTTAAAGCAAAGTTCGGTCAGAAATGCTAAGATTGGTAAAGCTTACGTATGTGTATTCGTGTGCTTCACGACCAAAGCAGTTCATTTAGAGCTCGTTAGCAACTTAACTTCAGAAGCATTTTTAGCAACGTTAAGGCGATTTGTAGGTAGACGCGGCTTACCTAAGGAAATAAGAACCGACTCGGGAGCAAATTTCAAGGGCGCTAGCAACATTTTAGGCAAATTCTCTAAAGAAATTTACAACTATCCTATTTTGAAAAATTACTTAGCTGAACACCTCATAGAATGGCATTTTTCACCCCCACTCAGCCCTCATTTCAATGGTCTGGTAGAAGCAGCCGTGAAACAGTGTAAAAACCATTTAAAGAGGGTTATAGGGGAGCGCAATCTAACCTTCGAGGAACTAACAACAGTATTAGTCCAAATAGAATCAATATTAAATTCAAGGCCACTGTGTCCTATGTCTAACGACCCCAGTGACTTGTCAGTATTGACTCCGGGTCACTTTTTAATTGGAGCTCCTCTTGTAGCTGTGCCTGAAACACCTGCCAACGAACGTTTGAGTTTGGTTTCCCGTTGGCATTTATTGCAATCGATCGTAACGGACGTGTGGAAGAGATGGAGCCACGGGTATCTCCATACGTTACAGCAGAGGAATAAGTGGAACTCCACTAAATTTGATATAAAGGTCAATGATCTTGTACTGTTAAAGGAAGATAACCTACCTCCCTTGCAGTGGTGTATGGGACGCGTAGTCAAGGTTTTTCCTGGACAGGACTCAGTGATTAGAGTGGTAGAAATAAAAACGGCGAAGGGCCTGCTTGTTAGGTCATTGTCAAAGGTCTGCCCTTTGCCATGTAACGACAATTAGATCACAGTAGTAAACCAGCACATTCTTAGTTTTTAATCTTACCTATTGTATCTAGTTGTAATATAAGTTAAATTTAATATAAGCAAATCATACATAATTTCTGCATACAGTCCACTAAATCTTTGTATTATTGTTATTGTATCAAACTTAATCATCACCAGCATTTGAATATTATGAAAAAGGGGTAATCCCCTTTTTGGTGGGGGATTATGTTAAGTATAGATTGTGTGAAACGGAACCGCGGGACCATTTTGATTGGTTGGTGTAGTTGCCGCCATGTCAAATCCCCTCTGCCCCCTCTCCCCTCTACAAAATTTGCAATTACATCGCGCGCACGCGTCTCTCTGTAAAAAATTCGAAAAAGAGAACAAAAACGAGTGAAGATCATACAATCCTGAATCCCGAAGTCTCCAGATCCAACCCTCGGCACTGGTAAGTGATTACACCCTTTTATCCATCAATATGATCTTAGTAATTTTTATAATAGCGCACTTAAATAGGGTCAGCCAGACACTAAATTTGTAAAATATGTTTACAGAATCTGTATCTTGATCGCTTGTCATCAAGAAAACATTTTTGTATCCACAAAAATGTTTTCTTTTTTAAGATTTATAAAATGACAACACATCAACAACTGCCTCGTTAGAGATTTTTAAGGTATAACCATCGGCACGAAAGTCAAGCAGAAATCGTAATTTAAGGTATCGTCTTGCACGGTGCGAGCGGGTTGTCAGTCGTAAGCGTTAATTGGTTCGCCAGCCGTATTGCCCACATCTATTCCTTTCGTATTTCGTTCAGAGCTACACTTTCACGCCGATGTTCATATGTATGAATCGAAATGTTCGTTGTTGGATAGATAGTGAAGTCGCACTAATTTCCGCTGGCAGGTACACGGATTATCGCTACTGGAAATGTTGCCAGTCCATAAGCTTAGCTTAGGTTTAGATCGAAAATATAACCACCACAACCTTCTTTGTCCCACTGTTGGGCCAGGAGACCAATTCGGAAAGGGAGAGTTTAGGCCATAGTCCACCAAGCTAGCGAAGTGCGGATTGGCAGACTTCACATGCCTTTCAGAACGTTTGGAGAACTCTTAGGCATGCAGGTTTCCTCAGATGTTAACATCACATACAACACATTTTAGTTTCTAAATCGCACAAAACAGAAAAGTTATTGGTTAGCGTGTCACTTGAATTTCAACCCGGACCGCTCGAATGACAGGAGAGTTTGACTGTGCTGTCACAGCTGAATAGAGAACAGTGACCTCTTGAATAACAATGAACTAAATAAATATTCGCTCAGTGAACCTCTGTCCACCGCCTTCGCCATTCAAAGTTCGGGTTCAATAAACTAACGGGGCGCTACTATACAAATTATAATGGTACCCTTAAATTTACGACGTCACTCGCGTAAATCATCTTCCTTAGGGTCAGGTCCGTGCGAATAAATGTTTAATGGACCCTTGCTCTGAGGTTTATTGATGATGAACTAAATGTGCCCATTCAGGCAATTTAATGGTTTGCGACCGCGATGGACCGTGCTCAATGCGGCCCGTTTTGTTGACATGTTGATAATAATCGTAATAGTAATACGTGATGCATACATTTCGACACATTTTTACGAAAATCACGTGGACGGAGGTATGTGAAATTGTCCCAAATTTTTGTGTGTTCGTCGAAGTGTCGTGTGTCGAGAATGGTTTAGATACACAATTTGGTCCACTGGGAAATGTTTTTTAAACTCGATTTTAGTATTTTTGTATTTTAACCGTCGTTGCAATTGACGTGTGGACGGAGGTATGTGAAATTGTCCCAAATTTTTGTGTGTTCGTCGAAGTGTCGTGTGTCGAGAATGGTTTAGATACACAATTTGGTCCACTGGGAAATGTTTTTTAAACTCGATTTTAGTATTTTTGTATTTTAACCGTCGTTGCAATTGACGTGAAGTCATTTGCATGAAGTGTCGCGCCACTTTGACATTTCATATGGCAGAACAACGTTTGTGGGGTCAGCTAGTTTTTAAACGCTTTTATATAATATGCTTTTTATATAATATGCTCTAATGCATTAAATTGATATTCATCTTTGTCCCACTACACATATGCTGGGAGAACGAACATGCCTACGACGACGATGTTTTCCATCACCGCCGAAACAAAAACCGTTGGATTAATTTTCTTGAAGCGCCCATCTATACTTCTACTATATTATAAAGAGGAAAAATTTGTTTGTAATGTTTTCACACAAAAACTACTGGACCGATTTCAAAAATTCTTTCACCAATAGAAAGCTGCATCTTCACTGACATAGGCTATATTATAATATTACTAATATTACTTGGTGTAAACGAAACTATTGTTATGTCTAATTCCACGCGAGCGAAGCTGCGGGCGTCCACTAGTAACTTATAAAAGTCATTGGTACTTGCCGCTTGCATTTGAACCCTCGAGTGATAGGCGAGCTCAATAGCCACTAGTAGATAGGCAGTATACTCTTATGAACCAAAGAACACCAGCTCAACTATAAATCCATGAGACGTCGAGTACGAAATGAGTTATAGACCTGCAGCGCCCATTAGAGGGAGTGCACGGCTAGCTACGTACATTACAAGCTATATCCATTAAATCTGGCAAAAAAACTGGTTAAAAGAGAACCTAGTCTCGCCGTATGGATTCCGTACTAAGATTTTATTTCGTCTTCGGAGGTTATTCACTATTTTGATAATATAAAAATAGCACACTATAATGATATACCATTCCTATAGTTTTTCTGTAGCCAGTTGTAGTTTAAGCAATATGAAGGTGTTAGTATACATTTTATGATTAAGTAGGTATGTAAAAAAGTTAGTCGAACTGTCAGTATTTACTTTGACTTGAATGTAGATGACAATTTTATTTATTACTTGATATATTTTCTATTTTAAATTACCAATAACGATAATAAATAATAACAACAAATATTTTGGACATTCTCACACACGACCATCTGACCCCAAAGTAGGCGCGAGCCTGTGTTATGGGTGTCAGAGACTGATTTACAAATATAGATATTTGTAAATACAAATATAGATATTTGTAAATACATAAATAAAAAGATTATTAACATCCATACAATAATACAACGATGTAATGGTAACATTACAACGATGTAATGGTATTTTTAATAATATTTTAGGTTTTAAAGTCGACAGACATTGAATGAACCAATGATAAAAAAAATGTTGAAATAACGTATACGCAACCCTAAACTTTTTAAGTAAGCTAGTGCAGTAATAACTTATATCCCCTCGACGCCTTACTCGGATTTTAGCTAAAAGCAAGAAAATTTAAGTTGTGTTCAGTGAAAGAGGTCGGGAGCTAACTGGGCTCGAGCGGCCAGTTTCGCACGAAGTTTTATTTCATCAGGTAACGAACGACCTTTAAGTAGACAGACTGACCTTTCCTCCTCTTCCGCGGCACTGCGGGCGCTTGCGTTGAGGGAATTCGGAGTTAGGGGAGATCCCCTCTATCCGGGCAATTGCTCCAGGAGTAAACCCCGTCGGTGACTTCCCCGCTGTTCAGCGTGGGAGCCAGTCGTATGTCGCGCGAACGCGTACCGCACGCGTTCGCGGTACTAGGTACTACTAGCCGTTAGTCGCTCCGCCAAGAAGATCCAACAGCTCTCTAGGGAGCGGTTGGCCATCAGAAGGCGCGTTTGCAGCGGTGCTATCCCCCTTAGATGAGGATGTGGCCATACATAACACGCGCCAACCGGACCACAATCTCATCAACGCCTTTAAGCTTCAAGAGTCAAAATTATGCCGTCTTCTAGCTAAAACCACTACATGAACTCTACCAATCTAAACTAAAGAACAGAAAAAATAAATCTACAACTAAATTCTCTCTATTCAGCTCTATTCATGAATGACGTGACTTTACCGATCGACTTTTACGCGGTAACGTTAAACTAAATACAATACTATCTAGTGTCCCAAAATTACGGAATTCAATTCTCATATTTTTTCGCTACTTCTAGCATTTCCTTCTTCCGTGATTGAAGCCGGTTGCCAGTCTAGCACCCAATATAGGGGGTGTTTTATCCCCACATAAAAACCGATTGGTCGTAACTCGCGGTGGGATTTTAAGGCGTCAGAGCAAACAAGTTTTGCTGGCGGCGCGCGCCCTAAGCTAACAAGCCCCAGTTCCCGCCAGTTAACGAGCTCAGCTGTCCTCTGCCCCAGTTCCAACGCCATTTTTATGGATATACAGCAAACGAGCATGCAGCATCACCATCTGTGAAAGGCGCTGAACCGGACTCATATTTAAGAGCTCGTTCAATGGCGCCTCTAGAAAAGTGTAACCGGTAAAGAGCATTTGCAACTGGAACACAGTTGCATAAAATAACACAGTATTTACTATTGAAGTCGTCTCTCTCTCGAGCGGTCCGAGTTAAAATCCAAGTAGCACGCGCCTATGATTTATGAAGTTTATGTGCGATTTAAGGAATTTTATGTCACCTGCTATTACTGCGTAAGAAACATCGTAAGTAAACCAGCATACCTAAAAGTTCACTTTAACGGTCCCGAAGGCATGTGAACTCTGCCAATATGGCCCACGCTGGCCAAGTGCGTATTGACAGGCCTGACCCCTAGCAGTCCGAGATAAGACTTGTGCCCAACAGTGGAACAAAGAAAGGGTTGTATTGGTGGTAATGGAATTACACAATACTTGGTTACACTTATCTTGGGTGACTCTAAATACAATTATACACAAATTCAGTCACTTCTAAAAATCGGACGGTGTGGAAGGTGGTATCTTGCAGTCAGTAAGCGATGCAAAATTAGCCTCCTTTGAAAGTTCTGTTAAACAAAATGGACATTGAATTAATAATTGCGGTGACTCGACCTATAAGCTAAAGTGTAACCATTGGTATTACTTTTTAACGAAACGTTTCATGAGAGACTTAACTTGAACAGTTCAAGTTTAACTTGAACAAAATACGTCTGGCCTGGCAACCATTTTAAATTTCCGGGTGAGATGACGCTCTAGTAGGCTAAATGCAGACCAAACGATTCTGTGTTATGAAAAGGTTAAGGTAACCTTGGACATTTGTAGGTGAAAGGGGAAATGTTGTGTTATTTTTACTGCAAACACTTTTAAAATATCGCATGTTTATTCCATTTTAAATGTGAAAGTAATTCCACCACCACAACCCTTTTTTTTTGGGTTCTGGTCGTCCACCACGATGGCCAAGTGTGGATTGGCAGACTACATATTCCTTCGAGAACATTAAGGAAAAGTCTCAGGAGGAAACCTGCATGAGGTTTCCACGCGATGTTTACCTGCACCGTTACAGCAGGTGACATGTAATATCTTAATTCTCACATAACTTTCGTACAGGTTGGATTTGAACCCACCAAGCTATCAAGGCTTATTTATTAACAGTATTAAAATTCAATCTATTTCGCTTAACATTTTCAATTACTGGGGTTAAGATTAAGCTTAATGACTGAAGTTAAGTCCTAATATAGATGAGTTTCTAAGACGTTTACTAAAACAATTATACTAAGTAGCTAAATCGAATTATATAATAAAGTACCTCTAAGTACTATGAAGTTCGGGCTTCTTCGAACTTCTACCGAATTCAAGGTATTGCGTGGTAGCCAAGTGGATGAAATTCGGTTTCTCTCGAGAGGATCCGGGTTAATAGCCCAGAGGCATGTACGAGTATCAATGACTTTTTGACATTTAGCGTTTTATGAAATTAAATGTCACCGTTTTTTCTCGCTGGGAAATTTTTCACATCCCGCCCTTCCGGTTAGACACAGGTGGGAAGTGGGACTGACCGAACCATGTCGGAATACCCATTAAAACCCAAAATTGTCAAAAACCAAATGTCACCAACTGTAACAATAAAACCTGCATGCCTGAGATTTTTCTATAATCGACTCGAGGGCAATGTAGGGGCGAAGATCACCAGTTTAGTGTACTATAATATAAATAAGTAAACGCTATACTGTCCTGCGGTATGCCTATGCCTAGTTTCGGGTGGCGGTAGAAAACAACACAATTTAGCATCCATAACCCGTGTACAATTTTTTTTTTATCTTCGGTATTAATATATCCTCTTCACTAATCTACACTGGGACAGCCTGGTGGATGCTTCAGGTCTTCTGAATATTGAGACCTGTCCTACAGCGGTGACAGCCCAGTGGCTATTGATCTCACCTCTCACTCGAGCGGTACAGGTTCAAATACAAGCGCCACCCACCAATGACTTTTAGTCTTAAAGGGCATAACGTTGGAACTGATGAAAATTTTAAATTAAATGGAGTCGTCTAAAAGGTCAGGCTATATCGTAAAACAAAGACAGCAATAAAATTACTGAAGGACGTGAATAACTCAGTTCCAATAGCGTTCGGTCTCGCATTCCGAGATACCCACTGCATTCTACGCGCGCCTTGCCGTCTGCTTGTCATACTGCGAATAGACCAATTGAAAATTATTGAAGTTGAAAATGTTTGCTGATAAAAATGCATCGTTCGATTTTGACAGGACCGATGGCACAATCGGTAGTGACCGCTTCTATGTTGCTTTGAGGCTTCAGAACAACAAAATTTCATCACCACGAACATTATTTATCAAGCAATAAGTTGTATAATTTAAAAAAAAACCGACTGCATGACAAATGATATAAGTAGAAAAATTAGTGAGAATGGTTGTTAACCAACAATAATCATGGTGGTTTCATTTCTGTCTGGTTGTCGCTGTGGTGAATCTTGGCTACTGTCAGTTTAGTGACACTCTCATGGTTATGTCGAATCATTTGACGTAAGAATCTCGTCATACGCTTAGTTTATAGGTCAGCTTGGCATCATAATCTCTCAATCACGAACAAAAGTTTTCATGGTTTTGAAGTTACTCGTAATACTTAAGACATAAAGTTCACGGGAAAATCTTCGAGAGTCATTAGATTCTAGCAATAAATTTTCAAATATTTCTCACCCCACCAAAAGTAGGTTAGCTACCTACTCGTAATTACTGTAGCGACTGTGGTACGAACTCAGCTCACAATTCGGAGATTTTGTTAGTGAAACATTACCAAGTATTGGCAAGTATCGGCAAGTATCGGCAAGTATTCGTAATATCGACTTAACTTGTACCGTTCTCCGTGAGACGACTAGAAAGTTCGCTTGTTAATCCTAACGGGGCGACGCTCATTAATAAATTCAAAGAGCCACCTCTGAAGGTAGTCAGGCGAGATAAATGCCACGATCTCGTGTTTACTTTATAGTCGGGTATTTTCTGATTTTCTTGTTATAATTATCGCGGCGGCTTCTTGTGTGCTCATTGCCTCGCTGCCTGTTAATGTTTATGTTTAATATTAGAAAAAATAACGACTTCTGTTAACGTAACCAAAACTATCGGATATCCGAAATAATAGTGTATCCGGAAGTAACCGAATCCGATGTAAGAGTTTTGAATAATTTCGGATTGGGGCAGTTCGAATTTGGCATATCAACAGGTTTTCAGTTTTTGCCACGCCGCAAATGTAAAAAAGTATGTGTAAAGATTTTTCTGTGATTGTACCTACTGTCATGTACGTACCTACGTCTAGTGATAAAGTACCAAAATGGCAAACCTCCTGCGTGCAATGCCTCAGGAAATTTTGGCAGCTATGTAATAATATGGGTCACACGATGTTATGGTTATGGAGATGGAAGTGATAAACTGAAGCGACTTCGGATAAATGAAACTTTTAGGCAAGTTAACAAGTGAATAGTTAGAGTTTGAAAAGGACAAGGAAACAGTTTGTGTCTATGATGGATGGGATTTATATAAAAATAAACATGTACGTAGAATTTAAATCTCCAGAGGCTTCCTATTAGTACCGATGATGAAGACTCAAGTTAGGATGGCCTATTCATAATTATAAACATAATAATTCGTTTTCGACTTCGAAAAAAGGAGTAGCTTCTATGTTCAACTGTTTGTATTTTTGTTATGTATGTACAGCGATAATATCGTCGTTTATTAACCGATTTTGATGATTATTTTTGTGTTTGATAGAACATACATCGAAGGTCGTCCCATATAAATTTCATGAAAAAATTCTACCTCTACGAGTAGTAAACAAGCATAATTAGAGTAGCAATGTTAGTAATATTTGTGTTATTTGTGAAGCGTCGGTGTTGGTGGGATTCTACTTTTATTTGAACGGTCTGATGACAAACAGTGTTCTATAAATTTAAAGAACAAAATTTATTCCTAAAATATGCATAATAATGCAATGTGTATGTATGGATTTTCATGATTCTTCTTTTATTTGAAAAGTAGACTATATCCACCACCAGATAGACACCAGTCCTCCCAAAAATTTCCGAATACACAACTTGTACCTTTAAATAAGACTACTGTAAAATATCTGTGAGAGCAAATAAATAAAATATTTATATTATCTTTATCTTAAATTTCTAAATAAAATTTGACCCCTTAGACAAGTAAAAATGCATAACAAACTAGCAAGTAGCAAACGCCGTAAAAGGCAAGAGTTAAAAACGCTACCGCTCGTGCTTCGTACCACCCACGCAATGGAGCATGCCCTAGGCCGGCGCGCCAATGCCAAGGCCACTACGGCCGACCTTGTACACGGCTGGAATCCCACTATCGTATAGCCGAGTCCGCTTAGTGGACAGTCGGGGATCGATTTGATCTGCGTCAGTTTAGACGCGACGCCATAACATCACGCCCGCATTTACCCGAAGAGGTAGGCTTAGGCCTCTTATCCACGAACGGTTTATCGCCCGTGAAAATCTACGGTTAATTCGCCACGTGTAGGCACGGTCGTCAGTGTTGTATGGATATGGATACCCACTTTTCACCATGTTGATTGTAAAATTGATTGCAATAGGTGGTGGGCTTAATGCCTTACGATGGGCACAAACCCAGTCCGCGAGCATACTAGAAATATCAATAAAAAAAACCAACAATACTTTTTACGACCCGGGAATCGAACTTTGGATCTCTGGCTTAGCAGTCGCGCAAGTATTATGAGACTAGTGGACGCCCGCAGCTTCGCTCGTGTGGAATTAGACAACAATAGTTTCGTTTACACCTAGTAATATTATATAGCATAAGTCACACAGTGAAGATGCAGCTTTCTAATGGTGAAAGAATTTTTGAAATCGGTCCAGTAGTTTTTGTGCGAAAACATTACAAACAAATCTTTCCTCTTTATAATATTAGTATAGATAGTACCTATTTTTTTTATTTGTAGTAGCATAGTCCAGTTAGTAATTATTAGTAAGAGTCTCGTTCCAAGTCGCTATTTTGTGATACAGGTTTTATCGTCTATCGCGAATAATTCGTATCTCTATCGTTTCCTTAGCAATGTTTACGCTTTATACGCTTTCTGACGCGTCAGTCACTTGTCTCGTCAACGTGCCAGCCCTATCGCTCCCTAATGGAATTCCCACTTTACGAGATCGCGCGGTATCTATACGATTCTACGTTTTATGTTCATCACGTCTAATACACTTTGTGGCTGACAAATTAAATTTCTATTACGTTACTTAGCAATGTTAGACGAGAGCGTGACGGGTGCTGGATAATTATAAAAGTTATTATCTTAAAATAACATAACAATTGCCACGTCTGTATTTCATCAAAGGATATTTGAGTTTATTCAGAGAATTCTTCGACTGAACCAGAAGTCTTATATGCGTCTTATATAAAGTCAAAATTAGACCTCTAATCCAGTCACTAATTCTGTTTCCGACTAAAGCTGGGAATACATTTCTGTTTATTCTCTCCGATAGTCTGATCCGACTATCAGATCGGACCTGTATTTAGTATTCAAACAAATGTATGGCACGAGTGCCTTCAGATTGTCTGATAAGACTATCGGATCCGACTATCGGAGAGAAAAATCGGACGTGTATTCCCAGCGTAAGAGATTGAACTGTAGACGTCTTGCTCAACAGTCGCGCGTCAACTTAACCAACGAGGCAGTCCTAACTTCATCAGGTATTAGTTCTTGTGTACGCATGTAGCTTGTATACATATATTGCACGGATACAGTGATCTCAACTCAAAGCGAGTTCATTCATCATATCTCCATGGAAATTACTTTGCATGGATGAGATTCCACTAATCAAAAGGCTGACCCATTTTTGCTGGGCAATTTTCTACACTGTAAAAAGTGATAAAAGAATAGAACAGAGGATGAAAGTTATACTTTTTGTGTAACATATTATGTAAATCGTTAATCTTTATTCTTCACTAGTCGCTTCGCTCGCGTGGAATTAGACATAATAATAGATTCTTAACGCGTTAACTTTAGCTCCACAAATTTGTAATGAATCCGTATATGTGTTCCCCCCATGTTCCCTATGTTTATTTTACACCCTTAAGTGTAACATTTTTACAAACTTTGAATCAACAGCCTAATATATAAAATATAAATTTTATGCTTCTAGTTCTGAAAATGATAATAAATTCATACAACCTTTCATCCCCCTTTTCAACCCTTTATAACACACTAGTGGACGCCCGCAGCTTCGCTCGCGTAGAATTAGACCCATTAACGACGTCTGCCCGCGTTCGGGTTGCCCACTTGACTTCAAAAACGGCAAGTTTCATAAACTTTGCACCCCCGTTTTACCCCCTTAGGGGATGAATTTTCAAAAATCCTTTCTTAGTGCTCCCCTACGTTACAAAAGGAAACCCTGTGCAAAATTTCAAGTTTCTAACCCTTATAGTTTAGGCCCTGCGTTGATATGTCAGTCAGTCAGTCAGTCAGTCAGTCACCTTCTCCTTTTATATATATAGATTTTTCCAATTAAAAAGTAGCCTATCCTTTCCGTCCTTTCTCAGGCTCTAAACTATCTGTGTACTAAATTTAATTTTTCAGAAGTTTTGGTGTGAATGCGAGACACAGACAGACAGAGTTACTTTCGCATTTATAATATTAGTATTGGATTTTAATATTTGTATACCTTATACTTTTACGATGAATAAGTTTTATGTTAAAACTTTACCAAGTCCCTAAAAATTCTTGAGTAGGTACGTCAGACGCCGCGTCTCATAAATTGATATATCGCGTGTTGCCGCACACCCGTTACGATCCATGGGGGGATTAGAAAGTTGTAGCCCGGTAATGTATGCTAATATATCTGGAAGCGGTACACGCGTAGGGCGGTTAGCCACAGTGCGTGGGCCTACAAGGGGTAATTTCTTATGCGTCTTATGAAGGATTTATACAGGTCTGTCTCTTGCCCCAACTGTCATGAGCAATGCTAATTGTATGCTGATTTTTTCAGTTAAATTATTCTATGACAAGGGCTCACCGCCAATAAAAAGAAAGAAGAAAGAATGAAAATTTATTTATTTCGTATGAACTGCATTACAAAAATAAATGAAAAAAGGAATTCAAATTAAATTAAAAGAAAAAATACAGTCAAACCTATACGAAAAGGGGCCGCACGCAGCACTGGCCGCAGTATACTACGACCGCTGGTTTTCAGTTCGACTCCGTGATTCGTGTAGTACTGCCGGTGGCGTAACTACTTTAATACTTAAATACCTACCCAAACAACCAATACATATGATTATTGACATAACTGGTGCAATGTTGCTGTAGTTCACACGTTTGCCTTTCCTTTCGAGAAAATACATACACATACATGCTGTACGTTATTTTATAATTCAAGGACCCTCATCGAGAGTCTCGACTCGAAAAGAAATTTTCGCTCATTTGCAGTTCAGATTAAGCCTATCTACTGCTAGCCTACCCTGCTTCAAAAATACACATTATACAACATCACGCCTGTGTATCCTCGAAACGGTAGGCAGAGATAACTGTCACCACCTAGACCCACAAAGCAGATTAATTTTTTTTTAAACAATTATTGATCTGGTTTATCACCCCGTGACGCGTTGGTCAGAGACGGACTGTCGATCTTTGAGTAAAACAGGTAATTATTCTGTTATAAAACATTATTTCCCATCGCAGGACACAATAAACCAACTGTTCAGTCTGCCTTAAAGCTACTAATACAGTAATTATTAGCCACCAATCTATATATATAAAAGGTGAAGCTGACTGACTGACTGACTGCCTGACATATCATCGCAGGGCCTAAACTATAAGGGTTAGAAACTTGAAATTTTGCACAGGGGTTCCTTTTATAACGTAGGCGAGCACTAAGAAAGGATTTTTGAAAATTCACCCCCTAAGGGGTTAAACGGGGGTGCAAATTTAGTATGAAACTTTGCCGTTTTTGAAATTAGTGAATGTCTAATTCCACGCGAGCGAAGCTGCGGGCGTCCAGTAGTTATCAATAATTAAAAATGTCTCCCTATAATTCTTGAGACGTTTCATATAATTAAGATATTTTTATGCACAAATCATTCCAACCAGTTTTACACGAACAGTTGGGACTCGACAGACCGCAATGCTGATACCGACGTGCCCTTTGTGAATCTGACGGCGTTGAACAAAAGCCTTCCAACCCTTATGGTAACTGACAAGTGAACTTAGAACAACTTATAAATAAAGGACAACTGGCACGAACTAATTCAGTCAGGGCCATCCTGAAAATCAGCCGCTGTTTTTTTGCTACGGTCATTTGAAGAGGTCGTTCCGTTTCGTCATCGTTACGTCATTAATTATTGTTTCTTTGTCTTCTAATGTTTATGGTAGCGAAATAAAGGAATGTCTTTGTCTATGTCTATTAAAATAAAACATTAAAAGAACACATTCTCACGTCTACGATTTCGTTATGGAGAACCCCGAGGCACTAATTCAATAGCTTATCATATACTTAATAGTCTATACTAATATTATATAGAGGAAACATTTGTTTGTAATGTTTTCACACAAAAACTACTGGGCCGATTTCGCAGCAGCTTCGCTCGCGTGGAATTAGACATAACAATAGTTTCGTTTACACCTAGTAATATTTAGCCTATGTCACTCAGTGAAGATGCAGCTTTCTAATGGTGAAAGAATTTTTGAAATCGGTCCAGCAGTTTTGTGTGAAAACTATACAATCAAATGTTTCCTCTTTATAATTATTAGTATAGAAGAAGGCTTTGTATTCCCACTACTGGCACAAATTACGTTGTCTATAGTGTGTATCTAACAGGGAATCCTAGCGTAGAATAAGGGTTATAGGGGTTTGTGTGAGTTATAAAGCATTAGGAAGCGCCTATATGCAAGCGTCCAATGGCACGCATCGATTCATTGTGATCGACAGAACTAAGCAACGACGGGCGCGGTGATGGGTGATCAACAAACCGACCGCGCCCGTCGTTGCTAGTGGCAAAACTTCGTGGGCGCTACCCTTTCCCGGTTGTTTTCATCGGTGAAAACACCCGTTAAGCCTTGTCGAAGAC
The DNA here is from genome assembly GCA_944567765.1 of Carterocephalus palaemon. Classification (NCBI taxonomy): domain Eukaryota; kingdom Metazoa; phylum Arthropoda; class Insecta; order Lepidoptera; family Hesperiidae; genus Carterocephalus; species Carterocephalus palaemon. The sequence continues at coordinate 2,277,313 of OX155641.1, forward strand.
CTTCGGGTGGCTTCAGAACATTCGACACTGGGTTAGCCACTAAGCCCTCCACCAATCCGCATTAGAGCAGCGTGGTGGAGTATTTAATTAAAATTCAAATTTTAGTGAAATGTTAAAGTTAATCTTGTAACCTTATCAAATCGTACCGTAATAAAATCTGTATTTCAAAACTTAATTTTGTCTTATAGAGAGTCTGTTTTAACTTTTAATCATATTTAAAAACCTTTACTCATTTCGTACCAAGAAATTTATTACTTTGTACCTATACTTTTAATCAACAACATCGACTAACATCAATTACAGTATTTAATGTGTTTAAACAAACTATTCTGCAAATAAATAACATTTCACTGAATGAGAATAACAAATAATTAGCGATTCGACCTGAAATTTCGTCAAGAAATCGCAAACAATACACAGTACACTGTATAAGTACCTACTTGTACTATTAAGTATTCTGTGGTAAGCTTCTAATTTAATAAGCCTTTGATGTTTCCAACATCAGAGGGCGAAAGAGCATTAATTTATTATTGAAATTCTTGTGGTTACTCCCACCAGCAACGAAATTACTTACAACGCAACAGACATAATTCAATAAGTACTTATATTTACAAGTATCATTTAACGTAGTAACAGTTAGTACGTTTAAGTGGCAATGGGCAGGCCACGTCGTTCGCAGCGCTGATAACCGGTGGAAAAGTCGTCGAATGGAAACCTCGATGTAAAAAGGAGCACAGGCCGCCCAGAATAGAATAGAATAAAATAGAAATTTATTTCGACAAATTAACACAAGTACAACAACAACATGACTTTAAAATAATAAATAAATAATAACTATAGGATCTGCCGAAATAGGACAGACAAGCGAACTGATACCGTTGGATTCAGAAGGCACAGGACCGGTCGATAGGGCGTCGTTTAGGAGAGGCCTACGTAGTGGACCTCTAAAGGCTGATGATGAAAAATTTAAAAGGTTCGCATTCTTTACCTTATAAATGGGAATGGGCAAAATGCAGGTTTACACTAAGCCAGTGTGTGTAAACAAGCAATCTAGCCCCTAGCCTGATTGCCCTAGATTGATTGTAAAATTAGCTCTCGTTTAGATTACATATTTCTGCGATTTTCTGTGCATACTATTTCGTTTGTGTACTTTGCTTACTAACTTACTTACATCTTACCTTCAGACTAATTACTGTGTTAAGCAATGTCTTTCAGAAAACACGAGCCTCTTGTTATGACGTGTCCGCATCATTAGCATGTTGAGGGCAACGGTTAGAGGTCACTGGCGTCAAAAATAGACGAGCGCTATTAATGCCAGAGTAAACTTGGCTTAATTATTTTTTATAACACCCTGTTTGATAAACGATACTAACGGAACGGCCTGGTATTTGTTTTTCTAAGCCCGACAGGAAACCTGACTCGGTTTTTTAATTGGAGACTTGCCCTTATATAACGCGGGAAAATTACATATTTGTTGTTGAATTAAAAATAAAAACTTCATTTATTCTCTTTGAGTCATTACATAACAACATAACATCTAAGCCCTGTACTACGCAGGGGTGTGTACACCCACTTTTCGTTTAGCATAGGGTTTAAATAAGTTAGCAACGTTAGTGGCCAACCCAGTGTCGAATGTTCTCAAGCCACCCGAAAGTCTTCGACAAGGCTTAGCGACTGTTTTCAGCATTGAAAACAACCGGGACCGACGGCTTTACGTGCCCTCCGAAGCACGGTAGCGTCCATGAAATTTTGCCACTAGTGGTCACCCATCACCCATCCACAGCCGACTTAAATCACACGTGAGTAAGCCGGTAACTTCAACTATGTAAGAAAAGTCTTCAGAAGGCTAGGAAATCCGTTGCCCACTCCACACATTTCCGTCGGGTCAGTAAAGCACGGGCGAGGCTAGGGAGCCACGTGACGAGCCGACCCCTTTCGTTATTCAGATCCGTGAGCATGTCGGTCGGACGGCGTAGATCGATTTTCTTATTTCACTCTCATCTATATACAAAGTCGTGTTAGTTACGACACTACGAGTATAACTGAGGTCACCCCGCAGCTTCGCTCGCGTGGAATTTGACATATAGTTTCGTATACACCTAGTAATATTATATGGCCTATGTCACTCGGTGAAGATGCAGCTTTCTAATGGTAAAATAATTTTTGAAATCGGTCCAGTAGTTTTTGTGTGAAAACATTGCAAAAAAATCTTTCCTCTCTATAATATTAGTATAGAAGTATAGACACACCACCATTATATTAAATACTTCAAAAATATCTTGTAGAGCCTGAATAATACCTCTTTATAATATTAGTATAATAATATATGCTTTTTTATATATAGATTAGATAATATGCGCTTTTGCGCGCTCTTGGCACACTAAATCTGATCTAAGTGCTCTCTATATATCTCTTACCTCTTATTACTTGATAGATCCAATCCAATACTATAATTAATGCGCTTTTAGCACCTAAATGTTTTTTTAATCCCACTCAGTCACGTTTCTTGAATAAATCTTCTCTTCCACCGTTCAGGCTGGATATGAAACCATTAATTCTCAGAGTAATATTGCGATCGTAATTCTTCCGAATTTCTTATATTATAGAGTAATAATAGATGAATAAATAAAAGTTAATTACAGCGCTGTCAGTGTGCCTCAAGAGGATCCGGAGTCAGATTTCAGTGGCACGAACCAATGACTTTTTAAAAGCTTTTATTTAACTTCACTCGTATGTATGTACTATGTCCTGGAATATTTCAATCAAAATTTCACCCACTTCCACTGAAGCTATCGAGCTGAAATTCGGCTCACATATTCGGTTCCGATGTAGGTTTCTCACGATGTGTCCTCCACCGTTATAGCAAGTGACATTTAACTTCTTAAAAGTTCTCTAAGAACATTCCTTAGGTACCTACATATAAAATTAATTGAAGAAAATCTACACTAATACATTACGTATTAAATGAAAGAAGTAATGTAATAGTCAGTTTGTTTGTATACAACATAAAATAGACCAGGCAGTTACTGTCTTACCGTAAAATATGTACGTACATATTTAACGCAATTAAACCCACAGAGTATTAACTACCTCGAACCTCTAGAGGCTTGTCTTTAAGTGCCTTACGAATGAATATTATACGCAAAACATTATATTGTCGTGTTGTGATTTAAGACTCAAACTTATGGGCATTACGACAGCAAAAAGTAAAACTGAGTTTATTACGAACTAGTGGACGCCCGCAGCTTCGCTCGCGTGGAATTAGACAATAGTTTCTTTACACCCAGTAATATTATGTAGGCTATATCAATCAGTGAAGATGCAGCTTTCAAATGGTGAAAGAATTTTTGAAATCAGTTCAGTAGTTTTTGTGTAAAAACATTACATATAAATGTTTCCTACTTATAATATTAGTATAGATAGTATAGTATAGATTATAATAATCTCAGTTTTAAGCGTTTATAAAGTTCTCATAGCTCTGAGATTTTAAGTTTATTTGCATTAGAAATGTCACAATACAGGCTGGCCTGCTGTGGTATGAAATACGATAATGGGTACACAGAATAAAATGTTTGTTTAACCTTTATACATCAGTTAGTGTGTCTAGACACGATACGCGTTTAGTTTTTGCTGCGCGAAACGACCAACCCTTATGGCTTTTTTAACTTAATATGAAGTTACTGCGAGCTTGGCTTAGCTTAATGTTAATAGTAAATGGCATCCGAGTCTCAGCTTCGTTTTAAGTTGGATATTTTATAAATGTTCTCATTGTCTTGTGGTAATTATGATAATAATATGATAAAGCTGAAACGGTGTAGGTACTCTATTATTGATCGAAAAGGTACTTACATAATTTCAAGTATTTTTTTTTGTGTTTAGTTTTTTTTTATCTAGTATTCTTTCTTTATTTTTTTAAGTGCGTACGTATATAACTAGTGCAATATGTCTGGTCCTGCTAAGGACATAATTTTAGTATTTAAATAAGAAAAAATAAGTGAAAACATTTTCTGTCTTGATGTTTTAAGCGAAGTTACTCATATATAAATTAATGATTAATAAATGAATAAAAGTTAAATAGCATATTTATAAGTGTTAATGAGTACCTATTCAACCTTTTTAAAAGCTTTTATTTAACTTCACTCGTATGTATCTTGTATGTATGTCCTGGAATCTTGCAATCAATATTTTACCCACTTCCACTGAAGCTATCGAGCTGAAATTTGGCACACACATTAGGTTCCGATGACAATGCACGAAAATAAAATAAAAAATTATAAAAAGCTTTTTTTTTTTTAAATTTAATAATAATTATTTTATTGATATAACACAGAAACTGCGGTAGTCCACAAGTAACCAATACAAGTAAGTAGGTATTGCGTACATTTCACGTTCACCATAAAAAGTTATCGGCTACATTTGCATGGTAAAGTGACCGGAGTGTGGGTATTAAGGTTGGCTTAAGCCGGGCTCAGCTGCTATTTAATATGAAATTAGATTCTCTTTGTAGCGTGGCGAGCGCCGTTCCTTGTCACATGTATGAAAACCTGAGCCATGGCGGCAGACCACTCAGTGATGAGTTCAGGGACTCAGTTTTTTAATAGCTCACGTCGCGTCCAACCAAAAATTATGAGGCATTTCTCTTCTCACAGTGGCGATTCCGTTATTTCGGGTCACGCCAGATGCTAATGTAAGTTGTGAGAACTTTAAAAAGATTTAATGATTACAGCTAATCAATACGACAAAGAAAATTAACAACATACAATAATTTTCATCGTAGTAAAGTTGAATAGGTAAGGAAGACTCCTTACAGATACTTACCATATTGTACTATTTGCATCAGTATTATTAGGTTTTGGTTTGGTTTACTGGTTTTGTTAAACCAGTAACAGTTTATAGTACCCATAATAGGTAGCTGAAGATTATTTACTCCTCGGATGTATGTAGTTTACCATTCGCGTCCATGTGTGACGAATCGAATCTCTTACTAGTCTGTGGTTTCGACCAGCAAATTCGAATTTTAAAAAAAGTTATCTACATATTCGAAATTCGATTTGAAAATGAATAAAGAACGACATCAGACACGTTATTTAACTTAAACGAGTGTATTCCATCAAGTGACGTAATAACACGACGTATAATTACGTTTCGTGTAGACTCGTGGAGCGTCGCGTTTGAATTTACTTAACGCATTTAAATTCGTGCCGCCCTTTCATCCGTCATCCGGCCGCGTCGCCTCGCTGCCTCGGCTCGAGCTCTCCGGAATTAATATTTCGTCGGAATCCCATTTGATCCTGGCAACTTTCGCCGGCTCGCTTTCTACAAATTAGAACTCGCCGTCAATCCATACTAATATTTCCATACTAATATTATATAAGCGAAAGTAACTCTGTCTGCCTCGCTTTCACGCCAAAAATACTCAGTACTACACAGATACTCTTGAGCCTGAGAAAGGACATAGGCTACTTTTTAATTGGAAAATTTTTTTTGTAAAGGGTTGAAAAGAGGGATGAAAGGTTGTATGAAAGTATTGTCATTCTTAGAACAAGAAGTATACAATTTATATTTTAGGCTGTTGATTAGATATAAATAAATATGACATTCAAAGTTTGTAGAAATGTTACCCTTAAGAGTGTAAAATAAACATAGGGGATAACACATTTACGGACTTATTACAAATTTGTGGAGCTAAAGTTAACGCGTTAAGAAGAATCTATTATTTTGTCTGACTCCACGCGAGCGAAGCTGCGGGCGTCCACTAGTTCTATAATAACTCAAATTCGAATTTCGATCTTAGATTTCTCGATTCGACTTCAAGTCCGGTCGCATTCATGCGTTTTCCGTATACGATATCCGAATTCGTTTTCCGTATTCGGACTTCCGAATGATGTAATAATACATAATGTATTCAATATACATTAACCGACGCACATGTCCGCTTACTAAATCACTAGTGGACGCCCGCAGCTTCGCTCGCGTAGATTTAGACCCATTAACGACGTCTGCCCGCGTTCAAGTTGCCCACTTGACTTAAAAACGGCTAAGTTTCATACTAACTTTGCACTCCCGTTTTACCCCCTTAGGAGATGAATTTTCAAAATCCTTTCTTAGTGTTATAAAAGGAACCCCTGTGCAAAATTTCAAGTTTCTAACCCTTATATTTTAGGCCCTGCGTTGATATGTCAGTCAGTCAGTCAGCTTCTCCTTTTATATTTATAGATTTAATAAGCCCAAGTGACCCAAAGTGCCCAAAGAAATTGGATTTTGATACCCCTGCGACTTCAACGATTTTAAACGGAATGTTAATGGTACGTCGAATGAGGTTATGACACCTTACTCAACGGGCGCGTAGAGCACGACCGAATTAATATTTCGTCGAGACTCCCTTTGATCGAGTTTGACCGTGCAGTAGGAGCGAGATTAGAACCCATCGTCATTAATTCGCGTTGGAAATGTAACGTCGCGCCCCTGAGACACGACTGATGGAGCGATCGATCTCGTGGACGAAGACATCAACGGGAGACACGGCAATTAGATGTGATAAATGAATGGGACGACAAGATAACGTAATATTTTCTCTCTTGATAGTTTTCCGAGGAAAGTTTCATAATCTCATATAAGTAGTTGATAGAAATAATGTAGTTTGATGTTTTGTTAATGTGGTAGCGTCCGTAGCCTAATGGCTCGCGACTATTCAATGTGTAGCATGTAGGTTTGTGGATGGATGACCACCAAACCAATACTAAACTAAGTCAGTGCCTAAAGACGAGTGGTGACGACTGAGGGAGTATGTCTAGCAGTGGACCCAAAAAAGCTGATGAATGGATGGACATGAGAATACATAAAGTCAAAGACAAAGTCAAATAATTTATTTCGCTATGAGGTGATTTGACTTAACGAAAGTCTATGTAACTACAAGCTACATACTTAAATAAAAGAGATATAATGCTATTCTAAATTGATTATTATAAAGCGACAAAACATTTATTTACTTATAAATGTATAGGATTAGCTATTGATAATTGAATGAATAGCTAATCCTACAATAATAATTACTTTATACTTATGCAGTGCATACACAACGATCTAATCTAATTAAGCCAGCTAGACCAACCAACTGAGCTTTAAGCAGCCAAAACTAAGCAACTGTTCTCCAACGATAACAAATGGAGCCCTAACTTAACTAATTGTTATCTATGTTTGTTGCAGAGCCAGCTGTGGGACGAGTTCGAACTAGAGGACGCCACGTACGCCGAGTGCAGCTTATACAACGCAAACCACAGTTTTCAGGTAATATTTTGTCTGTTGGTATTGGAGTTGACCAATACCAACAGACTTTAAAAACAGTAATCATACGGTAGAGAGACAGAGAGAGATACCGTGGCGGGCGGTGGTACTCGTGCTATCTCATTCATTACAAACAGGAATTTTCTTTGTTAAACCTCCTCTTTGTCAACGGTTCCTGATTATGAAATTCCGTGGCATCTGTTCGTTGGATCTCTGAATTTCATATTGTACATAATGTCCCAGCCACCCTAGATTGTTGTACGGTTTACATTCGAAGTCATTATACTACGTACCACTTTGTGTGCTTAACTCATGTCATGAAAGTATGGAGACTGGGTCTCAATGAAATTGTACGTGAATCGCTGCGACCCATAGACGTCCTACTGTTGGGCACGGGTCTCCTCTCAGAATGGGAGGGATTAGGCCTTAGTCCACCACGCTGGCCAAGTGCGGATTGGCAGACTTCACATACCTTCGAGAACGTTATGATGAACTCTCAGGCATGCAGGTTTTCTCACGATGTGTCCTTCACCGTTATAGCAAGTGACATTTAATTTCCTAAAACGCACATAACTTAGAAAAGTCATTGGTGCGTGCCACTGGGGTTTGAACCCGGACCGCTCGAGTGAGAGGCGAGTTCGATAGCCGCTGGGCTGTCACCGCTGGTACGTGAATGCATAACATAAAATCACGCCTGCTTTTCCCCGAAAGGGTGCGCAGGGATGAATAATACACCTCTTTTATCTGTTCTGTGAATAATACATAGGTACACCTTTTACCAGTTATGCTTAAGTCCCAAGTAATATACATATATAGGTGGTGAGACACTTATAGACACTCAAGGGATGTCAGAAAAAACAGTTTCTAATTAACTGAGTTAACAATCTTGTAAAAATTAATAACATAAACATAATCTATACTGATATTATAAAGAGGAAAGATTTGTTTGTAATGTTTTCACACAAAAACTACTGGACCGATTTCAAAAATTCTTTCACTTTAAGTAGCTGTATCTTCACTGAGTGACATAGGCATTAGTATAGATATTCAATCTGAGGATTAGACTTGGTGGAAAAAATGGATTATTCCTGTCTGTCCCCCCGGCTCCGTCCTCTTAGGGGTCCACCTATAACGTATATAAAGTAGGTAACCTATAGGTTACCTACAGTATACGCCAAGAAGCCTAGCCCGCGCGGTCGGCGTCAGTCTGTCATTTAAATGCAAATCCGATATTGCAGCAGTCGGAACGACTGAAATTGACCAAAAAAATTTATCGAGGAAAATAAATTTTATTGAATGTTTAGAATTTTCAATGCTGATTTTTGTGTGATGATCGAATATTCAAAACCGTCTTTAAATTAAACTTTAAAAGATAAAAAATAAGCAAGCAGTGGGTCCTATGGGTTGCAACTAGCATCTAACTAGAAATGGTACTTGGTACCTTAACGGACGGTGATACTGCTAGTATATAGAAACCATGTAGTTTCTATACTTTAATCTATAAAGGCTCTACACAGGCTCTACCACTTAAGCTAAGCTGTCTAAGCGTCGTTCATTTTCCCATTAAAATGCTTTCAAATTGGGTCAAATCCACACACGAGCATACGACGAACGGTTTGAAGATGTGTGGTTTGAAGAGTAGTGGATAGAAGTGCTCGCGGCGATGTGGAGAGGCTGTATCTCCTAACGGGGTCAGTGGGGCGTTGTGGGAACACGTTTCTTTTCAAGCCTAATCAAAGAGTTTTATTTATTTATTTATTTATTCAATTTTTATTGTACCTATAAAATATGAGGGGGAAGGCGGACTTAATGCTTAAAGAATTCTGTGCCCATCAACCTTTAGGCAGTAATAGAACAAAAAAGGGGGTATATAGTTATTTAATTTTTTACAAAATGTTAAAAAAATTTAATATAGCCTATGTTTATCCAGTGAAGATGCACCTTTCTAATGATGAAAGAAATTTTGAAATCGGTCCAGTAGTTTTTGTGTGAAAACATTACAAACAAATCTTTCCTCTCTATAATATTAGTACATATACGAGTAGATTGAATAATTTTAACTACTGAGCTATCTCGCTTAAACTACACCTACTTCTAAACAACAACAAAACCGGGACAACACTGAAGCTAAAGTTAGCCTTAACTTGACCGGGTTAACGACGAGTATCCTGTTGCTCCACGCGATAAGGACAACCGTGCTCGGAAACCCGACGCTAACGGCACTAGCTCATCTCGGCGCTAAATACTACATGCAAACGATCTCAGTAAATACTATACTACTATTGGTGACGTTGTATAAACCAGTATGGCCAACAGCAAGAGTCCATTCGGAAAAAGCCTAACGTGTGTTTTTTTTCGAATGCTTACTCGTATGTCGCTTTGCATTTCGGTCGAACGGTTGGTAAAAACTCAACCTTCTACGCCGAGAGCGCCGGTTCGCTACCCAGTGTCTCAACAAAATAAAATTTTAGCACGGGCACAAATGATGTAATGCGACATGCAACAGACATACCAAAAAATTTCAGAACGATGTAATAAAAGTTTCACTTTAAAAGTTCCTTCTCCTTCATTGGAGCACCACCCCTCCCGTAGCTGTGTCTGAGAAACCCGTGCCCAACTGTGGGGTGACTATGAGTTATAACTATATTACAGTTATTTTACCAGACAAACTCACAAAATAAACGAATAGAAGAAAATCCAACGTGGTTACGTATCAGATGAATGAATCCCAGCACTCTTCCCGGGTAACTAGCTCGGATTACCGGCCGGATAAGCCATCCGGAGCTACGCTATATCCGGGTTTGTTAACATTTCATTTACCTTCTTGCCGGGTAAATTACGTACAATAAAATACAATACTAATATTCTTTCATCATCTCAGCATAAAGAAGTAAGGAGAGCCTATATTAAATCCTCAATAGATATGGACTATATATAAACGTTAATAATATCTGAATTTCGCCCAAGGCAATAGTAGCGCAAATTAACACCAGATTCACAGTTGTCATGGGCGGCAGCAAAAGGGTTTGAGGCTACATGCTATAAAAAAAGGTTGCTTAAGTATATCTCCATGAACCCTTAATTTTTTGCTCCATGAAGGAACTCATGTGTCCAAGGTTTACAACCAACAGGACAACTTGAAAATAGTAATTTGTCTTCTAAAAATTATACTGTAAATTTTTGTTTTTTTTTTAAGATTTTACAACTTTTTTTTTATTATCGTGCATTGTCATCGGAACCAAATATGTGTGCCGAATTTCAACTCGATAGCTTCAGTGGAAGTGGATGAAATATTGATTGCAAGATTCCAGGACATACCTACCTACATACATACGAGTGAAGTTAAATAAAAACCTCTACGAACGAACTTACACTTTGTAGGTATCTACTCTAGTAGGTATACATTTAACTCAATGTTGCAATTAAACAAAATGGCTGGCATACAACGGGCACAAACCAGAGATTTCATACGACACCGAGAAAGCCTTTTGATGTGCGCCATTTGTAAAATGGGCAATTATCATTATTTTTAACTAGTGGATGCCCACAGCTTCGCTCGCGTGGAATTAGACATAACAATAGTTTCGTTTACACCTGGTAATATTATATAGCCTATGTCACTTAGTAAAGATGCAGCTTTCTAATGGTGAAAGATTTTTTGAAATCGGTTCAGTAGTTTTTGTGTGCAAACATTACAAACAACTCTTTCCTCTTTATAATACTAGTATAGATATTGAAATTGCATTTATTTCAACCTTATAATTATGGATGTTTAAAATATTTATGAAATTGTTATCATCAGTAGATAACATATATATACAGGTAGATTCGAGATCAAGATTTGGCACAGATTATTATGCAGGATAACAGCCGGCACTGGCGTAACGTGCCTTTCGAAGCACGGAAGAGTCCATGAAATTTTGCCATAAGCATAATATGTATTTACATACAGACCGCGCCCGATGTTGCTTAACTCGGTAGAACATGCAGGGGTTAGATATAAAAGTATGTAAAGCTACGTGTTTAAGTTAATGAATGAATGAATGAATGATAATAATAATTTGTTTAAGTTAATCATATTTATTCCTTCGAAACAAGATATCTATGCTAAAGTGGGCTTATAGTCGACGCCCATTCGAAGGTAATGCTCGAAGTCGTTAGCAGTACGACCCACTTTTACTGTTTGTATGCAAATTGCTGTTTCAGTGTCCATTATGTAAACAGCGATACCTGCAACATTGTTATGTATAAATCGATTGTTACCGTGTATTTACTTTTACTGATTATTTTATTACAAACGTATACACCAGTATCACAACAGTTTCTTTTGTCCCACTGTTGCGCTGTGGTCTGTGTCTTCTCGGAATGGGAGAGGTTAGACCATCTTACCCCACTCACGTGTATTGGCAGACTTCACATGCCTACGAGAACATTATGGAGAAATCTCAGGCATGCAGGTTTCTATAGATGAGGCCTTCACCGTTACAGCAGGCGTCATTTCATTTCTTAAATGTCGCCTAAAAACGTTTACACGTACACTTAAAAACAGTACTATAGCAATCTAATAAAATAGAATAATCGTAGTATTATAATAGTCTTATAAGAGAGACTTACATACCTACTAGTGCCTACTTAGTCTAGTCGCTAGTCTCTAGTCTTAGTCTCTGGTCTTAGTCTCTAATCTTAGTCTCTAGTCTTATTCAAATTCAAAGTCAAATAATTTATTTCGCTATGAGGTGAACACGCTTAACGAAAGTCTAACAAACTACTTAAAGAAAAGAGATATAATTCTATTCTAAACTGATCAATATAAGGCAAAGGATTAGCTATTCATTCAATGATCAATAGTAGCTAATTCAATAATCATTGCTGCACGGGTGCCTAACCTGCCTTACTAACTTAGTTTCTAGTGTTAGTCTCAATACTTATTTTAGTATCTTCCAACAAAGCTTCCGACAGTAAGTTATTAAGAGCTGACTAAATTACGGCATTCTGTGCCAATGCCAAAGTTGTGGTATTCTCATTATCACGAAATCCATAATCAATCACAGGAATAGTTGAAGTTTAGCGTATCTAAACTTTAAACCATTAAACTCCCTAGTGAATAATGACAATGGAACGATAGTACTTGTTTTCAGAACATTAACTACTATTGAGAATTTCCAATGAGAAACAATATTATTGACTGATATTATATAATCGATCAACTTATAATAAAAATTTAAATAGCTAAATTTATTTAAAAAAACTTAATATACCAAATAAAAGAGTTCAAACTCTAGAGGATTTGTAACTATTAAAGAATGCCACTATGTGGATAGTGGCTTCGCGTGTTTCAGAGTGAGTAGGTACTATATCTTCCAGGGTCCATCGTTAGGAACACGTACATTCTCTGTACAGTTTACAATGTTACTGCAATATACTTATCTACAATCTACTTACAGAGAGACAAACAAAAACAGACATGTCTGTGGAGGCGACACTCGACAGAGTCATATCATGATTTAGAGAAGACTAATAGAACTGGAATTTCGGAATTATACAGATTAGTGAAGCGCTCATACACAGTCGCGTCGACCCAGTTGATGAAAATGAAAATGAAATTTATTTCGATCTATGTTATAACGTAACATAATGCAAAAAAAAGTCAAACACATAAGCAAACAAATCATAGCGTTGCAGTTTAGGCGAAAAACGTAACACACTCAGAATGTGCCGCAGCGGTTAAGTTGCAGCGCTGATTTTCAGTGTGCTCGTTGTGTCGCATAGTTCGGACGTTGATGAAATATGAACTAAATACATAAAATCAGGCACAAAAAATAATATTAATAAAAATTAGTTAATAAGGTAGGCAAATAACAGTTGAGCAGCAGTTAATAAAGTAGGCTAATAACAGTTAAGTAACGTTGGGCGTGGTGGCGTGGTGGTCTCTTTAAAGGCCACTAACCAGTTCGCTGTGGAGCATCATGGTGGAGAGAGAGAGACCCGTGCCCAAGTGTATGCCAAGTGACGCTATGAGCACGTCTGTATTCGACCAATGTGTAACCATGTCGGTTCGTCATACACATTTACATATTTTTGAAAAATTCATACTTCGTTAGGTTAATTGGCTTTTTAAGGTTAATGTATTTCCATTTTTGTTGTGTTTGTATGTAATTTGTCAAAATAAACTTATTTTTATTCTTATAAAGGTGATCACAGCGAGCCGCTGCCTCGTGCTGTGCGCGGAGAGCCGCGGCGAGATGGAGTCGTGGGCGGGCGCGATGCGCGGCGCGCTGCACCGCGGCGCGGACGTGGCCGACCTGGTGGCCAGCCTCTCCTGCGGGGACCACCACTGGTAGGCGCTGTAGTGTTTGTGGTGTCCATTGGGTAAATAAAACACGCCTTTGATCACTCAATTGGTGAAGTAGGTAATGCGTCCGGCGCACGTCCGAACTTGCTCACAGCTAGCGCGTGACTGTCCGGTACACATACGCTATAGGAGCTATCATTACACTCCTCACTGGATGCTTACATAAAATAGGGAAAACCAATGCCACCTGTAGTGTTTGTGATCTATTAGTAAACATGACGTTGTCTCGAGCACACTGGGGTGGGGTAAACAGTCACGTATTAGCCACGGGCGAGAACGGACGTTTACTTGCGCACTGGTGTGGTGACGAGCCAATTAACGTACCTTTTGTGACGCGGGGTACTACAGCACCAATTCTGTAATGAAGAAGAAATGCGGAAGAATAGCCCATCCATTTCCTGCCTTGCAGTACAAAGTTGTAGATTTGTCTGTGGGGAAGACCCGAGCCCAGCATTGGGACGTCTATGGGTTGCAGCAAACGTTTCCATAGTAGGTAATTATTTAAATCAAGGTATTAATCAAGTAGGTATTATACATCGTCTATTAGCCCGTGTAGTGTACGACCAACCGAAAATAACTTCTTCATTTGTTCAATGCACAATATCAAGAAATAATTACTACTTAGCCTATATTACACTAGTTTATTCCTTTGGATCCTTCAAAAATGATTTCATTTACATTCTCTGTTCATTTCCTCTTGTCCATAATTAAGTAAAATACCCTTATCAAATGGACAAAGCGCGCCATCTGAATCAGTACGCTATAACTGGTCACAGAAACCGCAATCAAGATACTAATCGTAAATCTAACTACGGACGTCGTTACTAACGAAACTAAATTTAGCCCACTTTGGGGCATCCTAATATAACCTTCGTCTAATAATACAATTATATCCGGACTGCGTTGCTTTTAGGATACACTAGATGTCTCTCTTTCCTTAATGAATATAATTAGAAATGGACCCTTACTGACGGTGTCCATAAATTTTGCAGGTTATTTAATAGTCTCCAACCTTCATTGTGCTTTACTAGAATATCCTTGGATTTCGTAATGGGGAGGGTCAGTTTCAGGATCAATATTAATGTAGTAAAATTTGCTCTATATTATATTCAAAACTAGTGGACGCCCGCAGCTTCGCTCGCGTGGAATTAGACATAACAATAGTTTCGTTTACATCTAGTTATATTATATAGCCTATGTCACTCAGTGAAGATGCAGCTTTCTAATGGTGAAGGAATTTTTGAAATCGGTCCAGTAGTTTTTGTGTGAAAACATTACAATACAAAATATTATAAAATCTCAAAATCTTATCTTAACTTCTAATATTGAAAGATTAATATTTCGTTAAAATACAAAACAGAAAAGCACGTATTTCATAAAAGTTTAAAGTAAACGAATAAAGTGTTCGCTATTCGAGTTCATTCTCTACTTTAAACAATACGCTTTGTTCCGCTCACTGTATAATGAACACCGGAAGCTTTGCAGGAAATATGAACATAGAATTCTTTTCTTAGGTCCTGGTAATAGATTAAAAAAAGGAGATATCATAATAGTAAGGTTAATAGTTAATTGTATCAGGCGTTAAATCCATTGTTATAGTTAGTTTTAACTTACATTGCATCAACTCGCGATCAAGGAGCACGATGGTTTATACTCTCCCCTTACCCTAACCCTTTCTTTGTCCCACTGTTGGGCACGGGTCTCCTCTCAGAATGGGAGGGATTAGGCCTTAGTCCACCACGCTGGCCAAATGCGAATTAGCAGACTTCACACGCCTTCAAGAACATAATGAAAAACTCTCAGGCATGCAGGTTTCCTCACGATGTGTCCTTTACCTTTACAGCAATTTAATTAAAATCGCACATAACTTAAAAGAGTCATTGGAGCGTGCCGCTGGGATTTAAACCCGGACCGCTCGAGTAAGAGGCGAGTTCGATAGCCACTGGGCTGTCACCACAGTAGTAGTTATGCACATATAAAAACGAAAACATACACCAACATACGAACAACCCAACACGTGTTTCGCCCCCAAACGGAGCATCCTCGGGGTAAGTTGACTCTAAGACAGTCAACTTTACCAATAACTGTCAATTTTGCCATTAAATGTCGTTTGGGAGGTTCTGTATGCATGAAAATACGCACCATCTTTTGCTTTGGTCGTAAGTTCGTTCGCTTCTTAGTGATAAGACCGCCATTTGTACTGTTATCTATATACAGGAGAAGCTGACTGACTGGCATATCAACGCAGGACCTAAACTATAAGGGTTAGAAACTTGAAATTTTGCACAGGGGTTCCTTTTATAACGTAGGGGAGCACTAAGAAAGGATTTTTGAAAATTCACTCCCTAAGGGGGGGTAAAACGGGGTGCAAAGTTAGTATGAAACTTTGCCGTTTTTGAAGTCAAGTGGGCAACCCGAACGCGGGCAGACGTCGTTAATGTGTCTAATTCTACGAGAGCGAAGCTGCGGGCGTCCACTAGTTTTTCATATTTTTGTATGTACTTGTTGTACGTTGTATCTGTGTCCTTTTGGTGTACAATAAAGGAACTTGTATGTCTATCTGTCAAAAATTTCATGGACGCTACCGTGCTTCGGAGGGCACGTAAAGCCGTCGGTCCCGGTTGTTTTCAATGCTGGAAACAGTCGTTAAGCCTTGTCGAAGACCTTCGGGTGGCTTGAGAACATTCGACACTGGGTTGGCCACTAACCCCTCCACCAATCCGCATTGGAGCAGCGTGGTGGAGTATGCTCTAGACCTCCCGCAGAAGTGTCTGTGGGAGAGACCCGTGCCCAGCAGTGGGACGTCTATGCGTCGCAGCGGATGTCTGTCTGTCTGCCTATTGTATTCTAATTAAAACCAGTGATAACGCTAGCCGCACACCCCCGCAGGTACACCGCGACGCACGCGCGGCCGACGTTCTGCAACGTGTGCCGCGAGCCGCTCGGCGCGCTCGGCACGGCGCACGCGCTGGCCTGCGAGCTGTGCAAGTACAAGGCGCACAAGCGGTGCGCCGCGCGCGCGCCGCCCTCGTGCAAGTGGAGCACGCTCGCCTCGGTCGGGCCGCATGTGGTGGAGGACGCCGATGGGGTGAGTGACCTTCAGCTACAACCCATAGACGTCCCATTGTTGGGCACGGGTCTCCCCTGCAGACACAGCTGCGCCTTTCGTGTAAGACATATTACGTCGCACGGAAGTGTTTCAATCTTACGCCAACTGTCCTGCAAATGGTCATTCGGACGTCGTGGTGACGTCATCGTTGGAACTCCAAAGGGATACCTTATGTAGCGTTAATTTTTACATTGGTATCTATATCATATTTGTGAGTTAATCATCATCATCATCACTTTCCTTTCTTTGTCCTTCTGTTGGGCACGAGTCTCCTCTGAGAATGTGAGGGATTACGCCTTAGTCCACCACGCTGACCAACTGCGGATTGGCACATGCTTTCGAGAACATTATGAAGACCTCCCAGGCGTTTCTTCACGACGTGTCCTTCACCGTTACAGCAAGTGACATTAAATTTCTTAAATCGCACGTGACTTAGAAAAGTCATTGGTGCGTGCCGCTTGGGTTTGAACCCGGACCGCTCGAGTGAGAGGCGAGTACGATAGCCACTGGGCTGTCACCGCTTTTAAAGTTGCACCGCTGCAAGTTTTAATTTCATTAAATTAGATACTTTTGTTCCGAAATAAGTGGGAATATTAATCAATAAGCGTGGTAGCATATCATTTCTCCGCATAATTTCCTCGCGCCATCGTGTTCACGATTTGTATTGTCGTCGGTAAGAGAGGGTGTTGACGAGGAATAAATTAGCGTGCTCACACGGCGTTGATTAAGTTATGATTATTGTCCATTACTAGTTCGCTACTAAGGACCAGCTTTCATCTTTAAAATTAAGGATTTCATCTAGAAATAGAAGGAGCATGCCAATAAATTCACCAATGCTACGATCGTCTTAGTAATTTTGATAAGTTCACGAGCAAAAGTCTGAAGCAAACTTAAGACTATTACAAGACTTAGCAAGTATAAACAAAATCTGTGAGCAGAGATAAAATCTACGTAACATAACGGTCAAAGTGTTATCATTACATGCTAGATGACTACGGGACAACCGAATGGATGGCTATCATAAAGAGCCATCGAAACAGCGTACACTAGAGAGCTGTTCAAGCATCACTTCGATAATGGATTCTTACATAATAGACTCGGTTCGAATTGCCTTCGCAAATCCCATCATTTTTCTACTCGTATCTCGATAAAGAAGCTCCCTCGAGAATCGATAACAAGCGCAATAAATTCTCAACTATGACAACACTGAAGGCAATTCTGATAGCCGGTAAATCACTTAACGATGCTATAAATCTATTCTTATCATCAAACCATTGATCCCACTTCTGAGCCGGGCACGGGCTTCCTGTCAGAAGTTGGATCAATCGTTTGATGGTGGGATCAGGTGGAAAATTGCATAAAAATTGTTCATAGATGGATTCATCCGTTCTATGAAAACAAACGTCAAACCCATCTAAAGGCTGTCACTTTACTTTCATAAGCAGTGCCATTGGCTGGCATTGTGTTTGTTTTCATCGAACGGATCGATTCATATGTGAACAATTTTTATTGAATTGCCCACCAGAATGATCTAAAGTGAACATCATTTTAAATTCTAATTTACAAAGCTATTTAGGGTAGGTAGATAGATAGATAGATAGCCCAATGCTGAACATAGGCCTCCTCTAAAAGAGGAGAATGGATGGATGAAACGATTTATTTCGTGATTTATTTTAACTTTCAAAAATTTGTCTGTTAGCGAATGTTATTTGAGACACCTGTCTGAACACAACACTAAAAAAAGTTATTTTTGTGTGTAAAATGAATAAATTACAAATAAGTACCATGAACTAAAGTGCTTTGCGTACAATATATCATTATAATGACAATTTATTTATCGTCTGTAGTAAGGTCGTTGCAATGATCTGTGTTTATTTTATGTCTGGGACGTGTACCTATTAGAAATTAGCTGTGACATTTCTCATGACAAATTGCTTCTTTGGCGCGTAGACGTAGAGCTACGAGTATCATGCTACCGATCTTCGAGGTCATTCAACTTGCACGATCACTTTTTATATGAATCTATCTTATAGTTTGTAAATATAATAAATCAATGTACTCGTAACTACACATTTGCAGTATTACACAGTCACACCCCCGCACTAGAACTCCCTGACTTGTCGGGACACGTCTTCACTCAAGACTCGAGATCTAACAATAATTTAACTAAGTCTGTAAATAAATAAATTATTAATAATGTGTTCATCAACAAATATTCAATCAAACATTAAATTAATAAAACTAGAAATTAATGCTTCTTGCTATTTGGCAGTACGTAACATTATACTAATCTGTCATGTCTTTGGGATAAGCTATGTGTGAGCTAGAATAAAATCTACAGCTACTAAAGCTACTATTTCAATCTAAAGCTACATGAGCTGAAATGCTGCCGGGCTTAGTGTTAATCAGTAGAATCGATAAGCCTTGCCCGAGAAATTCTGATGGCTTAAGAACATTCGACACTTGGTATTTTTGGTTTCAACTTCTATTTTGACTATAATCGTGTCAAAATGTGCTAACTTTTGAGGGGAAGGTGGACTGACGACCTGAAGAAGACAGCGGGAAACCATTGGATTCAGAGGGCGCAGGATCGGGAGGAGTGGTGATGATTGAGGGAGGCCTATGTCCAGAAGTGGACCCAAAAAGGCTGATGGATGGATGGATGGATGGATGGACGTGTCAAAATTGCGTAACCCCTTCTTTCAAACGTGTATGTCCACTTCATATCATCATTTCATTTCATTTTGTGTACCGTCTATCACATTGAATCTCATACAAAATCAGTTAAATAGATCAGCATAACAATGAAAGAGCTGCCAATAGTGTTACGGGGCAATAAATCGGTTAGGGTGTAGTAAATCTTATCCTTATAACTCACATCCGCACGACTATAAAGTGATTCTGAATGGCGTTATTACCTACCGACTGTTTTATGCAGTTTTAATAGGAAAGATATGGAAGTGTTGGCTATATAACTCTTTTATTAATTTAATATGGGATATGAGGATATAGCATCACTCATTCCCTACCACCAATGACAAACTTACTCAAGAGTCCCTCTTCATCGACTGCTCAACAAAAGTATTGCTTCCATTATGGATTAAAGATGATTCTCGCCTCTTGAAAATTGTGTGGATATCTTTTTCAACCCTTTCGTTGCTCAGTGGTTTTGATACCGTAGAAAAATCGTTCTATACAAATGTTTGCCTCTAAAATAAACGTCAAAATTTCTTTTTGTAACCCCGACCCTCTAGAACTTAACCATGACCGTGTAGTTATCTTTCAAATTAGAAAGAGAAATCAGAATAGAATGAGAAGATCGACCTTCGACTCTCAGAAATTATGGTAGCCATATTACATCATAATTTATTGCTACAACTAGGATACTGAATAGATCTACGAGTTATGATTAACAATCAGAAGATTAATACTGAAGCGCGAATCATTCGGACAGCACCATCATCCAGTGGTAGACAGTGGTGGTAATTACGGTTAGCTGGTAGAGAATTCATACTATATTTAGCTCGCTATTTGTACCTACTGTTTTATAAATCGAATCAATAAAGTTGCAATAAATAGATCACCCGTGTTCCTGCAAAACATAAATATTTATCTGCCAAATAAATCTCCCCATCCAGATCAATAAAGACTCGACATCACTGGCAACAAACATTTATTAGTACATATTTCTATAAAACACTATAAAACAATATCGATAAAGCGAAGCTTTATATTTAAAACAATATTGATGAAGAAGCGGCTTTGATATTGACAAGCTTTTCACACATAATTGTGTGTATTTTTGGTATCAATGTTCAGGTCAGTGAAGCCCGTATGACACGTGTCAACTGAATCGTGTATAACGAATATATCAGATCTACGCGAATAATGTTCGTTTGCAAAGCTATTCGTCCGTACTCAACCACGCGCCGGCAGAGGGCAGTGCAAACATTCCTTACGTTCAAACCACTCGATAACTCACTTAGAAGAGTCTAGCGATGAGAATATATGCTCATGTATCTACAGTTTAGCGTTATTTATTCGAGAAGAAAACTAGAATTCGGTCTGGCATTTTGTTTAGTTTACTCTTGTTTAAATTATATATTGTAGTTATAAGATACATAAATTATATATAGTTATAAGATAGCAAACGAGCTTGCAGCACCACCCATCCGCTGCCGCCCATGAGAATTGTGACTGTCTTTGAACAAGACTCAAAATGGGACTGGGATGGTCAGACCAATTAGCTGAGAGAGTTAATAAGAACATGACCAAGTAGGTCAGTTTATTAGTGGGAATGAATACTGGAGATTTTTAATGATAGTTAGTTTTGTTAGTTGGTGTTAGTATGTGGCAATTTGGGTGTTAGTCTTAGGTCCTTATCCTATGTGGAACAGATATTTACTTCGCAGATAAATATATTTTTTACTCGGGTAGTTGTATCGTAAATACGCTATAATAATCTGTAAATACTTTGTTAGTTAGTAAATGAATGGTTGACCTATATTATAAAGGCACGAACCCATTTATCTGAGCACGACCGTACGTAATGTACTCAACAGTACAAAATGCTTTTACCGTTCCTCTACTAGAATAGACTGTTCGCATAGACCTCAGGAATTTCATAAATAACAACACCCAAGTGTTGCGGAGACGGTTTTAGAATTTATATTCGTAACTAGATCTTGTTGCAGAATTACATGCGGTTACGCGGTTTCTGATATTACTGAAACAACTTAGGAACTTTGAAGACGTGTCAAGATAGTGAGTTGATTAGTTTAGCGGGTTAAAGCTTAAGTTTGAAATGAAGAACATGTGTGTAGTCATGCGATAGAGGGATTTTAGAGTGTTCGAGATTCAAATCAAAAACATGGTACACTTGGGGATGGTGGTACTACCCCGGGCGAACTTTAAGGATAACTTGGTTGTTGCAGAGCATCATAATGCCGCACCAGTGGCTGGAGGGCAATCTGCCGGTGGCGGCCAAGTGTGACATCTGCGACAAGACCTGCGGCTCCGTTCTCAGGTAACGCTAAATCGCCAATCCCGGAAGCCGGTTATTCGAAAGCGAAAGCCTATAAAAGTCCAATGAGGTACATATTATAGTCATAGGCAATAATAACTAAATTAAATATTAAAATTCATATAAAATTTACAACACACTGACCAACCCTATACTACCCTTATGCACACTAGAATAACGATTTGTTGTATTTCTATGGCATTCTATGGTTTCAATGGAATGCCGTTGGTAATAATAAAAATAATCTAGTATGTAACTTATTTTGTTTTGTTTTATTTTACTTATTTTTTATGTTGAGGTTAGAAGAATTCCTACAATGTCGAACTTTTTGTCGTTAAAAAGGTGAAATGATAAAATAGCTTTACCAACAAACATTCCATTCCCGGGTTCTCTCCCGGAGTTTTCCCTAAGAAAGATAGCATGATATTTTGATGGAATTCCGCGTTTCAGTCGCGAATGCTTCAACTTCAAGTTATACGAATAATTCGGGTAACTGAGGCTTCACTAAGAGGACCGAGGTTCCGGTCTTATGAACGGGTAAATTACTAAACGAGCGTTTAGCTGCTGTATTCTTTGTCTACCTGCGTTTATTGTATTTCAAATTCAATGACGTCGACAATATTTTTTTAAAATTCGAATCCGAATTCGGCTGCGTTCGAAATTTCTAAAGTAGTTTCTGTAGGTACTAGAAAGTCTTGAAAACCCGTGGACGAAGCCCGGCATGCAGTTTATAATTGACAACTTCAATAAACAAACAACGATCTTCTGATAGTGTAAATACCAGTGTTAGTAAGTATAGTATTCCGCTGTATTCCTAACAGCACGAAAATTTTGCTCTGAACCAAATTCCGGAGGGGATAGCTGCGCATGGCGTATCGGTGCGGGGGGGACATAATACGGCTGGCAAACCAATCAGTGCTTACGACTGGCAACCCGCTCGCCCCTCGCAAGCCAATACCTTAATTAATTAATTTAAAAAAATACCTTGATTTAATTTTAATAAACCTTAATTAATAAAAAAAAATTAAAAGGTCAAGGTATTCAAGGTCAGGGTTAGACTTTTATGCCGTTCCGTTTATGTAATTTAACCACAGTGTAGTTAAGTTCTACTACATAGCGTGTACGTGGAAGGAATAGAGTTGGTTTACTTCAAATACCTACTGGCATTTTAGAGCGAGCTCGGAGAATCATAATATATCACGATTCACGTGGCGCCCTAAGTGCAAGCCTGTGTCGAATGCTAATCCCTTAGCAGCTCAACTCCAGCGATAGCACAAAATAATGTATGCTAGATGCTACTGCACATCTTCATAGTGGCATGTCTAGCTGCTTTAAGGCCTTGAAATAATAATGTCATTTTTCATAGCAGTTTTTATACATATTTTTCATATTTTTTCATATTCATTTCATAGCAGCTTGCAATAGGGCTGTACTGAAAATCAGCGCCATATTTCCTATCCTAAGGATTATGGCAAAAGCTGAGTGCGGTGCTATTTCGCTTTGTAATAAGTACATAGTTTGTATCTAGTTTTAATATTTTAATAATTAATTGTATTACAAATTGAAATAAAAACATATTCTATTCTATTCTACTCGTATACACTCGTATGTGTCTGCTACTTCCAATTCAGTGAATCCTAATACAAAGGCCTATTAAAATAAACGATAATCCATTAATTTGTGAATTTACACACGCAACTGTCACTAGACTTTCTTTGAAGAACCTCGCTTAGGTTTCGCTGCGACCCATAGACGTCCCACTGCTGGGCACGGGTCTCCCCCACCGACGCAGCTGCGTGAGGTCAAGAGCATACTCCACCACGCTGCTCCGATGCGGATTGGTGGAGGGGTTAGTGGCCAACCCAGTGTCGAATGTTCTCAAGCCACCCTTAAGGTCTCCGACAAGGCTTAGCGACTGTTTCCACCGTTGAAAACAACCGTGACCGACGGTAACGTCCATGAAATTATGCCACTAGCGGTCACCACAAAGCGACCGCGTCCGTCGTTGCTTAACTCTTTCAATCACATTGAATCGACGTGAGCCATTGGACTATGGACACGCTTAGGTTTAACCTTACATAAAACCACTAGTAAGTTATGTAGTTTATAAATACGACGATATGAGTTTCGCGTATATCAAAAGTGGCTCAAACTTTGCACGTAACTCCTCTTCAACTTTTATAGCGTATCGAATGAGAGTCATTCGACATCGAACAGTTTAATGAAATGCTCGAACATTCTCGAAGTTTCCGTAGTATTCACCAACTTCACCAGGCAATTGAAATATTTTCCGTTCGCAAGTTTTAAGTAGTACTTCGTTCTTGATAAAAACGTTGACATTGAGATATGAATTATATTGACAGCATTAATTGGCACCTTAATTTGATGACATTAAATCTTAGTAATTTTCAGACAGGATTTAATTTCCTATAAGGTAATTAAGGATAAAAATGTAAATGATTAAAGGTAAACTAACTGTCCTGTAGCGTCCATAGCCCAATGTCCATAGTCCATGGCTCGCTTCGATTCAATGTGATCGAAAGAGTTAAGCAACGACGGGCGCGGTCGGTTTGTGGATGGGTGACCGCTAGTGGCAAAATTTCATGGACGCTACCGTGCTTCGGAGGGCACGTAAAGCCGTCGGTCCCGGTATTTCTGTTGCCACTATACAAATACCTACAGCAAATACTAATAAACAGAAAAAAATAAAATTCAAGGGGCTCCCATACATCACACATGATGTTTTTGCCGTTTTTATAGATAATGGTACGGAACCCTTAGTTCGTTCGTCCGACTCACACTTGGCCGGTATTTATTATATTATGAGTTGAAAACCTATTATTGTATCAGAAAATTGTTGCAATATTACGTCTTCAGTCACAGCGAGAAACTATTGTAAGTTATAACAGCTTTCATTATACAAAAAGCGGAAAGTAGTATATTAGTCTAGAAAATCGTGTAAAATATGGTCTTGGATTCTAGATAGAATATCAATATTGTATTGTTACGATCTCGGGCCGTGGAAGCTTAATTAGCTACTTCTGTATTCTGATCGAGTGATTCCTATAATATTGCATAGAATATAAATGAATAACGCATACAATTTCTGATTAGATGGTAACAATACGTTATGATACATAGGTTTGCTTTGCATGTGTGAATAACAAACGCATACAATTCCTGATTAGATGGGTAACAATGCGTTAGCTATATATATCTTCGTTTAAAGCAATCGATCAGAAAAATAAATAATTAAGATCTAATTAATTAAGGTATAAAATAAATAATTCAAATCTAATTTAAGGTAGGTATTACTTTGTTTACATACAAGTAGTAAGTAGTAGTAAGTATAGACCATCAAAGTTAAGAATTCAGCTCTTTTTCTTGATATTATAGGCCGATAAAGAGAAACACGGAGGAAATAATACGTAAGAAGTGTTTAGTAGAAGACAGAAATCATAAATATTTATTAGTCACGCTGATGACTTGTTAACTCTTAACTAGTGGACGTCCGCAGCTTCGCTCGCGTGGAATTAGACGTAAAAATAGTTTCGTTTACACCTAGTAATATTATATAGCCTATGTCACTCAGTGAACACGCAGCTTTGTAATGGTGAAAGAATTTTTGAAATCGGTCCAAAAGTTTTTGTGTGAAAACATTACAAACAAATGTTTCCTCTTTATATTATTAGTAGGTATAGATATAGATATAGGTTGTTTCCTCCCCTACCAGGCTACAAGACTTCCGCTGCATATGGTGTCGCAAGTGCGTGCACGCGAGCTGCCGGCCCAGCTGGCGCGCCGCGTGCCTCCTGGGGCCCGCTCGCGCCTCCGTGGTGCCCCCCACGCGGCTGCACTCCGTCGGCCCCGACGACGGCTGGCTGCCCGACAGACCGCCCAACGCCTCGCCGCTCATCGTCTTTGTCAACTCGAGATCAGGTTAGTCTTCTCTGTAGCTTCCGAGCGGAGGAAATATGCAATAATATGCATATAAATATAGCGTAGCGTAGCGTCCATAGCCCAATGGCGGTTTGTGGAAGGGTGACCGCTAATGGCAAAATTTCATGGACGCTACCGTGCTTCGGAGGGCACGTAAAGCCGGTCCTGGTTGTTTTCTATTGTAGAAACAGTCGTTACGCCTTGTCGCAGACCTTAGGGTGGCTTGAGAACATTCGACACTGAGTTGGCCACTATCCCCTCCACCAATACGCATTGGAGCAGCTTGGTGGAGTATGCTCTAGACCTCCCGCAGCTATGTCTGTGGGGGAGACCTGTGCCCAGCAGTGGAACGTCTATGGGTCGCAGCTATGCATATAAATAAACGGTACACACTCACACCCTCATAGACCTGCGTTGCGGATGGCGGACTCACACAGATAACAACTCAATTGTACACCCGAGTACAAATGTTTATCTGCGAAATAAATTCTGCCCCGGCCGGGATTCGAATTAGGAACCCGCGGTTCGGCAGTTCGGCACCACCGCGCCGCAGAGTCGTGAAAACTATATTAGGACCTGCTTGTATCTCCATAGTTGTTCGGCTTAACCGTCCGTCCCAGCTACGTCCTAACGTCTTGCCACCGCAGCTCATTGTTTTATTCAACGCTAGATCAGGAGTAAACATAATACGTTTCTCAGTTGAGTCAGCAACTAGGGATTTGTACTACATGGAACTTATATCAACAGTTTCTTTGTTATTGGCAAAATTCAGGATTTCCTGCATAATACATCAACAAGACATGATATATCTAGAATTACAATCACAATATATTCTCTTTTCGGTAAAGTTTTATATCCAGCAGTGTCTCAAAATGTCCACTCAACTCAGAAAGATTTATTGATCCAAAGACTTGTCGCCTAGTATTTTAAGTTTAGACGCATTCTATTACTCGATGTTTCCCAACAATTAGGGTTAAAAGTCAAATCTTCCCTGTCCAGGTGACAACCAGAGCGTGAAGTTCTTACTGAATGTGTCCCAAAAATTAGGGTTAAATGTCAAAACTTCCTTGTCCAGGTGACGACATAGGAATGAAGTTCTTACTGAATGTGTCCCAATAATTAGGGTTAAATGTCAAAATTTCCCTGTCCAGGTGACAACCAGGGCGTGAAGTTCTCACTGAATTTGTCTCAAAAATTAGGGTTAAATGTCAAAACTTCCCTGTCCAGGTGACAACCAGGGCGTGAAGTTCTTACGGCGCTTCAAGCAGCTCCTGAACCCGGCGCAGGTGTTCGAGCTGAGCGGCGCCGGCCCCCGCCTAGGGCTGCGCCTGTTCCGGCACTTCGCGCCGCTGCGTGTGCTGGTCTGCTCGGGGGACGGCTCCGTGGGCTGGGTGCTGCAGGAGGTCGACAAGCTGGATATGCACGTGAGTTCAGCTGTTCAACTGTTTAAGCTTTAGCTGGATGCTGGTATTCTCACGAGATCGCTTCGCTCGCTGGATGCCCTTGATGCTTGCACTTTAGTTTAGCTTAGATGAATACCTAAATAAATAAATAAATATCTTGGACATTCTCACACTTGGCCAGCTGACCCCAAAGTAGGCGCGAGCCTGTGTCATGCAGAGACTGATATACATACATAGATATTTTTAAATACATACATAAATAGATAATATTAACATCCAGACACAGAACAAATACAAGTGTTCGTCACACGAATATTTGTCCTGAGTGGGATTCGAACCCACGCCCCCTGGCGCAACAGACAGGGTCACTACCGATTGCGCCAACGGGCCCGTCGATAATGATGACATTAATCTTCCTTTAGCAAAAACGTGAAGCTCGTGCCGATCGTATGTGACCTAGTTAAGCAACGTCGGGTGCAGTTGATGTGTGTGATGGCTACTGGCTGGTGGAGGCTCTTATTGTTGGAGGCCAAGGATCATTTTGGTCCTTCCAATCCACTATCGAACTATCACGAAAATGGTCGAAGTGGAAGCCAGGCAAATCATGTGCCAATTTCGTCAGAGCCAGGTGCAGACGGCGGTGCTCCCGCTCGGCACCGGCAACGACCTGGCGCGCGTGCTCGGCTGGGGCGCGTCCTGCGACGACGCCGCGAACCTGCAGCAGCTGTTGGAGCGGTACGAGCGCGCTTCGACCAAGATGCTGGATCGGTGAGATGGATACACAGTTGTTACATACACTTCCAAGCATACCATATTAGACATTCTCACACACGGCCATCTGGCCCCAGATTAGGCGCGTACCTGTACTATCGGTGCCAGAGACTGATATACATACATAGATATTTTTAAATACATATCTACTTAAATAGATAATATCGATATCCAGACACGGAACAAACACAAGTGTTCGTCACACGAATATTTATCTTGAGTGGGATTCGAACCCACGTAGCGCAACAAGTAGGGTTTGCCGATTGCGCCAACGGGCCCGTCATTTAGCATTAGTCAGCTGTACAGCTGTCGGCACGAAAGTACAGCTCTGGACGAAATTCGGAGGACAACCCACTCGCTGGCGCCAGACGATTCTTTAATTTCGATTTATTCGCATTCAAGGTCACAGCTACACTTTTGTACCGCGCTAACTTTAAATACAGACTTTAAATTCATCGTTCAATACAACCTTTGTTCACCTATAATACCACATTAGGGTTTAAATAATTAATTTTAAAGACATATCGTATAATTCGCCTCTAGCCCAGTAGGACCAGGACCATACTGGTATACCGTGGTCCTACCAGTAGGGATAATCGGTGAGACGGCCCCTTAACTCAATATACTAGTGCATAGTGCATACTAATCCTATTCCAATTGCATGGTGGCAGGTGGTCGATAATGACGTTCGAGCGGTCGCTGACGGCGCCGCCGCCGCCGCCCGCGCCCCCCGACTTCGACGAGTCTACGCTACTCAAGAATTTGCAGGACGTCATGCAGGTTACAAATCACATTTGTTATTAATAACCAACCACGTAAAGCCGTCGGTCTCGGTTGTTTTCAATGTTGGAAACAGTCGTTAAGCCTTGTCGAAGACCTTCGGGTGGCTTGAGAACATTCGACACTGGGTTGGCCACTAACCCCTCCACCAATCCACATTGGAGCAGCGTGGTGGAGTATGCTCTAGACCTCCCGCAGCAGTGTCTGTGGGGGAGACCCGTGCCCAGCAGTGGGACGCCTATGGGTCGCAGCGAACCAACCACCTTTGTCTTTGACCTACTGCAGGGGTTCCCAAATTTATTTTGTCTACTGCCCACTTTGAGAATATATTATTTTTTAGCACCCTCATTTATTCACCTACTTAAAAACCACTATAACTTCAAATTAAATTAATTAATAATTGTGAGCTATATTAGCGGAGATAGAACATTAATTCTAAACGAGACTTTTACTATAACTCGCAAGAGTTAACTTGAAACCTAACCGCAGTAGGATGCCCCCTTTTTTTTCTGGGTCTCTTACCCCCCTTTAGGCCTGCAGCGCCCACAAGCGGGCGTTATCGCCCACTTTGGGAAAGGCTGTCCTACTGTAAGGCACGGGTTTCGTTTCGAAATGGACACTGGCCAAGTCCGGATTGGCAAGCGTCATAAGCCTTCGTGAACATTATGAAGACCTCTCAGGCATGCAGGTTTCCTAACGATGTTTCCAACGCCGTTATACCGACATTTAATATCTAAAATCGCACATAACCACTATAAAGTATTCTGTGACATAACTTTAGAAAAGTCATTGGTGCGTGCCGCTTGGATTTGAACCCGGACCGCTTGAGTGAAAGATGAGTTCGATAACCGCTGCAAGCTGATAATAACCTCGTGATAATAACCTCGTGATAATAACCTCATGATAATAACCTCTTGTAACTGGCTCGTAAACTCTCCTTCATGACCTGACGCATTGGTGAAATGCTCTTGTCGTATTCATTAACTTTATAATCATAACCTACCATTAGGCACGTGATACGTCTGTTACTTGTTAGTTCATTAGGCTAATGTATCATTATTTCCATCATATTCACATATTGCATAGCATCAACTTTACAAGGAGAGCGGTAACTTTACTCTACGGCTTATTTTATTCTATTTCTATTTGGGAAACATACAATTTTAATTACCTACTTACTAATAGACGCCCGCAGCTTCGCTCGCGTGGAATTAGATATAACAATAGTTTCGTTTACACCTAGTAATATTATATAGCCTATGTCACTCAGTAAAGATGCAGCTTTCTGGTTAAAGAATTTTTGAAATCGGTCCAGTAGTTTTTGTGTGAAAACATTACAAACAAATGTTTCCTCTTTATAATATTAGTATAGATAGGTAGTTAAA
The DNA here is from genome assembly GCA_944567765.1 of Carterocephalus palaemon. Taxonomy (NCBI): domain Eukaryota; kingdom Metazoa; phylum Arthropoda; class Insecta; order Lepidoptera; family Hesperiidae; genus Carterocephalus; species Carterocephalus palaemon. The sequence goes on from OX155641.1 coordinate 2,307,359, forward strand.
TATATAAATAACAGATATCAGTAATAACTAATACATAATAGTGTTTTTGTAGAATATTATTAATACTAATATTAATAACACATAACAAAAGAAAATAACTAAATATTTATGCCTCTTAGTGCCTGCTTAAGCTCCCGCTAAAATTTTCCTATTGGGCAATTAAAAATATCAATGCCATGTAAATGCTCATTATAGAACTTAGCGGAGTATCTCGAAAAGCTTGACAAACGCATTGGATAAAATCTGTTGTTTGCCTATGAAGTTATGCGTACATAATATATTCATATCACACCGAGTAATTAAATTTACTCTTCCTTAAATATCCGTCGTGTTATGTACGGAGCAATCTAATTTTCACCTTCAGTGGGTCCAGTGCTCACTCACCTGGGCGTGAAAGCTCACGTGTAGTCGTGTGAAATGAAAGTAATACGATTGGTAGGCTACGTAGATATTGGTAGGTTTGGTAGGTTCTTGGGAAGATTGCTATGTCGCCCAGATTGTGACCCCAACTGCCGAGCTATAGAACATCCTTTCGGTAGACAGGTTAAGTTATTTATACGTTTTCGTAGTTTGGAGAGTGCTTTTTGCGTATTGTGATATCTGAAGATAAGTAATTACGTTATGAAACCAGCGCTCTCCCGCCGTATCTGCGTCTATGTGTGTGTGAATAAAGTTTTCTTATTTCTTAAATTATGTTTGGCATGACGACCAAATCGTATGCTCTTATTTTTTCTTTCTCAATTATTGTCAAGGGCCTATTTTAGTTTTAGAGTGTTCTGTTTTCAATTCAAACTCAATTTAGAATGCGAGAGATATTGATTAAACACTTTGTAGCTATAATAGATTACTCAACACTTTATTGCATAATTATTAACAGGTTCATTCAAGGAGGTTAGTTTACGAGTATATCAAAGACATTAAACTTACTATACGTCCTAAAGAGGCCATAGCAAACAAATACTTTGTAACCCAAATAGTTAAATAGTTAATATTGGTAATTTCTTACTGAGATTAAGACACACCGAGCGTTTTGTCTTGACAACGGCGTTTTGTCATTAAACTGTACCTATATCCTACTTGTGGACGCCTCGCATGGAATTAGACATAATAATAGATTTGATAACGCGTTAATTTTAGCTCCACAAATTTGTAATGAATCCGCGAATGTGTTATCCCCTATATTTATTTTACACCCTTAATTACCCTTAAGGGTGTAAAATAAACAAACTTTGAATGCCATATTTATTTACATCTAATCAACAGCCTAAAATTTAAATGTTATGCTTCTAGTTCTGAAAATGACAATCCTTTCATACAACCTTTCATCCCCCTTTTTAACCCTTTACAACACTTTTTTCCAATTAAAAAGAAGCCTATGTCCTTTCTCAGGCTCTAGACTATCTGTGTACCAAATTTCATTTAAATCGGTTCATTAGTTTTGGCGTTAAAGCATTTTTAATATTAGTATGGAATATGGAAATTTATAATATTAGTATGGAATTAACTTTCACATTTATAATATTAGTATGGAATATGGAATAGTGTGGAATCTATGTCTCTTTGATATCGATGGTTTATATTGACATTTTAATCTAGGCAGGGGAGGCAAACAACGCGGCCCGGTACGCGTTGAGAGAGGGCTGCGCGCAGCTGGCGGCGGCGGGCGAGCGCGCGGGCGGCGGCGCGGCGCGCGCGGCGCACCGGCTGCGGCGCGCGCTGTCCCTGCTGCTGCACGCGCGCGCGCACCTCGCGCACGACCACGCGCGCTGCGAGTGAGTCACTGTAGCAAGGCAAGGCAGGGGAGGCAAACAACGCGGCCCGGTACGCGTTGAGAGAGGGCTGCGCGCAGCTGGCGGCGGCGGGCGAGCGCGCGGGCGGCGGCGCGGCGCGCGCGGCGCACCGGCTGCGGCGCGCGCTGTCCCTGCTGCTGCACGCGCGCGCGCACCTCGCGCACGACCACGCGCGCTGCGAGTGAGTCACTGTATCAAGGCAAGGCAGGGGAGGCAAACAACGCGGCCCGGTACGCGTTGAGAGAGGGCTGCGCGCAGCTGGCGGCGGCGGGCGAGCGCGCGGGCGGCGGCGCGGCGCGCGCGGCGCACCGGCTGCGGCGCGCGCTGTCCCTGCTGCTGCACGCGCGCGCGCACCTCGCGCACGACCACGCGCGCTGCGAGTGAGTCACTGTAGCAAGGCAAGGCAGGGGAGGCAAACAACGCGGCCCGGTACGCGTTGAGAGAGGGCTGCGCGCAGCTGGCGGCGGCGGGCGAGCGCGCGGGCGGCGGCGCGGCGCGCGCGGCGCACCGGCTGCGGCGCGCGCTGTCCCTGCTGCTGCACGCGCGCGCGCACCTCGCGCACGACCACGCGCGCTGCGAGTGAGTCTCACTGTAGCAAGGCAAGGGTCGCTGCGACCCATAGACGTCCCACTGCTGGGCACGGGTCTCCCCCACAGACGCAGCTGCGGGAGGTCTAGAGCATACTCCACCACGCTGCTCCAATGCGGATTGGTGGAGGGGTTAGTGGCCAACCCAGTGTCGAATGTTCTCAAGCCACCCCCGAAGGTCTTCGACAAGGCTTAACGACTGTTTCCAACATTGAAAACGACCAGGACCGACGGCTTTACGTGCCCTCCGAAGCGTCGACGGTAGCGTCCATGAAATTTTGCCACCAGCGGTCACCCATCAAGGCAAGGGTACCAGGGGGAAATTGCCCGGATAGAGGGGGGCTTCCTTTACTCCCAATTCACTCAACGCAAGAACGCCCACAGCGCCGCGGAAGAGGAGGAAAGGTCTGCCAGTGTGACAGCGCTGCTAAGCTACAGGTCCTAGATCAGTTAGATAAAGTTAGGGAAAGGTCTGCCAGTGTGACAGCGCTGCTAAGCTACAGGTCCTAGATCAGTTAGATAAAGTTAGGGAAAGGTCTGCCAGTGTGACAGCGCTGCTAAGCTACAGGTCCTAGATCAGTTAGATAAAGTTAGGGAAAGGTCTGCCAGTGTGACAGCGCTGCTAAGCTACAGCTCCTAGATCAGTTAGATACAGCTATATTTAATCTACTTTGCAACCGCACAACATGCGCTAATTGCGAACAATGCGCACGAGATGGTGTGTACTCTCATGTATATACTCGTACCACCCCAAAGTTAATATCTGTCAAGTTAATAATTATATGTATCATCATAATGTTTTTATTTGTACATATTTTTATGTGCGGCTGTAATTTCAATGTTGGCATACGCATGCAGGTCGTGGGAGCCAGCGGAGGCGGCCAGCGACAGCGACACGGACGCGCAGCCGCTGGCGGAGAAAGGCAGCATCGAAAAGACTGAAAAGGTAACGTCCATAGGCACTGAAAGAACTTGAGACCCTTTCGGCTCGTTGGCTCCTTGAACCTTTCGGCACGTTTGGTCTTAAGAGCCTTTCGGCACGTTTGGTCTTATGAGCCTTTCGGAACGTTTGGTCTTATTAGCCTTTCGGCACGTTTGGTCTTATGACGTAGAGTCCACAGCCCAATGGCTCACGTCGATTGCAGCGTCCATAGCCCAATGGCTCGCGTTAATTCAATGTGATCGACAGCTAAGCAACGACGGGCGTGGTCGGTTTGTGGATGGGTGACCGCTGGTGGCAAAATTTCATGAGCGCTACTGTGCTTCAGAGGGCACGTTAAGCCGTCGCTTCGTTCTCAATGGTAAAAACAATCGCTAAGCCGATTCAAAGACCTTCGTGTGTCTTGAGAACATTCAACACTAGGTTAGCCACTAACCCCTCCATCAATCCAATGCAGCAGCGTGGTGGAGTATGATCTAGACTTCCGTCAGCTGTGTCTGTGGGGGAGACCCGTGCCCAACAGTGGGACATCTATTGGTTGTAGCTAGGTCTTATGACGACCCGAGAAATGTTGTACGATGTCGTCAGTATCCCGACGTGACAGACAGGGTTTGTCTGGGTCTGTAACAAGATTCATGAGGGTATTGTTTGAAATCGTAATAGAAGTGTTGCCATCCTTGAGGAGTAAGATGGTGCCTCTACAAAAGTATAACCAACTCATACAAACAAATACATATACTTATTTCACGAGATGAATGTAAATTGTCTTGAGATTGTGGATTATCCACCAGCGAATGCTTCAAGCTATCAAGTCAAGCTTACTGCCTAATACAGCCATGCTATATTTTATAGCAGCATTAATCCACTATTTATGAGCTACAACCTCCTCATAGTAGTTAAAATTACTAATCAGTTCGGTGGTTAAGACTGTTTTAATTTATCTAAATTGGTATTAGATAATGTACGTAGATACTCTTGGTAATACAGCTGAATGAAACGTAATAAAAGCTTATGAATATTAACTAGCCGTTAGCTGTTTACTCTCCGGTAAGTAATCTATATTCCGCTAATGTAATTAAATGTTGTAGGAATTCAGAGATTAAGCATTCATATCATGCTAATATAGCCTTAAAGTGATGAATTCTTCATGAAAATATTAAATTCATTTTGAATTAGCATTTTTAATTCAGAAGCGTAGCGCTCCAGGCTTTGCTCTCTGCGTGTTATTTCAAGCTCAAAGAAAAATTTTCATCCTACTGATAGTCTGTTATTTATGTAGTAGCCAGCTACGTATAATTACATTTTATATGACGCTACGAAAATAAGAACGTTTGCAGTAGTGAGACCATGAAAAATCCGGGCATTTAAAAAGTTGTAGGTTTACCTACATTATATGTGTGATGATATAAAAATTTTGAAGGACATCGTGTCTAAGTTCTAACTTAGACACGATTTCCTTAAAAAAAATTTGAACCTCTTCTCTAAACAAGTCTTAAAATATTATATAGATAGATTAATGGGTAGATTTTATTTGACATCTATACTAATAATATATACTAATAAAATGTTATAGAGAGGTAAAGTTTATATCTGAGCTCTTCCTTTGCGACTTTAAATTTTTTTCCAAAAATTATATTCGCTCCTAAATCTTCTTCTAATCTTCTGTCTGAGCTATGTAATTATGATAAAAATAACTGAACCAATTTTATCGTTCTCCTCGCGTTCTCCTTCAATAAATACTCTGGATCAAGTGAAACTTATTGACTTGAATAGAAGCTTTATTTACGCTCGCCCGTGCAGGATAAGCCTCCGATATCGGAAGTACGGGTGAAGGAGGCTTGTTCGATATCCGATTCAGAATACGCTACGTCATATCCATTATGATATTACTGTCAGTTGTCAGGTTGAGCGGTCCGATGCGGCAAACATTTTGTCGTATCATGCCATATTGCCTCCCTCCAGGGATATAGACATCCATAAACATAGACATCCATCCAGCTTTTGTGTGTTGACAACTGGACACAAGGTTTTTTTTGATGGATGATGGAAACAGTCTCCACGTTTGGTCATTACTAGCCGGGCGGTGATAGCCCAGTGACTGAAATGTGACGTGTTTAAATAGTTAAATGTTGAACGGTAAGGTAGGGTAAAGGTAAATTCCTACCTAACCCTTCGTTGTCCTACCATGTCCGTAGATCTCCCACTCATACACACAAACATAATAGGCCTTGATGACTAGGGAAGACAAATAATATAAGTCCGCATTTGTTTAGGCGTTTATTAGCACTCTCTCACATTACACGAAACTTAACAATTATGGAATCTCGCGCAAACACACATGCATCGGTAGGTAGCGTCCACACACGTGGCATAGATACACTCAAACCTATATCTATGGATTATGGACTATTTGAGACCTAAAATCTCGTAATATAATAAACTAGCTTTTACCCGCGGCTCCGCCCGCGTGGTCAAAGGGAATTAACAATGAGTTGTTTATCATACATGACACATTTGTACAGTGTTTAATTTGTTAGCGAAATTCAGTAATTGCAAATGAATTTTACTAGCGTCATCTATTAACAACATCCGGAACTAAATATCTAGCAAATAACAAAACATCGATATCTTTCCATGGGGATGTTTTACCACGCTAAAAAGTAGCCTACGTCACTCTCCACCCTCCTCACTATCTCCACACACAAAAACCATACCTTAAAATAGCTTCGTTGCGACGTGAAAGCCGGACAAACAAACAGACACACTTTCGCATTTATAATATTAGTATGGATGGGAGACCTAAAATCTCGTAATATAATAATAACTAGTGGACGCCCGCAGCTTCGCTCGCGTAGAATTAGACCCATTAACGACGTCTGCCCGCATCAAAAACAGCAGTTTCATACTAACTTTGCACCCCCGTCTTACCCCCTTAGGGGGTGAATTTTCAAAAATCCTTTCTTAGTGCTCCCTTACGTTATAAAAGGAACCCCTGTGCAAAATTTCAAGTTTCTAGCCCTTATAGTTTAGGCCCTGCGTTGATATGTCAGTCAGTCAGTCAGTCAGTCAGTCAGTCAGTCAGTCAGTCACCTTCTCCTTTTATATATATAGAAGATAAAGCTACTATCGATACGTATGTTGGCAGGAGCAGCTGAACTGGGCGGCGCGGGGTTGCGCGCTGGCGGGGCGCGCGGACAGCGTGCGGCGCGCGCTGCGCTCGCTCGTGCGCTCGCTGGCTCTAATTTATCCGCCGGTACGTACGCGCGTGAGTATGTTGTTGCAGAAGCAGTATTAAAAAATATATATGTATGTATGTATATCAGTCTTCCATAGTCGTAGCGTCCATAGCCCAGTGGCTCGCTTCGATTAAATGTGATCGAAAGTGTTAAGCAACGACTGGCGCGGTCGGTTTGTGGATGGGTGACCGCTAGTGGCAAAAATTTCATGGGCGCTACCGTGCTTCGGAGGGCACGTAAAGCCGTCGGTTCCGGTTGTTTTCAATGTTGGAAACAGTCGTTAAGCCTTGTCGAAGACTGGTGGCTTGAGAACATTCGACACTGGGTTGGCCACTAACCTTTCCACCAATCCGCATTGGAGCAGCGTGGTGGAGTATGCTCTAGACCTCCCGCAGAAGTGTCTGTGGGAGAGACCCGTGCCTAGCAGTGGGACGTCTATGGGGCGCAGCGACGTACGCGCGTGCGTATGTGGTTTCCGAAGCAGTATTAAAAAATATATATGTACCTATGTATATCAGTCTTTAACCGATATAACAGGCTCGCGCCTACTTTGGGGTCAGGTGGCCGTGTGTGAGAATGTCCAGGATATAAAACTGTACAGTAAGTAACATATAGCTGAAACGAAAGATCCTAAAATCTAAGAATCAGAATGTTAAATTAATAAACAAGTAGCATTGCCTTCCAGCATTGGCTAGATCGGTGTGGATACAACATGGCTGTGCGTTGTCAGCAGGAGCAGGGCGAGTGCGCTTCGTGTGCTGTGGCGGGCGCGGGGGGAGCGGGGGGCGCTGGAGGAGAGGGGGAGGCGGGGGTAGCGGGGGAGGCAGGGAGAGCGGGGGAGGCAGGGGGAGCGGGGGAGGCAGGGGGAGCGGGGGAGGCAGGGGGAGCCGTGGAGGCAGACACGCTGCCGGTGCCGCGCGCCTTCGCCGACAGCAGGCGCTCTTCCGCCGCGTCCGCTGTTTCCGCCGCTTCGCTGCAGCCTGACAAGTTAGTCCAATAATTATCTAATAATGCCAGAAGTCGCTGAAGAGCTTGAGATGCTTCGCCGCTTGACACTCTACCGTGTCCACCGCTAAAGGCTTGAGATACCAGAATCATCAATTACACATGCATCCATCTGAACAAGTCAATTATTGGGACGATTTTAGCATCCTTCTGAAAACGTCAATTATTGGGGTTTCCAAAAACACGGGCTCGTCCAAAGTTAGCGCTGGTAGGTACAGAGCACCTTCTCAAGATGATGTTTCAGACACTTGATAGTAGCTTTGCCTTTTAATCTTTAGAAGCTTTAGAGTTGGTATCTGCAATGTTGATCATAATTTTCTGATGCCAAAGTTTTATAGAAATAGAAATACTTAGAAATAGATTAATTTTCACCAGCGAGCACAACAGCATTACAAAAAAATTAAAGTTAAATGTAAAAATCTGTTGCACATGGTATGTAGATGTGACATCCTTATTGCATACTTATCTTAATATTCGTTTCCTCCCCAGCATTCCAGACGTAGATGAAGACATAGCTAAGTTGATAAGTGCAACACCGCCGGAGCCGTGCGGGCCGGAGGACAAGCAGAAGAGGCCCCCCGCTTCGCCGCAGGACCGCCTGTCGCTCTCAAACCTCTCCTCCTGCGACACCAGCTCGTGCAGGAACCTCCACCGACCCGACACCGGCGCCTACAATAGCAGTAACTGTAGTCTTACTATACCTAACCTAGTCGTCTCGGACGATAGTGATAAGAGATCGATATTACAGGGAGAAACTTATGAATCGGACCAATTGACTATTATAGACATCGACAAACCCTACACGGACGACGTACATTTTCAAGAGCTGAGCGGGAGGGACGCCAGCGGCGACTGCACGCCCGAGCGGCGGCTGTCGAGCGTCGACTTGGAGGTCGACGGGACCAGCTCCGAAGGGTCCAACATTAGTGACGATTTTAGCTTAATATCAGAGATTATGGACTCGAAGCCGGAGGAGATCGAGGGTAACGGAGGAATCACGCACATTGACTCCCCGGAAGTGTCGGAAAACACCTACATGAATTCTGAAACTCTACACGGAGAATCCATCGTGGATGACATTAGCTCCATGCTCGGACAGGAAGTGCTTCTCGCCATGATGGGAAAGAACGGGGAGAACGAAACGTACACCGACGATACTACGCTATTCACGTCGGACACCGTTTCCGATATACCGATGGATAGTAGAAACCCTAGTATGGAAAAAGCTGAGACGAAAATGAAATACATATCCAAAATTAAGAAGACTAAGGAGACTGAAGTTGAGAAGTTCGGCTTTGAGAATAGGGTGTTCTACATTGAAAACTCACCTAAAACGGATGAGCACATCAAATACTGCAGCTTGGCGCAATTCGAGGAAGGCAGTGACATTGCGAGAAAATCGTTTCGGAAACACTTGAGAAAGAGCTTGAAGAAACGAATACCGGACGAAACTAGCCTGAAACATCTACTGCCGAAAACAACTGAAGAACTATCTACGAGGGGAGACGAAACGCCAAACATACCAGATCCGCCTAAGATGAATTGCTTGGAAGTTAAATCACCGACGAAATCTATTCATAAGGAAGATAAATGCAATAACGAGGACACAGAAAAAAACATTCCGCGCTTCCCTCAAGTTAGTGTAGTGGTCGAACCGCCGTCTCCTTCACACAGCGAAGATAAGAAGAGCATGAAAATGTGCGCTAGTCGTATGGCGTCAGTGTTGAGCGATTTATTCGATCACGGAGACACGCTAAGTGTACACTCGCAGGAACCGAACCTGGGAAATGGCAGGGAGAGGCGTTCGTCGGATAATCCTAAGCTCCTAGGCTCGGATCCAGAATACGGCAAGTTCCTTAGTTGCTCCCCGGCTGCTACAAGACGAATATCATGCGGAAGCCTATTTAAACCAGGAGAGACTGACAAGTAAGCATATTAAATAATAATTAATTCTAAATTTTAATTTATTCACCTCATCACTTTATGAAGTGTAAATGAGTTAGATGTTTTAAGCGCTCTGAAAGTTGCACACTAACGCTGGGAATACACGTCCGGTTATTCTCTTCGATAGTCGGATCCGATAGTCTGATCAGACATTGTCATAAATTTTTTTGACGTCCGATCCGACTATCGGATCGTATGTGTATTACGTATAACAAATGTATGACAGTCGGAAGGCATTCGCTTCCGATTGTCTGATCAGACTATCGGATCCGGCTATCGGAGAGAAAAACCGGTCGTGTATTCCCAGCGTTAATTGGATTAAAAGTGTACATTTAATTAATTTCGCGTCAGTACCTGACTGTTCTAACAGATTCCAATGTCAAAAGAATATGTAATTTGCAAAGGTAAAATACTCGTATCTTCCTTTTATTTACTGGATAAATCAACGTTTAACCTACCTCTTCCTTACAGCAGATTGTCAACGTCAGTATCCTCAATCTGGGGTGAGGGAGGTGCCTGTGGAAGCTACACTGGGACGAATAGGTCTGATAACATCGAAGGCGGGAAGAAACTACCCATAATCAACCCTCTAGTCAGCCTACCGGCTTGGCCGCACGTCTCTCAGGGGTTCATCAGCCAATGCCTCTTAGCAAACGCTGATGCCCTATGCGCTGCCGTCAGCCCCCTAATGGACCCCGACGAAACGGTGCTAGAAGGCTTCTATGAGAGGGCGGTCATGAACAACTACTTCGGCATTGGCATCGACGCTAAAATCACACTCGATTTCCACAATAAGCGCGAAGAACATCCTGAGAAATGCCGGTCGAGGGCGCGGAATTACATGTGGTACGGAGTTCTGGGGTCTAAGGAATGGGTGAATCGGACGTACAGGTATACATTTTGTAAATATTTTTGACTATCTGGTCATGACATGAAAATAATAGACGCAGTACTTCATACTTCATTAATATTCATAATAATTCATATGCCATTTCGCTCTGCTGCTGTTGACGTGCTTTCATATGTCAGCCACGTTCGGCATATATTATAATAATAAAAGCGGCTCTTGAACTAGTGAATGCCGAGTAGTCGAAATGCGACTGGTCTTTCTATTAACTACTCGAAACTAGCTACTCGACCCGTGCCCAACACGACGTTGTCTCCCCCACATACATACGCCGCGGGAGGTCTAGAGCATACTCCTCCACGCTGCTCCAATGCGGATTGGTGGATGGGTTAGTGGTCAACCCAGTGTGCAATGTTTGGGAACCCATGAAATTTTGCCTAGGGTCACCCATCCACAATCGTATGCATGATATATTCTATGAGCACTCCCAAAACTTCTTAGCTCTAAATTCACGTATGTACGTAGTTTAAAATTGTTGATATTTTGATGAATTAGCTATAATAAATTTGAATATTATTCAGACATCTCGGCCAGCGCGTGCAACTGGAGTGTGACGGTCAAAGGATTCCCCTACCTGAGCTGCAAGGCATAGTCGTATTGAACATCCCGTCTTTTATGGGCGGCACCAACTTCTGGGGCGGCACTCGAGGCGACGACATATTCCTCGCACCATCCTTCGACGATAGAATACTGGAGGTAAGCTCATCTACTGACGAATTTTTCATGCCAGCAAATATTTGAAGACATAGAGTCGATTAGTCTCGCGCGGAATTTCGACTAAAGAATATTTTGATAAAACTTCGCCACATATAAAAAACGAGTGGAAGCAGCTTCGTTCGAGTGGACTTAGACATAAAAATAGTTTCCTTTACACCTAGTAATATTATATGGCGTATGTCACTCAGTGAAAATGCAGCTTTCTAATGGTGAAAGAATTTTTGAAATCGGTCCAGTAGTTTTTGTGTGAAAACATTACAAACAAATCTTTCCTCTTTATAATATTGTTATAATTTATAATATTGCTTTTGCTATAAATATTGCTATCTATATAATTGAGTACTGAACTACCAATGATCAGGCAATGTATGAGCGGTGATAACTATCATACATGTTTATGTTATGTTTCGCATAAACACCTTGCGAAACGGTGGTAACTAAAAGAGTTAAACAAGAATCGACCGGCCATTCTGTCCTGCAGGTAGTAGCAGTGTTCGGTTCGGCCCAAATGGCCGCGTCGCGCCTCATCAACCTGCAGAAGCACCGCATCGCGCAGTGCCGCGCCGTGCAGATCAACATCCTGGGCGAGGAGTGCGTGCCCGTGCAGGTGGACGGCGAGGCGTGGCTGCAGCCGCCCGGCTGCCTGCGCATCATACACAAGAACCGCGCGCAGATGCTGTGCCGCTCGAGGGCGCTTGAGACCAGCCTGAGGTTTGTTTTGGCTTAGGTTCAAATGGCCGCGTCGCGCCTCATCAACCTGCAGAAGCACCGCATCGCGCAGTGCCGCGCCGTGCAGATCAACATCCTGGGCGAGGAGTGCGTGCCCGTGCAGGTGGACGGCGAGGCGTGGCTGCAGCCGCCCGGCTGCCTGCGCATCATACACAAGAACCGCGCGCAGATGCTGTGCCGCTCGAGGGCGCTTGAGACCAGCCTGAGGTTTGTTTTGGCTTAGGTTCAAATGGCCGCGTCGCGCCTCATCAACCTGCAGAAGCACCGCATCGCGCAGTGCCGCGCCGTGCAGATCAACATCCTGGGCGAGGAGTGCGTGCCCGTGCAGGTGGACGGCGAGGCGTGGCTGCAGCCGCCCGGCTGCCTGCGCATCATACACAAGAACCGCGCGCAGATGCTGTGCCGCTCGAGGGCGCTTGAGACCAGCCTGAGGTTTGTTTTGGCTTAGGTTCAAATGGCCGCGTCGCGCCTCATCAACCTGCAGAAGCACCGCATCGCGCAGTGCCGCGCCGTGCAGATCAACATCCTGGGCGAGGAGTGCGTGCCCGTGCAGGTGGACGGCGAGGCGTGGCTGCAGCCGCCCGGCTGCCTGCGCATCATACACAAGAACCGCGCGCAGATGCTGTGCCGCTCGAGGGCGCTTGAGACCAGCCTGAGGTTTGTTTTGGCTTAGGTTCAAATGGCCGCGTCGCGCCTCATCAACCTGCAGAAGCACCGCATCGCGCAGTGCCGCGCCGTGCAGATCAACATCCTGGGCGAGGAGTGCGTGCCCGTGCAGGTGGACGGCGAGGCGTGGCTGCAGCCGCCCGGCTGCCTGCGCATCATACACAAGAACCGCGCGCAGATGCTGTGCCGCTCGAGGGCGCTTGAGACCAGCCTGAGGTTTGTTTTGGCTTAGGTTCAAATGGCCGCGTCGCGCCTCATCAACCTGCAGAAGCACCGCATCGCGCAGTGCCGCGCCGTGCAGATCAACATCCTGGGCGAGGAGTGCGTGCCCGTGCAGGTGGACGGCGAGGCGTGGCTGCAGCCGCCCGGCTGCCTGCGCATCATACACAAGAACCGCGCGCAGATGCTGTGCCGCTCGAGGGCGCTTGAGACCAGCCTGAGGTTTGTTTTGGCTTAGGTTCAAATGGCCGCGTCGCGCCTCATCAACCTGCAGAAGCACCGCATCGCGCAGTGCCGCGCCGTGCAGATCAACATCCTGGGCGAGGAGTGCGTGCCCGTGCAGGTGGACGGCGAGGCGTGGCTGCAGCCGCCCGGCTGCCTGCGCATCATACACAAGAACCGCGCGCAGATGCTGTGCCGCTCGAGGGCGCTTGAGACCAGCCTGAGGTTTGTTTTGGCTTAGGTTCAAATGGCCGCGTCGCGCCTCATCAACCTGCAGAAGCACCGCATCGCGCAGTGCCGCGCCGTGCAGATCAACATCCTGGGCGAGGAGTGCGTGCCCGTGCAGGTGGACGGCGAGGCGTGGCTGCAGCCGCCCGGCTGCCTGCGCATCATACACAAGAACCGCGCGCAGATGCTCTGCCGCTCGAGGGCGCTTGAGACCAGCCTGAGGTTTGTTTTAGTCACTGCGACCCATAGACGTCCCACTGCTGGGCACGGGTCTCTTCCACAGACACTTCTGCGGGAGGTCTAGAGCATACTCCACCACGCTGCTCCAATGCGGATTGGTGGAGGGGTTAGTGGCCAACCCAGTGTCGAATGTTCTCAAGCCACCCGAAGGTCTTCGACAAGGCTTAACGACTGTTTCCAGCATTGAAAACAACCGGGACCGACGGCTTTACGTGCCCTCCGAAGCACGGTAGCGTCCATGAAATTTTTGCCACTAGCGGTCACCCATCCACAAACCGACCGCGCCCGTCGTTGCTTAACACTTTCGATCTCATTGAATCGAAGCGAGCCACTGTCGAAGCGAGCCATTGTTTTAGTATGGCGTTGTATTTACTTGCGCCTCAAGCGCCCTCCGCACGAAGCTGAGTGAACTACCTTCTTACTTTCGACAAGCCGCCATCCTAATGCTTTGTTTGCTTCTCTTATCGACCGAACTAACTCGGAAAGGGCCACACTGAATATCAGCTCAAATGCTGAGAGTGGTCCTATTTTCGCTTTGTTTTATTATACCTACACTAGTGGAAGCCCGCAGCTTCGCTCGCGTAGAATTAGACCCATCTGCCCGCTAATGACGCATCTGAACTTAATTGTTACGCATGTCGATTCGAGCACGGGATGCGGTTAACGCCATTCGCCATTTCATGTAGGTATTCTACTACGCACGATTTTTCAATCTGCACGAATATCAGAGCGGTTAGTTTAGCTAATAGGTACTGTACCAGGAATACATGCGCGCGAAGGAGTATAGTTAGTCAATTACTTAGAAGTAATGTTGGTTTTTCAGAGCGTGGGACGAGAAACAGCAGCAGAAGGCGGCGGCGGGCGGCGCGTTCTCCGCCGCCGAGCACGCGACGCTGTTGGCCTTGCTCGACGACATCAACACTCTCGTCAAGCATGTGAGTATACCACCACAACCCCTTCATTGTCCAAAACCAACCACCAACCAAACCCAATTTGATAGAAGGGGGCAATTTGAAAATGGACTCGACACGACTTTAACAAACAAAAAAATGCCGTAAATAATTATTAGGTATAATTTCGTTTGACGTTACCAAAATATCAACTGGGTAATTATCTTCGAGTAAACTTCGTCGAGGATTCACAAGGTTAAAAATTATTTATTTATTTATTTATTGATGTTATTTATATATTATGTATGGGGCATAAACATTTTAGAAATGTTAAGGTGGGGCATGGTCTAAAAAAGGTTGGGAAAGACTGAGTTAGACCTAAGTCTACCACGCTGGCCAAGTGCGGATGCTTTTGAGAACAATATGGAGAACCTTCAGGCATGCAGGTTTCATCACGTTTCCTTTATTACCATAGCAAGTGACATTTAATTACTTAAATCGCACATAACTTGGAAAAAGCACTCAAGTGAGAAGCAAGTTCGATATCCACTGGACTTTGACTGTTTTATTTTACTTTGTAAGGGATGCTTCTGCTGCTTCTGCTGCTTCTTATCCACCGATGCCTACGTCAGTAGATAAGTTTGAAGGCGCGGTGTTGGGTTGAGTAAAACACGTGGAGGTTGGAATAACCATGTTTTTACTAAATATGGTTCAATCTGTTAAATTATTATACATCATATGATCGAGATTAGCCTATATACTTCTTAAATATACCGTCACACAGAGTGTCATATATTGATGTGGGTACAAGAATAATAAAATCAGTCTTAACACCGCAACCAGATGGTTTCATTGAGCTCCGCCAATATAATACTTTACATACTGATTTCAAATCAGATTCCCTTTGGGAGCGTAGGTTCGTATCCTACCGGCTGCGCCATCTAAAGTATTATATTGGCGGAGCTCAATGAAACCATCTGGTTGCGGTGTTAAGACTGATTTTATTATTGTTGTACCCACATCAATATATGACACAGAGCGCAACAACTTTAAAATGTCCTGCCATATTCCAGGTGAAGTTGGCGTGCATCAGCGAGAGCGGCGTGTGCGCGGGCGCCGCGCGCGCCGTGGCGGCCGCGCGGCGCGTGGCGGCGCAGGCGGACTCCCTGCAGGACTGCGAGGGCCGGCTGCTGCCGCCGCCGCAGCTGCGCCGCCTGCTGGCCATACTGGTAACACGGAGTAGAAATTAAAATGATTATTAAAAAAAATTAAAAAAAATTATCTTTTTACTATAACTTTTTTTTTATGTTCGTGCATTGTCATCGGAACCAAATATGTGTGCCAAATTTCAGCTCGATAGCTTCAGTGGAAGTGGGTGAAATATTGATTGCAAGATTCCAGGACATACATACATACCTACGAGTGAAGTTAAATAAAAGCTTTTAATTTAAAAAAAAAATAGGGTCAATTAAACAACCTCCTCCTTTTTTCAAAGTTGGTTAAAAAGTACAAAACATTATACATATTATACTAGCTGGCCCCGCAAACGTTGTTCTGCCATATGAAATGTCAAAGTGACGCTTCATGTAAATGACTTCACGTCAATGAACGACGGTTAAAATATTTGGATATTGTTCATACAAAAATACTAAAATCGTGTTTAACAAACATTTTCCAGTTGACCAAATTGTGAATCTAAACCATTCTCGCATTTCCTTGATATGACGTAGCACTATTCTGGTCCCGAGCTACAGGGAATGTAGTGCGTACGTAGTAGATAGCATTCATAGTTGAAGTTACCGGCTTACTCACGTGTGATTTAAGACGGAAATACACTGTATGGTGTACGCCGTGCCCGCTGCGAGCGCGTTCGCTCCTGAAGATGATCATCGTGATCGATCGAAACTAGTCGACCTATTTCCGACTTAAATCACACGTGAGTAAGCCGGTAACTTCAACTATGAATCTATATTCTCACGAATCGTTCTGGGGGCCTAGACAAGTGGCAAAAATAGTAGCTAGTAGAATAGATTAACAAATGTATGGGATTGACATTCGCTATCGACTAATTAGTCGTGATACTTCTATTCTACTAGCGTTTTGCCACTTGTCTAGGCCCCCAATAATAAAATAGATAGCATTCGACGTACTTTTCACCCGGTACACTAAACGGCCCAGGTGGAGAGCAGCTACGAGCTGCTGGAGAGCGGCGCGTCGTACGGCGCGGGCCCGGCCGGCTCGCTGCGCGGGCACCTCGCGCGCTGCGAGACACGCGAGGGGCTCGCCTACATACACCCCGACGAGGTACCGCCGACACCGTACTACAGTTAACAAGTACTAACTGGACTATCAGCGGTGACAGCCCAGTGGCTATCGAACTCGCCTCTCACTCGAGCGGTCCGGGTTCAAACCCCAGTGGCACGCACCAATGACTTTTCTAAGTTATGTGCGTTTTAAGAAATTAAATGTCACTTGCTATAACGGTGAAGGACACATCGTGAGGAAACCTGCATGCCTTAGAGTTCATCATAACGTTCTCGAAGGTATGTGAAGTCTGCCAATCCGCACTTGGCCAGCGTGGTGGACTAAGGCCTAATCCCTCCCATTCTGAGAGGAGACCCGTGCCCAACAGTGGGACGTCTATGGGTCGCAGCGAACTGGACTATTACTAACACCAACTAACAGGACTAACTATCACTAACAGTCCCCAGTCCTCATACCTACTAACGAACTGACCAACTAATGTTCTAATTAACTCTCTCAACTAATTGGACTAACCATCCCAGTCCCTAATTGAGTCTTGTTCAAAGTCAGTCACAGTTGTCATGGGCGGCAGCGGATGGGTGGTGCTGCAAGCTCGTTTGCTATCTTTTATCCATAAAAAAAAAAAAGTTAGCGGCACGAAAGTCTGGCTCTGACCTTGAATGCGCAGAAGTGGAAATTCAAGGTGTCGTGCGCGGGGCGTGAACTGAATTATGTCACCCGCATTGATACTTGCGCAGCTATTCTCCGAATTTAGTTCAGAGTTACACTTTCGTGCCGACAGTTGTAACACGGCCTAATGAGTAGGTATTCATTTATTACATTTGAGTGCAGCCTGTGTAGGATTAGCTATTCATTCAAGGATCAATAGCTCATCCTTTACTTTATATTAATCAGTTTAGAATAGCATTATATATCTTCTCTTTAAGTAGTTTGTTTGTTCTAGACTTTCGTTAAGCGTGTATAATCACCTCATGGCGAAATAAATTATTTGACTTTGACTTTGACTTTGACCGTAGTACAGTTAGCGGCACGAAAGTCTAGCTCTGACCTTGAATGCGCAAAAGTGGAAATTCAAGGTGTCGTGCGCGGGGCGTGAACTGAATTATGTCCCCGCATTGTAATTGCGCAGCTATCCCCTCTGAATTCAGTTCAGAAATGCGCAGAAGTGGAAATTCAAGGCGCGGGGCGCAAACCGAATTATGTCCCCCGAAATAATTTGACAAACATTTCAGCAATAAATTGAGTATTAACGCAAGTTATTGGATTTTTTCTAATCTACTTTGAACTTAACGCGAAAACGCTCGTAGGTGTCATGGCGTCCGCTTGACGTTACGTCTAGGTAATTAGGCCGCTGTATTCAAAAGGCAGAAGCCCAAGCGACAGGTGAATTTTTACTTAGCTGTGACGTCATCCGCTCTAATTGGCGTTTTAATTAACATGGCCGATTGCTGTATTTCATACTTATATTTTAATGAAAATCTTATCAATCTCAATGTTTTCAATAAAACTTGACCATTATTTAGGATTACTTAACATTCTTGTTCCGCTAAAACCATTTATTCTTTATTTTTTGTATACTGTCATCATGCCTATTACCCCATTCATCGAATCCTTTGCCACCCTCGCTCCAGGCGCCGAAGAAGAGCAGCCGATGGCTGCGCGGGCGCCGCTCCGTGTCCGAGGGGGCACCGGGGGCGCAGGGGGCGCAGGGGGCGCAGGTTCGCTCCTGGGGCGTCCGCGAGGTCCAAACGTGGCTCGAGTCCCTCCAGCTCGGCGAGTACTCGGAGGCCTTCGCGAAGCATGACGTCACCGGGCGGGAGCTGCTGTCGCTCGCGCGGCGCGACCTAAGGGAGCTGGGGGTGACCAAGGTGGGTCACGTGAAACGGATCCTGCAGGCGGTCAAGGAGCTGCAGTGACGGCGACGGGGCCGTTCCGAGGGGAACGGCCACTTGTAGAATCGGACCCTTTCTAGTCTAACTTGATTCTAGTTTGTTGAGTCAAGCGTAACATTGCGGATATCCATTCTTATGATGTTAGTTAATTTTGTTTGCAACAAAACGCGAACAAGGTATGATGGCTTGTTTTGGGGCGAAACACGTTTTGTTAGGGGTGCTTAAGTGGTGTATATTTGTATTGTTGTATGTGCCCAATAGTTCACATCGATTCAATGTGATCGACAAAGTTAAGCGACGACAGGCGCGGTCGGTTTGTGGATGGGTCGCCGCTAGTGGCAAAAATGTCATGTACGCTAGTGTGCTTTGGAGGGTACGTTAAGCCGTCGGTCCCGGTTGTTTTCAATGGTGAAATCAATCCTTAAGCCTTGTAGAAGACCTTCGGGTGACCTGAGAACATTCGACACTGGGTTGGCACTAACCCCTCCACCAATCCGCATCGCAGCAGCGTGGAGTATGCTCTAGACTTCCCACAGATTAGTCTGTGAGGGAGACCCGTGCCCAGCAGTGGGATTTCTATGGATAGCAGCTTATGTGCATGCTTTCTTATGTGGCAGTATTCATGAAAGTTTGTACAACATCATATGCCTTGTTCGCGGCTTGTGGCAAAATAGATTAAAACTAACATTATAATTTGCTTGTATTATGGAGACGCTCGACGAATGATTAAAATTAAATATCTATTCGTGGAGTGATACATGAATTTAAATATTTAATGTTTCTAAGTTAGTTCAAGCATCGATGATCATAGATGATCTATACAAAACGACTGTTCGAGCTCATAAAAAGTGGTAAGTATTCCAAAGAATACCTACCTATATTAGGTAATGTGATAAATTGATATCATTTTTATCTGCGCTTATTGATTTACTGCAACTAGGTATGTAATTTCGGAATTTGTGTTCCTGAATTTATAGTAATAATATTTAAAGCGCAGATGTTATACATTTTTGTCGATATCTTCAATACTTTTAATTTTTCTCCACTTGATCAATCAAATTTTTTGAAATTATATGATTTCTTGAAATTAAATTCTGGAAAATAGTCTACGTACTATTTTTAAAAATATTTCAGTAAGTAAGTATTCATTGCACTCGTCCGTTTTTTTTTTTTTGATATAAGTGATGACAAAATGCACAAAGATTTACATATAAAATTGGTATAAACAACCTACTTACGAAATATGGAACTGGTAGTATTCATAAAGAAGTTAGATAAAACTTTTTTTTTAAATTATGTTCATGAGATATGACGGGTTAAGGGTAAAAATAGGAACATCCTATTGGATTCATTAATTAGCCGATTTATTAATTAACAGTGCACATGAAAACATTTTCCTGTCGTCTTGATAGTAGAATTGGAACAAAAGTTATTTTCCCTAGTAGTGTTACAAGCGTAAATTCATGTTCCAACCCTTAAATCAATATCATTTACATAAATATAACTAACTTCAAAAATTTAACTTCAGTAAACAACAAGTTGTAGTGAACTTACTATTATGAAAAGTTTTCCCGAATATCTTTACCCATTTATAGATGAATATTGTTTTGATTTTTGTATAACCAACATTTTTAAAATTATTAAAAAATAATATTCAAAACAACGTAGGTACATTGTTGCTTCAAACCGAGCCCATGAGTGTAACAAAATTTTTCTCTAAGGCAGAACCATAATTAATTAATTCATTCATTTGTTAATCAATTAATTAATTACTCCTACATGAAAGGGAACATAAGGCGAATTTATTACAAATGTCTACTTACATGATAAAAATTAAGATAATTCAAGTAAATAAAATAGTCAAAGGTCTTTTCCCAATATTTTGCTCTATTTAAACTTATACAATTACTTATATTAGTAGTTAATTAAAATATTTCGTATTTAAAATCAATTACCCGCATGTTACTTGATACATACATAAATCTTTCTTACGCTACTTTATTATGATACAGTTATAAAAACGGATATCAATAAAATTTATCAACGATATTTTATCTTTTAGGAGATAACCAACCAGAGCAATATAGTTAACCTATATAAATTAAATAACCTACCTACTAATAATTTTCAAACGCTTCTGTTAGTACAATCATTATGTTTATGTACTTTTACGTAGCATTGGATATGAGGTTATCGCAGTCTATACTGTGTTTGTAGTATTTTTTTAACATACCTAGTATTTAAATATTAAAATAGCATTTTAGATTGCTAAAATAGTTTTGAATCAAATATTTTTATCAATTGCTTTATCTCCTTATATTTGAATTCAACAGCATGTATTTGAATACATAAAATAGAAACGCTTTTGTAAATATATTTTATTTGAAGTTAAAAAAGCTAAATAAAAGTGATAATATGCCAAATACTCAGTAAAAAATCACAAATTTAACAGTTGTTAACGTTGTTTCTCATAGTGAAATTACATTTTTATTCGAATTCTAAAAAATTTTTAGTCCGTATTGTTTTAATTAATTACAAATTATTATATTACTGGTTATATTACAATTTTAGTCTAGCGTAGATACTACGTCACTACATCATAAAACATAACTAAATCAGTCTATGCACCTTCAATCAAATTTTTCAACTAAAAATATTTGAATAAACAGGTTGAATAGGTTAGGATTTAAATATTCTCTACCCAACTTTCTAAAAATAAACATTTACATGCGATCTCTTTTTGATGTGTATGAGACAGCGTGATCCGTTGTTGTTAATGTATTAAAATAATTGTGATCTCTTATGGTTAATCTGTAGATTTAATAAGACCGCGTCGGATTATAAAAACACTGTTCATGTTGAATTAAATTGACTTTTAGAGATCTAGTTGTTAAAATAAAATTTAATGTTAGGTAGTTTCTTAGTGTCCTTGTAAATTCTCTTTTACGTTTTTTAAAAACTTGTTTTTCCTTTTCCTATATAAATTCTACGGTGTAATCTATTGATAAGTGGGTACTTACTTTTCTTCTGACGCGGTCGTTTCTCCTTAAAGGATCTGCCTTATAGGTGTGTTTTATAATGTACCTCGACATTACTACTTATATGTACTTACATATTAATTATGTCTACGAGGATGGTCTATACATATATTTATATGGAAACATATTTACATTAGTCTTATAAATTATGAACGTTTGACTTCGTTACGATATTTGTCTATTTGTACATTACTCCATCGCCTTGTGCGGTAATAATGCCTTAGATCATGTAGTAATACATTACATTAGTTAGTTTATATATTAGTAATATTATACTATTGTAAGTATAATTCTATATTTAGGAGTTATTTACTCTTCTGTGACCTTTTTACATTCATAAACATTCAAGTTAATCGTAAATTACCAATTGCTACATGTATATTTACATTCTTTTTCTTGTATTAAATAAGATAATACATAGTTCTTTTTTAAAATTTTTTTTTTGAACGCCAATGGAACAATTGTTTACGTAGGTATACAAATACATATTGTTAATATTTTCGTTGAAATATGTTTTCAGGCAGGCAATAAATAATATTATATCAATTTCGTCATAACATTTATTTACCTAATATAAATCTTATGACGTAAAAATAAATCTTCAGATTTATTTTTACGAAAAAAACAAACAAAAATGTATGTGTTTGGTACTAATGTTCTAAGTAGGTACTACCTACCTACACTTTGGAAATATCGCGTGCCTATACTTAAGTACGTTCGTGTTTATATTAAAGAATTTCTAAATGTATTCATATCACATAGGTAAGTACTCAGAACAGAGAGAAGGGTAAGTACGTTAAGTGTTATTATAATTTATTATAAATTATTGTTATAATCATTTAAAAATTGTGCTCTCTTAAATTTCGGTAACCGAAATATTTTGTTCAATTTTTGAAGATTAGTTTTCAGAATATGCAAATATCAAACATTTTATTATATGTAGCCAACTTTTATTTCTTAACTGCAAACAAATGTACCAGTTGAGGCACACATAACATATCCATTGTCCAGTTCTATTGTTCTTGGATGGGTTATAAAATACAGTTTTTTTTTTAATAGTTTTTCGTTAGGCCAGATACAAGATATCAATTTTACCGATTGTCTGTGACCTGAAATCGATATGCGTCTTTCTTAGAATTAAGTCTTTTTCTATGGTGTTATCGTGATATTTCAGTGTGAATGTATTTGTACCTATTTTTACGATTTTAAGCAATAATCATCGATTTTCGCTTCGATTTTCTTGTATTCATTGTACGTTTATAAATTAGGTGACATTTTGCGAACTTCATATTGAGGTCGAATATCTTACATCGATTTCGAGGTTACTTAAATACATATTTAACTGTTTATTCTTATATATTTTTTATTAAAAAGTGATGTCATTTGTAAAATAATTGTTTAAAATTTTTCTAGTCATTATAAATTATTGTAATGTTCCTGGTTCATGTTGTGAAATTGTACTTTAATGGAAATATGAGCTGTGTCCTTATCTATTATTTATTTCCCATTTAGAATTACATATTTATTGATCTACCTACTTTGTTTTAGCAAATATATATTATTTTTCTGTCATAGCCTTAGATATTGTTTGATAATTTGTTACGCTTTATTTGCTGCATAAATACGTCTTATTAATTATCAAAAAAAGTTATCTGCATAATAATATCTACACTCATTTTATGATTAAGTAAGTTAGGTATGTATTAGAACATCATTAAAATCAAACCGGTTGGAAATTAGCATAGCATCTTTATATGTATTTATAGTTAAATTGTTTTTATTTAAGTATTAACTAAATTTTGCCGTAAATAATTTATTTAGTGATGTACAAATAAATTGAAATTTATGTAATTATGTTGATCTATTATGACGAACTTACCTATAAAGACTGAATGCGAATTATTTATTTCAGTGATAACAAGATACAACTTATTGCAACAATGTAAATGAATTTTAAATTTTTGACGCACCCTTCATTTAAACAAAATCGATATTTTTATGAACTCCAATCATTAGATCCCCATACAATGTACATAAACAGATTTATCAGTAGTTTCCAATAAATACAAAATATAGCAGTTATAAGATACATTTCGTCTTGCTACTTTACTCGATATTAGTGGAATTTAGTAACGACATTAGATACTTTTGGATTCGCGTATCTACAACTAGAATTGTTTAGGAACATACATTGCTAGTTTTGCTCAATATTTTAGATTTATTTTGAATAGTATTCTCCTATTAGCAGGTCTACGTACTTTGCGGTCATGCCTGGTAAACATGCTGCCTCCTTATCTTATTGAGTTAAGATATTGATATTATTACGTACTGTATGTATTTAGTATATCAGTAACTAACAGACACCAATATTATTTGACATACATTACAATACATGTTCTCAAACAAAATTTTGGGAAAGAAACAAGTAATTAGATTAATTTGAGAATTTTTAAAAAGCGAAAAGTAACAGGCAGGGTCACGACCGTTTGCGCCAAAGGGCCAGTCTAAATATTTTGTCTGTATTTTATATTACTTTTTATTAAGCTACTCATAGATCTAACCTCTTAACCAATGGAACAATTAAGTCTTTCGTGTGTTGAAGAACTAAGTTTCAGTTTTCCTGTAATGAACTAAGTATAGTATTGTAATCGCCAAACTTAATGAACGCTCCCACAAAAATGTCGTAAGAGCCATTGTTTAATTCGCTTAGGTACCTACTTATGTCTTTTTGGAAATGTGAATGGTGGCACGAGTCTTCAATACCTTTACTGTAGATCTATCTCTGTACCAGTAAAATAATTTCATTGCTGTACTTTCTGGGGTAAAACTTTATGCATATTAGCCATCGTACACAAGTACACGTGCAAAAGCTAAGTACAGAGCGACCATTAAGTTAAGCGAGCTCTATACCAATGTTTAGCCAGTGAGAGTCACCAGAAACCTTAGTAAAAATCCACGCTGTAAAACCATCTCAAGAGCCTAACACATTACATTATTCAATTTTCTAAGCCATCAGTATGCCTGTTATGGCAAAGATAAATCAGGCAATATATTTTTAATGTCTGCACATTATAGCTCAAGTTGTACGCAAGCTGATTCCCGGCTAAATTATGTAATGTGGATTTGGGCTAACTTTACAGAATATTATGTTAAAATTTATTACTTGGATGACTGACCTGCCATCTCATTGGTTGAATTTAATTGACATTATAGTAAATTTGAACAATGTACTATTTTCTCAATATATCTATTTTACATTTGGGAATTCAATAAATTATACTGTTACTCATATTTGTTTGTATTTTTTTAATTACCTATTAACATTGTCTCAGTCAGCAGGAATGGTTGGACGGAACAGAGACTTTTTTCTTATTTTCGGCCCACGATAAAATAAAACTTAAAAATTACGTACAAAGCATGCAAACAAGTGGCGCCCCCTAGCAAGTTTTCATACAAAGTGGCGCCCTCTTAACCTTATCGCAGATATAAATTTAATTTTCTCCAGGGGCTGTATAATGATACAACATGTTTATCTCATAACTGCCTTTATTCTCTCCAAAGACTGACTTTTGCCTAGCAAGTGCATCATTTCGGCGACACTGGGGCCTTCGCTCAGACCGCTTAGAGCTGACCTGCAAATGAAAACGTTTAACACAAAGAATAAGTATAAGAAATATTTATAAAATAAGTTACATACTTTTTTTTGTCAATGTTGCAAATTGAGTTATTGGAATTTAACAACAAACTCCCTGGCAGTATCCGGGCTGCTAGTGTAATTAATATAAAATACTGTTTGAGTGAAAATAATTATAATTGCACGACAATTTGCTTTATATAAGTACATGAAATTTGCATTTATACACACATTTTTAAGATGTCACTTCAATTCACAGTCACTTTAAATTTTAACTAATCTACTAACTAACTAAACATGCGTTATTTTCACTCTCCTATAAGTAATTTTCGTTCCAAGTTACGTACTGTGTGAACCTGCCAGAAAGGTCACGCACAGAATCGACCATGGTCACAGGACCGCTGGTTTTCAACACATCCCGTATGCCGTCGGTTACTGACAGTGTGTAATAAGCAACTCTTAGTATGGAACACGAAATTTTGCCACTAGCAGTCGCTCATTATACAAGATATTGACCGCGCTCAACGTTGCTCAGCTCTGTCGATTATATATCATCGCTTCAATATGCTGGAGTTATAAATTAATTAAATTATAAATAGAATATAAATTACTTAAGTAAATTATTGCGTACCTCAACATTTTCATTAGAAGGGGATACTTTATTTCATTTTTGCTAGAAAACTCTTTGAGCCGCCGCTTCAGGCGATCTTGCTCAAACTCCTTCACTTCTAAACTTTCCAATAGACGAATTAGTTTCTCGAATACCGCTTTATTGATATCAGCCGTTAATTCCGATGGTAGAATCCATAGAAATCCGAACTTTGCAGAAGCTAGGTCCTCTAACCTAGTTATTCTAGAAGTGGCCCAGTTTAGAACGGTTCTAGTATGGTCATCTGTAACATTTAGATTTTGGTTCGGGTATTTTTCTCGTATCATCCTTTGCACTCGTGTGACTGTTTCGTTTAATAGATTTTCATCTTGAAGACGTCGTTTTATTTCTAATCTGTTGCACTCCTCTAACAAGTCAGGGTTGAGACGGCTAGGGTGGGAAGAAACTTTGCTTATCTGAAACTATTATAAAAAAAAAACATTATCAGACATCAAAATGTGGCACTTGCAATTGCAAAAAATGCCAATTCTACAAAACTATTAAAGTTTTGTAGAATTGGCATTTTTGCAAGAGAATAGCAAACAAGCGGTCAAATACAAACATGGATACATAGCATAAGACATAAATTACTCTGTGGCAATAAAAGTAATATTAGTTGGTCCATATTATTTAATACGTGGTAGTATTCACAAGTCCAATGACTCGCCATCTACCAAATACCAGCGCCCAACAGTTGATTAAGCCCTTACTCTTATCTCAATGTTCGTTAATGCTTTTGAATGAGACGATGTACGAGATTGTGGTAAATATGTTCCTACCTCCTGCGCCAG
The DNA here is from genome assembly GCA_944567765.1 of Carterocephalus palaemon. Classification (NCBI taxonomy): domain Eukaryota; kingdom Metazoa; phylum Arthropoda; class Insecta; order Lepidoptera; family Hesperiidae; genus Carterocephalus; species Carterocephalus palaemon. The sequence goes on from OX155641.1 coordinate 2,333,948, forward strand.
TTCATCCATACTCTTCAAGCTGACGCCCGCTCCCGGCACGTGATCGAACCCGCCGCCCGACAGAGTTATATAGTTCACTAACGCTAGTGGGTATATACCTGGATATAATTAAAATATGGTTAAAATAGAATGGTTATGGATAGATTTAAATTATCTACAGTTATTCGTCCATTTTTTCTTATCTTACGAAACAAAAAATAACGGAGAATCACGTTATATTATAATTAAAATAATAACTCTGCTGCAAATTTCAAATTTATCAGATAATATTTTGAGAAAAATTCCATACAAAATCCGTCAAGAATACAGAATATTAATTTATGTTTGTACTAGACTAAGTCCCATTAAAATCGAATTTGGTACTTTTTGATTCCATCGCCATTCCATCATAGGGACAGACAGACAATAAGTTTGATCTACTGATAGTTTTTTTTTCAAGTTTTATTCAATATACAGATGCAGTCTCGCTAGTTTTATTATATGACAATTTTGACTGGCCTTGAATTGAATTCTTTGGTCAGTTCGTTAGCAGATGTTTTAAACTCACCATTCCTCCTATAGTCTTCCACCCTGACATCGCTCTGTCTCTTGCTCAACTTGGTACCATCGGGATTGACTATCAGCGGCAGGTGACCGAAAAGTGGAGGCGTCCATCCGAACGCCCTTCAAAAAAAGATTGAAACATGAATGACTCGCGAGATAGTGGATTGAAGAGCTTGGCGAATCTATGGATGGCTGCTATGTATACGAGTATACGTGTACAGGTACACTTATACTTTATGGATAAAAATACAAAATAACAATATAAACGAGCATGCATCCATGGCACTCATAACAACTGTGACCCTGAATCAGACTCATAACACGTGTTCAAAGTCGGTCACAGAGCGCTGCTAGCTTGCTACTCTCGACGACTAAGATGGTTGCCTTTAATACAGTGTAACTACACCTTTGAACTATACGCGCGTACGTAACGTGTAGATTTTGCTAAGGCAGATTTGTGACTGAAAACAATCAAAATAAACGCGTTAACACAGCGAGCTGCGGCATGGTGACGACCAGGCGTGGGAACTATAATGTAGGCGGTTACACATGTAGGTACTTTAGTACATCACAACATTCACTACTCGTGAAGACAGGGCAGGACACACTTTGATTTTATGGGATAAGAATATACACACAAGGATTACAAGGACAATTTATCGGCACAAACCCAAATATAGAAATATCACCTTGGAAAATAATCTCAACAGTGAATCAAATCTACACATAATCAGACAGGGAAATGAATTGTACCCTTTTTCTAGCATATAAGTAGATCAAAAGTGTTCTTACTTGTAAATCAGTAAATGTTTGGTGGTGGAGATTTGCCACTCTACTCCGCGAAGTACGTGGGTGACTCCCATAAGGTGGTCATCCACCACATTAGCGAAATGGTATGTGGGGTAGCCATCGCTCTTCATCACCACGGGGTCTCCCTCGGTCAGAGACACGTCATATGCTATGTTGCCGAAGATGAGGTCTTCGAAGAATTGACAGTCTGATGTTAACTGAAAAAACAGGATGGTAACACATTTAATGCAATTCAGCAATATAGTTATATTATTAAAGGAATACAATTTATACTTCTTTACTATTTTATACAATTTATGTTAAAAAAGTTTTGCTACATACAATTTAGCGAGCAGAGCTAAATACTGGTACACTTAGTCAGGGTTTCCACAAAACGCCAAAAGCTGAATTTTCATGTTATTAGCAATATTTAATGAGAAAATTTATGAGGATGTGAGAATTAATCTCAATAAGCTTAGCTAGAGGCAATATTGATCTACGATGTCTGTGACTGTCTATAAAATATGTAGTTGCATAGTCTATGCAGTACTGCACTCCCCTGTGTAGTATAAAATACCTTAAACCTTATGCAATAAGGAGTTCCAGCTTTCAACTTCTCGTTGATATCCTGTGCCGAAAGGTGGCGACATCTGTTGTCATATTTTGGCACCTTTTGGCTCTTGATAGCATCTCTGCGCAGAATGTTCAGCCGGCGGTCTGTGCAGAAGCATTTGTATGCTGATCCATTGTTCAGGAGTTGTCTGATTTGCTCTCTAGAAATGTAACATAACACTATACATGTATTTCCTCAAAGAGTTTTGTTTTGGTCCTATGTGTAGTGGTAATAGCCTGTTAGGCTATTGTCACACATCAGGCACAAATCCAAATTCCAAACTACTACTGGAAATATCTAGTCCAACAAAGGAATTAAACCTCTTTTGACTGTTTGACCAATGAGGTAGTCGATTTTTTTAAAAGCTCTACAAATTGTGAGTTTTGATGTTTGGATCTTTGTTGTAATCATGCAAGAATAACAAAACAGATTTGGATGAAATTTGGCACAAAGGTTGATTAACACATAGAATACTTTTTATCCCGAAAATATGTTCCCTAGGAATGCTTAGCACGTTTATTGAAAAGTAGGCTGGCACATGACACACAGATGTGTGAATGACACTAAATCTTATCTTGATCACAATTTTTCTGTGGGAAAAGATGCAGGCAAAAGCAAGTTACCCATAATTTTGTAATGAATAAATTATTCATTCATTCATTCATTCATAATTTTGATTCTGATTATTAGCCACTCCAGTCTTAGGCCAATTGCAGATTGGCCGACTTCCATAACAAATAAATTATGGAGAACTGTCAGGCTTAAAGGTATGCTCACATTGTTTTCCTTCCATTACAATAGGTGCCATTTAATGAAATGCACGACTTTATGCCAGTTTGATTTGAATCTGGGACCATCTCAAGAGAGATGGGGAATTCTTAACCACTTGGTTGATAATATTACTAAGCTGATAAATACTCACTGATATAAATGCAACCTCTCACTCTGCACATAAGGGCCAAATTTCCCACCTTTTCCTGGACCTTCCCCACATTCAATACCTGCCCATTCTAAGTCCCTTATCAAAGCTTCCACAGAACCCTCAACTTTCCGGGTCTGATCAGTATCTTCAATTCTCAAAATAAAAGCACCACCACACGATTTTGCATACAAGTAATTGTACAAAGCAGTCCTTAATCCACCCAAGTGTAAGTATCCAGTTGGACTGGGAGCAAATCTCACTCTTGGATTAACAGTTTTGATCGTCCGGCAAAGGTGTTGTTTTGAATGTTCCGACAGTCGTCGAAACAATCCAGTACATGGTTTATACAAAACCATTTTATGTACCTAGTGTGTTTAACTATTAATGTGTAATAATAATTATGATATTTTTAACACTTTTCATAGTTTGCGTTTAACGCTTAGCTTAGTATCAGCACTCTCCTTGGTTTACTTATGGTTTAGATTAATGCACAAACTAATAAGGGATGATTATTAATGTAATTTAATGCAATGCGATGACTTGATTGCTCTTTGATTTGATTGAAATTGACAATCAGCTGACTATTAGTGACATTTTAATAACGTTCAACAACAATTGAATTAAAAAACATAAACATATTACTTATATGAAAAGAAAATACTTCATTACCAAGTGTATGCTTCTTTCAATAGACAGCAAGCAAAGTATTATTGGCACTTGGCACTAGCTTCTAGTTTAAGCAATAAAAGAAGCAAAAGTTATCCATAGACCGATTACTATATGTTTATATAGTAATCTGTGACATAAATAGACTGTCTTGTCTGTGTGTGTAATAAAAAATACGAGTCTATGGTTGTTATTTCATTTTTGTTCAGATGTCGAAATAACAGTGAAATTAGTGAAAGTCATTACTAGAATTAACAAAACACCGTCAAAAATGGTTTGTAATTAATAGTGTTCAGAACATACGACTACTTTCTCGAAAGAAATTCCATCTAATAGTTTTATATGGCTATACGCTATTGACAGCTCGGTTGGCTAAGGTTATGATGTTACTACATTTTCTTTCAGAATAAATTAAAATCATCACAGAGAGATAAGGTGAAGAAGTTTGTAGCATTCACGCAGACCAGCGAGACAACTGCCATCTACTGTCTCTCCCAGAATGATTGGAAACTGGACTTGGCGAGCGATAATTACTTTCAAAATCCGGACGCCTACTACAAGGATCCAATCAAGGCATCAGTGGACAGAAAAAAGTTAGAACAGTTGTTCAATAAGTACAGAGATCAGCAAGAGAACGATAAAATTACAGTCGATGGTGTAATGAAATTTTTAGAAGACCTTAATCTTAGTCCAGAGTCTATTCTGGTGCTCATAATAGCGTGGAAATGCAAAGCCGCTGTGCAATGTGAGTTTACTAAGGATGAGTTCACGACAGGCCTTTTAGAGCTGGGCGCCGACAGCATAGATAAGTTAAAAGCTAAACTGCCAACATTGGAATCAGAAATTAAAGATCCTCTTAAATTTAAGGACTTCTATCATTTTACATTTAATTATGCAAAGAATCCGGGACAGAAAGGCTTGGATCTGGATATGGCGGTGGCTTATTGGAATATAGTGCTCCGTGGGAGGTTTAAGTTCCTAGATGCTTGGTGCAAGTTTTTAACAGTATGTATGGAATGAATTAAATTTGTCTAGTTGTTACTCAAGGGATCTTAGATTTAATTAAAATGTAACTGCTCATCTGGGATGTTTACCAGCAGTGTTTTTACGTAAGACAATTTTAGTGCAGTTAACATTTTAGTGCCTAATTCTTATGCATTGTAGACAATTATTAACCATATCGCTGTAACTCATCAGATAAGAAAAGATTCCTGTTCACAAATATTGTATTTAATTTTTCCTGTATTTTGAGTCTGAAATAGCATGAAATGGGTGAGAAAGTGCCTAATTCTTATGCATTGTAGATAATTATTAACCATATCACTGTAACTCATCAGATAAGAAAAGATTCCTGTTCACAAATATTGTATTTAATTTTTCCTGTATTTTCAGGAACATCACAAAAGATCCATCCCAAAAGACACATGGAATCTTCTCCTGGATTTTGCGACACAAATTGATGATGGCATGAGCAATTATGATGCAGAGGGTGCGTGGCCCGTTCTCATCGATGACTTTGTGGAATGGTGCCAGAAGCATATGCTCATGGAAGATGGAGTTAAAGCAATAGAGCCGGTGTCCGGCTAGCTGACAGACCCACACCGGCAGGCAGTAGCGAAGCAGCATGTGTACAGCGAGGGATCGAGGCAACGTCCCACCCTCCGACAGTACATACATAACATCCTGTTTTGCTCAGTCCTGTACGGTTTGGAGCTATGTTCAGTTGAGTGCCTCGCAGTTATTATAGTTTCAGAACTGTGTAGTTGACTGTGAGAGAAAGAGCCACTGTGGAAACTGGTTATTGACAGGGATTTTCGAATGGGATTTTTGCGCTCAACCGCTCGTAGCTCTTGGACATTATGTCCATTAGATAATTCAACTGTAGTGTTGCTATTTCCTATCACCCGTTTCCTATCACGACCCACTAAAGTCACAGGGAATAATTCCCATAGATATTAAAAAAAGATTCATATTGTCTATAGAATTTTTCAAAAAATTGAATTTTCTCATGCGTCTAGTGTACTAATTCTCGAGGGTTTAAAATTAAGATGTAAATATGTATATACACATTAACGATATTTTTTATTATTAATAAACATTAGAACTCTATGACTTATTGCGGCGCAGCGCCACTAGCCTTTCATTTTACCATGTTGTTATTAATGTCAAATACAGTAAGTACATTCTTAAACGATTTAACACTCATGAATTCTTTGTTTCTTTTTCAACTTACAAAAGTGCAGTGCAGCACAGTGCTGTGTATGTGGCAGATTGTATTTCAACTTGTTTTTAACATTTAGGAAAATTTTAAATTGGTAATAATAAATTTGATTCAAAAGAATTGTAAAGAGATTTTAAAATTCGTTGTATTTGGCTCGCCCTAAAGGTTCACAGAGGAGGTTTTTTAAATCTTGAGTATAGTTCTGTATATTTATTTATTGGAGATTTATGTTAAAAACAATAATAGTATATGTATACACAAGTAGAATTTTGTGCGAAAATTTATCAAAGAAAAATACCTAGCTAGTGATATTATGTATTTTTACAATAACCAAAAGAGAAAGCTTTCCTTAATTAATAAATAAAATATCCTGTGTAGTATGCTATACTATTTTAAAAATTTAAATTTCTATCTAACAAAAAAAATCATTGTCATAATATCTATCATGTTTACTTGGTTTGTAAGAATCCCTTCATGAGTGACTTAATATCAATAAAATAATAATAGGTATATTTAATCAGTGTTATAATCAGCCTTCATTGTTAAGCAAGTTTGCTTCTGAAATTTAATATGACAGTTGTTGTATTCTGTTATCTACATTCAAACGAAACTTTTCAAACTAACAAAATTAAATGAGAAACTGTTGCTTTTAGAAAGAAATTGGATAGTTAAAGTTTGGTACTTAGATTTAATGTACAAAGGATTGAAATGATGTATTATTAACTACATTAAATTGTTAAATAAACAATTATTGTTTGTTTAATATTTTGCATTTTTTCAAACATAAATCCTGTAGAAGAGTCCTTTTATATATAACCTTTAGTAATGTACTCCATCAATCCGCATTGGAGCCATAGGTCTAGAGCCAGAGGTCTAGAGCATACGCCACCGGGTGGTGGCGTATGCTCTAGACCTCCCGCAGCTTTGTCTGTGGAGGAGATCTGTGCCCAACAGTGGGACGTCTATTGGTTGCAGCTAGTAAAGCACTTAATACACTGTACAATCTATCCTCCTAAACCAGACATTACACACAGATTTTATTGTATTGTGTACCATAGGTATACAATTTATGTTAATGTCAATAAATATGGTGTGTAATACACCTAATTTTAACTATTTATCTTTAGGTCCCATCTAATAGGGGGTGTGCCTATTGCCGATAATGCTTCTACAGGAGAAAAAATTAAGTTGTCCTTCTAAGCACCAGAAATATATTATGCCAAAATCCACTGCTATAAGTGACCAAAAGATCGAATTCTGTAACTCCGGTGAATTTCCAGTGGCACTACCGGAAGCTGCCAGTAGTGCTATGGTTCTCATTAACATTTTCGCAACGGTAACGTCGATTCCAATATCCATCATCAAGCTACAACACAGTATCTAGCAAAATTATCAAACAATTATCATATCCACATGTCACTGAAATGCGTTGAACGGAACACTATGAGAGGTCGAGAGTAGGTACCTACATAATGTTCTATTAGTGTCCCATTTAGACCCTTTAAACCTTGAGAGTTAAGGGCTTCCACTTTTACTATGTCAAATTGATTATTTTAATGTTCTTTGAAACGAAAGAAATCTTTTACGCAGCGCTTTAAGTGTGCTCCTGCGTGAGGAAATTTGGATTTAAGATTTTACTTTGCTATAAACTGAAACCTTTCGCGAGCGATTTCTGGATGTAGCGTCCTGCGCCTGTGATCGCTCACCAGGCGAGATTCTGTTACCTTTGGAAGCGCTTGGCTGCGTGGTTGTCGTCAAGGCGTACCATGCAGGCGCCGCGCACGTCAGAGTGGATCGGTCGGACGTACTTACCTAGTATTTATATACTTATGCTTAATTTCATGCGCAACGGTAACCAGGATGCCATCACTGGCTGGAGCACGATGTTCCCCCACTGCAGCCGAAACCCTCTCCACCAGGGTATTCAGCCACCGCTTAACCCTGGGGCAGCGCTTTTTCGCGCATTGCGTACGCAGCCGCCTCTTCTTTCGCTTCATCTCCTCGATATAGTGATACAAGGGTTCTCACACCCAAACACGAGGCTTCTTGGTCGTAGCCACCGCCAAAGCCACCCGAATTTCATAATCCTATTTCTGATTAGCCTAATGGTGGTCTAGTGTTCATTCGTATGTATGTATCTATGAAGTAACAAAGTTGGAAGTTCATCGGTGTATCCGAACTAAAAAAAAATCTGAATTCTGACACTTGACGGAGTGACAGTTTGATAGAAGCTATTGTCAAAAATTTAATTTTTGCAAAATCAAACGCAAGTAAAAAATTACATACTAAAAATGTCTGTTCGATTTGGCGGGGCTCTAAAAGAGCTGAGGATTCATTTATGCCAGACCAGCAAGCAATCGGCTGGTGTGAGGTAAAACCATTTGATTACATAAACACTGATCCAACCTCCTCGCAAATCTTTGGTTTTTTTCACCTACATACTCAAGACTAATCCATAAAGACACAGCTGCATTTGTTCAAAATATAAAAATTGAGCGTATTAGAACCACATAGTATTACTGTAGCGTGTTTTTGTTATTAATAGAGTACCTAACACTAGTATGGTAAAAATCCAAACCATGCTATGTTGTATATTGTTGAAGTTCCTTTTATATTTTAGTTTAAACTGATCATATATATAAACAGCAGCAGCTTCTGCTTAAATTACTTGAAGAAAAAATTAAACAAGGCGTTCATTTCAGAGAATTCATCCAAAAAAACTATGTTAATATCAAAAAGGAAAATCCAAACTTCCCCATTCTAATCCGTGAGTGCAGTGGAGTTCAACCCCGGGTCTGGGCACGCTATGGTAAGCTCTACTTAAACTATGTACTTTCTACACTCACTAATTAACATTATTAAGGTTTGTGTGCCAATAAATGTCATAAAATATTCAGATTACTTTAATAGTTAATAAACTCGTTTTTTTTTCTTTAATCTTGGATATTTATTTTAATTTAATATAATATATTAAATAGAATTTTATTTATAGATCGAGGTTGTGAAGTTAGTGAATCACTCTGTGATCTAAGCAGTGATAAAGTTATGGGCGTCCTTATCAAAATGGTTTTTAAATTTCTTCTATCATATTTTTTATTCAAATGTAACTGAAGAGTATGAGTTAGAATTGTAGAATAAAACAGATTATTTTATAATTTTGAATAGTAAAAGTAGCCTAGTATAAACTACATTGAAGTACCTACTTAGGTAGTCTTATAAACTTGAAACTTATTAATATTCCAAATCATAATCTGATATACTTTCTTATAAAATTGTGCTTGTATTGTAATAATATAATGCCGTAGTGATTTTGAACCAAGTAAGCAATTTGAAGTTAGTCCTTGTGAGTTATTAAAGTCAGTTTTTCCTGTGTTCTCCTATACGGTGAACAATCTTGGTAGGTACTACTTTTTATTGAAACATTAGTTTAAAAAAATAATTTATAGTAAACATGAATTTGTGTAGCATTGAATGCCTATTTATTCTGTAATCCTTTTCATATTGTGTCTGTCTTTTTTTTTAATTCCAAATTACGACAAAATGACTAAGATTGTATACTAAATAGGACAAGTCTAAGAATACGTAGTATACATAGAGTCAAAATTAGCAAAAGCCAAATAGATGAACTACTTGGAAGACACACACAAACATAAGTCTCATTGACTGATCTTAAAATATCAAAGATTGGGATGGCAATGATAAACACATAAATCCAAATGAATTACAGGTTTTTTTTAAATTAATAACATGATTGTGTAATAATGATTTTCAATTGTATCTCAAATTTCAGATAAAGGTGTAGAAAAAAGCTCAGCCTTAACTGATTTGTCTGCAGCTGATGTCTTAAATGCTGTCAAGCAACTTGCAAAATGAAATATTTAAGGTTTATTATAATAATAATTATGTATTAGTAAATTATAAATGATAGGACATTGTTATGAGTTCAATAAATAACACACTACACAAATAAATTATTTATTTATCCGAAAGTATATGAATTATTTTATTGTAAATCACTGGCAGAGTGCTTTTTATAAAATCCTCAGCATTTCGAGTTCTTGATGTGTTCTTCTCTGTAGCATCAACTTTGCGAACTGGCAGTAGATAAAAAATGTACCTAATGACGTTCATTAGGCATATACAAATACTGTATAATGAAATAAATGAATTTGATATTTATTCATATTTTAAGAACATGAAGCTGCCAGTTTTCTTTATAATCCATTAGGTGTCTTTTAATGATTGTCCAATAAAACAAATTATTCATATAAAACTACATATTTATTACACTTAAAAATACATAAATAACAATAACAAATTTCTTATAAAATTTCTATAAATTGCATTACAAAGTGATGTAATTTATTCTTTAAATTAAGTACCTACTTATTAGCTAATTTGTATATATCGTTTTAATTTTTTACTGATTCATTCTGATTAACTTTATATAATCTGCAGATTCGGAATATCGTGGGAAGTAAATAATATGCTCATTAAACGATTTCTCAATTTATATTATATAATATTATACCTTCCCTTGGACCGATGTCGCTTCCGCTTTAGCTCTCAGAATATAGAAAAACAGGAGCAACCAGTAGAAATTTCACTGTGGCTATTTTTCGCTTTCATGTGGCTATTTAGGGAAAATAAAGCTATATTCATCATTTCGCATGATGTTCCGCGCACAGAAAATATCTATCATAGCTATTACCTATGTATCTGGATTCAGCGCACTGATTTGAGTTTTGAGTGTTAGATCCTTACATACTATAATGTAAATTTGTAACAACAATGTCTTCTTAATGACTATTGCAGGAGACTGTGTCGCCCCGAAATTCGTGTTTAACTACTCAAATTTGTGTATAAATTGTTCAAAATCATATAAGATTTTTATAAATATAAAAGAACACTCAAATGGCAGTTACTGCTAAAATTAAAATTAATTTAAGGTAGTGCACTTAAAATTCTCTATTATCGAACTGCTTTCTAAATAATCACTCTCTATCTCTCTCTGCTAAGACTGGTAACTATAATTATTGATAATGGCAAAACAACTGTACTTGGTACTAAAACTATTCCCTTGTAACTAATAGACTTGGTAAAGCTAGACTTCAGCATAATTGTACTTTTGGAGAATTACAATGGGAGATTGCTAATTGTCACTGGAAGGCTGGCAACCCAAATATTTCTGGTTGGAACTTGGCTAAGGATGGCAGCACTATCGTCGCGTGGGTGGTCAGTTTCTTGTCAAGATGGGGATCTGGGACCATCACCACCTGCATGCCTGCCTTGACACCAGCGGTGACTCCATGTGGAGAGTCTTCAAACACCAGGCACTAAAACAAGGTAAACAACAATAAATAATACTTACACACACACATCCCCCAGTACGTTAATTCCTGTGTTAAGCCTAGTCAAGTGGTGGAAAGTCGACAGAAACAAAAAATAATATACATGACCCAAATACAAATAATTATATGAGAAATGCTTAGTCTGATATGTTGTTCTAGTAGTCTAAACCATGACTGCTAAGCTAGAGGTCATGGGTTTGATCCCCGCGTTGGGTAGCAACTATTGGGTTTATCTAACTCGAAATGCCTGGCAGCGGCTCAGACTCTGGATTTGTGCCCAGTGTATGGCAATAGGCTCACATAAAATATTACATGGGACATAAACATGACTTGTTAAACATATTTTCTACTAGCTTTCGGTGTCAGAGACTGATATACATATACAGGGTGTTCGTTAATTCATAGAAAAAACCTTCGCTGGCTTGCTCTACCCGTAATTCTGAAGCCCACCACGAATGTACAGTGTAAACTCTTTATAACGAATTTCAAGGGACCGAGCATTTTCTTTCGTTATAAAGAGTTTTCGTTATAGGGAGAGAAGAGAAAAAGTATACCAAATGTAACTAATTACAATTATTTCTAATTTTATTACTATCAATACAATAGATAAATTATTCTAAACACTTATATTCTGTTAACTTTGCCTGACGTGTTGGTTTACGACTGCTAATACACGATAGGTGACGACGATTGAGACCAAATTTCCTACAGCCAATGTAATCTATGAATACGTGTTAAGGCAATTAACAATAACAAAAGCTAGATAGCTGTTTTTGACCTCAGGTATCTTTCTTAGAAATTGCGGCACCTCAAAGATTAGTTTTGTTTTGTTTTAATATGTAGTTGATGTCTAAATATGAAGATATTTATTCGTAATAGAGAATGGCTGATGCGTTATAGAGAGTGAATTAATGTATGAGTTTTATGGTAAACCAACCAAATTGAACTAATTTCTACGTTATAGAGAGTTTATCGTTATAACGAACGACGTTATAAAGAGTTTACACTGTAGTTTATTTTTAAAAGGAAGTTTTTTTTTCCTATACAAAATAAAACACGATTTATTTTCTCAAAAATATAACTTACAACACTGTGGCACTAAGCCGCAAATGTTCTGATGAATGAATCGAACATAAGCTTGCATTTAATAAAATTTTACAACTGGCTCAGTAGCTCGCTTCGGCGCCTTTGAAACGCCGCGCCGCCGCGCGCGCCGCAAGCGTACCTACGAACCTGAACGGTTAGGCTCCGCTCACACTACCGCTGAGAAATCCCGTCGCCGACTTTTATCATCATTCTGCGTTAGAAAAATATTCTTATTTGGCAACTGGTTATGAAAGTCAGTTATGAAAATGGATTCAATATTCATAGTTCGAAAGTTGCTACGAAAAAGATAAAAAAGTCTGTTTTCTTAACTGATTACGAAACTGACCAAACCAACATTTTCTTTGTGGATTTAAGATAGCAAACGTGCTTGCAGCTCCACCCATCAGCTGTCACTCATGACATCTATGACAAACTTGGAACAATACTGTACAATTAATAAATAGGTATGGGAGTAAAGGTCCAGTTAGTGTAAGATGTTAATAAAAATATTAGTTGGTATGTATTCGTTAGTATGTGGACTGTAGGAGTCGACTGTTAGTTAGTGTTAGTGATAGTCCAGTTAGTACTTGTTAGTAAAAGTACCGTTCGAAATTGGTCACAGACGCGTTGCTACCCTTGAGGACTAAGGTTACCTCTTTTATAGCGTAGCCGGCAACCACAATTTTCAGACTGGATGGATGGATGGAGAAATAGTAGTAGAAACAATAGTAGTAGTAGCACTTGTGTGCTATTGTTCGCTCTAATCCAAACTAACTACACACAAAATTTCATAAGAATCCTTATTGTGGCTGAACAAAATTTCCGTGCAGTGTGATGTAAGCTTTACAACAGCGTCGAGCCGATAGCGGTCTTTGAAAAATGCCGCTCGCTCGCCACACGCGCCGTATTAGTAGTAGTGAGTTCGCGCTCTGCAAGCAAAATGTTGTAACTCGTTTTTCGAGTTTTCTTCGGAAAACATTAAATTATTAATTTCTCCTGAATTAATGCATTTAAAAATAAACTACATTCGTGGTGGTCTTCAGAATTACGGGTAGAGCAAGCGAGCGAAGGTTTTTTCTATGAATTTACGAACACCCGGTATAGATATTTTTAAATACATACTTATACTTATATAGATAATATTGACAATGTTTGTCACACAAACGTTTATCCTGAGTGGGATTCGAACCCACGACTTGGCATAACAGGCAGGGTCACTACCGATTGCGCCAACGGGCCTGTCAAGATAACCAACTCCTCAACACCTTACACTCGTCTGAGCAGAACATCTTTAAAGATCATGAACCTTAGAAGGGTCAGGTTTATCCGGAAACCGAGCAGCCGCTACTAGGAAGATGTCCGGGTGTGGTTTCCCGTACTTGACATCCTTGTCGGTGCTGCCCATGACCATGTGGTGGAAGAACCCAAAGAGTTCCTTGTGAGCTGCAATCTTGGTCTGCACCGATCGATCACTGGACGAGGTTGCCAGGGCAAATGGGGTTTTTGTCTTGTGAAGATGTCTGATTAGTCTCTCTGCACCTGTTGATTAAGATAAGTTTTATTTTTCTATAGTTAAAGCATGGTTAATAATTAATAAACAAAAAAAGCTCACTCTCTTTTAAAAAAAAAAGGCTCAGAAGCCTACTTGAAAGCTACTATGAAGCTATATTTCGGCAGAGCGATAGATTTTAGGAAGGAGATGTCCACTAAGAGCTTATTTTTCTAAATTCAACCCCCAATGTTGTGAAATTTGGGTTGAAAGTTTGTATTAAACTTTTATTGGGAAAGCTGAAGACACAAAAATTTGTGTTTTGACTATTGTTTACAAAAAGCATGTGAAAAGCAACCTAACAATATTGGTTACATTTGGAATGAGATTTGTAAGTAAGGTCAAGATATTTGCATAGTATAGATTGGGAACCTACAGTCAAGCATCTAGAGAACTTATAAGATTCTTAGTTATGTTGATAACAGAATGCTTATTTAAGTATTATGTAACTTATTAGTACTCAGTGGCATGTGCCACTTGGATTTGGACCCAGACCATGGACCACAGAGCGGAACTGCAGACTGTAGTTTACTGTGAGTGGATTATAGTTAATAAAACAGATCGAGATTTTTTTTAAATTTTATTACCACTTTATTTTTGGACTTTTATAGTGTTTAATTCGTTTTGGATTGTCTGACAGTTTGAGGCTATATAATAAGTAAAACTTACCATCAAGTAGAGGTGTCCCAGCTAACATAGTGTCTCCTAACACAAGCAGCTGGTCCCGGAACTCGGTGGGGGAGCAGGGCAGCTTGAGCTCCTTGCAGAGTATCTCCGACAGCCGCTGCTCCGTGCCCCCCAGGACTTTCATCATCAGCTCATCCGTATACTTGTGGCCATAGTTTGCACAAAGCTGGGTGATCATTTTTTTGTACACTTGCTCAGTATCTGTAAGTTGATTGCACCTTTTATGAGAGCATGAAGTACAGCTGCTACTCATTTGTGTATGTGTAGGGTACTGTGAAGTCTGGGGTATACTACACACCAGTGTGGACCATCCAGTGTGTAGGAGTTTGTAGGATACTTGATTACTGAAAGTTTTCAAGCTGCCCAAGGACTCGGACATGTCTTAACAATCGATATCTCACATTAACATTTGGTTCAACAGCTTTATGTGCCTTCCAAACTATTCCAAAGCACTAACTCCAGTGATAGAAGTTTTTAGACTGTCCAAAGAACCAGGACTAGCTAAAAATGCCATTAGCACTTACACATACAAGGATTAATGCAGGTCGAAGAGAGTTACTCATGGCAACTGGCAGCCAAGACCTCCAGCATAACTATCGATCAGTTGATAATGCCTCCAGCCGAGCAACCACAACCCTTCATGGGAGATGATTAATACGTGAATTTCATTCTTTACTGGAAATCTATGAATTTGCACATTGTCATAAGTAATATGTTAAGTTTAAAACAGATTTATAGTCAGATACTATACCATTACATACCTTCTACACATGACTATGAGCATAAAATATTGATGCCAAATTCAAATGTTCAATTTACATACCACACAAATGTAAATATAACCTTCAACACTTAAATAACATTGACATAAATATATAAGGTCGTGCGGTGTTTCCGGCTCTTACCTAATAGTAGTCCATCCATGTCGAATATGCAATGAGTCGCCTTTCTTACATTTTTAGTTGACATAAACCTCCTCCCGACAGTAATTGACACTGTTTTTAATAAATAAACCCTCATGTTGTGACCGGTCTCGGATATAAAAGTAAAATGATGATATGTAAACACCAGAAAGACACAACCACTGAGCAAGTTACGACACAACAACAAGACTGGTCAGATTTAGTTTATGTACCTAAAATGATTAATCAAAACGAAATGCACAATCTATATGGCAAGGGCATTACGGCAACTTTTGTTGTTTTCTTTCTTCTTCTCCGTACACGCTACGCTACACATCTACACAATCGCACATCGCAACCGCAAATTACATTACTTGCTTCAGTCAGCAAAATGAAATGAATTGATTGAATTATTTGAAATATGTTCGTGTGACACTGACATTACATTAGACGTCAAACTTGTGCCAAAAACGACAGACGTTCGAAACCATTCGATACGATTTGAACCACAGAATAGATATACGCACAGGGACTAACATTGAACAGAATGAATTTGATATTTGATTGAATCACATATTGAATGAACTTTGTGTCACTTGTTTTTTCATGCATGAATTTAAAAAACTTCATGCGCCAATAGAAGTTCGTTAAAAAATAAACAATCAGTTATGTATTGCGCTATTATTTATGTTGGCAACAATATCAGACTTGTCTCAATATACTCTTTTTAAAAGCATAGCGCACTTCAGTGCAGATAAAGTACTCTGTGCGGGCTGCGATCGTCATGGGACGCAGTTAAGTCGTCGCGTGCCGTATTTATGGCGTATACATTACCTAAAGTTTTTATTTTAAAATCGTTTACCTACATTTTTATTTATGAAACGTTTAGGTAAATAGGTAATAATCGTTTGTTAAACATAATTTAACATTGTTTCGAACATGGCTGTGAATGTGTGTTATTGTGATAAACTGTCGCCTAACAAAAAATCGATTTTTGGTTTGAGAATGAGGAGCCAAATATTGTATTTTGTATTGTTTGCCAGTTTTTTGGCAGTTGTTTCTGCCGCGGACACCGAAATATCTTGTGCGAGTGTACAAAGTATCTTCGAAAAGAAAGGAATGTTGTCAGCGGTTGATATCCAAGCACTGCCGAATTCAGGTGAGAATCACGCGCTCTCTTTTTTATGGCTGAAATAGATAGCGGTAATGATAATACATTTTGCCAGTAGGTACACTGATTGTATTGATATGTTGAATGATTGAATTGAATCTTATTAAAAATGCACAGTAATAAATATGACAACAATATCTTGACTTAAAAACTACCCACGATTAGACTTCAATACAATTTAGATAATTTAAAAGCAAATACATAAAGCTAGCAGATTTGTGTAGCTTTAGGATTTGTCAAATTTATCAATCACATAAGCCCGTGTCCATTTGGTGGAGAAGTGAAGACAAAAATTAATTAACAGCAGCAAACCATAGCGGCAAAATCAAAGGGCACGACTACAAGAGCAAGTGTAAAATATCTTTATAATGCAAACTGCAACTGTAGTTTATAGTTATTGCTACTCTGGCAAAGTTGACCAACTTGGGATTTTTTTTGATCTTTTTTTAATTATAGTAACTACGCTTTTAATGGCTTGTAACTATGTATGAATCTTTGACGTATTTTAACCACCTTCCACATCAGGATCTTGAGGATTATCGATTTTCGGTTAATGTACAGAAACGTGTTTTTTTTATTTTATTATTTATAAACTCGAAAATGTCGAATAATAACTAGTAGTTATTCTAAGCTTAAACGTTCCTTAAATTTTGATTTGCCGTATTAAAAATTACAATTATTTATATGTTACAAAAATTAAATGTTGTCAATTTTGGATACTGCTGCACATTCAGTGCAGTTATCAAGGTTCGAACATTTTTACCTGTCGGTTGAAATCGGAATAAACAAAGCGAACCGTGTTCGTGTCTAGACTCGAAAATGAAAGGGTCATTGTAGGTAGTTACCTACTTACTTTACTGTAGATAAACATAATAGTTTTTCTTCGTAAATCTGGTTATGTATAAATTGGATGATAATAGCATTTTTAAATATTTATGTGATAATGTAGAAGTTTCCAGATATTATGGACTCCGAGAAGAATGAAAGCAGTCATAAAGTCCGTCAGGCAATAAAGAGAATAGCTTATGATACCAATGCTTCCAACAAATTAAAAATCAAAATCGTTACAAATAGTCATTCATTTGCAATTTTAATGAAATTAAAAATTATCCCTACTGAGTTAGATAATAAAAAATACAGATCAATCAAAAAATTAAAAGCCGAAGATCGTAGGTTTTCTTAATATACCTACTTAGTGGGCGTCGTTGTGAAATGCACAGCACACGTTGCAACATAAACCGATCTACCTAATGGTTCTGCGAACGAAATCTTGTATTTTGTCTTATATTTCCCTAAGACTGACTTGTTAATATCATTCTTACATCTTTGGAACAAAGTTTAAAATTAATCATGATGATTCAATGTCAGGTACCAACGTGTTTAAGGCTATATTCACGGCTAATAGTGGGCAGGTAATACAGCGTAGGCGATCTTCCCGTATGAAATGGTCTTACTCGTTTCGACATGCTTTCGAATCATTTGCAAAGATTTAAGCAATATTGCCGGTATTAAGTGAACTGTTCACTTCATACAACATTTAATGCCATTTAGGGTCACTTTCCTTGTTTCGCATTGTATACACAATACTACGTAGGTACTCCTTTATCCGAAGATTTCTTTGTTTTAAACCAAACAGAGTCAGGAGATAATAATAGTATTTCGTGGCATACTTTCTCGTATTCACTCAACGGCACTGCAAAGTAATTATTTCACCCCTATTTAGGTGTTCAAAAGCATGTACTGGTACACCGCAAATTTAAAAAAGTGAAATTGCATTTGCAAAGAAATGCAAGATTTTGGCACGAATATTTCATATTCTCACAACTATTTCTATCAGTGACGAAATCTGAAGCTGTCGAAAGGACATTATATCCACAAATCTAGTATTGTTCCACATTTTAATTACCTTCGTTAATTACGTAGATACCTTTCAGATATACCTATACAAATGCAGGCTTCGCACGTGATTTTATCGTAATATCCTTCAGGGAGTCGTTTAAATTAATGAGGAGTAGGGATGTATCTCGTTTCCGCTGGAATCTTTGAAGATAATCCTCGCCTGTTTTAATGGAAAATTATAAAATTGTTATTTACGTCTTGGTTAATGTTTACGGTGAATTTTGACTAAATGAGATTTGTAAAATATTAACACATTATAAATGTCATAATGCCTAGCAATAATATATTACGTGAAATAATTAATTAATCTATATATATAAAAGGAGAAGGTGACTGACTGACTGACTGACTGACTGACTGACTGACTGACTGACTGACTGACTGACTGACATATCAACGCAGGGCCTAAACTATAAGGGCTAGAAACTTGAAATTTTGCACAGGGGTTCCTTTTATAATGTAGGGGAGCACTAAGAAAGGATTTCTGAAAATTCACCCCCTAAGGGGGTAAAACGGGGGTGCAAAGTTAGTATGAAACTTTGCCGTTTTTGAAGTCTTTAGACGGGTAGACGTCGTTAATGGGTCTAATTCTACGCGAGCGAAGCTGCGGGCGTCCACTATCCACCAATAAATGTGTCATGTAACAACTCATTGTTAATTCCCTTTGACCACGCGGGCGGAGCCGCGGGCAAAAGCTAGTTATTTAATAAATGCGCTCATTAGTTGACTGTAGTTGAGTTATTTACATTTATACGCAAAAGCGCAGGCATTTATCCGTCGCCAGGTAATTCAATGAAATCAGCAGGAGGCTGTTGATACTGGTTCTTGCTAACCTACAATTTTAAGAACGCCACTGACGCCACGATTCCTAATAAGGTAACAACTTCTGATAGATCGGGCGCAGGCGCGTCATATCGCGATTTATATGGTACTTTGCATATTTTTGCATGCCTTGGATCTTATTTCGCATGCAATACTCGATCGCCGGTGTTTCTAACCTGTCGCGACAACTACCGGCACTTATGTATGCAAAGATCTGGCTTTCGAAGTTTGTGCAGCAGACTCACAATCGAAATTTGAATGAAGAAGTCGTTACAACAGCGGAAGGGGATCCAATGAATTCATGGCATACATTTATGTGATGGCCCTTGCTTGATTGGATCGTTACGTATAACTATAAGCGAATTAATTAAACTGTTTTTATTGAATAATGAAGAGGAAGTTGTTGGCAGTCATTGTGAAACTGTTGTGGTAAAGGGTTATTTTCTTTTTTTTCGTTATTTCAATTAAATTTTGAATAATTTATCAAACATTCAATAATATAAAGTATTATTTTCACGGAAAACTGCTAAAGATTAGTTCCGGTTATCATATTCTCATGGTTACTTAAGAATTCATGTAAAGCTCGCGTATCTCCTATCGCCGCCTCCTTTAACGTAAGGATGTGTATCGTTATCAGAATATAGAATATCCTGTTTGGTTACTTTCTAAACTAACCTATCTATCATGTCTGTCACGGGAGTAACATTTTAGAGATAACGAGCGTCCACTCTGAGAAAGCTGGCTGGACTTAAATAAAAAAATCAATAACTATGACGATGAAACCAGATATGTATTTAGTTCTAGTATTTCTTCAGCGATTTTGTCTTCACAAAAAGTTACTGTAACTATTTAGTTCTAGTATTCCTTCAGCGATTTCGTCTTCACAAAAAGTTACTGCTAGAACTTAAATAAATTTGATCAAATAGTATTTTTTAAGTTTTTTTAAGCCAATTCGTTTGGTCAATCAATTTTACTAAAACCGCATGAATATCCGCAGGAAAGTCATATTTTATAAATATTGATATTTTGACGAAAGGACGCACTAACGCACTGTGAGGTTTTTTAAACGGTTTTATAAATATGTTATATGTACATATTAATACATATATTGTTTCTCAACTCAAATATGTAGTCTTATATCGTTTTCAAAACCAATACATACTCAGTTGACAATAGGATCTCTCTGATTCAAGTACTCTTTAGAAAACTTGCTCCCAAGCTACATTACGGTCAAGAAATTCTCACCAAATCCTAATAAATGGTATGACATACAAATTTGTTCTGTGGGTGGACTGGTTGACAAGCCAACATTGCAGTGGGTAAACACCGAGGCCAACAACCCCAGAGCTCGAGGCTTACTTATTGATTAGCTTACACATCATTACTTATTTATTATTTCACATTCCGACGTGAAATACAGTTACTCTTTTATTATTCCGACCATTATTCTGACAATTATGCAAATGTATGAATATTAAATTTTCTTTGTCTAGCTGTTTATCTCGAATTTCATAATTATCATACGTCATAACGGTGACCGAAGAAAAACAAGTCATAATCATAACTAACGCAATATTATGAAAACGTTGTCAATTCCATATTGAATGTGAAAGAGAAAACAATGCAAAAACATTCGAGTCAGCAGTACAGCTCGCCAGAGTATTGAACCCTTCTTATTTTGAGGAAAGAAATAACCCATTTAAGAGGCTGTTGCTGGTTGACGATGAATACCTAGTTTTGGTATTCCCAAATGTATCATGTGGATTCACGCGTTACCTCAATTACCTTTTCGATGTATTAAAGAAAGCTACGAGGAAAGATGAGAGAATTTCGCAAATACCAAATTAGCGCATACCTGAATAAAGCTCTTTTATGCTCATCACTAGCTCTTAACCGCGGCTCCGCCCGCGTGGGGAAAGGGAATTAACAATGCCATCTATTAACAACATCCGGAACTAAATATCTAGCAAATATCAAAACATCGATATCTTCCCATGGGGATGTTTTACCGCGGTAAAAAGTAGCCTACGTCACTCTCCACCCTCCTCACTATCTCCACACACCATACCATATAATAGCTTCGTTGCGACGTGAAAGCCGCACAAACAAACAAACAAATAAACAAACAAACACACTTTCACATTTATTATATTAGTATGGATGTTTTGGTAACTATTCCCAAATGTATCATGTGGATTCACGCGTTACCTCAATTAGCTTTTCGATATACATATTAAAGAAAGCCGGTGCTTTCTTTAATACATCGAAAAGCATTTCTCTCTCTCATTCTTTTCTACCGAGAAAAGATGAGAGAATTTCGCAAATACGAAATTAGCACATACCTGAATAAAGCTCTTTTATGCTCATCATTATTCGGGCTTTCACATAAACCCTTTCAATCATGCCTGAATGGTGCTTTGTCAGTGACAGCCTCCGTCAACCCTTTATATCGTGTCCCGTGACCACTTATTCAGTAATTAGGCCCTTGGATTCCGCGGGAAACAGGATGCTGCGTATTGTACCCGAGTGACAGTCTTGAGTGGCGTGTTGAATTTTTTTTAAATCTTCATTATTGAATATCGCTTTTCATTTTATTGTATATTTTGAATTTGAATGTTACACGACGGTATAGCTCTGGCTGAGTTCAAAGGAGAAACCTGTTACCTCTAACCAAGAATGCGTTGATTGTAATGTTATGTAATAACATATCACAATGATTTTTAAATACAGAAACCATCTTAGAACATGAATGAAGTTAGATGTATATTTTAATACATTTAACTTAATTAAAGCAGCCGTCTGTCCATTGTAAAAGATATGAACGCTGTTTTTCCTTTTTACTTGCACAAAAAAAGTATGGATATAAAATAAAGTAACTACCAATGTCTGGCTGTGACTTGATATTTTTTATAAGTTTTAATTTATAATAGCACGTCCACTGCTTTTTATATCACTGTGATTTTTTATTCAAATATTGTTAGCTGTTCGAAATGCAAGAACAGCGGTGGCAGTTCTGATTGGTGATACGTTGACATTCGTATGTCTCTCACATCTTAATATTATATATTTCTTGTGTACGTGTGTATGACATTGAACTCCTCCTAAACGGCTGGATAGATGTTGATGAAATTTTTTGTGTGTGTTCAAGGGGATTCGAGGATGGTTTAGATTCACAATTTGCTGCACTGGAAAATGTTTTTTAAACACGATTTTAGTATTTTTATTTTTACCCTTCGTTCCCTGACGTGAAGCGTCGCGTCACTTTGACATTTCATATGGCAGAACAACGTTTGCGGGCTAGTTAACTAATAAATGTGTGTGCTCAGCTCAGCCATCGGTGCTTAAAAGACGTACGAAAATATCAGTGACGGACGGAAAGGGTCGTATGTAATGTATTGCTATTTGGTATTTTAAAAACACCCCAAATAATATAGGAAATCTGTAAACATACGAATAGATTATTGATCGTTAAAATCGGTTCGTCCGAAACATGAGTCGAGGTCGGCTCTGACGCAAATGTACAATGTACGAAATTGTTATGTCAACCCACACACCACGTGCAGTTAGCTAGTTACGGCGCCATATCCTGTGGTTAAGGAACCCTAAATTGAATGTAAACGTTTATTTTTAAATTATCCTTATAAAATATTACAACTCAAATTAGTTAATTGAGGTTACCTCCTTTTTCTCCCTCCTTTTTCCTTGAATGAAAGTACTAATATTAATTTGAAACCTAACTCTTTTTAAGGACTGATGACAAAGCAATAATTGAAATCTACATTTTAGTTATTTACAAAAGTGTTTTTTCATTTTCTTAAATGATATTGTTATTTTTTCATTACTTATTAAAATACAAAAAGCATGTTAAAAATGAATTCACAGATTGGCTTTGACATTTAATTTTTCGGTGCTTTTTGATAAAATTAACAATGTTAAATTTACTACTTAATGTAAAATAATATGTAAAATAGTTCAAGACAACATTATAGTTTGGTAAGTAGGTAGTTTCTTCCTAGTTTTTTATAATCCCAATGTCCCATTCTATGCCATGTTGATAGTTGACTGTTCAATAAGTACACTGTGATATGACTGGCATGTTTGCAACTCTGCAAATATAATATAGATAGATACCTCCGGGCTACTTTTAGCGCCAACTTCCCTACCGACTGAGTGTCTTATGTCTTCCAGGCCTTAAGCCTACGAGTAAGATCCGCATTTAGGCGGAAAGCAATAATCACGCATGCTTTTCCGTTGGGTGCAAGACGATCCGGAATATAATTATACGTACAGACAGAGAGTTTTAATTCTTACTAATAGCCGGACATTCCACCGAGCGAGGCAGGTGGCGACTTGTTCCAAGACCGGTCCCGCTTCGCCATATCGCAAAAACATGCATTCGATTCGTCTTAACCACTTTTGTCAAGCTCAGTCAAGCCCAACGTTTATGCAAAAGATTTTTTGCATTCTATAGAAATTGCAATTTCAAGATCCAAAAATGATTTACTTAATTAAAAATTTCGAATATGAATTGATTTTTTTTAATTCATCTTTGAAATATGAATTTATCTCAGGTACTTATTCGCGTATCTACGAGTACTTTATGTATTTTCGTCCTCAGATTAGGGAGTTCGAGAGTAATTCGTAGTAAGTACCTATTCAGTAGTTGAGGGTATGCGGCTCAGGTACGGAGGAGGTGTATGTATTGCATATTGTATAATATACATGCATTTTAACTATCGAGATATCCAACACATATTGCGTCAGTTTCTTGAAGATGGCTATTATTAATATCATTCGCGCTATGTCGACCTAGCAACATTAGTGGCGCATTCAGGATGTTATCCTCAAGTGAATGTCCGTTTATGTGCAAATGAACGCGATCGATTGCACGATGTTATATTAAGTTTCCCTCCGTCGACATATATCATTCGTTTATCTCTTCATTCCTTTCCACTTGTCTGATTGTAATGTGACGTTATTATTAACCCAAAAGGAAGAGAATGTAACGGTGTTTGTCAGGTTTTATTGAGCAGTTTATGCGTTAAATTATTTATATAACTAGGGACTCACCTTGTGGTAAACAAAACATAGTTACCGTAAAATTGAAAGTAATAGTAGCTATAACTACTATTGTTGTAATTTATTTCTTCGTTCTTCTTACCTTTAAGGTAATAGAATCATTAGAAAAAAAATTATGGAGGCCTGAACAGGCGAACTCCAAATGCATAATTGACAGAAATATTTGTACCAATGGAAGTAATGATCCGATTGCATATATCGAGATACACGGAAGACAGAGAGAATACACATCTTTCTGTCTTTTGTGTAGAGATACCCCTGTAAGACAAATCATCATGTTACAGAACGTAAAATTTGAAGTAATACAGAAGGGGTTAGCGGCACGGCAGAGTCTTCTCGTATTTTCGATGGTCGAAAACAATGAGGTGTGTGATTCAATCTCAAGTATAGACAGGTTCGAGCCAAGGGTCGGGCGAGTTATGACGTGGCGAAAACAAAACAAGTTCGAATCGATTCTGTGCATTCCATCGCTTCACGGATTCTTCTGTAAGAATGCATGCCCGCGAGCTGTAATGATTATAATCGAGATTCGTCATCGTCCGATTTAGTTAATGGAACGGCCAATAAACGTGTGAATCGACCGGGGATGACTTTCGTTTGTCCATAGAAATTTCAAGCTTTGTAATCGACTCTCACGGTATATACATTTTTCAATCAAGTTTTACTCGTTTGGAACTTGGACGCGAAAATGGGTGCCGAGACGAGTCCGCGATAGATTCCTGGGTGTTGCCCGTTATGGGGAATAATAAAAAGTTGATATTTTGGTGAGGTCCTGGAGTCAGGATGCGGACGCGGTCGTATGGGAGCGGAATGCGGTCCGGCGGGGTCCGTGCGGGCGGCAGGCTGCGCGGGCGCAGGGCCGGCCTATAAAGTGCGACTGAGTGGTTAGCCCCGTAATTATTATGCCGTGAGAGTGCACGGCCGATCACCCCTCCTGCCATAACGCCACCGTGCATTGTCTTAATGACTGTTGCAAATCGCATGAAATCGCCAACATATTTTACGCATGATTTCATGTTTTAGCAGATTGAAGTTAATTTAATCCTCGGAAGCGTTCGCTAATCTAATTGCCGGTATAACAAAGAGCGCAAATCGCAATGCCCATTTTTTTATTGTAGGTTGATAATTTTTGTCGATCAACTCGGATTTATTGCAGATGTAGATGATATTATAGTTACCTACTTCGATCTTCAATAAAATAATAAATGAATAATTTTACTTAACAATAAGCAATAAACCATAAACAAAATAGTTGTTTAAAAAAAAAATTTTTTGTGCCCTAACTCAACTGAACCGTCACATTGTAGTACTGTGTTTAACCTCTCTTTACTTTTTTTATCTCTCTCTATACTGTGGTTGTGCTGTGGTGATGTATTTGAATGATTAATCTACAACAGTTTAATAGCATTTACAACTTTCTCTGCGTATTACTTAGCTATTTAATTGTAATGGAGGTTTTGAAAATGCATAATTAATTTCGTAGATAGTAAAAGGATATATGAATTTGTTTGTATAATAGAATTTCTAGAACTCGCCTGAATGGAAACCGCAACGTGTGACCTAGTTGGAGGCGTGGATAAACGTGTCAAGTAATCGAACCGTGCAGGTACAGAAGCCGTGTTTTATACATTTATATACGAATAATATACAGAATATACATAACGGATAGTGCGGACGAAGACTTACTCCGCAAGTTGATGTCATTTCAAGCTTGAATGAACCGACGACTAATGAATAAAAAGTGTTGCTAATTTAACGTTTATAGTTCGATAACATTTACAGTTTTTTTGTGTCACGAGTACCAGCCTAGCGGATAAATTAATCGCACATGAATGCAGACGTTACCTGTTTATTGTATCGTGGTCTTCCTGATAACTACACGATATATTTCATTTCCTTTACGTGAGTCGGCCGTCGTGAGTGCAATGCGTTGTTATGTGCGAAATAAATTGATTCTTCCGATTCAATTGCATTAATATGCAACGTCCCGAATACTAAGTTTAAGAATTACGGCAAGAATGGCCCTTTTTTTTTCACGTTTACACCTAGTCATTTCATTTCATTTTCATTTCATTTCATTTCATTTCATTTCATAGTAATATTATATAGCCTATGTCACTCAGTGAAGAAGCAGCTTTATAATGGTGAAAGAATTTTTGAAATCGGTCCAGCAGTTTTTGTGTGGAAACATTACAAACAAATGTTTCCTCTTTATTATAATATAAGTATAGATATAGTTACCTACCTATCTATGTGTCTTATTTTATTAACAGTGCCATCAATAGTCGTGGAGTAAAGCTTATAAGTATCTTCAGCAGTACGTATATTGATTCCATTTAGATTGATTACATTCGTTGGGGCGTACCAGCAATGTACGTAACTAGCCTACACCGAAATACCTACCTACGTAATACCTACCTACCTACCTAAATTAAATTGAGCCTTAGAAATCAAAACGTTTCAATAAGAGTTTATAGTCCCTGGGATTTTGTAAATAAGCATTCGAAATTGTTTTTGTGTTTAATTCTTATAAAACGTATTTAAATAAAAAATATTTTTTGTTTGTCCAGCACGCAGAAGCCTACAAAGAGAATCAGAAGTCATTCATAACTGAAACTTAAAATTGGAACAATCCGTAAAGTCGTTGGTGGCGCTAACACAATACTCACCAAAGTCTACAATATTAAACAATCGTGTTTTGTTTTAGAAACGTTTCCGTTCGCCCTGGACACATGTGATACCATCTTTGTAGTAAGCAAAGGGCCAATAATAGGTACATACCTATACAATATGTGTGTGTTAGTGCTATAATATTGTTTCAAGTTATCGAAAAACTTACCTTTATATGCATTGAATTCTGATAAAATAGGCTAGGCCTACCATGCTTCGGATTGCACGTATAGCCGTCGGTCCCGGTTGTTTTTAAAGGTGGAAACAGTCGCTAAGCCTTGTCGAAGACCTTAAGGGTGGCTTGAGACCATTCGACACTGGGTTGGCCACTAACCCCTCCACCTTTTGACATGACATTTACATCATGACGAACGATTCGTTCGCGTATTTTAACGACGACACTGAAAACGTTGTAACTTAAAGTAGTATTAGACACGATGAATGTCACGATATTATATCGATAATCTGTTTTTTAACAGACATTGGGTGAAGCATTTTATTAATATTTGGTAGTTTGGAAATGTTGGCAGCATTGGGGTAGGAGAAGGAGCCACCAAGCCATAGACTAAAAACTTTTAATCTATGGAAGCGACATCACGCCGCGTTATGAATGAATAGACCCCCGGCGGAGAGGGGCCTCGGAATTCCAAAAACTCGTGTGGTGGGCGTCTGGCTGTATCTCAGATACAGCAAGCGATACTAGGTGTTACTGGTCGACGGTATCGTGACGCGTTTATGAGAAAGTAACGCGGGCCGGCTTTTATTGAATATTTTTTGATTTATCAATGAATAAAATAACGTGAAGATAATAAAATAAGAGAAATCAATTTGCCGTAGATATAAGATGTAGTAATAAAGAAAGTTGTACCTATCAGACGCTATTGTACAAAATCAAATCAGTCTTACGATTAACTTATTTTGTTTAAATTTTTAACTAATTAATAATTTTACTCGCTATAGGAGCTTGCAAAGAAAATAATTACGAGTTTTATACAAGTGGTAATTTGATTACCTTCCAGTATCAAAAGAAAAAATACCACCTGTATGTTTTGTTTGGTTGGAGGTGGAACCATGGAACTATGTTAGTGCAAGTTCAATACAATACAATACAATATCATTTATTGCAGCAGAAATAACAAAAAAGAAAACAATGAAAAAGAAGTTTTACAAAAATTTAAATTTTTTTTTAAATTAATTACATATTTAAATTGTAGTTCAACAATTTTTTTTTTTATTTGTCAATTACTTTGATAAAAATAACCTTATCTAGTCACCTATTATTATTATTTAGTTAAGGGCTATAACGCACCATTTAATAAAAATACGAGTACCTAGGTAGGTACTAATTGTGCCTGTTATGCTTCGTAGAGGACTGTTAACATAGAGGGCGTCGCTATGCCTTGTTAAAATAACAGAATAATGAGCGCTTTGAGCGCCTGTTTCGTTAACATGACAAAGACTGTCGTGGAATGCAGTCGTCTCGGCGCGGCGCCTGCGCCTGCGCAACGACCGGCTTATTGATTGAAAACCCTGGTTTTCCATTCGATCTGGTTTCCGATCACGTATCCAAGCCGAACTTGGCTTCCTTAACAGGTTCTTATCTTGAAATAAATTCCTAACCTTAGTACAAGGATACAATGCGAAGTCAATTGCTGGCTCATTTCAACGTTTTTGAACCATCACGTTGGTATGAATATCCGAACGCAAAATCATTCAATCTTCGACCGAGTAAATCAACATTCAATTCTACTCTTAATAATTGAAAGGGTGGCTGAAAGGCGCGACCGTCTATAAAATAAGTAAACGTAAATATTTTTTCCTAATATATAAAATTGAAATAGCTGATCATATGCGCGTCAATACACAGACACACACAGACACATTGACAGGCCCGTTGGCGCAATCGGTAGTGACCCTGCCTGTTGCGCCAAA
This sequence comes from Carterocephalus palaemon, assembly GCA_944567765.1. NCBI lineage: Eukaryota > Metazoa > Arthropoda > Insecta > Lepidoptera > Hesperiidae > Carterocephalus > Carterocephalus palaemon. The sequence goes on from OX155641.1 coordinate 2,362,850, forward strand.
GGTCGTGGGTTCGAATCCCACTCAGGACAAATATTCGTGTGACGAACACTTGTATTTGTTCTGTGTCTGGATGTCAATATTATCTATTTAAGTATGTATTTAAAATATCTATGTATGTATATCAGTCTCGGACACCCATATCACAGGCTCGCGCCTACTTTGGGGTCAGATGGCCGTGTGTGAGAATGTCCAAGATATTTATTTATTTATTTATTTAATAGTTTAAGCATTTCAAGCTATTGAGTGGCGCCAAACAAGCTATTAGTGATAATAGGCGACCTTTCGTCGGCAGCTCGGTCGCATCGTTCCGCTTGCAAATGAATCTGCTGTTCGCTGCATCAAAGCAGGGCCACTTTAGCCAATTACTGATAAAGGATAATCTTCAATTGCTTTGCGAGTGCCGTATCAAGCGGGAACGGGATTCGGCGTTAGTTCTCTCGTGTGAGAAGTAACACTCGAAGGATTCGGGTTATGCAATAATAAAAGCCTACCTGCCCAATGTAGATGTTATCTGGCTCGGTCAAAGGCGCCGGCCGCCTCCACGGTCGCCCGTTGCGACCTCACGGGAAAACGCATCCTAATTTCGGGCTTGTAAACATCAAATTTGTCTGCGCGTTAGATCTGACAAACACGTAACGGTGTGGAATTACAACACTTTTGTTACATTGTAAGTTTTTGTCATCGCTACAAGCTAGGTACATTAGTCATAAACGACATCGGTAATCCGAGTATTGCAGCGGTGCGTTACCGCAAGCAGGGCGCGTTTGGGAGGGCACTGTTGGGCCGATGAATGTGTGACCATATTATGCATCGTCAACAAAACACACACAATGATCGCTCAGGAATGCCAAATGTCCAATTTACGGTATCATCATTTCATTGTTACGATTCATTAGCAACGTTTAATAAAATTTAAAGTACGAATTGTAACCAACGAAGTATGTAATTACATTATTATCGTTTTTTAATAAACAATAGGTCATAAATATAGGTTGATTAAATAAGTTGAATGGTGCCAGTTTTTCCGACGCGACGTAGGCACATGCGATTGCAACTCATTATCATAACAAACAATAATATTAAATCAATTGGAAGTAATTCCAAGGAAATAGATAAAAATATGACTCTTCTTTTCGACTTTTCTTACCAAACGATCAGTCCATCGAGCGACGTGGCCCGCCCATTGCCACTTCCAGTTCGCTGATCCTTCGAGCTATGTCAGTAACCTTCATTCGTCTACGGATTTCATCATTGCGAATCCTGTCTTGTGAAGACATACCGAGCATACCGAGCATAGCTCCATAGCGCGCTGACCGACTATGAGCTTGTGAATAAGACCGACGGTAAAGGACCCAGTCTCAGATCCTTAAATCATCACTGCTCGAACACTCATATAAATATGCTCAATATAAATATACAGCACGCAACTAATATCAATGTGGATTGGACAATTAGTTAAGTTAGCATATCGGGAAACACAGAAACTTCATAGTTGTATTATAAAAATTCTTATCGAATTGCCTCAATCCCAATCCCAGTCCCAATCCCAACGAGTGTAATAAAGATCGGGAATGCGGCCTTTGTGTCAATTAACGTAGACATTAAACGTAGGTAGAACGAGTTGTACGGTATAAATAAACGATGCAGCTGCGACTGCGTTCTGTTATAGGAATTAGAAAAAAATGTTTGGTTTGTGTACGGCCGCTGTTCAATGACATGTACGTGTACGTACGAGGAAGGTAGTGAGGGCAGGGAACATGAGTTTAGGTACCAAAGCGCGTTTGATTCAATAAATCATACTACAGCTTTTACTAACATTATTCGTAATACGATTTATTTTACCTTCAAAAAATTATAGTATTAAATCTAAAATGTGGATTGGTGGAAGGATTAGTGGCCAATCCAATTGGAGCAGCGTGGTGGAGTATGCTCTAGACCTCCCGCAGCTGACCCGTGCCCAGCAGTGGGAACGTCTATGGGTTTCAGCTTAGCTTTTTTTTATACCCCCCAGTTAATAAATAGACAAGTAATGCTTAACAGTAATTTCAATATTATACATTTAGATTTAACTTGGTAATTGGCGTTGCACTTAATCTGATACGAATTATTGATTACACTAAAACGTCGTACGTCGCAGTAAACTAATACCTGTTCTGATTAAATGCAAAGCAGTTGAGTCAATAGTCAATAGTCTATATAGTCTATAATAAAATTGAAGAGGAACTTTTTCTGTAGATTGAATATGTATATGTATTTCAAAATTTTAATTCAGGGGCATTTTAATAACGAGTTCGAACTCAAAATTTGTTTTAAAAATTATTGTCTGTCTGTATATGCACGTATCACGTAAGAACCGTAATATGATCTCCAATACAAATTCAGCAATTTTTTTTTTTTTGGGTAAATGTGTATGAAAATTCTGACTGAAGTGATGTGATGTTTAAAGTTTCCACGGGATTCCCTGGGTAGAGTTTATCCAGTAAAGTCCGTGATAAAATAGGTAGCAGCTATAACCGAAACTATCACAGTCTAAATCCACGCGAGCAAAGCTGCGGGCGTCCCCTAGTAGATAATAATAATATAAAGTAAGTCGGTAACTTCAACTAACTATGAATCATTGAGTAGGTAATAAAATATTATAAAGTAGGTAAAGGCTACAATACTAAGCTAATATACATGTATGAAGAGTGGACTGTTGCACTGCGTATTATAAGATCTAAGTAGTTTATTTCCTTATCTTGTTATGTTTTAGCCTCTTTCCTTGCTGGTCTTCAAAAATATATATTTTAGAGTCTATTAACATAATGTCATTGACATATAAATAGTTAGGTACCTAGTCTATTTATAAAACAGATAACCGCTTTAAAAGTGATCGAGATATTCAGCTGCTCATTTAAAAGACGGATCATCATTGTAGATAAACCGTTGTTGAAGCGCGAGTACCTAGGAACTCTTATTTCTGTGGGTATATGATCTGTTTTCTTGACGGCCAAAAACGCACTTGCGAGTAACTACGGGTAATCTAAGACGACCGACCGTCTGGTAGCATGGCGCAGCAGTGGAAATTTCATGTCAGGTAATTTTCCAAACAAAACAAAAAAACTGAAGGTATGAAACAAAACAACTACATAAAAGTATGCTTAGGTTACATATTTAAGTTCTTTATTTAAATTAAAATCTGTTTACATTTCACTACATGCGTACCTAAAGTAATTATGCGTTGGGTAAAGTAATGCATAAAAATAGGTCAGTTAGTAGTCATTACAATTTAGTACGTGTATCCGAACCGAACGGATTTAGCACTGGCTGCCGTTATTTTAAAAAAAAGGGTACATAATAGAAATTAGCTGTGTCATTCATTCGTTCACATAACAATAGTGATGTAATATTTTGGCTCCATTTTTAAAATTCTTAGTGTTCAAAGCGTACCGCCTAGTCGCCGCGAACACCGACGACCTACTTCGTCGGCTATTTGCGGATGAACATAAGCTGAGCTCTCTTTGAATACGGATTCATTATAACTATAAACACTAACCCAACTTCATAATTGCCAATCAAATTATTTTTGTAAACGATTTAAAAATCGCAGTATCAATCAATCTTAACAATCCCCGACCTGGGATTACCAACTATTATCACGTGTGATGTCTCATATAAAAATAGAAGATACAATTATACCATGGTCATATTTATAAATTAATCTAAAACATCTTCAATATAACAAAGCATCAAAAGATGTCCAAAAGTAAAGTTTTATGAAACATCCTCTGTAGAGACAAGGCATTAACTCCTGGATTCCTAACCTGGGGGTAATTACCCCCGCGGGGGTAAAACTTGTATTTCGGAGGGGTGACAATGAGCCTAGCTGACCTATGTACAAAGTACATTTTGGAAAAAAGTAGGTGCTGAATATCCTATCACGGCAGACAGAGCTTTAAAGATGTAGGTACCGTTTGCTACTACTTACACTACTTACAGTATATAGTAAAATCTTATCTTAAGTTAAGTACTCTGTTTCTATTGTTTTTATTTTTGTTTTTTTTTTTATTATTTTTCTTTTGTTTTCCTTTGATACTGGAAAGATAGGGGAAGGCACTATCCCTCCATAACACAGTGTAAGCTAAAATGGAGGATAGGGATCCAACTCTAAACAATGTATTTTACATTAAGAAAATAAAGATTTTTGTATTTTTTTTTGTATTGTATTTTGTATTGTTTGACTTCAACGTTGTGCGCAGGGGTAAAATCAGTGACCCTAGTTAGATGATAAGGGTAACAGACCTAAAAAGGTTAAGAACCATTGCATTAACTGATTGAAAATTTTGTGGCTTTATATAAACCGTAATCACACATCAAAAATGGAGTCAAACGCTCGAATGCAAGAAAAATTGTGATAGCCTTAACATCGATAATACCAGTATCTAGGTAGTAGGTAGGTACGTCCCTATGTCAAGGTAACAGCAGCTTGAACATAAGCATATAATAAAATATTATTATCTTTAGATCCGTCTGATCATTGATCATAGGAAAACTCACTGATGCTCGTTGCGAACATTGGTTACGACTTTCGAGTGTATTATCACTTGTACTATAGCACTTGAACAGCTAAGGGTGCCTACACACTTGCTTGCTATTTGACGGTCGAATTGACACGTGTAATCTTAGTAGAGAACATGGATCGGGCTTTATCGTTTGCCTTTGTGGAAGTTTTGTTGATTAATTAATCCAATAATTACGGTTATGTGGTTATTGGCGAAGATGGAGTTATAAGTGTTTGATGGGTAAGTCATTATACTCAGATAGTACCGGAAAATGAAGTATTGGCCGCCCTCTGACGAGGTGGACTGAAGACCCGAAGAAGACAGCGGGAAACCGTTGGATTCAGAGGGCTCAGGACCGGGAGGAGTGGCAACGATTCGTAGAGTCGTAGTAGACGAGGCCTATGTCCAGCAGTGGATCCAAAAAGGCTGATGGATGGATGGATGGACCTACCTACTTAACGTTTTACACGAAGCTTGCTTGTATATCGATCGCATATCTTGCGTGCGTTTCGAGTTCTTATATTCGACTAGTAGCTAAAACTATACAAGCTTACAGATTTTACAAATTGCCATTGGCATTTGACTCGTAACAGACAATTCATTTAATTCTAACTGTTTCGCGGCTTTGTGTAGTTACTTCACGCATATAAAGAAGCCGCGCAAATTTTCATCAATTAGTCGGCTTGATTAATTAATGAAAAGAACGAACTGAATGTATTTTTAATTGGTGTTGTTTGAAAATTGTTATGTTAATAAGTTACGAATGAATTGATTCTAAATAGATTTACTAAACCTAATAAATAATTCTATACATATTTTATTTTATTTGTGACTTGTTCGTGCTCAATTTTTTCGATGAATATCTACAAAACATTTTTGGTTTCGTGACTGAAAACAAAAACGGTGTTCTGTTATAATGATTTGTCTACTAAATTCTAAAGTCTTCTAAAGTCAGGAAATTGCGGCAAACAATAATATATATATTGGTGGAGGGGTTAGTGGCCAACCCAGTGTCGAATGTTCTCAAGCCACCCGAAGGTCTTCGACAAGGCTTAACGATTGTTTCCAGCATTGAAAACAACCGGGACCGACGGCTTTACGTGCCCTCCGAAGCAAGGTAGCGTCCATGAAATTTTGCCACTAGCGGTCACCCATCCACAAACCGACCGCGCCCGTCGTTTCTTAACTCTTTCGTTCACATTGAATCGACGCTAGCCATTGGGCTATGGACGCTACATATGTTACTACGCTAGTTTCTAGATATGTAGTATCAACATCTGCACGCAAAGGCGGGAGAGACGAGTCACTGGTCTGATTGACGGTGGAACAGTAATGGCCTAATGGGGTATGGCGGGAAATTGCTGAAGATTCATTTTTAATTGAATGTTGCTATTTCTTTACGAGCATTTAACCCTTTCCGGTTAGCGGTAAGGTCAGGTAAGATGTGACGGTGCCTTATAAGGGATTATAGTCCGTTCAAAACGCTATGGCATAAAAGTATTGAGCGCTGGAACAAAACGGGCGTTAAAATGGCGTAACTTACATAGTATTGAATTTTTAGATAGAATGATTCCGTGATTAATGTATTTCTATTTATAAAAGTATAATGATTGCTAACCCAACATATTATTAGATATTTTTAATCTTATCGGAGGCGTATTTGACCGGAAGATAAAGGGCGATAGCTGAATTCGATAAAATCACTTTATTTTTTTACCAACATGTGCTTTGTTTCAGCTTGTCCCTCCTGAAATTTTATTTTGCTTGGTCTTAAACCTATAAAATAAATATAAGTATAATGTTTGAGATACAAAGACGTTGTAGTTAGTAGATAAAATATATGCTGTGTGTTGTTATGTTCATTAGTAAAGAAAATGTTACAGATAGTGTGCAATGAGCTAAACAAATAATAAAGTTTCCAGCCAGTGACATCCAATGACAATAATTGCAAAATAAAACATCAATTAATCAGAATTTAAGTCGGTTAAACGTTAACATTATTAACAGTTAACGTGATAACTAATAATTAACTAAAACATTCCTATGACCAATTTATAAAAGGTACCCAAATTGTGTCTAACCAATCACAGACTTTCTACCTACTACGGTCTGTAAAAGGTTAACAAATGGACACCCTACCTACGGTCAGTGTTGTTCTACAGCTGGCAATCATGATAGAGGCCATATTTATTTAAAAAGCTCCATAATCCATATTTAAAAAGTAACAGTTCGTTGCAACTGGCAACCCACATTTTTTTTGGGCAAAGGTGTGTGGCATCTGTATTTTGTGTCCTTTTCTTTCTTTTACAGTTTCGCTCTGCAGGTAGGTGGTGACTCATACAATTTTTAATTATTATTTTGTCATTTCATTTCGTATGAACGTTTATTTTAGATCTTAATGATAGCGCAGTAAGGGACGATGTGTGTGAAAATTCAAACACTTAGGATAGTCTGATTTATTACCGCTCGCAACTCGCAAAGGACAGTCTTCTGATTTATTAATGTCTGGTGGCGCCACTTCGCCATATTTAATTGTATTGCTGCAACCAAAGTCAGTGACAGAGCTGCAACTGGGTTCCTGGTGAATGAAATGTAGTGCCATACGACTACTAGTTGATAAGACAAACGCACATATTGATATAAAAGCATTTTTCTTTATCATTTAGCCTATACTTACGTGTAGGTACATATGTCTTGTACTAGGCAAGTACAGTAAGTTGTGTACATACTAGGTAAGGTAGACATGCAATCTCGACCATTCAATTTTTTTTACAGATAACTACGATGTTGACGATGTGATACAAATATAAATATAAGATACTAGTGGATGCCCGCAGCTTCGCTCGCGTGTAATTAGACATAATAATAGATTAAAAAGTAGCCTATGTCCTTCCTCAGGCTCTAGACTCTAGCTCTCTGTGTACCAAAATTTCATTTAAATCGGTTCAGTAGTTTTGGCGTGAAAGCGAGACAGGAGTTATTTTCGGATTTAAATATTTGTATGGATGAAGCAAGTACTTGTTTGCAATGCAACATCCTTTAATAGTTCGCTGGAGTCATATTCAATTCAACCCTAAAAGTAAGTAAAAAGGGAACCTGAGTTAAATACTTTGAAGCCACGGGCGACATGCAAGTAAAAAAAGGACTGCGCAATTACTGCGTAGTAATACTTACGAGTATAACCAAACAGGCTGGCCGTGGCGAACAAAATTTGTGCTCCCATACTCGTTACTATTATAGTTTGATATCTTCTTCGTATTCTTAAGCTTTGTGCGACGAAGTTTTGTTATGTAAAGGCCGTTCCAACTAAAATATCTTTGCTCGCAATGCATGCATCACGAACGAAGCGCTCGCACACAGCGCGACTGCACTTCATCCAAAGTGCTATTACTGAGGCAGGCTGACAACAAAGGCTGAAACGCATCCCTCCTAATGTCTCGCTGTATAAAACTGTGTATCTGGTGCCATCAATATTCTTACTTCTTTAATCCTATCTATATCTATACTAATATTATAAAGAGGAAAGATTTGTTTGTAATGTTTTCACACAAAAACTACTGGACCGATTTCAAAAATTCTTTCACCATTAGAAAGCTGCATGTTCACTGATTGACATAGGCTATATAATATTACTAGGTGTAAACGAAACTATTGTTATGTCTAATAGTAATTAAACCGAGCGTTATATTACCGTTTAATTTATTATTGCCTTGAGACTTATCATGTTTCCCTTGAAGTTGTCACCCTTTGTCTGAACCAGACCTAGGTTTATTTATTTATTTCTCCTTTATTATACCAAAAGGCTTGTGGTACAAAAGGCGACCTTTGGGCCAATGTTTATGTATTTGGAAAACATAAAAAGGTTTGAATTTGTAGCATGTTAGTCATTTATTCGCGGAAAAGATGGGTTCAATAATGATTCGCTGCGACCCATAGACGTCCCACTGCTGGGCACGGGTCTCCCCCGCAAACACTTCTGCGGGCGGTCTAGAGCATACTCCACCACGCTGCTCCAATGCGGATTGGTGGTTGATCAATAATGATGTCTTCTACTAATATTACTATACGTTATTACGTATAGTAATATTAGTAGAAGACATCATTATTGATCAACCATAGAGGAAGGAGTACATTATCCATGTTTTAGCGCACATAATATATACGAAAACGATACCGGTGGCCATGTACATTAACATCCATTCTTGGCTTTAGATAAACGCCCTCTCGATTCACACAAAAGCTACTGCTGCCCGTTTGTATTTAGGCATTTCTCTTTTATCGAAGATGGAAAATAAAAGGAATGATTTACCATTGTACGGCACCTTGCAATACGTAGAGGCTTGCAGTAAGCAAAACTCTATAAACCGTTTCTTTTGAATACCTAAGGCTTCCGCTATACATAGGCAGACAGCTAAGCCTCTGCGTTCAATGGGGTGGAAATAAAGGGTGGCAAACGGCATTTTAAATAGAGCTGCGAGGATTCTATGGTTTGTAGAAAAATGGAGCGTGACTGATCGAGCACGCCTTCGATAGAGTAGTCTTCTAGCATGTACTCTGCCCCAGGGTGGAACTCAGGAGCTGAGTTCTGGGTTCACGGGCGGCAAGAGTGGGAGCTCGAACCGTCCATCCAGTGACCCCGAGAAAGACAACGTTGTGTGTGGCTGCACAACGTTGTAGATGGATGTCGACGTCTTTGGATGTCTCGTCCGAGACGAGCCTGTCATGGGCACAGCTGTATGAATAAATCAATAAGTTTAATTGTATTTCAATGGATTTAACTTGGAATTAACTATATATTACAGTTACGCTTTAGTTACGCATAATAACATCATAAGAATATTCCGCAGGAAACGTCTAGCTAGGTAACACGTTATCTAAGACAGGTTCAATTAAAATCTATTAACAGCGTCTAAACTAGACTCGTACATGTATTTTTATGCAAATAACGCGAACCTAGTAAGATGCCTGAGGCTCCACCGATATACTGTTTAGTTTAGAAATCTGTCCACCCACATTACTTTAATTTCGTTCTTATTCTTACTAATATCCTATTCTTATTCGTTGACGCCGTAGGTCTGTATGACCATTATAATATAACAAAATTTAATTCGAAAAAAATAATGTGTTGGTTCGTTCTTCTCAACGGAATGATGAATCGATGTGACTTTTTGCATAAATGTCTAATATAAGTTCGGATTAACTATCGATCGATAATTCTGGTTTTGAATTGCCGAACTCCGGGTGAAAGATTTTGATTAGTGGCTAATGGATAGATGGATGGATTCGTTTCCCTATAAGTAAAATATATGGAAGAAAAATTACTTATTGCACTGCACCCTATGAAGGAATTTATGTAAGATCCATTTGAATCAACTTTTTATAATTGAAAATACATCCTATCTAGAATAAAATAAAAAGTCATCTTATTAATTCATGTCAATGTTTAAATGAATGCTATAGAAGGCATAGACGAGCATGTTAATATCAATACTTTTTATTGGCGACACAGGTACCTATATTAATTTCTCACTGCAATTACTTGTGCCTCATGAAAGTGTTATAGCTTCATTCGCCAAGCAAATGCAAAATAATAAATGTCGAGGAATGCTGGTCACTTGTTTATAATATTCCTATGAATATTCATTATATAATAATACTAGCTGACCCAGCAAACGTTGTTTTGCCATATAGATAATTTTTAGTGAATATTTTGGGAGAACTTAATGTAAGTGTGTGGACTACTACTACCACTACCACTACTACTACCACTACCACTACAACTACCACTACCACTACCACTACCCCTACCATTACCCCTACCACTACCACTACCACTACCACTACCATTACTTATAATCGAAAGCGTTCAATAAAAGAAGGAAATTATTAAAAATTAAAATCGCGATGGAAAAATAGGGGTTGATCGTAGAGGGTTGAAAATTTAGGGTTGTATGTATTTTCTAATGCTGTATCATAAAAAAATAAAGAAATAAAAATTTATATAAAAATTAAAAAAAAAAAAAAATTGGGGTGGACTACCCTTAACATTTAGGGGGATGAAAAATAGATGTTAGCCGATTCTCAGACCTACTGAATACGCATATAAAATTTGGTAAAAATCGGTAAGGCCGTTTCGGAGGAGTACTGCAACAAACATTGTGACATGGAAATTTTATATATTAGAAGATGATATGCGTTCTCACACGTCGTACAGTGATCGAGTAAGCGAACTAAATCTCCTACAAGTTTAGCTGAGCTGCGACCCATAGACGTCCCACTACTGGGCACGGGTCTCCCCTACAGACACAGCAGCGGAAGGTCTAGAGCATACTCCACCACGCTGCTCCAATGCGGATTGGTGGAGGGGTTACTGACCAAACTAGTGTCGAATGTTCTCAAGCATGAAGGCATTTGATTGACAAGGCTTAAGGAATGTTTCAACCAAGAAAACAACCGGGATCGACAGCTTAACGAGCAGTCCGACTCCGAAGCACGGTAGCGTCCATGATTTTTTGCCGCTAGCGGTCACCCATTGACAAACCGACCGCGCCCGTCGTTGCTTTTTAACTTTACGCGAGCCATTGGGCTATAGACGCTACAAGGGAGAATAAATTTTTTTTGTATAACGACGACATATACGATATGCCTAACTCAATGTTTTAAGCCCAAGAATTAGTACATCGCTACTCATCAACTATCTGGGTATGAAACAACAAGTCTGTTCTCTACTTGTTATAATATTTAGGATGTATATTTTTATTTGCATCTGCAAATGTTAATGTGAATACATTTTGCTGACCATTATGCGACTTGATTATCGTTTTTACGCGTCATCTTTTGGCTGAAATCCTTTTAGGTGTAGGGTTTCGTTTATTTTGTTAGCGTCTCGCCCACTTTTATTAGAAATATGTTGTAAATACCACGTCGCCCGATATTAAAATTTAAACATAGCTTGTTGGGAATGTCGGATAAAATAAAACGAGACGCGTCCCCGTTTGTTGGTTGATGGTATTTGACCAAGTGTGGAGTCGTCTTTATTAGAGCAGTTGGTGTTCCATTTTGAAAAACATTCCAAATTACAGAGCCGCCTCAAACGGGTTCTAATTACAAACCGTTTCAATCAAGGAATGCATTGAAACAAATTGCTGGGCCTTTGATCAGTTGGTGTGGAGTTCGGACCCTTCTCGTCCATGTAATATGATTTTGTTTTTAATCTGTATTGACCGTGTAAACCTATTTGATACCCGATTTGTAAGATTTTGAATTTTGTAATTGAGAAAATGTAGTGACACAGTGATCACTTCAATTTTCTAGAAAAAAATATTGCTTGCTATCAATCTTACAGATTGACTAGTTATTAAGTTTTTTTTTTTTTTTTTTATAGTATAGGACGGACAAACAGACATACGGGCCACCTGATGGTAAGTGGTCACCGTCGTCTATGGACACGTGCGACACCAGGGGTATCACAGGTGCGTTGCCTGCCTTGAAGGAAGTGTTTCACACTCTTTTTGAAGCGCTCCATGTAGTAGCTCGAAGGGAAAACCTCAGTCGGAAGCTCATTCCACACAAGACCAGTTCGCCGTAAAAAAGACCGCGAGAATCGTACGGTGGTAGAAGGCCATGAGTCGATTCGGTGTGGATGAAACTTCAGACCTCGGCGTGTAGTGCGATAGTTAAATGAGGTTGGTGGAATCAAGTCATGAAGTTCCTCCGAGCACTCACCATGGTAGATACGGTAGAGGACACAGAGAGAGCCTATGTCTCTCCGGAGACTGAGGTCCTCTAACTTACCGGTAAGATTGGGATCGCCAACAACTCGGATCGCTCGTCGCTGTATGGAGTCAAGTGGATTCAGCTGGTAAGCCGGAGCACCCGCCCAGAGGTGGGAGCAGTACTCCATGTGCGGCCGAACTTGTGACTTGTACAATAGAAGCCGGTGTTTGGGCGTGAAATAACATCGCGCCCTATTTAACACACCGAGCTTCTTTGCAGCAAGTTTGGCTTTCTTTTCCAAGTGACCCCGATACTGCACATCGCTGGAGATGTCGACGCCCAAAATCCCAATCGATTTCCTGATGGTGAGTGCTGTGCCCTCAAATCGCGGAGCTACGACAAATGGAGTTTTTTTAGCGGAGAACGCGCAAACTTGTGTCTTCGAAGGGTTAAACTGGACTAAATTTAGTCGTCCCCATTCTGAGAATCGCTCCAGAGAGTTCTCAACTTCAGACACAAGTTTATTTCTACTTTCCTCCACAAGAGACTGAGAGGTACCCGCACGGCCCATGTAATGCGCGTCACCAGTGCTGTCATCCGCATAGCAATGCATGTCAGGGCTCTGCTCTAACATGTCATTGATATGAAGATTGAACAGCGTAGGAGACAACACAGAACCTTGGGGGACGCCAGCATTAATGCGTTTCATGTCCGAGCAGTGACCGTCAACAACGACCCGAATAGCACGCTCGGACAAGAAACTGGCAACCCAGGTGCACAACCTCTCAGGTAGGCCGTATGATGGTAGCTTCGAGAGAAGGGCCTTATGCCAAACCCGATCAAACGCCTTCGCGATGTCCAGGCTAACCGCCAGCGCCTCTCCCTTACTCTCTATGGCTTGAGCCCATTTGTGGGTAAGGTACACCAAGAGATCACCAGCCGAACGACCCTTGCGGAAACCGTACTGGCGGTCGCTGATGAGCTGGTGCTCTTCGAGGTACCTGAGCAGGCAGGTGTTGATGACCCGCTCCATGACCTTAGAGAGTAGGGACGTGATCGCGATAGGCCTGTAATTTGACGGGTCAGCACTATCACCCTTTTTGGGAATTGGGTGAACGAGAGCAACCTTCCAAGAAGACGGCACTACAGCTGTGGAATAGGAAAGTGTGAATAGGCGCGTAAGCACGGGAGTCAGCTCGGGAGCGCACATCTTCAACACCACTGCAGGGATTCCATCTGGCCCACTCGACTTCTTGACGTCAAGAGACAACAGAGCCTGCCTGACAGCTTTCTGTGTAAACTGTACATCAGGCATAGAGCTCTCACACCGCGGGATGGTGGGCGGTGTGGCCCCATGGTCGTCAAGTGTCGAGTTTGACGCAAAAAGAGCACCCAGGAGATCGGCTTTCTCTTTTGCAGTTTGGGCCAAACTGTCATCCGGAGTACGCAGTGATGGAAAAGACGACCGACAGAAGTTACCTTTGATGGCTTTAGCGAGCGACCAAAAAGCTCGGCTTCCCGAAGGATGCTTGATCAATTGCTCACCAATTTTGCCAATGTGCTCGCACTTCGCCTTAGCTATCACCCTTTTTGTGGATCTGGAGACGGCATTCAGTCTCTTCCTGAGGCAGGGTGTCTCTGGATCGTCAGATGCACATGCCGATGTCCAGGCTTGGAAGGCAGCTTGCTTTTGGCGGGATGCCTCAGTACACTGCCGCCCAAACCAGGGCTGACTACGTCCACCGATGGGAATCACAGAACATGGAATAAAGCATTCCATACCCTGTAGGATTACATCGGTAACGGCCTCAGCACATGCATCACAATCCATAGACGAGAAACAGAGCCGTCCCCATGGGTAGGACGAGTAGAATTCTCTTAATCCATCCCAATCTGCCGACCGGTAGTGCCACACCTGCCGCTTGCCCCGCGGCCGAGGCCGCTCATGTTGCGACAAAGGTTGAATGGAACGCACCAGGCAATGATCTGAAGACCCTAATGGGGCACCGACCACCACCTGAAGCTCGGTTGGATTAGAGGTCAGCAGAAGATCCAGTAAGGAAGGGGAATGGGTCTTCACATCAGGCACCCTTGTGAAACTTGGTACAGCCTGCGAGAGCCCATAAGCTAAAGCGAAGTCATAGGCGGTCCTTCCGGCGAAATCAGTGGTCCGCGATCCCAGCCACTCAATGTGATGAGCATTGAAATCACCAAGTACCACCAACTCCGCCTTTGGGAACCGAACGAGCACGCTGTCAGTCGCCTGTTGGATGTGCTCGAATAATCGAGCTGTTTCCGCATCTCCGCTATGGGACCTATAGATACACGCGTATACACCGGAGCTACCTCCACGGTCCACGTGTACCCATAAAATAGATAGGTCCCGCGCTTCTAAACTGTGTAGACGGCGACACGAGATATCCTGTCGAACAAATAAGCAGACTCCAGCATGGCGGATGAAATTGTGCTCCAGGCTGTAGCCGGGGTACTGCAGGTAGGAGGTGTCGGCTGGGTCAGATATCTGTGTCTCCGTCAGAAACAACAAGGCCGGCTTTTCCGTCTCGAGGTGGCAATGGACGGCATTCAGATTTGAATGTATACCCCTGATATTACACATATCCACATTAAATGTGGAAGGGGAAGCCGCTGGGATCGTTCTATTTCTTTGTCCACAGTTCATTTTGGTTGTTTTTAAGTGTGAAGGGATAGAAAGGATTGGTGCGATCTGGGTCCGCCACCCTCGGAACAAAGTGCACGCCGATTAATGTCGTTCACCCTGAGGTTATGAGATCTGCTGGTTCAGAGGTCGGAAGGGCCCCCGGTCCGCCCCGCGCATGACTGCCGGGTTCCACCCCGGTCTCTTACTCCGGCACGACAGCCACGCATCGGGGTTTTTTCGCCGGTTGGCGGGACAGCCTCACGGGCCAGAGGTTAGCAGTGTTACCCGTGTTCGGGTCCCCTACTGACCGACGGGCGGCAGCGGCAAGCCGTTTCACCGGGTCTCCCTGGCCTCCTACCCAACAAATCACGCCTCGAGGGAGAGATGACCTCATCGTGCATGCTGGTCCCGTTGATGGCGGTCAGATCACACCAGGGGATGGGAAAGGGGGGGGAAGGGGGGATTGGGCCTCCGGAACTCTGCACTCACCGAGACGCAACGCGGTAGCAATAAGTAGGCTACCACTAGTCGTCTGGTATTCTGAGAGAGGGTGGTATCACTCCGGTCGAGCCGGCCCATGCGAGCTGCAGCAAGCTACAGCGTGGCTCTACCACCAAAGGACTTTGCCTGTCAACATTACATTTTAGCTATCAAGGAAAGTAATTACTTATATGTAGTTAGAATTAAAACAAACAGAACAGTTAATCTTTAGTACCCCGCTATTTAGATAAGACGCGCAAAGTTGAAAGACTAAAAAGCATAAGAAGTAAGACTTTCCAAACATCGGGAGCTTCTGAATTTAAAATATATTTTTCTTCGTTTACCTGGCAACTCAGGTGTGTCATAGCGGCATTCTCTATTTCTCTATTTAAACTGTTTGCAGTAAAGACACTATCTAATCTGCATCTTGTGAGACGCACTGTCTACACTACGGGAAATGTCTCTGTGGCACCGACGACGCGACGCATTCGTTTACTCAAGGTATAAATACCCGTGTGTTCGTACAGGAATTCTTTGGATGCTTTTAATTATCATGGATTTATATATGCGTAAGTATTTTACCAATGAACAATTATAATTACTTAAAAACTCCAAGCTGAAACGATCGTTAGATGGAATATAATTATAGCACATATAATATATACAGATAAACCTCCAATCTTCAATTCAGCCTTAATTATGAATCTGGGATTACCAATTTCGTTTCCAGATCGGTTATCAATGTCATCCATCATGTATGATATTTTCGCATGGATTTAATAGATCTTTAAATCCATGGTTTTTCGATCGATCTTAATGACATTGATTATCCGATTATTATTGTTGAAATGTTTGATGCTAATTACGTTTGCTGCGGCCGGAGGTTCCAGGAAAACCAAAATTACTTTTAAAAACTAATTTAATTAAAATAAATTACAATTTGAACTTATAATTAGCCTAAGCGATTCCTATCGATGCTGGATAAAGAATGCTTCCCTACTCGAATAGTAGTGTATTTATAGTATCAAGAGACGTCGCGATTGATGAATTACATAATTAGGACAAATATGTTTAGATCAAAAACTGGTGTGGCGGCATCAGCATTCTTCGTGATCTGCGTCAATGTTGAACTGCAAAAGTAGACCAAATACGTTGCTGAATTGCATATTAGTGTTCTACAAACTATATCGACGGTGTCAGCGCTCTTCGTTAGGGTTCCGCTACGTGATACGTAATTCCTCCACCCCGAGAACGGCAACTATTTTAGAATGTCAAGAGAAAATGTTGCCGGCATCTGTTCAGCTTTCTCTTTTTTCCCTTCCCTTGGGGTTGACTCCTTCGGTCGCTGGCTGTAATCCTTTTCCTTCATGCAGCGGGTCCAGGGATTGTATCTTCGTAACGCGAAGACGACGATCACCATACCTCCAATTGGTAGAAGTAGTGAGTTGTACTCTCGTTTGATGTGGAAAGGAGAGTACGTAGTGTTGGTCAACGAGTTTCTCCATCGCATTTCGCATTTCAATGTAACTGTAGTAAGTTACAAGTCCTTCAGTGCTTGATTTGTGATTACTTCTTGGATGTAGTCACTTTTGATACGGACCTGAAGGGTTATTCTTCATCGCAGAAATACCAGTTATTCAACTTCGGACATTCTGTCTCTATGTACACGAATAATTTCTCGTAAGTTGCTATGAAAGGAGAGGGAGGGATGAGGGCTTGGTTATCTTTCTTTGGTGCTACACATATTTTTTTACAGTTCGAAATTATTTCTAGAGGTTATTGGAAATTTGGAGTTCTTAATATAATAATATGAACCAGGTTTTAAACTACCATAATATACACTACATTCTAAATTGGGTACATAATCTTAAGTTCATTTTAATATTTCTATATCTATCATTGTATTTTACAGCATCGTTCTAATCGAGATTGCCGGTTATACTTTTTATGACTGATACTAAACTATGTACAAGACCTCTTTTAGGCTGGATTGGCTATAGTGTTAGTGGGATCCTGTAACAAATTAGCAGTTTTATGGCTACGTTTCAGTCGTGATTTGGCAACGGGTCCGCGTTTCTTAGAAGTATAGATATGTATAGGCAAGTTGGCGAGAACAGTGTCTTGAGTGTAACGGGGTGCTGTTTTCTGTCGACTGGCCAGGGGGTTTTTGATGAAAACCTGTTGGTCTGGTGAGTAATCTATTTCAGATTCTCGACTTTTGTTTCTATTCTCAATTAAGTGAGTGCGGGTGGCAAGAGAGGAGTCATTGATTAAGTCATAGACTTTTTTCATCTGTTCCCTATGGGTTTGAGTATATTGTTGTAAAAGATGTTGCGTAACGTCGATGTCAAGACAGTCTCTGGGGTCAAAGTGTCCGGTAAGTAAGTCGAATGGTCGGCACTTAGTAAAGCTGTGAATCGAACTATTGTAGGCAATTATAGCGTATGGAACAAGATTGACTATCGGTTGATCTTTATGCTGTAATTTTAAGATCCTGAGGTGTTCTAGCAGTGTAGAGTGAAACCTTTCTATGTTGCCGTTAGCGTTGGGGGAATGAGCTAGAATTTTGTGGTGATTTATTTTATGAAGCCGGGTAAATTCAAGGAAAAGTTGATTGGTGAATTCAGTTCCGTTGTCTGTAATAATCGTCAGTGGTACACCAAAGTGAGTACAAAATATCAACAGAGCTTGTAAAATGCTAACAGCTGTACCATCACGTAACTGATAAGCCTGACCATATTTTGTAAAGACATCTATGAAGGTAATGTACTTTTCACCCTGCACTGTGAATAAGTCCATGTGAACGATTTCAAAGGGTTTGGTGGCAGGTGGAACTAAATTAAATTGTGGTCTGACTGGGTTCCTATCATATTTACTTTGCCCACAAATTGTGCATTCGTTAATGTATTTAGTTATGTGGTCTTTCATTTTGGGCCAATAAAACTTATTTGATAACGCTAAGTAACACTCATTTATACCACGGTGGTTGGTTTTTCCCTCATGATAATGACGTATAATTTCTTGCTGGCGGAGATACTCTTTTACATTTTCTATTTCGAATTTAGTGAGAACAAGGTTCATAGAAGAACTTCTAAATTTATCCTGTAAAATAGGGATGACGGAATACATGGCGAGAGTGGGGTTAATCAACAAAGCAGTTTTAATTTTGGGTTTAACATATTCTTTTACAGCATTTATAACATCTGCTTCTAGGTTAGACCTTGAAACCTGTATACTAATACGAGTGTGGGTATCAAATGGTTTTGTCACTGTCGGCTTCTTTTTAACGTCATTAACGATAGTAAAGTATATCTGTCGGTGAAATTTGTTGAGGGGCTCGTCTGTGATAGGGATTTCTAATATATGATTTTCATTGCTGGTGTGTACGGTTTCGGTCGAAGAGTCAACTCGGGTACGCAAACATTCAGTCGGGTTTCCTAATAAGGAACTTATTTCGTCGGTTTTTTTTATTAAAGTATTAGTATCCTCATTATATAATTCTATTCGCGAGAGTGCGTCTGCATTCGCATTACTTTTGCCTTTCTTATACACAACTGTAAAATCGTATTCACTTAGTTTCAGCCTCCAACGTGTAAGACGGGAATTAGACTCCTTTAAGTTCATTATCCACTGTAACGGTTTATGATCACTTATAACCTTAAATTTTCTACCAAAAAGATACGGTCTAAAATACTTAGTTGCCCATACTATGGCGAGGAGTTCCTTCTCGATCGTGCTGTAATTTATCTCACTCTCATTGAGTGTGCGAGAGGCGTAACAGACGGGTTTGTCCGAGCCTATTGGACCTTGCGATAGTATGGCTCCTATGGCTACGTTAGAAGCATCTGTTGTTAGATTGAACTCTTTAGAAAAATCTGGGTACTGTAAGATAGGATCGTTAGTTAGAAGTGTTTTACATTTTTCGAAACAGTTAACGTATTCAGTATCAAGAGTAATTTTTCTTCCTTTCTTGAGACATTGGGTCAAGGGCTTAGTAATACGAGCGAAGTCTGGAATGAATTTTCGGTAGTAACCGAGAAGTCCTAGAAACTGTTTAATTTCCTTTGGTGTTTTAGGAATAGGATATTTTTCTATTGCCGATATTTTATCTGGATTTGGCTTTACACCATCTTTGCTAATGAGATGACCGAGGTAAGCTGTTTCACGCTTAAGAAACTCAGACTTGTCCATCTGGATCTTAAAGTTGGACTCTCGAAGTCTCTGAAATACTTTCTCTAGGTTGATCATATGCTCTTGGAGTGAAGTACTGAAAACGATTATATCATCTAGATATACTAAACATATATCGTTCTGTAGACCTCTGAGGACGTTGTCCATTACACGCTGGAAGGTGCTGGGTGAATTCTTCAACCCTACTGGCATTCTAAGAAACTCGAAATGGCCGTGCTCTACGTTAAAAGCGGTCTTAGAAATGTCCTGGGGATCCATTTCTACCTGGTAAAAGCCGTTCGTCAGATCTAGAGTAGTAAAGTATTGACACCTCCCTAGCTTGTCGAGGACGTCACTTATGTTGGGGATAGGGTATCTGTCATCTATCGTCTTCTCGTTGAGTTTACGAAAATCAACCACAAGACGCCATTTTTGTTTGCCGGATGAGTCTAATTTTTTGGGTACGACCCAAATTGGTGAACTCCATGCAGAGTCAGATGGTCTTATTATACCCTGTTCTAGCATTTTCGTAATCTGATCCCTCACCTCTTGTCGGTGAACAAATGGATACCTATAGTTTTTACTATACACAGGAACTTCATCCTTGGTCCTAATGCGGTGTTTTATTTTGTTGGTGAACGTTAAAGGTTCGCCTTCAATATAAAATACGTCGGCGTAACGAGAGCAAAGGGTGGTAAGGTTAACCTTTTCCTCTTCGTTTAAATGTTCTAATCGCAACCGCGACACTACGTTTTGCGCGCGCGAATATAGCTGATCAGTGCGTATGCACTCAGTATTAAATAATTCCGCGTGTGCCGGCCGATCGAGAGAGAATATTATGTCGTTAGGTGTTGGGTTCTCGACTTCAATGTAACCGCGCTGATTAATAACGGTGGTAATACATTCATGTATAATGCAATTACATATTATTTGTTCTCCAATGAATACATCGCCGTCGGTTGTATTAATGGGTACGCGGATAGCTTTCGAAGTTCCGGCAGGTATAATATCTTCATATAAATTAACATTACGCGAGTTGTACATTTTAATAGGATTCGACGCTGAGTGTGTGAATAGCTGTCTCTCCTTCAGATCTATACGGGCTTCCCATTTACCTAACAAATCTAAACCTATAAGCCCGTCGAAATAGTCATGGAAACGGTACAAGAATAATTTTATATTATCTGGGTCATTAAATTCAGCAAAGCATGGTAATGTTATAGAATAATTATTTCTACTGGTTGCATGTACGTTTGTTACCTCAAACGGATCGTAATTAAGGGGAAAATGACCGAAATACTTCGCAACAGCTTCGGGGTTAATAAAGGATTGGTTGGCACCGGTATCTATTAAAAATTTTAATGGAGGGTTATTTATCTGTATGTACGGTAGTTGCCTTTGTGTTTGCAGGTTTAATTCTATCCTGGTTTTTGTGTAATCCACCTGGAAATCCTGATTTTCGCTATTGTCTCCTACCTGAGGCGTGTCTTCGTTACGTAAAGGATAATCGTCAGATATATAATACGCGGTGTCATAAGCATAGTCAGGGGCATAGTTAGTAGTGTAGTAGGTATTGTCATTGTAAAAGTAGGTCGGTTCTTGGTAATAGTCATATGGGCGGTAATATGATTCGTCGTACGCAGCACATTCGTTAACATTCATTTCGCGAGTTTTAAAATAATTACTTGGAGGAGGGTTTCCTGACCTTCTCCAATCATGACCTGACGTCATAGGAGGAAGCGGTTTAGGAGTAAATCTCTGTACACCGCTCATAGGCTGGGGGTTCTGGCCTTGAGGTGGATTGTGGCGAGGTGGTAATCTAAATACATTACTGCGGGGATTATAGTTCGGGGGCGGTGCACCGAATACTCTTTGGGTGTGCGTGGGCATGCGGTTATGCTGTATAGCCTCGTTAAATTTAAATAGCTGAGGCGGAGGCCTCATGGGTTGGTGCCCTATTGGTACCGGCCAGTTGGATGTAGGAACATGGGGTCGCTGTGGGACTATGGATGGTGGATGATGGGGTACCTTGGGGGTCGCTATATTCTTTTGTGGTTCGTTACGTTGCTGTAAGTACAGTACGTTCAGCTCCTCCTGAACGTACTCGAGAGCCTTCTCGATAGTATCGGGGCGCATGCAACGTATACGTGACCCAAGGGGTTCTTTAAGGCCACGAACAAATGCCTGCATGGTAACCCTTTTATACAAGTCGCGTTTTGCAGTAACAGTAGTAGGTACGGTCTCGTGTAAAGTCACATAAGTCATAAGTGTACTAAATAGGGTCTGGCAGTGTTCATAGAAGTCTTGGGGAGATTTATTACCTTGAGTGGCTAAGGAGAGGTCATTGTATAAAGTTATTTCATCACGTTGGTCAGAAAAATTATTAATTAAAGTTTTACGAATACCTGCCCAACTGTCAGGAATTCCATTTGAATTTAAAGTACAAGCGGCAGTCCCTGTTATTTTATTAAGTATTCCGTTCAATACGCAACAATTAGAAAATTCGGAACCTTTTTCCGTACTTAGATACTTAGCAGCTAATTGATCGCATATACTTATAAACCTAGTTAGCACATTTGGATTTCCATCAAAATCCGGGACAAGGCGGAGTGCCTTAAAAATAGTGTCCGGGTCGTGTGCCATCGTATGTGACTCTAAGCACTCTAAACTAATATCTGATTGATTAAATAACTCTAAATCTATATTCCTATTACTATCGATATCCCAGTGAGTCTGACGGAATTCAGACTCCTGGGCCCTATCCGATCTAGGGTGGAAAATGTTGGAAAATTACAGGAGTAACGGGAAGCAACACGAGAACAATTCAAGTGCACTTACAGGGTTTTCATTTCTGGCCTTCTGGATGCTTCAATGTCTGGATGCTCTTCCGGTTGTCTGCAGCAGGTCCGTAGGTTCTGGATAACTCGACGACGGGGCTGGACAGCCTCCCAGGCGACTCACGACGTGGTTTCCGAATTGTGGGTCCCTAGCTATCGTGAACCGGCCCGCGAATTATCCTACCGACTGCGCCAATTACGTTTGCTGCGGCCGGAGGTTCCAGGAAAACCAAAATTACTTTTAAAAACTAATTTAATTAAAATAAATTACAATTTGAACTTATAATTAGCCTAAGCGATTCCTATCGATGCTGGATAAAGAATGCTTCCCTACTCGAATAGTAGTGTATTTATAGTATCAAGAGACGTCGCGATTGATGAATTACATAATTAGGACAAATATGTTTAGATCAAAAACTGGTGTGGCGGCATCAGCATTCTTCGTGATCTGCGTCAATGTTGAACTGCAAAAGTAGACCAAATACGTTGCTGAATTGCATATTAGTGTTCTACAAACTATATCGACGGTGTCAGCGCTCTTCGTTAGGGTTCCGCTACGTGATACGTAATTTGCTTCACTACCTTAATTGACGTTTATTTATTAATTATTAGCTGCAACATAGTACCTACATGAGAAATATTGAAAAAAAAAAACAAATACATGCTAAATTTAAAAAAAAACAATCACTTCAAAATTTACTTAAAATTGGTATTATGTCCACCAGAGGTAGGTATTACCACAATCTATAAATTGTAACTAATCATTAGGTACTTAAAAGAACTAATTGCAACCAAACGCTTTGAAAAATAAAACCAATATCCCGTAATGAGAATCGTTTGTACGTAATATACGGTACGGTTTTACGCCAGATTAAAAACCAATTAGTCTGTCACTTATTACAGTCTACGTACACCCACCGCTTCCCGCTATCTTTAGCCGTTCCTTCGATCCAGAGGCGTTGGGTAAACAACGACAGCGGTCAATATCCCACCGCAAATACGATGTCGGCAAAGGGTTGGCCGCCTTCCCTATACCAGCATCACTTTTACCACAGATTGTAAACAGTAAAACTATGAGTATAGAATTAGGTAACATCATGGAAATAATAGGTCCGCCTGGCGTAGGTATATCATATACTTAGATAGAAAGACAATTTAGGTAACTTATTCCATGGCTAAGTATGAATGAATCCGGGTTATAAATAAATAAATAAACTAAAAACAAGTAGCTGCAGGCATTAAAAACCATGAAGAAATACAGACATAACAAAACTAAGAAGAACAAATTAAGAGATTAAAATTACATCTACAGGCAATAAATATATAGTTAATAAAAAGAGTTGAAAGCATAATATAAAGTAAAAATAACAAACATTGTAAGCTAGTGACTAAGCTACAGGTTAAGAAGATTAGTAGGCTGAACAAGAGCAATTTTGCAATTCAGTATAAAAATACTTCGGTATTATAGTTTAATGTCCTACTTGTGGTTTGTAAAAACACAATAAAACTTGAATGTTTTCAACATACCTTCTCAAATTACTTAGAGATGAGCTAATAAACGGCTTTTGGGCTTTTACTTTTCTTTTGAAATGGGCCTCGTATCCCTTCCTGTTTGAACAAATATTTTGTAGCGTTTTTCTTGCCTTTGGCTGTACAGCCGGCTGTTTGAACACCCGCGTCCTTTGCTTTGTTCGAAATAAAAAGTTTGAAAAAAAAAAACGATTTGTCAACGATGTGTCTCATTTTACGCATTCCTGATTAATAAACTTTGATTGCAAATACTGATAAATGAAACCGCTTTTGTAGTTTGTTGCATTGTCTGGTCCTTGTCAGTAGGTGGTTCACGCAGATATGTGAAGGAGAAATACATATGTTTTTTTGATACAGGCAAAATTTTTTAATTTATTTTATTGAGGCTCCTGTGCTCGCCGTACCATATTATATGAATTTCAACGCATTAAAAAATAGGTTGAATCCTTTTGCATCGTCAGAATTAATAGAAAGACCGCCTTTGATCTAAGCCATCATAATATATTAATATACAAATATTATTGTACAAAACTTATTAGGTGGGCGTTGTCTGCCATTTGAGTTCATGTTGTAGGTTACCTTTAAAAGATTGGAATCAATATGTGTGGTTGTGCAAAATATGCAATGCTGAATCATTTTTAAACTGTACCAGAGTACCTGGACCATTAATACCTTTCCGAGTAGGTATCAATTCATTTGACAACGTATGTCAAGTTCCATTTTATATATGTATTCCTTTATTCCGACCCACTGCTATCCAATACACAATCCAACGAGTAGAGACATCGCAATCTCTTAATCCTCACAAACCCATAGATAAAGCTCAGCTTCTTCATCTGTCCTCAGCTACTACAAAGGGTTTTTTTTTTCTTTTATAATGTACACATTCTGTCGAAAGCCTTCATGTAGTAGGTACTTACTTCGATTGTGATGTGACGTCGTTTCATAGACATTTTTCTTTTCCAGGTACGCACGTGTTGTTTACGACGTAGAAAATAAAAATGGAATTGGGTAAGATATAAGATACCAGTTCAAAGATAGTTACCAGGTAAAAGTTCAAAGGTTGGAATAACTTTAAACAATACACGACGAGTAACAATTATATTACATGTGTCAGATTCTTGAATATCTATTGAGTATTTGTTACCCATTGTTAAAGATTAGATTCCGGATTCCTTAAATTTCAAAACAATCCACTCCTTAACCGCATCTAAACGTTTAAAACATAAATTTATCCTCAAAGACTTCCTGGTGGAATAGATTACAGGAATTTAAAGTAATCCACATACACTTCTCTAAATAAAAGCATAATATCCGGGCGAATCTGTGTTCGTATAGGACTCAATCTGTAGACATATTTATTTACGATATCAAACGCAGTATCAATAAAGAGTTCCTGGTATGTTATGCAGGCCCCTAAGGTAAACAACATCGATGACTGAGACCGACCAACCAGTTCCACCGACTGCGATGTTGGACAATTTATAGGGATATAGTTTTACCCGGGGCTCCGCCCGCTAATGCTTTTCCGTGAAGAACTTTACTATCATCTCTCGCTATCATAAGGGATGGTTTCAAATATAAAATACAAGTGGACGCCCGCAGCTTCGCTCGCGTGGAATTAGACATAACAATACATAGTTTAGTTTACACCTAATATTAATATTATATAGCCAGTGAAGATACAGCTTTCTAATGATGAAATTATTTTTGAAATCGGTCCAGTAGTTTTTGTGTGAAAACATTACAAACAAATGTTTCCTCTTTATAATATTGGTATAGAAGTATAGATAAACTGCTAAGAAATAAATACTCCTCACATTAGTACTCAGGTCATAGAGGTATACAATTGTATTGTTTTCTGCATTATGTTCGCCATCCGCATCATAGGCCTAGGCCTAGGCCTACCGCGTGTAGTGAGTCTGTAGCGTTTTATCTCTGAATCTTTTGCTAGCAACATGCAACCGCCTCTGTTCTTACGCAAGAAGCATTAGAGCGATGCCGCGGGTCGATACGATATTGACCCACATCTCACCTTGCCACAATGGGCCCTTCAGTGCCCACTTCACCCACATGCCGGCTTTGTGGATCCCGACTGGGCGCCAGCCGAACTTACTTACTTACGGCTCTTGATGCGGAGTGATGAAGATGGTGGTATACTTATAAGTCGGTGTAGAAAATAAGATAATTCGGTTCTTAGACACATATTGAGAAGATATAAAATGCTTCTGCTGCAACCCATAGACGTCCCACTGCTGGGCACGGGTCTCCCTCACAGATAAAACTGCGGAAGGTCTAGCTAGAGCACACTCCACCACGCTGCTTCAATGCGGATTGGTGGAGGGGTTAGTGGCCAACCCATTGTCGAATGTTCTCATGTCACCCGAAGGTCTTCAACAAAGTTTAACGTCTGTTTACAGTTTACACCATTGAAAACAATCGGGACCGACGGCCTAACGTGCCCTCCGAAGCACGGTAGCGGCCATGAAATTTTGCCACTAGCGGTCACCCATCCACAAACCGACCGCCCCCGTCGTTGCTTAACTCTGTCGATCAAATCGAATCGACGCGAGCCATTGGGCTATGGACGCTATAGATAGAAAATGAATAAACCTTAATATAAATGTGAATGTGTTTGCCGGTTCCCATCATCCATTGATGATAGAAATAATTCTGCACGGAAAACTAGTTGACGTTTTTCTTTCGTCTTAAGTTTTTCATAACGGAAGATGACAAATTAAAATTGAACTATATCGGAATATCCCATTAATTTAGCTTAGTAATTGAAGGTTCAAAGGATTTACGATTGTGACTCAACTCAAAGGACTAATCTCTGGATTAGGCCCGGAATCCTGGATATTCTCGGGCTAAATTAAGTCCCCAATTATACTTAAGGATTAAGATTCGTAACATCTAAGTAATTCTAAAACTTATCCAATCAAATAAAATTTATGTACTAACGGCACCTCTCACATTCTGTCTGAAAGAAGTTGTCAGTATGGTAGACAATACATTTAATACATTTATTTCATTTAATTTTATTTAAAGTGGTCTCCACCAATCCGCATTGGAGCATCGAGGTGGAGTATGCTCTAGACCTCCCGCAGCAGTGTCTGTGGGGGAGACCCGAGTCCAGCAGTGGGACGTCTATGGGTCGCAGCGAATACTAGTGGACGCCCGCAGATTCGCTCGCGTGGAATTAGACATAACAATAGTTTCGTTTACACCTAGTAATATTATATAGCCTCAGTGAAGATGCAGCTTTCTAATGGTGTAAGAATTTTTGAAATCGGTCCAGTAGTTTTTGTGTTTCCTCTTTATAATATTAGTATAGACATTATATGTACAACAACAATAACAACTTACTATGTTGTTATTATTAGTACAATGAAAAATAAAACATGGCGGCATTGTTAAGAATAACTAATTTTAATATGGCTATCCCCCCCCCCCCGCCCTTTCTTTTTCTTTTAACCGATGATAATAATACCTGCAGTCTGTCTACGGTTCGGTTAACCATTCTTCCACACTTGCAAACTATATGAAGGCTCTACATTGTCTGTTTACCTACGATGAATTTTATTATGCATTCCGACACCCACAACCTATGATACTGTCTCAAGGTATGTTTGTGTCTAAGTTCGCGCTATCAAGCTGACAGAAACACAGCTACAAACCGCACTTGTTGTTCCAAATTCAATTGCTATTGTCTTCATGTCTCGTTCTGTTATCGGGTTATTTACGACGGCTCTTTCAACCTCGATGATAAATATTTAGTGGCGTTCTAGAGCAGCGATTGTCGTTTCCTCGGACAGTATTGTGACAGTCTGGTGAGACAAGTTAAATTCTGAGGCCACGCTAATTGTGAACAGGATTTCTTCTAGTCGTCGGCTAAAGATTATCTTGATTAACTCCACTAGAAATGACCGTGGATAAAGTTATAAGATAAAGTAACTAATAACTATCATAGTTGATCTCAATAAATTAGATATGTATAATGATCATTTTGAATATTGAATTAGTTGTATAGAACAAAGATGTGCTTACATAGAATAGACGTGACGTAAGAAGAGTTATATAAATAACTAAAAGTCCTATATAACTAGGTATCAGAATTAATGAGAAGTATGCCGCTAATACAGAAAGCGTACGAGTGTTTTTTCTGTGAAGTAAAAGAGAAATCGAGTAGGTGGCTAATCAGAAGATAACTAAATGGAAATCAAAGTATTTTAGTAGCGAGTCTTCGATAAATTGATAAGAGTTGAAGACCGAGTAAACTGAACTTTCTAGGAATATATAAATAGCAACGAGTTTGATACTCGTATTATAAATAGACGCAATTTATGGAGTACGATTACATACAGTAATCACAATCACATAGGAAATATTGATGTATGAAAAAATATAAAATATGGAAACAATACGAAATGGTTTTCTTTTCTAATTAGGTAACAATAAATAACTGCAGAAACTAGAATAATAAGAGTATAGTATTCCGGGTTTTTTTCAGGTTTTTCCTACGAGTATTTAGTAGATAATCTTTTTTCTTTTTGTCTTTAAAATCATCAAAATCGGTTAATAAACGTCGAAGATATAGCGATATCTTCATGCGGTATACATATACAGCGGTATACATACATAAAAATTACAGTCGAACATAGAACCTCCTCCATTTTCCGAAGTCGGTTAGAAAAAGATAGATACGAAATTAATAGGATTCTAGAATAAACAGTCATTGAACGCAAAAACTAATTTCTGTATAATTTTTTTTAACTAATATTTCTAGGGTCAAGAAAGACGGAATTTAGTTTTAATAAATGACTCGCCTGCTAGTAACATACCTTGCCAATAATCAGTCGAGCCGCAGAGCGACAACAAGGGTTATGAGGCATTGTTGTGAAGGCAGTATTATATTGGTCAGGTCACACCTACTAACTACTAACTGACTGAGGAATGCAAGCCGAGGCAGGACTTATGCAAAGCTATACATACATACATGCACATATACACGCATGCATGCATACATACATACATACATACGTTCGGTATGCGGATGGGTGACCGCTAGTTGCAAAATTCACGGTCACTTCCGTGTTTCGGAGGGCACGTTAAGCCGTCGGTCCCGGTTTTTTTCAAATGTAAAAAAAATAGTTAAGCCTTGTCGACGACCTTTGGCTGACTTAAGAACATTTGCCACTGGGTTGGTCACTGACGCCTCTACCAATCCAAATTGGAGCAGCGTGGTGCATTCGTGGCTGTGAGAGACTTGTGCACAACAGTGAGACGTGTATGTGTCGTAGACAAATACTTATCTAGAGATGATTCGACATTGTCGTCATATCTGCAGACGCAGAGAAGCGATTCCCGGTTTTACTGTTAGCGATTTTATTGCTAAATGCCACCTTTTATTTCACTGCAACTGCGGTGTCAGCGTTTCGCTGGAACATACAAAAGGACATAAACTCACCTTGCAGTTTGTAAGAACAACTCAACGGTATTCGTAAATTGTTGACGATTACTTAAAAACTGTGATTTACTCTTGAAATATTGTTGGTTTCAGTGGGCGTGTTAAGTCCCTGTTGTTATCTTTTTTAATAGGGGAAAGTAACCAAATATGGAATAGTACCCCAAAGACGGATACTAAAAATCTAACACTAATGATAATAATCAGGGACTTAGAACGACTTATTGCGCCCGCAGCTTCGCTCGCATGGAATTAGACATAACAATAGTTTCGTTTACACCTAGTAATATTATATAGCCCATGTCACTCAGTGAAGATGCAGCTTTCTAATGGTGAAAGAATTTTTGAAATCGGTCCAGTAGTTTTTGTGTGAAAACATTACAAACAAATCTTTCCTCTCTTTATTATTAGTATAGGTTATGTACCAATCCGCATTGGAGCAGCGTGGTGGAGTATGCTCTAGACCTCCCGCAGCAGTGTCTGTGGGGGAGACCCGTGCCCAGCAGAGGGACGTCTATGGGTCGCAGCGATGTACCTACTTGCTCCACAGATAAATGATAACTGATAGGATAGGTAATAGGGAAGAATACTTTTTAGGCTGTGATAATACTGTGATTCTACTGTTATACTAACAAGTTAACAACTTTACACTACTCTCTAATCGTTTTTTAGTCTGTGGCGAGCGGAAACGTCATTTCAGAAGATCATTACCGCGTCTAAATATACAGAACAAAATGCCCGTATAGAGCGGACACGTGTCTTTGGTATAACCGGAAGTGAGGTAAAAGGTATGCATACGCTCTGCGGACGTAACTTTCAGGAATCATAATTACTTTTAACTAGAAAGATAAAGCGCTCATTGCACTGCGGCTCCTGTTGATCGTACGTGATTGACCGAGTTAAGAAACGAAGGGCGCGGTCGGTATGCATTCGCGGTTACCCTTAGTGACAAAATTTCATAGGTATAAGGCAGCTTAACCCTTCCTGGAAATGCAGGCCTGATTTGATTTTTTAATTTAATTTTAATTCAGACACTTGTATTGTGTGCTTACAGTTGACACCAAAGCGTTAAAAAGTTAGTGTATTATGTATTTTAAAAATACAAAAATAAAAAGTTAAAAGTATATAAACAAAAAGCTTCAAATCAAAGAAAATAAAATTATAAAAAGTAACTTAACCAAAAAAAATACAACCAAAGATAATGTAAATTAACATAATGATGACAATTGGTGCTGCGGGGTAAAAAGAATTTCCAATATGAAAAGTTTAAATTGACGGCAAAATTACCTTTGTGTAACTTTTGTGTGAAACAGAGGATTCCTCATCTCATCACGATAGAAAAAATTCCGTCCGAATTCTATTAAATCAAATAACTCAACTGCTTCGAAACTTGAGTGCGAGTGTCGAAGCGACGGCAAATTGGAATTGTTGGCGAACTGAGATCACACGGCATTCCTGACGCTTTACGACTTGACCCGCTGCTCACTCCTTTGGGGAACACAGAAACTTTGTTTCCGAAGGCATATTCTACTGGTCGTTAAGGACAGTTAGATATATTGCCTTCGAAATAAGTTTCAAGACTCAAGTACTGTCGTATAACACTAGTTGGTAGCTTTACCAATTCATCACTATTCCTCTGTTGACCTAACCTAAGGGATTTCTATGTTTCCAACGTTTGCATCTCATTAAAACCCCTTGGTCTGAGGAAACCATTGAATTGATAAATAAAATAATTTATTAGAACTTCATCACACATGATTATGTTCGTAATTACATTATTTTTATTTAATAACTTTGCACACAATAAAATTAGCAGTAAAATTCAATACATAAAAATGTGTACAGGGAATCTACTTACTTCTTTCTTTTCGAAATGTCTTCCAGTAGACCCAACAAAAGTAAATGGCAATTAAGAAGAAATAATTATACCTTAAAAATATATTTTTTTTAAAAAGCTTTTTAAAACCTTTTTTTTATTTTCATGCATTGTCATCGGAACCAAATATGTGTGCCAAATTTCAGCTCGATAGCTTCAGTGGAAGTGGGTGAAATATTGATTGCAAGATTCCAGGACATGGATACATACGAGTGAAGTTAAGTAAAAGCTTTTTAAAATACTTATTAATAATAACTACACACAAAATTTGAATGGTTGAATACAAACATAAAGCAAGATGATTTAAAATTAAATTCCCCGGAGCTGTGAAGTTAAATTACAGGCTTGTATAGCTAGTAGCTGCGACCATTTCAATATCCAGGAACGTGTGTGACAGTGCATAACAATATGTCACGCCAGTTCGTACAATAACAGCGGGGACATTGGGGAATTTCGGTCGGACGGTACGTGACTTGTTTTCAGAGTAAAGGTCGCCGGTCGCTAGATCTCCCGAATGCCTCGAACGTCGCTCCTCACACCGATAGAGATACCTATGAGCGTGAAGCTATTCCACAGAATCCATATGCATGACCCTACGTACAAACATGTGTTACGTTATCCTAGATTGTGGGCTGCCACGTAAATCCATTATGCATACCCCGCTGTGAATACTGAACCAATTGAGATAAACTCGAATTGCGATTGCTTTGGAAGAGCGCTGATCTAGGCTACGCTTTTCATTCTGAAGTCTATGCTCAATTCAACCAAGTGCTATTGGTTCAAAGATATAATAAAATAAGTGGAATCTTCAGTTTTATAAGATCGTTCCTGTGAAATGGAAAACTAAAGATCCATTTATATTCAACGGCAAGTAGTTACGGGCGATGGTACGTAATTTTATCGCTGATTCATATTAATACGACTAAAAGCTTTTCAAAAGACTCTGTTAGCTCATTGCTACGTTCATTTTTAGGGTTCCGTACTCAAGGGTAAAACGAGACCCTATTACTACTATATCCGTCTGGCACTAGGCTGTATTGTATCTCATGAACCGTGATAGTTAAACAGTTGACATTTTCACTGATGATGTATTTCTGTTGCCGCTGTAACAACAAATATTAAAAAACAGAAGAAAAAAAATTTTTTTTGTTGTTTTTATAGACGGAACCCTTCGTGCGCGAGCCTGACTCGCACGTGGCGGGTTAATTACTTTTCTTTGCCTTTCGAAACTAAGGCTCAATAATGAGTTCGAGGGATTTTACAAGAAAATGTTGTCAAGATTTTTGTTTCGCCGTTTTTGGTACAAAGTTACCGGTACCGCTTCGTCAGGATCAAAGAATGTCTTAACCCTCCGATTTAAGTGTGGACCCAAAAAAGGAGACCGCAAAGATACCTCGTCAAAATACTCAGAAATTATAATTAAGACGCTCGTACGTATTAAGACGTACCGTGTTAAATAAAAATACGTCTCCGCTGAACGGTCCCGTCGGGTTATCGCGCAAATGAGTCTAACTGTTATCTATTTCCCCCGATCCTGTAATTAAACCCTTTCACAGTACGCTCCGTAAGCAATCAATCTTCGTTTCGTGCGCGAATTTTTTCCTTTTAGTTCACCCGATATGGCAATTTTGTCGGTATGCACTCGGCTTGCACGTCTAATTAGAAAGGAATCTGGTGGATGCGTCATCCTTTATTTATCCGTCGAGCATCTCGGGACGGGCAATGGCGAAATAAAAAACGCACGGCCGGTTATTATTAACGCTGAGTGCATGCCCCCTTGCTGCTCTCCCGAAATCGGTAAAAGATTTATGTGGATTAAAGCAACCGGTAAAGAATACCTGCATTCACTTAATTTCAGCGATGCCGTAATTGAATAAAAATGTTTGCTGCAGCGAGGGAACGGAACATGGAATCATTTTTATTTCGATGAATCCATGCGTTACTACTGGGATGAAGAATGAATCCATTTTAATATTTGGATGAAGAATAATTGATAAATGAATTAATACAATTTAATTATGAATTAATTATTTGATTATGAATTAATTCATAGTTGAAATTAACGGCTTACTCACGTGTCTTTAAAGTCCGAAATAGGCCGACTAGTTTCTGTCGATTACGATGACCATCTTCGTAAGTCGGTAATTTCAACTATGAATATAGACACTCACGAATTGTTATAAAATATTAATACAATATGAATTAATTACATATTTAATTATTAATAAATAATAGTTCCGCTGGCTAGCCTGCGATCGTACCAAATAACGAAGGTCGAATTTAAGTAAGTACAAATTTAAAAGTCGTTTATATTGCAAGCCTTTAATGAGTGACGCTTTATCGATACGTGGATGTAAAAGCAGTATAACAACTGCTCAACGCTCTTCGATGCGTTAGTCAGTAGGTGCGCTCTGTTGCCAAGCAAGCAACAGCTTTCACGCGAAGTCTTAAACGTGTTTGCAATTGCAAAAGGGTTAGTTTCCCATTACAATAGAGAAGGCTTTTCGTACACTTACATTTTCTTGTTAACGGGTATCGGCAAAAAAGGAACGACTGACATCTCTCTCTTAAGCCAGATAGATATATTTTTTAACCAATCTCTGTTTACAAATAGGTAGGTACTTTCAGCTAATGTCTTTGTAGTAGTTAAGTTAATAAATAATATTAACCATCATTGGCAAAATTGAGTGCTTCCATGCTGTTGATATTCCCGATCTCACTTACTTCTATTGTTATCACGCTTTTATTAGTTTCACCTGTTTGTTACATGAACATACCAAATATTACTTTTATATATCCTCGTGGCAGACATTATAGGCATACCTACTAACGTTACCGTAGGTAGAGCAAGCCGTAGAGCCAATTTGACTCGCGCTCAAAACTTTTTTAATCTGTTAAAAGCTCAGAACTCTGTTGGGCATCGTTAGCTCTAAATTTGACTTTAACTTTACCGACTGCAACGTGAGTTTCGTATATATTGACTGAATATACTGAAATAAACTGAATATTAAATTTGGTATGAAATTGTTTTCATAGCTTCATCCATCCAGCCTTTTGGAGTCCACTGCTAGACCTAGGGCTCCCTCAATCGACGCCACCCCTCCTTTCATAGCTTAATAATTTGGAATTTATATATAACGGGGCATTTTTATATTTTTTTCAAATATAAATGGTGTTAAGTTGTAATTGTGCATTTTTGACAGTTGAAACTGTAGGTATGTTGAGCCATCAAATCCATCCACTAAACTTACATTGACACCACCCTTTCATTGTCCTACTGTGGGCACCACTGAAGCTGACCAAGTGCAGATTGGCAGGCTTCACATGCCTCTGAGAACATTAGAGAGTTTAATTCATTCACCATTGCAACAAGTAACATTACGTGTTTTAACCTTTTAATTAGTAGGTACATGCTGAAAATTGAACCCGACCGCCCTCGTCGAGAAACAGAATTTTAGATACATGTTATAAGTAGGTAGCCCTGAAAATCAGCGGTTGTTGGTTTGCCACGGCCATTTGCAGATGCGTCTGTCGGGGAGACCCGTGCCCAGCAGTGGGACGTCTATGGGTCGCAGCGAATTTGCTGAGGGCGTCCAAATTTTCATCCTTTTAAATCTATTCTATTCTATCTGTGTATTTTAGTGTACCTACTTAATTGCTGATGAAAATAAATAATTTTCTTCTTCTTCTTCTTCTATATATAAAACCGATAAAGGTCGGAAGATGAGTTGCAGCTTTCTACGTCCGTCTTATATAGGAAGTTTAGTCTTTGGACTTAATTCGCCAAGTGTACCCCTATCGATGACGAGAGCTGGGAACCTTCCCGTGTCAACGAGCTCTTGAAGTCTAGAGCAATCTATACCGCTTCGGAAGTGGCGTTGGAAGACGCGTATCGGCGCATATGAATCATGTCTCGGTATTCTAATGGGCCCCATACACGGTACAATTGATCTGTATCTGTACGATCCGTCGTTTCAGACCGATCGGACAGGCGAATTGTATGTGTATGTCAAGATCGTTAACGATTTACTTAACTTTTTTCTTGGCATTTTTGTGACGATCGATCGTTTACGATTTCCGTCAGATCGATCGGACAGATCCATCGTACCGTATATGGGGCCCATAAGAGTATCCGACGATTTCGTGGTTAGTTGATTAGGGACCCTGACGACGCGGGTCCAGGGTCTGATCCCGGCCGTGGCAGACACATTTGGTAGGTAAATATTATTTTGCCCGGATCTTAGAGTGTGACCCCCACTTGTAACACGTTAGGTTTATGTCTACCGCAGGGGTATGAGTGTGTGAGCGATTAGATAAACGCTCACACACTGAGACAGATGAGTAGATACACTTCTCTATTCCAGATACATCACCACCACCACATCATCACCAATGTACGGATTGAATGATACTTGCGTACGGCACTGATGTATACTTTTTTGTTCTGATACACATAGTTTCTGTGCGTATTGAACTTCAATCAATTGTAGTTAAGGATTTATTGTAGTATTGAAGTGAGATGATTTAACAGCTTACGATTTTCAGTAACTAATTTGATATTTATCCGCTAGACGGATGCCCGCAGCTTCGCTCGCGTGTAATTAGACAACAATAGTTTCGTTTACACCTAGTAATATTGTATAGCCTATGTCACTCAGTGAAGACGCTGCTTTGTAACGGTGAAAGAATTTTTGAAATCGGTCCAGTAGTTTTTGTGTGAAAACATTACAAACTCATCTTTCCCCTTTATAATATTAGTATAGATAGGGACTGTTGGTAGTCCGGTTAGTTCAGGGTGTCAATATGAATATTAGTTAGTTAGTCCAGTTAGTAATTGTTAGTAAGAATGATCTACATGATGTAACAGTTGGACGCAATGAAAGCAGCGTTGTTGTTCTTTTCGCGCCAAGTCCACGGTGATGGATGCGGTTTCAATGCTTCCGTTATAAAGGCGGCCGCGTGTGACGCTCATTTATACTTCCGGATAAAATATTTCCTGAATTACGAGTGTGTACATCGGCTTTAACAGTTTTTCAAGAGGTGGCCGGTAGCCTTCAAAGGCTTCAAGGATAGCGTATCTGTGGTCGTGATTCTAATAGATTTCATACCTATTAGAATATTTTATAAGGTATGTTTGTTACTACTCCACGCTCAAACGGCTGGATCAATTTTGATAAAATTTGGTGTGTTGATAGCTGACATTCTGAATTAAAATACAGCATAATATTCTAATAGATTTCATACCTATTAAAATCTTTTATAAGGTATGTTTGTTACCACTTCACGCTCAAACGGCTGGATCAATTTTGATAAAATTTGGTATGTAGATAGCTGACATTCTGAATTAACATATAGCATAAAAAGCATTTTTATCCTAATACTGTATTCCCTTGAGATAAAATCAATTTCAATATTTTTTCAATGCTTACGCAAAGTCGCGGGCAGCAGCTAGTAAAAAATAAAAGCGGCCGACAAACAAACGAAGTGCGCACAAAAAGCGTAAACAGCGCAGCGGTCGCTCGCGCTTGCATATAAATGTGTGTGATTAGTTGCATACCACTTTTTACGCTTAATTGTCTCAGTAATTTAACGTAGTCTCACAACTTTAATATGAAAACTATTATTAATCCATTTCCTTCATGCCTAGTCTTCGTTGGATCACGACTTCCTTGATATAAATAAAAATGTCAAAGAATGAAAAATGTACGAGTACATTTTTCATAAGAATAGCTCCCCTACGTTATAAAAGGAACCCCTGTGCAAAATTTCAAATTTCTAACCCTTATAGTTTAGGCCCTGCGTTGATATCTCAGTCAGTCAGTCAGTCATTCAGTCAGTCAGTCAGTCAGACAGTCAGCTTCTCCTTTTGTAAAATATA